>CM075871.1:7994348-8594348 GCA_038021265.1 Cyprinella venusta
TGACAGAGGGCCACGAGACTTCGACCAGCGCGCAAAAATGGAGGCTCTAGACCCTTCCAGAGCCGAGATATCGGATGTCAAAGTTTTGACCTGAAAAAAAAACATAAGGGGTAACACTGTCGTTTTTGGCTGAAATTTTGACCTCCTCCGATCTTCTTGAAACTCTGGATTCTGACAGAGGGCCACGAGACTTCGACCAGCGCGCAAAAATGGAGGCTCTAGACCCTTCCAGAGCCGAGATATCGGATGTCAAAGTTTTGACCTGAAAAAAAAAACATAAGGGGTAACACTGTCGTTTTTGGCCGAAATTTTGACCCCCTCCGATCTTCTTGAAACTCTGGATTCTGACAGAGGGCCACGAGACTTCGACCAGCGCGCAAAAATGGAGGCTCTAGACCCTTCCAGAGCCGAGATATCGGATGTCAAAGTTTTGACCCGAAAAAAAAAACATAAGGGGTAACACTGTCGTTTTTGGCCGAAATTTTGACCCCCTCCGATCTTCTTGAAACTCTGGATTCTGACAGAGGGCCACGAGACTTCGACCAGCGCGCAAAAATGGAGGCTCTAGACCCTTCCAGAGCCGAGATAACGGATGTCAAAGTTTTGACCTGAAAAAAAAAACATAAGGGGTAACACTGTCGTTTTTGGCCGAAATTTTGACCCCCTTCCGATCTTCTTGAAACTCTGGATTCTGACAGAGGGCCACGAGACTTCGACCAGCGCGCAAAAATGGAGGCTCTAGACCCTTCCAGAGCCGAGATATCGGATGTCAAAGTTTTGACCCGAAAAAAAAAACATAAGGGGTAACACTGTCGTTTTTGGCCGAAATTTTGACCCCCTCCGATCTTCTTGAAACTCTGGATTCTGACAGAGGGCCACGAGACTTCGACCAGCGCGCGAAAATGGAGGCTCTAGACCCTTCCAGAGCCGAGATAACGGATGTCAAAGATTTGACCTGAAAAAAAAAACATAAGGGGTAACACTGTCGTTTTTGGCCGAAATTTTGACCCCCTCCGATCTTCTTGAAACTCTGGATTCTGACAGAGGGCCACGAGACTTCGACCAGCGCGGAAAAATGGAGGCTCTAGACCCTTCCAGAGCCGAGATATCGGATGTCAAAGTTTTGACCTGAAAAAAAAAACATAAGGGGTAACACTGTCGTTTTTGGCCGAAATTTTGACCCCCTCCGATCTTCTTGAAACTCTGGATTCTGACAGAGGGCCACGAGACTTCGACCAGCGCGCAAAAATGGAGGCTCTAGACCCTTCCAGAGCCGAGATATCGGATGTCAAAGTTTTGACCTGAAAAAAAAAACATAAGGGGTAACACTGTCGTTTTTGGCCGAAATTTTGACCCCCTCCGATCTTCTTGAAACTCTGGATTCTGACAGAGGGCCACGAGACTTCGACCAGCGCGCAGAAATGGAGGCTCTAGACCCTTCCAGAGCCGAGATATCGGATGTCAAAGTTTTGACCTGAAAAAAAAACATAAGGGGTAACACTGTCGTTTTTTGCCGAAATTTTGACCCCCTCCGATCTTCTTGAAACTCTGGATTCTGACAGAGGGCCACGAGACTTCGACCAGCGCGCAAAAATGGAGGCTCTAGACCCTTCCAGAGCCGAGATATCGGATGTCAAAGTTTTGACCTGAAAAAAAAAACATAAGGGGTAACACTGTCGTTTTTGGCCGAAATTTTGACCCCCTCCGATCTTCTTGAAACTCTGGATTCTGACAGAGGGCCACGAGACTTCGACCAGCACGCAAAAATGGAGGCTCTAGACCCTTCCAGAGCCGAGATATCGGATGTCAAAGTTTTGACCTGAAAAAAAAACATAAGGGGTAACACTGTCGTTTTTGGCCGAAATTTTGACCCCCTCCGATCTTCTTGAAACTCTGGATTCTGACAGAGGGCCATGAGACTTCGACCAGCGCGCAAAAATGGAGGCTCTAGACCCTTCCAGAGCCGAGATATCGGATGTCAAAGTTTTGACCCGAAAAAAAAACATAAGGGGTAACACTGTCGTTTTTGGCCGAAATTTTGACCCCCTCCGATCTTCTTGAAACTCTGGATTCTGACAGAGGGCCACGAGACTTCGACCAGCACGCAAAAATGGAGGCTCTAGACCCTTCCAGAGCCGAAATATCGGATGTCAAAGTTTTGACCTGAAAAAAAAACATAAGGGGTAACACTGTCGTTTTTGGCCGAAATTTTGACCCCCTCCGATCTTCTTGAAACTCTGAATTCTGACAGAGGGCCACGAGACTTCGACCAGCGCGCAAAAATGGAGGCTCTAGACCCTTCCAGAGCCGAGATATCGGATGTCAAAGTTTTGACCTGAAAAAAAAAACCATAAGGGGTAACACTGTCGTTTTTGGCCGAAATTTTGACCCCCTCCGATCTACTTGAAACTCTGGATTCTGACAGAGGGCCACGAGACTTCGACCAGCGCGCAAAAATGGAGGCTCTAGACCCTTCCAGAGCTGAGATATCGGATGTCAAAGTTTTGACCTGAAAAAAAAAAACATAAGGGGTAACACTGTCGTTTTTGGCCGAAATTTTGACCCCCTCCGATCTTCTTGAAACTCTGGATTCTGACAGAGGGCCACGAGACTTCGACCAGCGCGCAGAAATGGAGGCTCTAGACCCTTCCAGAGCCGAGATATCGGATGTCAAAGTTTTGACCTGAAAAAAAAACATAAGGGGTAACACTGTCGTTTTTGGCCGAAATTTTGACCCCCTCCGATCTTCTTGAAACTCTGGATTCCGACAGAGGGCCACGAGACTTCGACCAGCGCGCAAAAATGGAGGCTCTAGACCCTTCCAGAGCCGAGATATCGGATGTCAAAGTTTTGACCTGAAAAAAAAAACATAAGGGGTAACACTGTCGTTTTTGGCCGAAATTTTGACCCCCTCCGATCTTCTTGAAACTCTGGATTCTGACAGAGGGCCACGAGACTTCGACCAGCGCGCAAAAATGGAGGCTCTAGACCCTTCCAGAGCCGAGATATCGGATGTCAAAGTTTTGACCTGAAAAAAAAACATAAGGGGTAACACTGTCGTTTTTGGCCGAAATTTTGACCCCCTCCGATCTTCTTGAAACTCTGGATTCTGACAGAGGGCCACGAGACTTCGACCAGCACGCAAAAATGGAGGCTCTAGACCCTTCCAGAGCCGAGATATCGGATGTCAAAGTTTTGACCTGAAAAAAAAACATAAGGGGTAACACTGTCGTTTTTGGCCGAAATTTTGACCCCCTCCGATCTTTTTGAAACTCTGGATTCTGACAGAGGGCCACGAGACTTCGACCAGCGCGCAAAAATGGAGGCTCTAGACCCTTCCAGAGCCGAGATATCGGATGTCAAAGTTTTGACCTGAAAAAAAAACATAAGGGGTAACACTGTCGTTTTTGGCCGAAATTTTGACCCCCTCCGATCTTCTTGAAACTCTGGATTCTGACAGAGGGCGACGAGACTTCGACCAGCGCGCAAAAATGGAGGCTCTAGACCCTTCCAGAGCCGAGATATCGGATGTCAAAGTTTTGACCTGAAAAAAAAAAACATAAGGGGTAACACTGTCGTTTTTGGCCGAAATTTTGACCCCCTCCGATCTTCTTGAAACTCTGGATTCTGACAGAGGGCCACGAGACTTCGACCAGCGCGCAAAAATGGAGGCTCTAGACCCTTCCAGAGCCGAGATATCGGATGTCAAAGTTTTGACCTGAAAAAAAACATAAGGGGTAACACTGTCGTTTTTGGCTGAAATTTTGACCTCCTCCGATCTTCTTGAAACTCTGGATTCTGACAGAGGGCCACGAGACTTCGACCAGCGCGCAAAAATGGAGGCTCTAGACCCTTCCAGAGCCGAGATATTGGATGTCAAAGTTTTGACCTGAAAAAAAAAACATAAGGGGTAACACTGTCGTTTTTGGCCGAAATTTTGACCCCCTCCGATCTTCTTGAAACTCTGGATTCTGACAGAGGGCCACGAGACTTCGACCAGCGCGCAAAAATGGAGGCTCTAGACCCTTCCAGAGCCGAGATATCGGATGTCAAAGTTTTGACCCGAAAAAAAAAACATAAGGGGTAACACTGTCGTTTTTGGCCGAAATTTTGACCCCCTCCGATCTTCTTGAAACTCTGGATTCTGACAGAGGGCCACGAGACTTCGACCAGCGCGCAAAAATGGAGGCTCTAGACCCTTCCAGAGCCGAGATAACGGATGTCAAAGTTTTGACCTGAAAAAAAAAACATAAGGGGTAACACTGTCGTTTTTGGCCGAAATTTTGACCCCCTTCGATCTTCTTGAAACTCTGGATTCTGACAGAGGGCCACGAGACTTCGACCAGCGCGCAAAAATGGAGGCTCTAGACCCTTCCAGAGCCGAGATATCGGATGTCAAAGTTTTGACCCGAAAAAAAAAACATAAGGGGTAACACTGTCGTTTTTGGCCGAAATTTTGACCCCCTCCGATCTTCTTGAAACTCTGGATTCTGACAGAGGGCCACGAGACTTCGACCAGCGCGCGAAAATGGAGGCTCTAGACCCTTCCAGAGCCGAGATAACGGATGTCAAAGATTTGACCTGAAAAAAAAAACATAAGGGGTAACACTGTCGTTTTTGGCCGAAATTTTGACCCCCTCCGATCTTCTTGAAACTCTGGATTCTGACAGAGGGCCACGAGACTTCGACCAGCGCGGAAAAATGGAGGCTCTAGACCCTTCCAGAGCCGAGATATCGGATGTCAAAGTTTTGACCTGAAAAAAAAAACATAAGGGGTAACACTGTCGTTTTTGGCCGAAATTTTGACCCCCTCCGATCTTCTTGAAACTCTGGATTCTGACAGAGGGCCACGAGACTTCGACCAGCGCGCAAAAATGGAGGCTCTAGACCCTTCCAGAGCCGAGATATCGGATGTCAAAGTTTTGACCTGAAAAAAAAACATAAGGGGTAACACTGTCGTTTTTGGCCGAAATTTTGACCCCCTCCGATCTTCTTGAAACTCTGGATTCTGACAGAGGGCCACGAGACTTCGACCAGCGCGCAGAAATGGAGGCTCTAGACCCTTCCAGAGCCGAGATATCGGATGTCAAAGTTTTGACCTGAAAAAAAAACATAAGGGGTAACACTGTCGTTTTTTGCCGAAATTTTGACCCCCTCCGATCTTCTTGAAACTCTGGATTCTGACAGAGGGCCACGAGACTTCGACCAGCGCGCAAAAATGGAGGCTCTAGACCCTTCCAGAGCCGAGATATCGGATGTCAAAGTTTTGACCTGAAAAAAAAAACATAAGGGGTAACACTGTCGTTTTTGGCCGAAATTTTGACCCCCTCCGATCTTCTTGAAACTCTGGATTCTGACAGAGGGCCACGAGACTTCGACCAGCACGCAAAAATGGAGGCTCTAGACCCTTCCAGAGCCGAGATATCGGATGTCAAAGTTTTGACCTGAAAAAAAAACATAAGGGGTAACACTGTCGTTTTTGGCCGAAATTTTGACCCCCTCCGATCTTCTTGAAACTCTGGATTCTGACAGAGGGCCATGAGACTTCGACCAGCGCGCAAAAATGGAGGCTCTAGACCCTTCCAGAGCCGAGATATCGGATGTCAAAGTTTTGACCCGAAAAAAAAAACATAAGGGGTAACACTGTCGTTTTTGGCCGAAATTTTGACCCCCTCCGATCTTCTTGAAACTCTGGATTCTGACAGAGGGCCACGAGACTTCGACCAGCACGCAAAAATGGAGGCTCTAGACCCTTCCAGAGCCGAAATATCGGATGTCAAAGTTTTGACCTGAAAAAAAAACATAAGGGGTAACACTGTCGTTTTTGGCCGAAATTTTGACCCCCTCCGATCTTCTTGAAACTCTGAATTCTGACAGAGGGCCACGAGACTTCGACCAGCGCGCAAAAATGGAGGCTCTAGACCCTTCCAGAGCCGAGATATCGGATGTCAAAGTTTTGACCTGAAAAAAAAAACCATAAGGGGTAACACTGTCGTTTTTGGCCGAAATTTTGACCCCCTCCGATCTACTTGAAACTCTGGATTCTGACAGAGGGCCACGAGACTTCGACCAGCGCGCAAAAATGGAGGCTCTAGACCCTTCCAGAGCTGAGATATCGGATGTCAAAGTTTTGACCTGAAAAAAAAAAACATAAGGGGTAACACTGTCGTTTTTGGCCGAAATTTTGACCCCCTCCGATCTTCTTGAAACTCTGGATTCTGACAGAGGGCCACGAGACTTCGACCAGCGCGCAAAAATGGAGGCTCTAGACCCTTCCAGAGCCGAGATATCGGATGTCAAAGTTTTGACCTGAAAAAAAAACATAAGGGGTAACACTGTCGTTTTTGGCCGAAATTTTGACCTCCTCCGATCTTCTTGAAACTCTGGATTCTGACAGAGGGCCACGAGACTTCGACCAGCACGCAAAAATGGAGGCTCTAGACCCTTCCAGAGCCGAGATATCGGATGTCAAAGTTTTGACCTGAAAAAAAAAACATAAGGGGTAACACTGTCGTTTTTGGCCGAAATTTTGACCCCCTCCGATCTTCTTGAAACTCTGGATTCTGACAGAGGGCCACGAGACTTCGACCAGCGCGCAAAAATGGAGGCTCTAGACCCTTCCAGAGCCGAGATATCGGATGTCAAAGTTTTGACCTGAAAAAAAAAACATAAGGGGTAACACTGTCGTTTTTGGCCGAAATTTTGACCCCCTCCGATCTTCTTGAAACTCTGGATTCTGACAGAGGGCCACGAGACTTCGACCAGCGCGCAAAAATGGAGGCTCTAGACCCTTCCAGAGCCGAGATATCGGATGTCAAAGTTTTGACCTGAAAAAAAAACATAAGGGGTAACACTGTCGTTTTTGGCTGAAATTTTGACCCCCTCCGATCTTCTTGAAACTCTGGATTCTGACAGAGGGCCACGAGACTTCGACCAGCACGCAAAAATGGAGGCTCTAGACCCTTCCAGAGCCGAGATATCGGATGTCAAAGTTTTGACCTGAAAAAAAAACATAAGGGGTAACACTGTCGTTTTTGGCCGAAATTTTCACCCCCTCCGATCTTTTTGAAACTCTGGATTCTGACAGAGGGCCACGAGACTTCGACCAGCGCGCAAAAATGGAGGCTCTAGACCCTTCCAGAGCCGAGATATCGGATGTCAAAGTTTTGACCTGAAAAAAAAACATAAGGGGTAACACTGTCGTTTTTGGCCGAAATTTTGACCCCCTCCGATCTTCTTGAAACTCTGGATTCTGACAGAGGGCCACGAGACTTCGACCAGCGCGCAAAAATGGAGGCTCTAGACCCTTCCAGAGCCGAGATATCGGATGTCAAAGTTTTGACCTGAAAAAAAAAAACATAAGGGGTAACACTGTCGTTTTTGGCCGAAATTTTGACCCCCTCCGATCTTCTTGAAACTCTGGATTCTGACAGAGGGCCACGAGACTTCGACCAGCGCGCAAAAATGGAGGCTCTAGACCCTTCCAGAGCCGAGATATCGGATGTCAAAGTTTTGACCTGAAAAAAAACATAAGGGGTAACACTGTCGTTTTTGGCTGAAATTTTGACCTCCTCCGATCTTCTTGAAACTCTGGATTCTGACAGAGGGCCACGAGACTTCGACCAGCGCGTAAAAATGGAGGCTCTAGACCCTTCCAGAGCCGAGATATTGGATGTCAAAGTTTTGACCTGAAAAAAAAAACATAAGGGGTAACACTGTCGTTTTTGGCCGAAATTTTGACCCCCTCCGATCTTCTTGAAACTCTGGATTCTGACAGAGGGCCATGAGACTTCGACCAGCGCGCAAAAATGGAGGCTCTAGACCCTTCCAGAGCCGAGATATCGGATGTCAAAGTTTTGACCCGAAAAAAAAACATAAGGGGTAACACTGTCGTTTTTTGGCCGAAATTTTGACCCCCTCCGATCTTCTTGAAACTCTGGATTCTGACAGAGGGCCACGAGACTTCGACCAGCGCGCAAAAATGGAGGCTCTAGACCCTTCCAGAGCCGAGATATCGGATGTCAAAGTTTTGACCCGAAAAAAAAAACATAAGGGGTAACACTGTCGTTTTTGGCCGAAATTTTGACCCCCTCCGATCTTCTTGAAACTCTGGATTCTGACAGAGGGCCACGAGACTTCGACCAGCGCGCAAAAATGGAGGCTCTAGACCCTTCCAGAGCCGAGATAACGGATGTCAAAGTTTTGACCTGAAAAAAAAACATAAGGGGTAACACTGTCGTTTTTGGCCGAAATTTTGACCCCCTCCGATCTTCTTGAAACTCTGGATTCTGACAGAGGGCCACGAGACTTCGACCAGCGCGCAAAAATGGAGGCTCTAGACCCTTCCAGAGCCGAGATATCGGATGTCAAAGTTTTGACCCGAAAAAAAAAACATAAGGGGTAACACTGTCGTTTTTGGCCGAAATTTTGACCCCCTCCGATCTTCTTGAAACTCTGGATTCTGACAGAGGGCCACGAGACTTCGACCAGCGCGCGAAAATGGAGGCTCTAGACCCTTCCAGAGCCGAGATAACGGATGTCAAAGTTTTGACCTGAAAAAAAAAACATAAGGGGTAACACTGTCGTTTTTGGCCGAAATTTTGACCCCCTCCGATCTTCTTGAAACTCTGGATTCTGACAGAGGGCCACGAGACTTCGACCAGCGCGGAAAAATGGAGGCTCTAGACCCTTCCAGAGCCGAGATATCGGATGTCAAAGTTTTGACCTGAAAAAAAAAACATAAGGGGTAACACTGTCGTTTTTGGCCGAAATTTTGACCCCCTCCGATCTTCTTGAAACTCTGGATTCTGACAGAGGGCCACGAGACTTCGACCAGCGCGCAAAAATGGAGGCTCTAGACCCTTCCAGAGCCGAGATATCGGATGTCAAAGTTTTGACCTGAAAAAAAAACATAAGGGGTAACACTGTCGTTTTTGGCCGAAATTTTGACCCCCTCCGATCTTCTTGAAACTCTGGATTCTGACAGAGGGCCACGAGACTTCGACCAGCGCGCAGAAATGGAGGCTCTAGACCCTTCCAGAGCCGAGATATCGGATGTCAAAGTTTTGACCTGAAAAAAAAACATAAGGGGTAACACTGTCGTTTTTTGCCGAAATTTTGACCCCCTCCGATCTTCTTGAAACTCTGGATTCTGACAGAGGGCCACGAGACTTCGACCAGCGCGCAAAAATGGAGGCTCTAGACCCTTCTAGAGCCGAGATATCGGATGTCAAAGTTTTGACCTGAAAAAAAAAACATAAGGGGTAACACTGTCGTTTTTGGCCGAAATTTTGACCCCCTCCGATCTTCTTGAAACTCTGGATTCTGACAGAGGGCCACGAGACTTCGACCAGCACGCAAAAATGGAGGCTCTAGACCCTTCCAGAGCCGAGATATCGGATGTCAAAGTTTTGACCTGAAAAAAAAACATAAGGGGTAACACTGTCGTTTTTGGCCGAAATTTTGACCCCCTCCGATCTTCTTGAAACTCTGGATTCTGACAGAGGGCCATGAGACTTCGACCAGCGCGCAAAAATGGAGGCTCTAGACCCTTCCAGAGCCGAGATATCGGATGTCAAAGTTTTGACCCGAAAAAAAAAACATAAGGGGTAACACTGTCGTTTTTGGCCGAAATTTTGACCCCCTCCGATCTTCTTGAAACTCTGGATTCTGACAGAGGGCCACGAGACTTCGACCAGCGCGCAAAAATGGACGCTCTAGACCCTTCCAGAGCCGAGATATCGGATGTCAAAGTTTTGACCTGAAAAAAAAACATAAGGGGTAACACTGTCGTTTTTGGCCGAAATTTTGACCCCCTCCGATCTTCTTGAAACTCTGGATTCTGACAGAGGGCCACGAGACTTCGACCAGCGCGCAAAAATGGAGGCTCTAGACCCTTCCAGAGCCGAGATATCGGATGTCAAAGTTTTGACGCGAAAAAAAAAACATAAGGGGTAACACTGTCGTTTTTGGCCGAAATTTTGACCCCCTCCGATCTTCTTGAAACTCTGGATTCTGACAGAGGGCCACGAGACTTCGACCAGCGCGCGAAAATGGAGGCTCTAGACCCTTCCAGAGCCGAGATAACGGATGTCAAAGTTTTGACCTGAAAAAAAAAACATAAGGGGTAACACTGTCGTTTTTGGCCGAAATTTTGACCCCCTCCGATCTTCTTGAAACTCTGGATTCTGACAGAGGGCCACGAGACTTCGACCAGCGCGGAAAAATGGAGGCTCTAGACCCTTCCAGAGCCGAGATATCGGATGTCAAAGTTTTGACCTGAAAAAAAAAACATAAGGGGTAACACTGTCGTTTTTGGCCGAAATTTTGACCCCCTCCGATCTTCTTGAAACTCTGGATTCTGACAGAGGGCCACAAGACTTCGACCAGCGCGCAAAAATGGAGGCTCTAGACCCTTCCAGAGCCGAGATATCGGATGTCAAAGTTTTGACCTGAAAAAAAAACATAAGGGGTAACACTGTCGTTTTTGGCCGAAATTTTGACCCCCTCCGATCTTCTTGAAACTCTGGATTCTGACAGAGGGCCACGAGACTTCGACCAGCGCGCAGAAATGGAGGCTCTAGACCCTTCCAGAGCCGAGATATCGGATGTCAAAGTTTTGACCTGAAAAAAAAACATAAGGGGTAACACTGTCGTTTTTTGCCGAAATTTTGACCCCCTCCGATCTTCTTGAAACTCTGGATTCTGACAGAGGGCCACGAGACTTCGACCAGCGCGCAAAAATGGAGGCTCTAGACCCTTCCAGAGCCGAGATATCGGATGTCAAAGTTTTGACCTGAAAAAAAAAACATAAGGGGTAACACTGTCGTTTTTGGCCGAAATTTTGACCCCCTCCGATCTTCTTGAAACTCTGGATTCTGACAGAGGGCCACGAGACTTCGACCAGCACGCAAAAATGGAGGCTCTAGACCCTTCCAGAGCCGAGATATCGGATGTCAAAGTTTTGACCTGAAAAAAAAACATAAGGGGTAACACTGTCGTTTTTGGCCGAAATTTTGACCCCCTCCGATCTTCTTGAAACTCTGGATTCTGACAGAGGGCCATGAGACTTCGACCAGCGCGCAAAAATGGAGGCTCTAGACCCTTCCAGAGCCGAGATATCGGATGTCAAAGTTTTGACCCGAAAAAAAAAAACATAAGGGGTAACACTGTCGTTTTTGGCCGAAATTTTGACCCCCTCCGATCTTCTTGAAACTCTGGATTCTGACAGAGGGCCACGAGACTTCGACCAGCGCGCAAAAATGGAGGCTCTAGACCCTTCCAGAGCCGAGATATCGGATGTCAAAGTTTTGACCTGAAAAAAAAACATAAGGGGTAACACTGTCGTTTTTGGCCGAAATTTTGACCCCCTCCGATCTTCTTGAAACTCTGGATTCTGACAGAGGGCCACGAGACTTCGACCAGCGCGCAAAAATGGAGGCTCTAGACCCTTCCAGAGCCGAGATGTCGGATGTCAAAGTTTTGACCTGAAAAAAAAAACATAAGGGGTAACACTGTCGTTTTTGGCCGAAATGTTGACCCCCTCCGATCTTCTTGAAACTCTGGATTCTGACAGAGGGCCACGAGACTTCGACCAGCACGCAAAAATGGAGGCTCTAGACCCTTCCAGAGCCGAAATATCGGATGTCAAAGTTTTGACCTGAAAAAAAAAAACATAAGGGGTAACACTGTCGTTTTTGGCCGAAATTTTGACCCCCTCCGATCTTCTTGAAACTCTGAATTCTGACAGAGGGCCACGAGACTTCGACCAGCGCGCAAAAATGGAGGCTCTAGACCCTTCCAGAGCCGAGATATCGGATGTCAAAGTTTTGACCTGAAAAAAAAAACCATAAGGGGTAACACTGTCGTTTTTGGCCGAAATTTTGACCCCCTCCGATCTACTTGAAACTCTGGATTCTGACAGAGGGCCACGAGACTTCGACCAGCGCGCAAAAATGGAGGCTCTAGACCCTTCCAGAGCCGAGATATCGGATGTCAAAGTTTTGACCTGAAAAAAAACATAAGGGGTAACACTGTCGTTTTTGGCCGAAATTTTGACCCCCTCCGATCTTCTTGAAACTCTGGATTCGGACAGAGGGCCACGAGACTTCGACCAGCGCGCAAAAATGGAGGCTCTAGACCCTTCCAGAGCCGAGATATCGGATGTCAAAGTTTTGACCTGAAAAAAAAACATAAGGGGTAACACTGTCGTTTTTGGCCGAAATTTTGACCCCCTCCGATCTTCTTGAAACTCTGGATTCTGACAGAGGGCCACGAGACTTCGACCAGCGCGCAAAAATGGAGGCTCTAGACCCTTCCAGAGCCGAGATATCGGATGTCAAAGTTTTGACCTGAAAAAAAACATAAGGGGTAACACTGTCGTTTTTGGCCGAAATTTTGACCCCCTCTGATCTTCTTGAAACTCTGGATTCTGACAGAGGGCCACGAGACTTCGACCAGCGCGCAAAAATGGAGGCTCTAGACCCTTCCAGAGCCGAGATATCGGATGTCAAAGTTTTGACCTGAAAAAAAAACATAAGGGGTAACATTGTCGTTTTTGGCCGAAATTTTGACCCCCTCCGATCTTCTTGAAACTCTGGATTCTGACAGAGGGCCACGAGACTTCGACCAGCGCGCAAAAATGGAGGTTCTAGACCCTTCCAGAGCCGAGATATCGGATGTCAAAGTTTTGACCTGAAAAAAAAAACATAAGGGGTAACACTGTCGTTTTTGGCCGAAATTTTGACCCCCTCCGATCTTCTTGAAACCCTGGATTCTGACAGAGGGCCACGAGACTTCGACCAGCGCGCAAAAATGGAGGCTCTAGATCCTTCCAGAGCCGAGATATCGGATGTCAAAGTTTTGACCTGAAAAAAAAACATAAGGGGTAACACTGTCGTTTTTGGCCGAAATTTTGACCCCCTCCGATCTTCTTGAAACTCTGGATTCTGACAGAGGGCCACGAGACTTCGACCAGCGCGCAGAAATGGAGGCTCTAGACCCTTCCAGAGCCGAGATATCGGATGTCAAAGTTTTGACCTGAAAAAAAAACATAAGGGGTAACACTGTCGTTTTTTGCCGAAATTTTGACCCCCTCCGATCTTCTTGAAACTCTGGATTCTGACAGAGGGCCACGAGACTTCGACCAGCGCGCAAAAATGGAGGCTCTAGACCCTTCCAGAGCCGAGATATCGGATGTCAAAGTTTTGACCTGAAAAAAAAAACATAAGGGGTAACACTGTCGTTTTTGGCCGAAATTTTGACCCCCTCCGATCTTCTTGAAACTCTGGATTCTGACAGAGGGCCACGAGACTTCGACCAGCACGCAAAAATGGAGGCTCTAGACCCTTCCAGAGCCGAGATATCGGATGTCAAAGTTTTGACCTGAAAAAAAAACATAAGGGGTAACACTGTCGTTTTTGGCCGAAATTTTGACCCCCTCCGATCTTCTTGAAACTCTGGATTCTGACAGAGGGCCATGAGACTTCGACCAGCGCGCAAAAATGGAGGCTCTAGACCCTTCCAGAGCCGAGATATCGGATGTCAAAGTTTTGACCCGAAAAAAAAAACATAAGGGGTAACACTGTCGTTTTTGGCCGAAATTTTGACCCCCTCCGATCTTCTTGAAACTCTGGATTCTGACAGAGGGCCACGAGACTTCGACCAGCGCGCAAAAATGGAGGCTCTAGACCCTTCCAGAGCCGAGATATCGGATGTCAAAGTTTTGACCTGAAAAAAAAACATAAGGGGTAACACTGTCGTTTTTGGCCGAAATTTTGACCCCCTCCGATCTTCTTGAAACTCTGGATTCTGACAGAGGGCCACGAGACTTCGACCAGCGCGCAAAAATGGAGGCTCTAGACCCTTCCAGAGCCGAGATGTCGGATGTCAAAGTTTTGACCTGAAAAAAAAAACATAAGGGGTAACACTGTCGTTTTTGGCCGAAATGTTGACCCCCTCCGATCTTCTTGAAACTCTGGATTCTGACAGAGGGCCACGAGACTTCCACCAGCACGCAAAAATGGAGGCTCTAGACCCTTCCAGAGCAGAAATATCGGATGTCAAAGTTTTGACCTGAAAAAAAAACATAAGGGGTAACACTGACGTTTTTGGCCGAAATTTTGACCCCCTCCGATCTTCTTGAAACTCTGAATTCTGACAGAGGGCCACGAGACTTCGACCAGCGCGCAAAAATGGAGGCTCTAGACCCTTCCAGAGCCGAGATATCGGATGTCAAAGTTTTGACCTGAAAAAAAAACCATAAGGGGTAACACTGTCGTTTTTGGCCGAAATTTTGACCCCCTCCGATCTACTTGAAACTCTGGATTCTGACAGAGGGCCACGAGACTTCGACCAGCGCGCAAAAATGGAGGCTCTAGACCCTTCCAGAGCCGAGATATCGGATGTCAAAGTTTTGACCTGAAAAAAAACATAAGGGGTAACACTGTCGTTTTTGGCCGAAATTTTGACCCCCTCCGATCTTCTTGAAACTCTGGATTCGGACAGAGGGCCACGAGACTTCGACCAGCGCGCAAAAATGGAGGCTCTAGACCCTTCCAGAGCCGAGATATCGGATGTCAAAGTTTTGACCTGAAAAAAAAACATAAGGGGTAACACTGTCGTTTTTGGCCGAAATTTTGACCCCCTCCGATCTTCTTGAAACTCTGGATTCTGACAGAGGGCCACGAGACTTCGACCAGCGCGCAAAAATGGAGGCTCTAGACCCTTCCAGAGCCGAGATATCGGATGTCAAAGTTTTGACCTGAAAAAAAACATAAGGGGTAACACTGTCGTTTTTGGCCGAAATTTTGACCCCCTCTGATCTTCTTGAAACTCTGGATTCTGACAGAGGGCCACGAGACTTCGACCAGCGCGCAAAAATGGAGGCTCTAGACCCTTCCAGAGCCGAGATATCGGATGTCAAAGTTTTGACCTGAAAAAAAAACATAAGGGGTAACATTGTCGTTTTTGGCCGAAATTTTGACCCCCTCCGATCTTCTTGAAACTCTGGATTCTGACAGAGGGCCACGAGACTTCGACCAGCGCGCAAAAATGGAGGCTCTAGACCCTTCCAGAGCCGAGATATCGGATGTCAAAGTTTTGACCTGAAAAAAAAAACATAAGGGGTAACACTGTCGTTTTTGGCCGAAATTTTGACCCCCTCCGATCTTCTTGAAACCCTGGATTCTGACAGAGGGCCACGAGACTTCGACCAGCGCGCAAAAATGGAGGCTCTAGATCCTTCCAGAGCCGAGATATCGGATGTCAAAGTTTTGACCTGAAAAAAAAACATAAGGGGTAACACTGTCGTTTTTGGCCGAAATTTTGACCCCCTCCGATCTTCTTGAAACTCTGGATTCTGACAGAGGGCCACGAGACTTCGACCAGCACGCAAAAATGGAGGCTCTAGACCCTTCCAGAGCCGAGATATCGGATGTCAAAGTTTTGACCTGAAAAAAAAAACATAAGGGGTAACACTGTCGTTTTTGGCCGAAATTTTGACCCCCTCCGATCTTCTTGAAACTCTGGATTCTGACAGAGGGCCATGAGACTTCGACCAGCGCGCAAAAATGGAGGCTCTAGACCCTTCCAGAGCCGAGATATCGGATGTCAAAGTTTTGACCCGAAAAAAAAACCATAAGGGGTAACACTGTCATTTTTGGCCGAAATTTTGACCCCCTCCGATCTTCTTGAAACTCTGGATTCTGACAGAGGGCCACGAGACTTCGACCAGCGCGCAAAAATGGAGGCTCTAGACCCTTCCAGAGCCGAGATATCGGATGTCAAAGTTTTGACCTGAAAAAAAAACATAAGGGGTAACACTGTCGTTTTTGGCCGAAATTTTGACCCCCTCCGATCTTCTTGAAACTCTGGATTCTGACAGAGGGCCACGAGACTTCGACCAGCGCGCAAAAATGGAGGCTCTAGACCCTTCCAGAGCCGAGATATCGGATGTCAAAGTTTTGACCTGAAAAAAAACCATAAGGGGTAACACTGTCGTTTTTGGCCGAAATTTTGACCCCCTCCGATCTTCTTGAAACTCTGGATTCTGACAGAGGGCCACGAGACTTCGACCAGCGCGCAAAAATGGAGGCTCTAGACCCTTCCAGAGCCGAGATATCGGATGTCAAAGTTTTGACATGAAAAAAAAAAACATAAGGGGTAACACTGTCGTTTTTGGCCGAAATTTTGACCCCCTCCGATCTTCTTGAAACTCTGGATTCTGACAGAGGGCCACGAGACTTCGACCAGCGCGCAAAAATGGAGGCTCTAGACCCTTCCAGAGCCGAGATATCGGATGTCAAAGTTTTGACCTGAAAAAAAAACATAAGGGGTAACACTGTCGTTTTTGGCCGAAATTTTGACCCCCTCCGATCTTCTTGAAACTCTGGATTCTGACAGAGGGCCACGAGACTTCGACCAGCGCGCAAAAATGGAGGCTCTAGACCCTTCCAGAGCCGAGATATTGGATGTCAAAGTTTTGACCTGAAAAAAAAAAACATAAGGGGTAACACTGTCGTTTTTGGCCGAAATTTTGACCCCCTCCAATCTTCTTGAAACTCTGGATTCTGACAGAGGGCCACGAGACTTCGACCAGCGCGCAAAAATGGAGGCTCTAGACCCTTCCAGAGCCGAGATATCGGATGTCAAAGTTTTGACCCGAAAAAAAAAACATAAGGGGTAACACTGTCGTTTTTGGCCGAAATTTTGACCCCCTCCGATCTTCTTGAAACTCTGGATTCTGACAGAGGGCCACGAGACTTCGACCAGCGCGCAAAAATGGAGGCTCTAGACCCTTCCAGAGCCGAGATAACGGATGTCAAAGTTTTGACCTGAAAAAAAAACATAAGGGGTAACACTGTCGTTTTTGGCCGAAATTTTGACCCCCTCCGATCTTCTTGAAACTCTGGATTCTGACAGAGGGCCACGAGACTTCGACCAGCGCGCAAAAATGGAGGCTCTAGACCCTTCCAGAGCCGAGATATCGGATGTCAAAGTTTTGACCTGAAAAAAAAACATAAGGGGTAACACTGTCGTTTTTGGCCGAAATTTTGACCCCCTCCGATTTTCTTGAAACTCTGGATTCTGACAGAGGGCCACGAGACTTCGACCAGCGCGCAAAAATGGAGGCTCTAGACCCTTCCAGAGCCGAGATATCGGATGTCAAAGTTTTGACCTGAAAAAAAACATAAGGGGTAACACTGTCGTTTTTGGCCGAAATTTTGACCCCCTCCGATCTTCTTGAAACTCTGGATTCTGACAAAGGGCCACGAGACTTCGACCAGCGCGCAAAAATGGAGGCTCTAGACCCTTCCAGAGCCGAGATATCGGATGTCAAAGTTTTGACCCGAAAAAAAAAACATAAGGGGTAACACTGTCGTTTTTGGCCGAAATTTTGACCCCCTCCGATCTTCTTGAAACTCTGGATTCTGACAGAGGGCCACGAGACTTCGACCAGCGCGCAAAAATGGAGGCTCTAGACCCTTCCAGAGCCGAGATAACGGATGTCAAAGTTTTGACCTGAAAAAAAAACATAAGGGGTAACACTGTCGTTTTTGGCCGAAATTTTGACCCCCCCGATCTTCTTGAAACTCTGGATTCTGACAGAGGGCCACGAGACTTCGACCAGCGCGCAAAAATGGAGGCTCTATACCCTTCCAGAGCCGAGATATCGGATGTCAAAGTTTTGACCTGAAAAAAAAACATAAGGGGTAACACTGTCGTTTTTGGCCGAAATTTTGACCCCCTCCGATCTTCTTGAAACTCTGGATTCTGACAGAGGGCCACGAGACTTCGACCAGCGCGCAAAAATGGAGGCTCTAGACCCTTCCAGAGCCGAGATATCGGATGTCAAAGTTTTGACCTGAAAAAAAAACATAAGGGGTAACACTGTCGTTTTTGGCCGAAATTTTGACCCCCTCCGATCTTCTTGAAACTCTGGATTCTGACAAAGGGCCACGAGACTTCGACCAGCGCGCAAAAATGGAGGCTCTAGACCCTTCCAGAGCCGAGATATCGGATGTCAAAGTTTTGACCTGAAAAAAAAACATAAGGGGTAACACTGTCGTTTTTGGCCGAAATTTTGACCCCCTCCGATCTTCTTGAAACTCTGGATTCTGACAGAGGGCCACGAGACTTCGACCAGCGCGCAAAAATGGAGGCTCTAGACCCTTCCAGAGCCGAGATATCGGATGTCAAAGTTTTGACCTGAAAAAAAAAACATAAGGGGTAACACTGTCGTTTTTGGCCGAAATTTTGACCCCCTCCGATCTTCTTGAAACTCTGGATTCTGACAGAGGGCCACGAGACTTCGACCAGCACGCAAAAATGGAGGCTCTAGACCCTTCCAGAGCCGAGATATCGGATGTCAAAGTTTTGACCTGAAAAAAAAACATAAGGGGTAACACTGTCGTTTTTGGCCGAAATTTTGACCCCCTCCGATCTTCTTGAAACTCTGGATTCTGACAGAGGGCCATGAGACTTCGACCAGCGCGCAAAAATGGAGGCTCTAGACCCTTCCAGAGCCGAGATATCGGATGTCAAAGTTTTGACCCGAAAAAAAAAACATAAGGGGTAACACTGTCGTTTTTGGCCGAAATTTTGACCCCCTCCGATCTTCTTGAAACTCTGGATTCTGACAGAGGGCCACGAGACTTCGACCAGCGCGCAAAAATGGAGGCTCTAGACCCTTCCAGAGCCGAGATATCGGATGTCAAAGTTTTGACCTGAAAAAAAAAACATAAGGGGTAACACTGTCGTTTTTGGCCGAAATTTTGACCCCCTCCGATCTTCTTGAAACTCTGGATTCTGACAGAGGGCCACGAGACTTCGACCAGCGCGCAAAAATGGAGGCTCTAGACCCTTCCAGAGCCGAGATGTCGGATGTCAAAGTTTTGACCTGAAAAAAAAAACATAAGGGGTAACACTGTCGTTTATGGCCGAAATTTTGACCCCCTCCGATCTTCTTGAAACTCTGGATTCTGACAGAGGGCCACGAGACTTCGACCAGCACGCAAAAATGGAGGCTCTAGACCCTTCCAGAGCCGAGATATCGGATGTCAAAGTTTTGACCTGAAAAAAAAACATAAGGGGTAACACTGTCGTTTTTGGCCGAAATTTTGACCCCCTCCGATCTTCTTGAAACTCTGGATTCTGACAGAGGGCCACGAGACTTCGACCAGCGCGCAAAAATGGAGGCTCTAGACCCTTCCAGAGCCGAGATATCGGATGTCAAAGTTTTGACCTGAAAAAAAAACATAAGGGGTAACACTGTCGTTTTTGGCCGAAATTTTGACCCCCTCCGATCTTCTTGAAACTCTGGATTCTGACAGAGGGCCACGAGACTTCGACCAGCGCGCAAAAATGGAGGCTCTAGACCCTTCCAGAGCCGAGATATCGGATGTCAAAGTTTTGACCTGAAAAAAAAAAAACATAAGGGGTAACACTGTCGTTTTTGGCCGAAATTTTGACCCCCTCCGATCTTCTTGAAACTCTGGATTCTGACAGAGGGCCACGAGACTTCGACCAGCGCGCAAAAATGGAGGCTCTAGACCCTTCCAGAGCCGAGATATCGGATGTCAAAGTTTTGACCTGAAAAAAAAAACATAAGGGGTAACACTGTCGTTTTTGGCCGAAATTTTGACCCCCTCCGATCTTCTTGAAACTCTGGATTCTGACAGAGGGCCACGAGACTTCGACCAGCACGCAAAAATGGAGGCTCTAGACCCTTCCAGAGCCGAGATATCGGATGTCAAAGTTTTGACCTGAAAAAAAAACATAAGGGGTAACACTGTCGTTTTTGGCCGAAATTTTGACCCCCTCCGATCTTCTTGAAACTCTGGATTCTGACAGAGGGCCATGAGACTTCGACCAGCGCGCAAAAATGGAGGCTCTAGACCCTTCCAGAGCCGAGATATCGGATGTCAAAGTTTTGACCCGAAAAAAAAAACATAAGGGGTAACACTGTCGTTTTTGGCCGAAATTTTGACCCCCTCCAATCTTCTTGAAACTCTGGATTCTGACAGAGGGCCACGAGACTTCGACCAGCGCGCAAAAATGGAGGCTCTAGACCCTTCCAGAGCCGAGATATCGGATGTCAAAGTTTTGACCCGAAAAAAAAAACATAAGGGGTAACACTGTCGTTTTTGGCCGAAATTTTGACCCCCTCCGATCTTCTTGAAACTCTGGATTCTGACAGAGGGCCACGAGACTTCGACCAGCGCGCAAAAATGGAGGCTCTAGACCCTTCCAGAGCCGAGATAACGGATGTCAAAGTTTTGACCTGAAAAAAAAACATAAGGGGTAACACTGTCGTTTTTGGCCGAAATTTTGACCCCCTCCGATCTTCTTGAAACTCTGGATTCTGACAGAGGGCCACGAGACTTCGACCAGCACGCAAAAATGGAGGCTCTAGACCCTTCCAGAGCCGAGATATCGGATGTCAAAGTTTTGACCTGAAAAAAAAACATAAGGGGTAACACTGTCGTTTTTGGCCGAAATTTTGACCCCCTCCGATCTTCTTGAAACTCTGGATTCTGACAGAGGGCCACGAGACTTCGACCAGCGCGCAAAAATGGAGGCTCTAGACCCTTCCAGAGCCGAGATATCGGATGTCAAAGTTTTGACCTGAAAAAAAACATAAGGGGTAACACTGTCGTTTTTGGCCGAAAATTTGACCCCCTCCGATCTTCTTGAAACTCTGGATTCTGACAAAGGGCCACGAGACTTCGACCAGCGCGCAAAAATGGAGGCTCTAGACCCTTCCAGAGCCGAGATATCGGATGTCAAAGTTTTGACCCGAAAAAAAAAACATAAGGGGTAACACTGTCGTTTTTGGCCGAAATTTTGACCCCCTCCGATCTTCTTGAAACTCTGGATTCTGAAAGAGGGCCACGAGACTTCGACCAGCGCGCAAAAATGGAGGCTCTAGACCCTTCCAGAGCCGAGATAACGGATGTCAAAGTTTTGACCTGAAAAAAAAACATAAGGGGTAACACTGTCGTTTTTGGCCGAAATTTTGACCCCCTCCGATCTTCTTGAAACTCTGGATTCTGACAGAGGGCCACGAGACTTCGACCAGCGCGCAAAAATGGAGGCTCTATACCCTTCCAGAGCCGAGATATCGGATGTCAAAGTTTTGACCTGAAAAAAAACATAAGGGGTAACACTGTCGTTTTTGGCCGAAATTTTGACCCCCTCCGATCTTCTTGAAACTCTGGATTCTGACAGAGGGCCACGAGACTTCGACCAGCGCGCAAAAATGGAGGCTCTAGACCCTTCCAGAGCCGAGATATTGGATGTCAAAGTTTTGACCTGAAAAAAAACATAAGGGGTAACACTGTCGTTTTTGGCCGAAATTTTGACCCCCTCCGATCTTCTTGAAACTCTGGATTCTGACAAAGGGCCACGAGACTTCGACCAGCGCGCAAAAATGGAGGCTCTAGACCCTTCCAGAGCCGAGATATCGGATGTCAAAGTTTTGACCTGAAAAAAAAACATAAGGGGTAACACTGTCGTTTTTGGCCGAAATTTTGACCCCCTCCGATCTTCTTGAAACTCTGGATTCTGACAGAGGGCCACGAGACTTCGACCAGCGCGCAAAAATGGAGGCTCTAGACCCTTCCAGAGCCGAGATATCGGATGTCAAAGTTTTGACCTGAAAAAAAAAAACATAAGGGGTAACACTGTCGTTTTTGGCCGAAATTTTGACCCCCTCCGATCTTCTTGAAACTCTGGATTCTGACAGAGGGCCACGAGACTTCGACCTGCACGATAAAATGGAGGCTCTAGACCCTTCCAGAGCCGAGATATCGGATGTCAAAGTTTTGACCTGAAAAAAAAACATAAGGGGTAACACTGTCGTTTTTGGTCGAAATTTTGACCCCCTCCAATCTTCTTGAAACTCTGGATTCTGACAGAGGGCCACGAGACTTCGACCAGCGCGCAAAAATGGAGGCTCTAGACCCTTCCAGAGCCGAGATATCGGATGTCAAAGTTTTGACCCGAAAAAAAAAAACATAAGGGGTAACACTGTCGTTTTTGGCCGAAATTTTGACCCCCTCCGATCTTCTTGAAACTCTGGATTCTGACAGAGGGCCACGAGACTTCGACCAGCGCGCAAAAATGGAGGCTCTAGACCCTTCCAGAGCCGAGATAACGGATGTCAAAGTTTTGACCTGAAAAAAAAACATAAGGGGTAACACTGTCGTTTTTGGCCGAAATTTTGACCCCCTCCGATCTTCTTGAAACTCTGGATTCTGACAGAGGGCCACGAGACTTCGACCAGCGCGCAAAAATGGAGGCTCTAGACCCTTCCAGAGCCGAGATATCGGATGTCAAAGTTTTGACCTGAAAAAAAAACATAAGGGGTAACACTGTCGTTTTTGGCCGAAATTTTGACCCCCTCCGATCTTCTTGAAACTCTGGATTCTGACAGAGGGCCACGAGACTTCGACCAGCGCGCAAAAATGGAGGCTCTAGACCCTTCCAGAGCCGAGATATCGGATGTCAAAGTTTTGACCTGAAAAAAAACATAAGGGGTAACACTGTCGTTTTTGGCCGAAATTTTGACCCCCTCCGATCTTCTTGAAACTCTGGATTCTGACAAAGGGCCACGAGACTTCGACCAGCGCGCAAAAATGGAGGCTCTAGACCCTTCCAGAGCCGAGATATCGGATGTCAAAGTTTTGACCCGAAAAAAAAAACATAAGGGGTAACACTGTCGTTTTTGGCCGAAATTTTGACCCCCTCCGATCTTCTTGAAACTCTGGATTCTGAAAGAGGGCCACGAGACTTCGACCAGCGCGCAAAAATGGAGGCTCTAGACCCTTCCAGAGCCGAGATAACGGATGTCAAAGTTTTGACCTGAAAAAAAAACATAAGGGGTAACACTGTCGTTTTTGGCCGAAATTTTGACCCCCTCCGATCTTCTTGAAACTCTGGATTCTGACAGAGGGCCACGAGACTTCGACCAGCGCGCAAAAATGGAGGCTCTATACCCTTCCAGAGCCGAGATATCGGATATCAAAGTTTTGACCTGAAAAAAAAACATAAGGGGTAACACTGTCGTTTTTGGCCGAAATTTTGACCCCCTCCGATCTTCTTGAAACTCTGGATTCTGACAGAGGGCCACGAGACTTTGACCAGCGCGCAAAAATGGAGGCTCTAGACCCTTCCAGAGCCGAGATGTCGGATGTCAAAGTTTTGACCTGAAAAAAAAAAACATAAGGGGTAACACTGTCGTTTTTGGCCGAAATTTTGACCCCCTCCGATCTTCTTGAAACTCTGGATTCTGACAGAGGGCCACGAGACTTCGACCAGCACGCAAAAATGGAGGCTCTAGACCCTTCCAGAGCCGAGATATCGGATGTCAAAGTTTTGACCTGAAAAAAAAAACATAAGGGGTAACACTGTCGTTTTTGGCCGAAATTTTGACCCCCTCCGATCTTCTTGAAACTCTGGATTCTGACAGAGGGCCATGAGACTTCGACCAGCGCGCAAAAATGGAGGCTCTAGACCCTTCCAGAGCCGAGATATCGGATGTCAAAGTTTTGACCCGAAAAAAAAAACATAAGGGGTAACACTGTCGTTTTTGGCCAAAATTTTGACCCCCTCCGATCTTCTTGAAACTCTGGATTCTGACAGAGGGCCACGAGACTTCGACCATCGCGCAAAAATGGAGGCTCTAGACCCTTCCAGAGCCGAGATATCGGATGTCAAAGTTTTGACCTGAAAAAAAAAACATAAGGGGTAACACTGTCGATTTTGGCCGAAATTTTGACCCCCTCCGATCTTCTTGAAACTCTGGATTCTGACAGAGGGCCATGAGACTTCGACCAGCGCGCAAAAATGGAGGCTCTAGACCCTTCCAGAGCCGAGATATCGGATGTCAAAGTTTTGACCCGAAAAAAAAAACATAAGGGGTAACACTGTCGTTTTTGGCCGAAATTTTGACCCCCTCCGATCTTCTTGAAACTCTGGATTCTGACAGAGGGCCACGAGACTTCGACCAGCGCGCAAAAATGGAGGCTCTAGACCCTTCCAGAGCCGAGATATCGGATGTCAAAGTTTTGACCCGAAAAAAAAAACATAAGGGGTAACACTGTCGTTTTTGGCCGAAATTTTGACCCCCTCCGATCTTCTTGAAACTCTGGATTCTGACAAAGGGCAACGAGACTTCGACCAGCGCGTAAAAATGAAGGCTCTAGACCCTTCCAGAGCCGAGATATCGAAGGTCAAAATTTGGACCTGAAAAAAAAAACATAAGGGGTAACACTGTCATTTTTTTTTTTTTGGCCGAAATTTTGACCCCCTCCGATCTTCTTGAAACTCTGGATTCTGACAGAGGGCCACAAGATTTCGACCAGCGCGCAAAAATGGAGGCTCTAGACCCTTCCAGAGCCGAGATATCGGATGTCAAAGTTTTGACCTGAAAAAAAAACATAAGGGGTAACACTGTCGTTTTTGGCCGAAGTTTTGACCCCCTCCGATCTTCTTGAAACTCTGGATTCTGACAGAGGGCGACGAGACTTCGACCAGCGCGCAAAAATGGAGGCTCTAGACCCTTCCAGAGCCGAGATATCGAAGGTCAAAATTTGGACCTGAAAAAAAAACATAAGGGGTAACACTGTCATTTTTTTTTTGGGCCGAAATTTTGACCCCCTCCGATCTTCTTGAAACTCTGGATTCTGACAGAGGGCCACGAGACTTCGACCAGCGCGCAAAAATGGAGGCTCTAGACCCTTCCAGAGCTGAGATATCGAAGGTCAAAATTTGGACCTGAAAAAAAAACATAAGGGGTAACACTGTCATTTTTTTTTTTTGGCCAAAATTTTGACCCCTTCCGATCTTCTTGAAACTCTGGATTCTGACAAAGGGCCACGAGACTTCGACCAGCGCGCAAAAATGAAGGCTCTAGACCCTTCCAGAGCCGAGATATCGAAGGTCAAAGTTTTGACCTGAAAAAAAAACATAAGGGGTAACACTGTCGTTTTTGGCCGAAATTTTGACCCCCTCCGATCTTCTTGAAACTCTGGATTCTGACAGAGGGCCACGAGACTTTGACCAGCGCGCAAAAATGGAGGCTCTAGACCCTTCCAGAGCCGAGATGTCGGATGTCAAAGTTTGGACCTGAAAAAAAAACATAAGGGGTAACACTGTCGTTTTTGGCCGAAATTTTGACCCCCTCCGATCTTCTTGAAACTCTGGATTCTGACAGAGGGCCACGAGACTTCGACCAGCACGCAAAAATGGAGGCTCTAGACCCTTCCAGAGCCGAGATATCGGATGTCAAAGTTTTGACCTGAAAAAAAAACATAAGGGGTAACACTGTCGTTTTTGGCCGAAATTTTGACCCCCTCCGATCTTCTTGAAACTCTGGATTCTGACAGAGGGCCATGAGACTTCGACCAGCGCGCAAAAATGGAGGCTCTAGACCCTTCCAGAGCCGAGATATCGGATGTCAAAGTTTTGACCCGAAAAAAAAAACATAAGGGGTAACACTGTCGTTTTTGGCCGAAATTTTGACCCCCTCCAATCTTCTTGAAACTCTGGATTCTGACAGAGGGCCACGAGACTTCGACCAGCGCGCAAAAATGGAGGCTCTAGACCCTTCCAGAGCCGAGATATCGGATGTCAAAGTTTTGACCCGAAAAAAAAAACATAAGGGGTAACACTGTCGTTTTTGGCCGAAATTTTGACCCCCTCCGATCTTCTTGAAACTCTGGATTCTGACAGAGGGCCACGAGACTTCGACCAGCGCGCAAAAATGGAGGCTCTAGACCCTTCCAGAGCCGAGATAACGGATGTCAAAGTTTTGACCTGAAAAAAAAACATAAGGGGTAACACTGTCGTTTTTGGCCGAAATTTTGACCCCCTCCGATCTTCTTGAAACTCTGGATTCTGACAGAGGGCCACGAGACTTCGACCAGCGCGCAAAAATGGAGGCTCTAGACCCTTCCAGAGCCGAGATATCGGATGTCAAAGTTTTGACCTGAAAAAAAAACATAAGGGGTAACACTGTCGTTTTTGGCCGAAATTTTGACCCCCTCCGATCTTCTTGAAACTCTGGATTCTGACAGAGGGCCACGAGACTTTGACCAGCGCGCAAAAATGGAGGCTCTAGACCCTTCCAGAGCCGAGATGTCGGATGTCAAAGTTTTGACCTGAAAAAAAAAAACATAAGGGGTAACACTGTCGTTTTTGGCCGAAATTTTGACCCCCTCCGATCTTCTTGAAACTCTGGATTCTGACAGAGGGCCACGAGACTTCGACCAGCACGCAAAAATGGAGGCTCTAGACCCTTCCAGAGCCGAGATATCGGATGTCAAAGTTTTGACCTGAAAAAAAAAACATAAGGGGTAACACTGTCGTTTTTGGCCGAAATTTTGACCCCCTCCGATCTTCTTGAAACTCTGGATTCTGACAGAGGGCCATGAGACTTCGACCAGCGCGCAAAAATGGAGGCTCTAGACCCTTCCAGAGCCGAGATATCGGATGTCAAAGTTTTGACCCGAAAAAAAAAACATAAGGGGTAACACTGTCGTTTTTGGCCAAAATTTTGACCCCCTCCGATCTTCTTGAAACTCTGGATTCTGACAGAGGGCCACGAGACTTCGACCATCGCGCAAAAATGGAGGCTCTAGACCCTTCCAGAGCCG
The DNA here is from genome assembly GCA_038021265.1 of Cyprinella venusta. NCBI lineage: Eukaryota > Metazoa > Chordata > Actinopteri > Cypriniformes > Leuciscidae > Cyprinella > Cyprinella venusta. Next base: position 8,021,006 of record CM075871.1, read on the forward strand.
AGATATCGGATGTCAAAGTTTTGACCTGAAAAAAAAAACATAAGGGGTAACACTGTCGATTTTGGCCGAAATTTTGACCCCCTCCGATCTTCTTGAAACTCTGGATTCTGACAGAGGGCCATGAGACTTCGACCAGCGCGCAAAAATGGAGGCTCTAGACCCTTCCAGAGCCGAGATATCGGATGTCAAAGTTTTGACCCGAAAAAAAAAACATAAGGGGTAACACTGTCGTTTTTGGCCGAAATTTTGACCCCCTCCGATCTTCTTGAAACTCTGGATTCTGACAGAGGGCCACGAGACTTCGACCAGCGCGCAAAAATGGAGGCTCTAGACCCTTCCAGAGCCGAGATATCGGATGTCAAAGTTTTGACCCGAAAAAAAAAACATAAGGGGTAACACTGTCGTTTTTGGCCGAAATTTTGACCCCCTCCGATCTTCTTGAAACTCTGGATTCTGACAAAGGGCAACGAGACTTCGACCAGCGCGTAAAAATGAAGGCTCTAGACCCTTCCAGAGCCGAGATATCGAAGGTCAAAATTTGGACCTGAAAAAAAAAACATAAGGGGTAACACTGTCATTTTTTTTTTTTTGGCCGAAATTTTGACCCCCTCCGATCTTCTTGAAACTCTGGATTCTGACAGAGGGCCACAAGATTTCGACCAGCGCGCAAAAATGGAGGCTCTAGACCCTTCCAGAGCCGAGATATCGGATGTCAAAGTTTTGACCTGAAAAAAAAACATAAGGGGTAACACTGTCGTTTTTGGCCGAAGTTTTGACCCCCTCCGATCTTCTTGAAACTCTGGATTCTGACAGAGGGCGACGAGACTTCGACCAGCGCGCAAAAATGGAGGCTCTAGACCCTTCCAGAGCCGAGATATCGAAGGTCAAAATTTGGACCTGAAAAAAAAACATAAGGGGTAACACTGTCATTTTTTTTTTGGGCCGAAATTTTGACCCCCTCCGATCTTCTTGAAACTCTGGATTCTGACAGAGGGCCACGAGACTTCGACCAGCGCGCAAAAATGGAGGCTCTAGACCCTTCCAGAGCTGAGATATCGAAGGTCAAAATTTGGACCTGAAAAAAAAACATAAGGGGTAACACTGTCATTTTTTTTTTTTGGCCAAAATTTTGACCCCTTCCGATCTTCTTGAAACTCTGGATTCTGACAAAGGGCCACGAGACTTCGACCAGCGCGCAAAAATGAAGGCTCTAGACCCTTCCAGAGCCGAGATATCGAAGGTCAAAGTTTTGACCTGAAAAAAAAACATAAGGGGTAACACTGTCGTTTTTGGCCGAAATTTTGACCCCCTCCGATCTTCTTGAAACTCTGGATTCTGACAGAGGGCCACGAGACTTTGACCAGCGCGCAAAAATGGAGGCTCTAGACCCTTCCAGAGCCGAGATGTCGGATGTCAAAGTTTGGACCTGAAAAAAAAACATAAGGGGTAACACTGTCGTTTTTGGCCGAAATTTTGACCCCCTCCGATCTTCTTGAAACTCTGGATTCTGACAGAGGGCCACGAGACTTCGACCAGCACGCAAAAATGGAGGCTCTAGACCCTTCCAGAGCCGAGATATCGGATGTCAAAGTTTTGACCTGAAAAAAAAACATAAGGGGTAACACTGTCGTTTTTGGCCGAAATTTTGACCCCCTCCGATCTTCTTGAAACTCTGGATTCTGACAGAGGGCCATGAGACTTCGACCAGCGCGCAAAAATGGAGGCTCTAGACCCTTCCAGAGCCGAGATATCGGATGTCAAAGTTTTGACCCGAAAAAAAAAACATAAGGGGTAACACTGTCGTTTTTGGCCGAAATTTTGACCCCCTCCAATCTTCTTGAAACTCTGGATTCTGACAGAGGGCCACGAGACTTCGACCAGCGCGCAAAAATGGAGGCTCTAGACCCTTCCAGAGCCGAGATATCGGATGTCAAAGTTTTGACCCGAAAAAAAAAACATAAGGGGTAACACTGTCGTTTTTGGCCGAAATTTTGACCCCCTCCGATCTTCTTGAAACTCTGGATTCTGACAGAGGGCCACGAGACTTCGACCAGCGCGCAAAAATGGAGGCTCTAGACCCTTCCAGAGCCGAGATAACGGATGTCAAAGTTTTGACCTGAAAAAAAAACATAAGGGGTAACACTGTCGTTTTTGGCCGAAATTTTGACCCCCTCCGATCTTCTTGAAACTCTGGATTCTGACAGAGGGCCACGAGACTTCGACCAGCGCGCAAAAATGGAGGCTCTAGACCCTTCCAGAGCCGAGATATCGGATGTCAAAGTTTTGACCTGAAAAAAAAACATAAGGGGTAACACTGTCGTTTTTGGCCGAAATTTTGACCCCCTCCGATCTTCTTGAAACTCTGGATTCTGACAGAGGGCCACGAGACTTCGACCAGCGCGCAAAAATGGAGGCTCTAGACCCTTCCAGAGCCGAGATATCGGATGTCAAAGTTTTGACCTGAAAAAAAACATAAGGGGTAACACTGTCGTTTTTGGCCGAAAATTTGACCCCCTCCGATCTTCTTGAAACTCTGGATTCTGACAAAGGGCCACGAGACTTCGACCAGCGCGCAAAAATGGAGGCTCTAGACCCTTCCAGAGCCGAGATATCGGATGTCAAAGTTTTGACCCGAAAAAAAAAACATAAGGGGTAACACTGTCGTTTTTGGCCGAAATTTTGACCCCCTCCGATCTTCTTGAAACTCTGGATTCTGAAAGAGGGCCACGAGACTTCGACCAGCGCGCAAAAATGGAGGCTCTAGACCCTTCCAGAGCCGAGATAACGGATGTCAAAGTTTTGACCTGAAAAAAAAACATAAGGGGTAACACTGTCGTTTTTGGCCGAAATTTTGACCCCCTCCGATCTTCTTGAAACTCTGGATTCTGACAGAGGGCCACGAGACTTCGACCAGCGCGCAAAAATGGAGGCTCTATACCCTTCCAGAGCCGAGATATCGGATGTCAAAGTTTTGACCTGAAAAAAAAACATAAGGGGTAACACTGTCGTTTTTGGCCGAAATTTTGACCCCCTCCGATCTTCTTGAAACTCTGGATTCTGACAGAGGGCCACGAGACTTCGACCAGCGCGCAAAAATGGAGGCTCTAGACCCTTCCAGAGCCGAGATATCGGATGTCAAAGTTTTGACCTGAAAAAAAACATAAGGGGTAACACTGTCGTTTTTGGCCGAAATTTTGACCCCCTCCGATCTTCTTGAAACTCTGGATTCTGACAAAGGGCCACGAGACTTCGACCAGCGCGCAAAAATGGAGGCTCTAGACCCTTCCAGAGCCGAGATATCGGATGTCAAAGTTTTGACCTGAAAAAAAAACATAAGGGGTAACACTGTCGTTTTTGGCCGAAATTTTGACCCCCTCCGATCTTCTTGAAACTCTGGATTCTGACAGAGGGCCACGAGACTTCGACCAGCGCGCAAAAATGGAGGCTCTAGACCCTTCCAGAGCCGAGATATCGGATGTCAAAGTTTTGACCTGAAAAAAAAAAAACATAAGGGGTAACACTGTCGTTTTTGGCCGAAATTTTGACCCCCTCCGATCTTCTTGAAACTCTGGATTCTGACAGAGGGCCACGAGACTTCGACCAGCACGCAAAAATGGAGGCTCTAGACCCTTCCAGAGCCGAGATATCGGATGTCAAAGTTTTGACCTGAAAAAAAAACATAAGGGGTAACACTGTCGTTTTTGGCCGAAATTTTGACCCCCTCCAATCTTCTTGAAACTCTGGATTCTGACAGAGGGCCACGAGACTTCGACCAGCGCGCAAAAATGGAGGCTCTAGACCCTTCCAGAGCCGAGATATCGGATGTCAAAGTTTTGACCCGAAAAAAAAAAACATAAGGGGTAACACTGTCGTTTTTGGCCGAAATTTTGACCCCCTCCGATCTTCTTGAAACTCTGGATTCTGACAGAGGGCCACGAGACTTCGACCAGCGCGCAAAAATGGAGGCTCTAGACCCTTCCAGAGCCGAGATAACGGATGTCAAAGTTTTGACCTGAAAAAAAAACATAAGGGGTAACACTGTCGTTTTTGGCCGAAATTTTGACCCCCTCCGATCTTCTTGAAACTCTGGATTCTGACAGAGGGCCACGAGACTTCGACCAGCGCGCAAAAATGGAGGCTCTAGACCCTTCCAGAGCCGAGATATCGGATGTCAAAGTTTTGACCTGAAAAAAAAACATAAGGGGTAACACTGTCGTTTTTGGCCGAAATTTTGACCCCCTCCGATCTTCTTGAAACTCTGGATTCTGACAGAGGGCCACGAGACTTCGACCAGCGCGCAAAAATGGAGGCTCTAGACCCTTCCAGAGCCGAGATATCGGATGTCAAAGTTTTGACCTGAAAAAAAACATAAGGGGTAACACTGTCGTTTTTGGCCGAAATTTTGACCCCCTCCGATCTTCTTGAAACTCTGGATTCTGACAAAGGGCCACGAGACTTCGACCAGCGCGCAAAAATGGAGGCTCTAGACCCTTCCAGAGCCGAGATATCGGATGTCAAAGTTTTGACCCGAAAAAAAAAACATAAGGGGTAACACTGTCGTTTTTGGCCGAAATTTTGACCCCCTCCGATCTTCTTGAAACTCTGGATTCTGAAAGAGGGCCACGAGACTTCGACCAGCGCGCAAAAATGGAGGCTCTATACCCTTCCAGAGCCGAGATATCGGATATCAAAGTTTTGACCTGAAAAAAAAACATAAGGGGTAACACTGTCGTTTTTGGCCGAAATTTTGACCCCCTCCGATCTTCTTGAAACTCTGGATTCTGACAGAGGGCCACGAGACTTTGACCAGCGCGCAAAAATGGAGGCTCTAGACCCTTCCAGAGCCGAGATGTCGGATGTCAAAGTTTTGACCTGAAAAAAAAAAACATAAGGGGTAACACTGTCGTTTTTGGCCGAAATTTTGACCCCCTCCGATCTTCTTGAAACTCTGGATTCTGACAGAGGGCCACGAGACTTCGACCAGCACGCAAAAATGGAGGCTCTAGACCCTTCCAGAGCCGAGATATCGGATGTCAAAGTTTTGACCTGAAAAAAAAAACATAAGGGGTAACACTGTCGTTTTTGGCCAAAATTTTGACCCCCTCCGATCTTCTTGAAACTCTGGATTCTGACAGAGGGCCACGAGACTTCGACCATCGCGCAAAAATGGAGGCTCTAGACCCTTCCAGAGCCGAGATATCGGATGTCAAAGTTTTGACCTGAAAAAAAAAACATAAGGGGTAACACTGTCGATTTTGGCCGAAATTTTGACCCCCTCCGATCTTCTTGAAACTCTGGATTCTGACAGAGGGCCATGAGACTTCGACCAGCGCGCAAAAATGGAGGCTCTAGACCCTTCCAGAGCCGAGATATCGGATGTCAAAGTTTTGACCCGAAAAAAAAAAACATAAGGGGTAACACTGTCGTTTTTGGCCGAAATTTTGACCCCCTCCGATCTTCTTGAAACTCTGGATTCTGACAGAGGGCCACGAGACTTCGACCAGCGCGCAAAAATGGAGGCTCTAGACCCTTCCAGAGCCGAGATATCGGATGTCAAAGTTTTGACCCGAAAAAAAAAACATAAGGGGTAACACTGTCGTTTTTGGCCGAAATTTTGACCCCCTCCGATCTTCTTGAAACTCTGGATTCTGACAAAGGGCAACGAGACTTCGACCAGCGCGTAAAAATGAAGGCTCTAGACCCTTCCAGAGCCGAGATATCGAAGGTCAAAATTTGGACCTGAAAAAAAAAACATAAGGGGTAACACTGTCATTTTTTTTTTTTTGGCCGAAATTTTGACCCCCTCCGATCTTCTTGAAACTCTGGATTCTGACAGAGGGCCACAAGATTTCGACCAGCGCGCAAAAATGGAGGCTCTAGACCCTTCCAGAGCCGAGATATCGGATGTCAAAGTTTTGACCTGAAAAAAAAACATAAGGGGTAACACTGTCGTTTTTGGCCGAAGTTTTGACCCCCTCCGATCTTCTTGAAACTCTGGATTCTGACAGAGGGCGACGAGACTTCGACCAGCGCGCAAAAATGGAGGCTCTAGACCCTTCCAGAGCCGAGATATCGAAGGTCAAAATTTGGACCTGAAAAAAAAACATAAGGGGTAACACTGTCATTTTTTTTTTGGGCCGAAATTTTGACCCCCTCCGATCTTCTTGAAACTCTGGATTCTGACAGAGGGCCACGAGACTTCGACCAGCGCGCAAAAATGGAGGCTCTAGACCCTTCCAGAGCTGAGATATCGAAGGTCAAAATTTGGACCTGAAAAAAAAACATAAGGGGTAACACTGTCATTTTTTTTTTTTGGCCAAAATTTTGACCCCTTCCGATCTTCTTGAAACTCTGGATTCTGACAAAGGGCCACGAGACTTCGACCAGCGCGCAAAAATGAAGGCTCTAGACCCTTCCAGAGCCGAGATATCGAAGGTCAAAATTTGGACCTGAAAAAAAAACATAAGGGGTAACACTGTCATTTTTTTTTTGGCCGAAATTTTGACCCCCTCCGATCTTCTTGAAACTCTGGATTCTGACAGAGGGCCACAAGACTTCGACCAGCGCGCAAAAATGGAGGTTCTAGACCCTTCCAGAGCCGAGATATCGAAGGTCAAAATGTGGACCTGAAAAAAAAACATAAGGGGTAACACTGTCATTTTTTTTTTGGCCGAAATTTTGACCCCCTTCGATCTTCTTGAAACTCTGGATTCTGACAAAGGGCCACGAGACTTCGACCAGCGCGCAAAAATGGAGGCTCTAGACCCTTCCAGAGCCGAGATATCGAAGTTCAAAATTTGGACCTGAAAAAAAAAACATAAGGGGTAACACTGTCATTTTTTTTTGGCCGAAATTTTGACCCCCTCCGATCTTCTTGAAACTCTGGATTCTGACAGAGGGCCACGAGACTTCGACCAGCGCGCAAAAATGGAGGTTCTAGACCCTTTCAGAGCCGAGATATCGAAGGTCTAAATTTGGACCTGAAAAAAAACAGAAGGGGTAACACTGTCATTTTTTTTTTGGCCGAAATTTTGACCCCCTTCGATCTTCTTGAAACTCTGGATTCTGACAAAGGGCCACGAGACTTCGACCAGCGCGCAAAAATGGAGGCTTCAGACCCTTCCAGAGCCGAGATATCGAAGGTCAAAATTTGGACCTGAAAAAAAAAACATAAGGGGTAACACTGTCATTTTTTTTTGGCCGAAATTTTGACCCCCTCCGATCTTCTTGAAACTCTGGATTCTGACAGAAGGCCACGAGACTTCGACCAGCGCGCAAAAATGGAGGCTCTAGACCCTTCCAGAGCCGAGATATCGAAGGTCAAAATTTGGACCTGAAAAAAAAACATAAGGGGTAACACTGTCATTTTTTTTTTGGCCGAAATTTTGACCCCCTCCGATCTTCTTGAAACTGTGGATTTTGACAGAGGGCCACGAGACTTCGACCAGCGCGCAAAAATGGAGGCTCTAGACCCTTCCAGAGCCGAGATATCGAAGGTCAAAATTTGAACCTGAAAAAAAAACATAAGGGGTAACACTGTCATTTTTTTTTTTTGGCCAAAATTTTGACCCCCTCCGATCTTCATGAAACTCTGGATTCTGACAAAGGGCCACGAGACTTCGACCAGCGCGCAAAAATGAAGGCTCTAGACCCTTCCAGAGCCGAGATATCGAAGGTCAAAATTTGGACCTGAAAAAAACATAAGGGGTAACACTGTCATTTTTTTTTTTTGGCCGAAATTTTGACCCCCTCCGATCTTCTTGAAACTCTGGATTCTGACAGAGGGCCACGAGACTTCGACCAGCGCGCAAAAATGGAGGCTCTAGACCCTTCCAGAGCCGAGATATCGAAGGTCAAAATTTGGACCTAAAAAAAAAACATAAGGGGTAACACTGTCATTTTTTTTTTTGGCGGAAATTTTGACCCCCTCTGATCTTCTTGAAACTCTGGATTCTGACAGAGGGCCACGAGACTTCAACCAGCGCGCAAAAATGGAGGCTCTAGACCCTTCCAGAGCCGAGATATCGAAAGTCAAAATTTCGACCCCAAAAAAAAAAACATAAGGGGTAACACTGTTGTTTTTTTTTTGCCGAAATGTTGACCCCCTCCGATCTTCTTGAAACTCTGGATTCTGACAGAGGGCCACGAGACTTCGACCAGCGCGCAAAAATGGAGGCTCTAGACCCTTCCAGAGCCGAGATATCGAAAGTCAAAATTTTGACCAGAAAAAAAAAAACATAAGGGGTAACACTGTCGTTTTTTTTGGGGGGGGCGAAAAATTAAGTTTCCCCAATCTCCTCAAAACTCTGGATTCTGATAGAGGGCAACGAGACTTAGACCTAAGTGCAAAAATGGAGGTTCTAGACCCTTCCAGAGCTGAGATATCGAAACTCAAAATTTCGACCAGAAAAAAAAACGACAGTGTTACCCCTTACATTTTTTTTTGTTTTTTTTTGGTGAAAAATTAAGTATCCCCAATCTTCTCAAAACTCTGGATTCTGATAGACGGCCATGAGACTTAGACCTGAGTACAAAAATGGAGGCTCTAGACCCTTCCAGAGCTGTGATATCGAAACTCAAAATTTCGACCAGAAAAAAAAACGACAGTGTTACCTCTTACGTTTTTTTTTTTTTCTGGGCGAAAAATCACGTTTCCCCAATCTTCTCAAAACTCTGTATTCTGATAGAGGACCATGAGACTTAGACCTGAGTGCAAAAATGGAGGCTCTAGACCCTTCCAGAGCTGAGATATTGAGTTATTTATAATGGCAGAAATGCCACGTGGAATCTCAATATCTCAGCTCTGGAAGGGTCTACAGCCTCCATTTTTTCACTCAGGTCTAAGTCGCATGGCCCTCTATCCGAATTCAGAGTTTTGTGTCGAAATTTTGAGTATCTCTGATCTTCTTGAAACTCTGGATTCTGATAGAGGGCCATGAGACTTAATTTCGACCCGAGAAAACCGACAGAGGTACCCCTTAGACATGAGTGCAAAGATGGAGTCTCTAGACCCTTCCAAAGCTGAGATATTGAGATCTCACATGCATTTCTGCCATTATGAATATCTCAATATCTCAGCTCTGGAAGGGTCTAGAGCCTCCATTTTTGCACTCCGGTCTAAGTCTCATGGCCCTCTATCAGAATCCAGAGTTTCAAGAAGATCAGAGATACTCAAAATTTCGACACGAAAATCTGAATTCTGATAGAGGGCCATGGGACTTAGACCTGAGTGCAAAAATGGAGGCTCTAGACCCTTCCAGAGCTGAGATATTGAGATATTCATAATGGCAGAAATGCTACGTGAGATCTCAATATCTCAGCTTTGGAAGGGTCTAGAGACTCCATCTTTGCACTCATGTCTAAGGGGTACCTCTGTCGGTTTTTTCGGGTCGAAATTTTGAGTTTCTCCAATCTTCTCAAAACTCCGGATACTGATAGAGGGCCATGAGACATTTTTCTCCTTGGAATTATAAGGTTCTATCTGCGTTCTGAACAGTTTTGAGATATTGAGCTTCAAAGTGTTTGCATTACATATAGGAAAATTTATATGGGGAACAAGTTACATTCAAACTTGAAAATAACAGCGACCCTAAATGTATTCTAAACATACAATATCCAAATCCTCTCACATTTGTAAATGGGGATTTTTGGAATGGGTCAGATGGAACCTTCTAATTCTAAAAAAACACTTTTCGCTTAGAATTATAAGGTTCAATCTGCCAAAACATTATTTGAACGTCAAATAAAAAAAATAATGTTGTAACAATGTCTCAACGTGTTAGAAAGTAAAATTTTATCCTTTCTATTACATTTATTTAACATTTTTTAGCACTTCCATATATTTAGGACATTTCAAATTAAGCAAGGTTGGTGTAAATATTTTCCCCAGTGCATAATCTTCATTTTTAATACCAATTTGGTGGGTAACTAAACACATTACTGTAGAAATCATACTTTAATCTTTCTTTTGCTTAGACAGAAAGCAGCCACTCTAATACATCTAAGCAGGACTTTATTCCAGCTAAAGTGGGCCAGGTAAAATGGCTTTCTCTCTAGACCTCAATATGGCTGAAATAACATGCAAACGTTGTTGCAATTAAGACCCCATTTATTAAGTTGTTAAATATTTGACCTATAAGCCTTAATATGGTAAAAATTAAAACATTTTAAGACTTTAAAACTGCAAGAAAATTGACATGCTTCAGCAAATTAATTCATAAAGTTTAATAATCATTGAAAAATTATTCACTGACTATATAATTGTCACAGTCTTTGTCTGCACTATTCTGTCTTCGTCATCTTCACTACACTTCCCAGCATCCTCTTGTCTCCTGATCTGAACTCGCTTCCTCAATCAACCACCTGTTCATCGTCCTGATCATCTGTGTCACCTGTCGTCACCTTGTTAGTGTTCATTTTGTATCTGTATTTAGTTCTCTCCGTTTCAGTCTGTTCTTGTCGGTTCTTGATTATGTTTCATGGATAGTGTGTGTAATCTTCTGCCAGTCTTCCTTGTACCTGTTTGGAGTTTTGAGTAATTGTTTTGTATTGGAGCTTTGCCTCAGCCTGTCTTCATTCCTCACTACATGACAGAAGAACCGACCAAACATGGATTTCCCTGCTGTAAGACTAATGTGCCTTGAGCAGGGAAACAGCTCTCTTGAGGAACACCTGGAGGTTTTCCTGGGTTTGGTACCTCAAACCAGTGACTGGCAGAAGATTACACACACTATCCATGAAACATAATCAAGAACCGACAAGCACAGACTGAAACGAGAACTAAATACAGATACAAAATGAACACTAACAAGTTGACGACAGGTGACACAGATGATCAGGACAATGGGTGCTTCTCAATATCCCTCCTCGTCTCCTCGCTCCTCCGTCCTCCCTCCTATGACCCGGAAACCGATCGAGCTCAGCCATCTTGAAGGACATCTCAATTCTCTAATTGCACCGTGAGGAGTCAAGGATCGAGGAGATAGGAGGCTTCCTGAGGAGTCATAAGCGAGGATACACAGGTGCATCCTACGCGGAACTGTTATATTGACTAAACGTGACGCACGTGCAAATTCTCCTCCCCCTTCACATCGGTCACAATCATTTTAATTTATACTTTACCTTTGCAGTTTATATAAACCACACATCTCAGATATTTCAACAGTATAGCCTTTCTTTATTATTATTTATTATGAAATTATTAAATAACCAAACTTAAACAACATCAGGGCAGATCCTTTTAGCACTGTTGATGACACTGTAGAGTGACACTCGAGTGATAAAGTATTCCAATGTATATAAAAAAAGCTTTTATTCGATTCCTCTGTCCTCCTTTCCTTTCCTTGCTTCCTTCCCTCGCGTCCTACAGGTGGTGGAGCTGAGACGCAAGGAAAGGAAGCAAGGAAAGGAAACGAGGATGCACAAATAAGAAATGAGAAGCACCCAATGAACAGGTGGATGATTGAGGGAGTGAGTTTAGATGTGGAGACAAGAGGATGCTGGGAAGTGTAGTGAAGATGACGAAGACAGAATGGTGCAGAAGAAGACTATGTTATTTCAGTGATGGCTGAGTGTTTCTTTGCTGAATCTTTAATTTAAAATATGTTTTTTAAATCATTTCTTATTCCAGGTATTCATTAAATATCTTGTTTTTAGTTTCCACAAATCATTATGTTAGTTTTTTTTTTTTAATTTCTACATCAATTTTACATACATGGGTCAAAAATTATTATTAATCTTATTTTATTTTAACCACAGACATTTTTTTTATATATTGTAAAACATAACAGGATATTTGAATATTAGGCTATGGTTACCTTGACCTTGTAATCCTAGTGAGAAATTACTTGTGAGAAGGAGAAACATGTCCAATACTATTACAGTAGCTAGCTAGCTGTTTACATATTCTAGCTAGCTAATGTTAACTACACTGGAAAAAAAGATTGTTTTTTAAAGCTTATTTACAGTTAGTAGGCATTGGGAAGATGTGGGATAGAAAAACAAAACACTCGGCCACAGGAGGACATCAGATAGGAGGGCCAATCGAAGAGGAAGAGATGCAGTATATGTCCAGCTGCCAAAGACAGAAAAGTCAGCAGTTGGTGTTCCCAGTGCACCAGGCATGTGTGCAAGGAGCACAAACACTAAGACGGCAATTTGAGATGCCGCTGTACCAATGTGATTTTATTTTTCTGTTTTCTTTTCTTTTATTTGATCACATTCACCACAATTCAATTTCAGTGTTATCAGTTATCAGTTATCTGTGATATGTGAATGCGAGACAAAGTGGTAAATAAACATTTCAAGTGTTAAATATGTTGTCTAAATTACTTCTAAGATGATTAATTTAACAAAATATTGTCTTTATTCTTTTGTTTTATCATGCTTGATAAGTACATTTGATACAGTAACACAAAACCTAGAAAAAAATTTTAAATTATTTTTGGTAATTGAATTTTTTTTTTTAAATCTTTATTTAAAATTTATATTTATAAATCATGAAATTTATAGATCATGGAATATTAAATGCACAAATTGATCTCAAAAGATAAAAAGAAAAGAAAACTCCAGCCATGCATTAAATAACATGGGAAATGAATACGGGTCTTTTTAGACCCATGATGTGCTTTAGAAGGGGTATCCATAGCTTGCTCATCAAAGGGTTAAAATGTCCAAAAATTACACTACCCAAATCCTCATTTAGTAGATTGCAGACGGGCTATGTGGGATCTCAGTATCTCAGCTCAGGAAGGGTCTAGAGACTCCATTTTTGCACTCAGGTCTAAGTCTCATGGCCCTCTATCAGAATCCAGAGTTTTGAGAAGATTGGAGAAACTTAATTTTTCGAACCAAAAAAAAAAAAAAAAAAAAAAAAAAAAAAAAACGACAGGGGTACCCGTCATTTTTTTGGGTCGAAATTGAGTTTGTCTAATCTTCTTGAAATTCTGGATTCTGATAGAGGACCATGAGACTTAGACCTGAGTGCAAAAATGGAGGTTCTAGACCCTTCCAGAGCTGAGATATTGATATATTTATAATGGCATAAATGCTTTGTGGGATCTCAATATCTCAGCTTTGGAAGGGTCTAGAGACTCCATTTTTGGACTCAGCTCTAAGTCTCATTGCCCTCTATCAGAATCCAGAGTTTTGAGAAGATTGGAGAAACTTATTTTTTCACACCGAAAAAAAAACAACAGTGGTACCCCTGTCGTTTTTTTTTTTTTTTTTTAGTCTAAATTTTTGGGTCGAAACTCTGGATTCTGATACACCCCTTTTCCACCAAAAAAGAACTTGTTCGGACCTGGTGCTGGTTCAAAGTTGGTTCGGAGTTGGTTCAACCTGCGAACCGCTTCCGAACCTGTTTGTTTTTCCTCTGACTAGAGCGCCCAGGGAACGACGTCGTTACGTCACTGTGTACGTCGCCATACGTATTAGCTAGAAACGCTTGCAAGTACAACATTACTTTGAGATTATCTCTAACTTGTGTATCAAGAAGGTTTAAAAAAAATTGAAATATGTAGGTCTTTTAATCTTTTCGTTTGATATGTAATCTTTTCTGATAAGTTATGTACCCCTGTCTTGTGTCTTTTTTCTTTACATTTATTTGTTCTAAATTGTAACTGTTTTCTTCTTTGCTTATAATGTCTTCAATAAAAAAATAGTAACGCTTGTGCCAACTTCAAGCACAACAATTACAAAGGCGGACTCCATCGTGTTTCTGCAAATGTTTCTCTTGGCTTTGTGATCCTTTATTATGGTCAAAAAAAGATGTTCAGGTCACCTGATGGTCGAAACGTTGCCTTTTTAATAAAATTTTTTGGAGCAGTACTTTTTCAGTGTGCGGACTTCACACTTCTTTATTTTTGTTTACTTCATTCAGTTGTCCTGCACCTGAGCCCAATTTGGGTGTTTGAGACGTGCACACCAATTTTGTTTATTTTTTGACTCTTCAGCAGATGTGAACTTACCTTTCGATGCAGCCTTAGATACATACGCAATCGAGTACACAAATCTCTGACTCATCGTCTTCTTCCTCGTCTAATTTCTGTCGTTCCACATACATCATCTGGTCCAATTGAAACTATTGGCTATAAGCAACGTACAGTCACATTTGAGAGACATTCGTAGCACCCAATAAATGGACCCAAGCCTCAATGTCAATGAGACGTGGTCTGACGTTAGCGAGGCTACTAAAACACTGCACTTACAGTTGAAATGTTTCTAAGGTTTGTTCCCTATTATCAGTCAAACTAACATGGACAATGCAAAGTAATTATGACAAAATCTATTTGGCAGAGCACTTGTTTGCTTCACACATTCTCACATATTAGGAGAAGGGGGAAGCAAATAAAGCCATCCCCATCAGCTGTAGTTTCGAATGTGGAGTGAGAAAATGGGTATGAAAAAGATAGATTTATTTACTGGCAAAATAGAACAAAACAAAACAAACAAAATTAGAGATCAGGACTAGCAACAGTACAATGTATCCACAGAAATGTTTGGCTTTGCTTCACCCTATCCTTGCAAAAAAAAAAAAAAAACAACAACAACAAAAAAAAAAAACAACGGAAATACAGACATACAAAGAACAGCAACAAAAATATTGACTTACAAAAAGAGAAAAAGAAGACATTTAGGTCTTCTGAAGAACAACACTATCTACAAACACTGAAGATTAGCCACAATGTTACAACAGCCTTTTCAATCCATTTTCTTACAAGTCATTGCAAAATGATAATTAGGACAATATCATTATAATAACTGTAATAATTGCCCCTGTTCCAAGCCTGATATTCAGTGCAGTGCTTACTCCATTGTTTGTAATGGAGGGCTCCCATTTCAGGAAACAAATTGTATGATCTATCTGAAATCTAGCCATTAAAGAGTTTTTGATATAACAAAAGAGGCGTGGCATTGATTAAAAAAAAAACATTACTTTTTACAACCTGGCTTGATGTGCGTGTGCCAAGTTATGAAACTATCCCTTCAAAAACAAACAGGAGAAACACTGCAATGATAGGCCGAAACAAACAAGACCTCTAAAATGAAATCTGGACATGTTATAACTAATCCAGTGGTCATGCACCAATTATCAGAACCTTTCTGTATCATACTCAAGGTAGGGAAAATTAGAGGGGGGTGGGGGACATAAAACAAAACCTAATATTTAAACGTTAGTGTTTTATCTGAACTGAAATGTGAAACGTCTTGGGAAACAAAAACAGAATGAAATGCTCTAAGGGTTGCACCTTTTATGCAAACCCACTGCAAAATTGATCAATATTCCCAACCGCCATCCAGTTCTGCGTGCTGTTCCTCAAACCCTTGTTCCAAATGCCACATCTGCAAAAGTCCATTCCACATACATGGCTTTCCTATGCCTTCGAGGGCAACAAATGTTGCTCTCAAAAGTGTAGAATACATTAATTATTTAATTTATATAATATTGTAGCATAAAACTGAGAACCCAGGAGTAAAGTCAGGTTGCATGTGCCAAGCTCCAACCAATTACAGTTTTTTTGTTTTTTTTGATGACTACTTGGAACATACAACAGCAAAAAGTTCCCTAGGTTAGCTACTCCCCCGTCCCCCAAGCACAACTCAAGGTATCCTGCGGTCTTTGAAATGTCTGGTTTCATGTTGTATGTGTGTATGTGTTCAAGTACGCATGGCTGTTAGTCCTCAGCACATGGATATGGTGACATTGATACCCAGGTTGCCATTCTCTGCAAACAGCTGAGCAATAGAGGTGTCAAACACCAGGCAGTCACTGTTCATGATGGCAGTGGCAATGCCCTCATGGATGGAACGTGGCGTCGCCTCCCAGGTGAGTCGCCGCCGGTGGCCATTCAATTCCAACCGGTAGGCGAAGTTTTCCGCTTGTTTTCGTGTGCCGATCAGCTGCACAATGGCAAAGAACTGCTGGTGGCCGTCATATTTCTCCTGCTTCTCCAGCACGAGCATAAAATGGAAGCCGAAGCACGACTGCATCATGACCCAGTCCACTGCCCCAGGCAAGTTGATGTCTGTGGCCAGGAAGACAATATCCTCACCTTGTAGCGTGGTTATGGACTTGTGCTGGTGCAGCAAGTGAGGCATGACGGCATCGAGAGATCCCTGCCACTTGCAAGACGCGCCAGGACAAGGGCAAGAGTATGGCCGGAATTCACAAAGCTCCTCGTGTTCAGCCTTGTCTGTATGCGGTAGGGTAACTTCGCAGCCTGATGAGGCATACTTGCAGGGGAAAAGAACCGAGTTGGCCACTTTCTCCATGGCCAAATTGCGGATTGACCCAAGTGGGCCTCTGCAGGTGGGGCAGCAGGTGAGTTTAGGCCGACAGTTGCTACAAACCAAATGGCCACTCTGGCACTGCAGGATGGGTGGCAGCACATAGTCAAAACAGACAGGACACTCAAATAGGCTGGCGAGGTCACTGTTGGACGCGGTGGTGCCTGACAAGGTTGGGACGCGCTGAGAAGGGGGACACTTGGAGGTTCCTGTGGGCAGCGCTGTGGCAGTCTGGCGACTCATTTCTAAAGAAAAGGAGATAAAGAAAAGAGTTAGTTCGGCTAATAGACAACCATAAAGAAATGGAGGTGCACACATTTAAAGGGAACACAACCAGCTAAGCAACTGTTAAGCAACAATTATGCATGATAGCAGAGATCAGCTGGCATCTAATGTACTGATCTAAGCACTTCTGTTTCCGGAAAATAAAGTAGACATTTTAGAATGTAGCCTCAGGGTAAAAATGTACACGTTTCTGCTGATTTAACTAGTATGAACTACAAAGAGCGAGGAAAAAGACTCAAGAGTGTTGTGAACCAGGCAATGCCTGTTCTCCCTTAGTGGCTCAGAGATATAGCCGTCTAGTGCCACCGATAAGTCAGACAAGGGCCTCTAGGGAAAACTCAGGGCAGCTATTTCTGGCATGAGTAAAATGCACAGATCTTCACGCCTCACCCTTTTTTTAAGCCAGACATGGAGAGTGGACTCAGAAAACCAGAGCGCATGTCTGCTAGAAGAGTGTTCCTATGGCAACAAGCTGCTGTAAGTGAGAAGTGTGAATGGGACAACCTGTGTAGAGAAGTATAGGACTTGAGATGGATTCTTGCCTAATTCACGAGAAAAGGAATGGTGTGACCCAACTGTAACACCCTACCTCTATATCTATACTACTTCTACACATCAGTTAATAGGAAGCACACGAGCAACTGTAAATCAGCACCAGGGAGCAAATGAAAAAGACTGATTGTACATTTAACACAGACATCAATTAAGTGAGAAATAAAGAGACTACAGAACAAAGGCAGGACTGTGGCAGGACCAGAGCATAGTAAATCGTCTCACGTGGAGAAATAAAGACAGTGCCAGAAAGGAGGGTGGGGGTATGGATAGACGGCGAGCTGTGCGTGTATGTAGGTGGCTTAGAATCTGCTAGTAAACATCTCCTCTGATAAAGCCAAGTACTTTCAGCCCCCTCTGAGTAGCTCTCAGAGTATAACAACTGAGGCCAAAATTAGTCCAAGCACAACAGCTAACACCATGGCCTCAATGTCTTTCTAGGCTTGTAGTCAAAGACTAAAGGATGATTAAGGAAATGCCAACAAACAGATAAACGTTGTGTATCATTGCAAATCATATGGCTTCCTAACATGATTTACACATCTCCCTGGATCAACATCCAATCAGAAATCTCAGATTTTACAAGGGCTAAACTTATGTTCTTGTATCATTTATTATTGTTCTAGGACCTGTTTTACATACAGATGTTTGCATCCAAATCAACAGTGTCATAACTTGAATCTAACACAAAATCTTGTCTTGTTTAGCTAAAGTAGCTTGTTTTCATATGACGTTACGCCACTGCTTTGCCATGGCGTGAAATGCATATGGAGGGCAGGAAGTGATTTGCTGTATTTAGAAAGAACTATAACAAACTCAAAATGCCTATGTTTTGCGTCATTTTATCGTTACTTAAATGGAGTTTTTATTGTGTACCAAAAGTTGTTGTTCATAAGGGGGGGAAATGCTAGAAATTGACCGAAAAAATCAGGAAAAACGGCTTGCAAACCTACGTCTGTGGTCTGGAGGAGCCGAATGGGAAAATGCCCATGTGTGCAGTGATCACGTCGTCAAAGGTGAGTTAATACAACTTAAGTGGTTATGTTTGTGTAATGTTTCTGAACTCTAAAGTCAAAGTATGTCTGCAAGACAAGGTAGTTGCTGATATCTACCACCTCAATGGCTGGAAAAATCTTTGGAAATTCAGTTGAAAAATCACTCCTATTCATAACGTAAGGATCATGTCCAACATATGTTTGATTTTTTGTTTATATCTTTCTCTTGTAATAGCATGTAAAGTAGTACAGTACGGACTTTCCTCCATCTCGTCCATTGCGCTCTTCACTCCCTGCCCTCCATCTGAATTCCGCACGTCATTATAATCACGTGACTGAAACCCAGCTATATTCAACCACAATACTGCACTGTTTGAACATCAGGAACACTGTCTTGGACAAGTCACAAGTCATGTTGTGCATCTCTGAATTAACCCATGACTCTTGCTTGAGTGCAGGAGGTGTGCTATCAAATCCCGGACGAGCCCCCGATAACTGTACACATTTTAAAGAAACAATTTACAGATGACCTATTAAATTGTTTCAGGTGTGTCCCATCCTGGTCCCAGAGGATCACTCTAAGCCAGCTAGTCAAGGCATTCAGGATTAGTAGAAACTTCACGCAGGTGGTATTGGGGCAGGTTGAAGCTAAACTTCAGGATGTTGGCCCTCCAGGAGCACGACTGGACAGACTTGGCTTTTGTTAAGATGTGTGTCCATATTCAGAGCAGATGTCCGATACAATGAGAGAAGCAAAGACAGCCTGTCTGCTTGAAGTTAAGCCAAAGAGACAGTAGCCAACCTCCCACCACGAAAAAGTCGGAGCAGCTGATGGCTGTCATACACTACTGTTACAACAGTACTGCTCCATTAAGCTGAGGTTTTAACAACAGCTGAAGTGGTGCATGAGTCTCACTAAGAGAAAAAAAGTGAAAATTAATTGAAAGGGACTAGTTTGAGAGATAGTGCTTGACTTGTGAGAAAGGATAATTTATGGACATTGACTTTTGTAAGTTGTGGTTGGCAGGCAAAATATCCTGCTTCTGCCAAAGCTAAAAATATGGGATGGGGCATTCCAACGCAGCATGTTTAAACATCATGTTCTTCAACTCATGAATAGTCTAAATAATCTTAAATAATCTTCAAATAATGAGCAAGAGGAAGTGTCAATTAATCATTAAATCAATGCGATGTTAAAAAGGCTTTATGTCCAGTATGGGTTACTATTTAAGCAAGCTATAATGGAAATCGTGATGGTTTGCAATTTGTTTCTCTTTTTAGTCCACTGTGCCAAGACTATATTCCCTACACATTTTTAGTGAGTCTAGAAAGCACTGTAGAAAAATTATATGGCACATAAATATAGTAGACTTGGGTTAAAAAAAAAAAAAAAAAAAAAAAAAAAAAAAAAAGGTGACTTCACTGCGAATTTGTTTAAAACTCTGAAAGAAAGCAAATCGTGGTAAGAGCCCTTGAGGCATTGCTGAATTTTCTATTTGTGAAGTTCTTCATCTGGGAATCAAAAGATCTGTGATCTGTGGTGTGTCTCTTTTCTCCAGCAGTGCTGAGCTGCTATGTCAATGGAAAGTTTGCAGTCCATCACATATAACAGGAAATCCTGTAACCCCAGAGGAAGTGGTTAGAGCAGACTTGTTGTCAGGTCTTCTAATGGAGTTAGGAAGAACAAAAGGCAATGCTGCACAAGGTGGAGTTTAAAAATTGCACAATGTCCCAGACTGTTATTTTGTGTCTCAGGTAGACAGTTAAGCCAGGTAAATTTAATACATCAGATTAATGGAGCCTCAGCAAAAACAACATTAATGCTGAGGGTAACATCAGCATTAGTGCTGTGCTGTGTCCAAACAAGGCAGTTGGACAAGTCCAAGGACTAAAATACACTGAGCATAAAGCTCAAAAGTGCAACACAAAGGTTATAGCTAGCCACTTAAACATATCTGGTTTAATGGCACAGACAATCGAAAGCATTTCCACCTAAAAACCTGAATTATGTACAGTGGCAGTACTTGCTAGCAAAGCTTTGGCCATTGAATCTTCATTTGAATACTTGCATCCACTGTGTTTCTGTAACCTTTGACTAAAGAATGCCGTGCAGTTTAAGCAGACCCAATACTAACACCTAATGAGTAAACAAAGCTTTTGATCACAAGGATCATCTGTGAAGCTATAAACACATATTATATAAGTGTGCAAACCTTTCAAAGTTTTGCATAGATAAAATGAGAACTCTAAAGAGAGACCTCTAATCTAAAATAATATCTTAAAATATTGAAATAAAGCTTATTACAATTTTGTAACTTTATTACTTCCATCTTCAGAAAAATATGGGGGGAAAAAAGATTCACATGTAAAAAAAAAAAAAATAAAAATAAAGTTTTGCATCTTAAGATTTCTATTCAAATGTAACTGAAATTGGTCCAAACATGATAACATAATTATTTGTAAGCTAATATATTGCCAGATGTTGACATCACACAAAGTCATTTTTAAATGGCACATGCGTAATTAACCTCTGCTACAGAAATCTACATGAATTAAACACTTGAATAAAGTTTCTTACTATGAAACACTTTGTAAAGTGAGCAGAATAAATTGATGGTAGTGCTAATTAACAGTGTACTTGAATGCACAAAAAGATTAGCAAATTTTAGCCTTGCAGTTTTATCAGGTACATTAAATGATGTGGTCTGATGCCAGACTCAATGGAGATGTTTGTGGTCAAGAGCTTTGTTCACTCAACAGGTGTAACCATTGGATTTAGGCTGGCAGTCTTTGTAATGTGGTTAATGGTCTACAACATTCTGTAATGGGAATTAGTTTTATTCCTGAGATCTTAAGTCAGTTCTCAAAATGGATAATAAAACCTTTTTAGGCTATTTAATTAAAGTTTGACTAGCTCTTTCACTTTCTCTATGAGGCTTATTATGTGCTATGGAAACTAGCTTGTACAGTACACATATGATTGCAGAGAAGGGGTTTGTGGGATATATTCTGGGATACGTTCCAATAAAATTAACTGCTTTTGGTCTAGTTCAGTTTGTAAACAGCATTCTGGAACACAGTTCTTTGGAAGAAGTCCTTCTAGATTTGATGGAAGGCACAGACAAGAGGTTCAGTATTCAAGGCTCTGGTGGATGAAAAGATTAAGGCCAAGGAGATGGTAGTGTGATATGGCCCACAAGGGATCGTTTTGGTAGAGATGGGTCACTCTGCAATGCCTAATGGTTCTGCCTGTGGTAACAGACTCAGAGGGAATGGGAGTTTGATGGCACAGATCTGACCAGCTATCCAGATGGGGACTGTGAGTGAATACAGGCACAAACCCTTATCATTTATCTTTCCTCTGCCACTTCTCCATTCGTTCCACTAAGAAGCCACCCCCATGAACTCAAGCTGAGGTAAACATCAGCTGAACATGAATTGAAGCATCACAGCCAAAAAATACCCAAACCCGTTGCAAGTTTCAACAAACATTTCCAAAAGCCTTCACATTGGCAGAGGATTCTGCCTGGCTTACCCAAACAGGGTGAAAGTTCTGTTTACTGTTATTGTATTTTGAGAACATAAAACTGAATACTTGCCTTCGTCCATATGATTCCCAAGTACGTCCTTCTTTTTTCCTTGAAATGTGTGGACCTCTGGAAAGAGAGAGAGAGAGGTTTTGTTAGTTTTGTAAAATGCATAGATAGATCTAGACTTTTTTTCATTGACTGTTTTCCAACTGGTTTCCTGGTTTATTTTACAATAGAATGAATAAAGGCGGTTAAAAATCAAGTCTTACCGGTCGTCAGTCCAGCAAGGCAAGTTAACTTGTTCATTGTGTAACAAAAAAAGTTTTTTTGTGCTGTTAAAGTGTCATTAAGCTCCCTCGCCAACTAAACTAGGCCGACTTAAGTGTTCCAAATCCTTCTTATCAACAAAGCATCCTTTGACCAGAATTACTTTCTATACACCAACATCTTTGTTTTTTCTATAGCAACTGTACAATACAGTATAATAACAACAGAAGAGTCAATGAAATCAGGAACAATACAAGTTCAAAACAAGTCAAACAGATATTTCTTCATACGTGATGTTGATAGAAACAGACACACCCGTCTAATCGACCTCCTTTTAGTGCCCCTAAGAATTCAACTCTAGGACTGGGCAATATACCGAGTTTGTACAATATATTGTTATTTTAATAAACAATACAGAATGAGGCAATACAATTTATATCAATATACGTTATTTGTTATAATGAGCACATCTGAAAACAGAGTGAGCAGCAGTGGGGAAAGTGCAAAATCCAAACTGTCCTAAAAATGAGATATGCTTTATATCAGATATAGTTAACGCATGTAGTTCAATGCAGCTTGCCCCGTCAGATATTTGTACTGTTTATTACATTTAAGATGTGGTGTTTTTCCTTTGTAACTTACAAAACTTACGTTTACATTTCCATAACTTAATTTCCATGTTTTCTCCATCTGTAAATGTTGAAGTCATGCAAATATTTCCATTTTAATGTCAGGAGTGGACGGGCCTTCTGCAAGCAATTCACCGCAAAACTACATTTTGCAAAAATATTTATTATAGCAGTAACTGTAAATTGAGTATTGTAATGAATCAAATCTAGCTAATTTAACAATTACCTTGTTCTTTTATTTTGTTTATAATTTTTGATGTAACAATTTTAACGTCTGCTTTTTTGTTTTAACCCTTTTTTGCACATAGCAAAAAAATATAGCATAGCCTACTACATTTAACCATTTGTGTTCATAGCCTTCAACATTAACATTGTAAGACAACATTGTGCAGGATGCGAAACAATAATAAAAAAAGAAACAAAAAAGAAAAGAAAAAAGTGCTTTTATCCAAATAGAAAAAGTCAAAAATACAGTTTCTCCATTCAGGCAAGAAAAGAAAAAAACCTGACCATATTGCCAAGCCCAAAATACAACTTTACACATTTTTATCTTTTGTAATGTGAGGCCTGTTAAATCAGATACTCACGGTGGGCAGGGCTAATGCAGAGCACAATACTGATTGGGCTTCAGATTGATTTCTCCACATTAGGCCACACTTCAATATTTCATCAGAAGCAATTCAGAATGGAAGGACGATCAATATGCATTAAAGTATCTGGTGAAATTATTCAGCAGATTAGGAGGTGTAGAAGTCCAAATCTGGCAGATGGTCAATAGCATGGATCCGCATGACCAAAAGCCAACAGGGACTTAAAAGCTGAACTCAATTTTGTTTTGATATCAACATTTGTAATTGACTCAGCTGCTAGTATGAGAACAAATTTATGAAGCCTTTCACAAGTCACCGTTCTGAATCTCAGGACCAAATCTGTCATAAAACTAATGCAGCCATTTAGCCACCAACAAAAATCTTTGGCAATGCATAAATTTCATTATTTCATTATTTTATGAAAAAATAAAAGTGTGAGATGAGATAAAGAAATATAAATCTATTGTGGGTAAATGGACATTCTTTTTTTTTTTTTTTGAGAAATGTGGTAACATTTATACAGTCTATTTCTTGTAGGGGATTCCAGTGAGCGAAAGTGTATACTTTTAGATGCTGTAACTAGCCACAAGATATAATCAACAAATCATTTAAATGTAAAAAAAAAGAAGAAGAATCAGACATTGAGGAAATATTTCTCAATAAATTACATTTATAAAAGTGTCATCATTGAGATCCAATAAATATAATTCTGTCTTTTTTCAATCTGATTTTCAAAAAAAAAAATACATTTAATTAATTTAATAATTCTAGCTATTCAGTTACTGGAGAGGCTTTCCTTATGTCTCAAAATTGCAAAATAAAATTGAAAATTTGAGATTGATAATACAATGCAATATATTCTTTAGCATTATTTAGCCTACATATTTATATTTTTTAAATATTGTAATACTTCGGTAGACTCTTGATGTGTTGTGTACAAGCCACAAAAACACACGATCCTCCTGTCTGTGAGTCACAGTTCCCTGAGCAGGCAGACGAGTCACAGCATGCCCTCACTGTAGCGTCCCCCTTTAGTGATCAAAACACCACTTCTGAACACATTCAAGTATAATCTAGTAGTAGCCCATGCACTACTAAACTAACTAGTGAACAGAAAACACTGCTGAGTAGAAGACGCAGGAACAATGCACACAGTATGTCAGCTCTATTGAAGTTACCCTTGCATGCCATAGATTCAAACTGACAACAAACACACACACAGAGAAAGAAAACAAAAATCAAGGATGGGAGGGTTTTCAGCATTTTATAACAGAGAAAGACAGTGAGAGTGTTGTCTCAAAACAGACAGCTTTTCCTTCGTCTACAGTAGAAAGCATAGGAATTTAACCACAAATCCAAAGAAAACAAGGTTTGTGTCAAAACGTCTCTCTGTTTTGTTTTTTTTTTGGTACTTACTATGAAAGTCAATGTTGTTTTAAACTCCTTTGACTTTCATTGTATGGACCAAACAGTCTTCGGCTAACTTTTCAACACCGTGATTGAGAGACAAATGAAATGGCCTGCCTCTAACATGCGAGTTAGTGGTGGTAGTAAACAATGAGAGCATATTACGGTTACCTTTAGGTTTACTAGCAGTTCGGGCTGCTATGCAAGAGAAGAGCTTGAGCACCCCCTTCCATGAGTACACAGGCTGTAGTCTAACCGTAGCAGACATGGGGAGCAGATTGACTCTTCATCATGCTCTTTACATAAAAACAAAAAGTCCCATAAGACCTTTTGAAGAAAGAGTTCGTCTTTCCCGTTTCGTACTCGTTTTTTTATTCTAATGACACAGCAAGAAACACAACTCCAACAGGTCGCCACTGTAAGGTATCCCCACCACCAGGAAGGGTTGAGTCCCGAACACCAACACACTCGTGCAATTTACGCAATTTCAGCAGCTGTTCCTTAAAGCGGAGAGCAGGAGATTTCCTTTTTAAAAGACTTGCTTTTCAGTAAAGAACAGCACAGGATGAGTACAAAGAAAGTACAAGAAGTGGGGGAGAAAAAAAAGATTTGCTGTAATCTAGGAATGTTACACAAGTAGATCCAGTTTCCAGCGTCTGGAAGGAGACTTAAGCAGCAATCCCAGGGAAGAGGGAAAAAACTAAAAACAGGGTTAAGGAGACGAGTTGATATGGTTTTCGTCCCTTTAAAAGCACATTCCAGGACTCGTTTGAGAAAGACCACTCCCATGACTTTCAGAATACCCCATCAGCTCGGCAAGTGAAGACGGGGAAGGAAGAAGCAAGCTGTTGCACAGAAGAGCGAACTCTCAGAATAACCACAGAAAGAAGGAGAGTCCCGCCTGCACCGTCACCACTGTTGCCTGTGGGTTGAATCGAATGTCAGTCTGAAGTCAGCACGTTCTCTCTCTCTCTGAGGACGAGGAGTGGGACCGGTTCATGAGCCCAGCTGTGTCAGATTACACAGCTCCTCCTCCTGCTGCTGCCTTTATTCATGTCGACCAGACAAAGAGTCTTTGCAGCATGGCACTTCTACGACAGCCGGCAACTTAAACAAAACACTCCACAATTACACACGCTGCTCATAAACAGCACTGATAAAACCACAAATGCGTAGAAATGCAGATTTATGAACCCTTTAATGTCTTTAAACAGAGGGAGAACGTGGCACATTACAACAAATTCAATATCGCCAGTCTTAACTGCTATAAAGAGAATCATAGTGTAGCGCCACATATACACCACTAAGTATCGCCTATCACCACTACCCAAAATACCCCAGCACATGCACACATGCTTAGAATGAGGCTGATTAAAACAATCTGACCTTCCTGCTCTTGAAACTGACATTAAGGCCGAGACAGTGGCCCCATATCAGCGTTTCAGTGTGACAAGGCTCTGACCATCTCGTGTGACCTTTAATCCCTCATCTTCGTCAAAACATGCCCTGTAGATTCAACGAGCGTTAACATAAGCAAAACATTAAATTCCACAAAGCTGTGCTCATGAGACCTCTTATTAAAACCCTTGCCATTATAGCCACAATAAATGAAGTTTATCTTCAGACAGTTTCACATCTGTTAATCATAGAGCTGTTAAATACAAGGAAGGACTTACAAAAAAATGAACGCCTTTAAAATCATCAAAGACCATTTGCCTTTTGTTCCAGTGTTGCTACATTATCATATGAAAGGGCAGATGTGACGGGTCACGCATGAGAAAAGGGTTTTGCCTAGTCCTGCCTCACGTACAGTGTGACTGAAACACCTGCAGGGATTCCTGCTCTGCAGTAAAGGTGCTTTTTCTAATTTATCACCAATTTGTCTATACACGGGTACAAGGAAAAACATCTTGCCATGTCTTAGGCAAGAAAAAAATGTGATTTACATGATTTCTTAGGAAAAACATCTGTTAAACATCTTTTCACATAATAAAAATGTCTCCTTGCATGTTGTTCAGGGTTCCCACACCTTGGTTAACTTTGCAGGTCCAGTAACCTTAAATTCAAGGATTTAAAGTGGGGACACGTTTGTTGTGTCCAACAACAAAGTTGAGTTACCTTCATAGTAGTTTTGTGTGCTTGAACGTCATGGCAACGTACAACACAAAGTACCTCAGGTGGGAAACACTTAACGTAACACGTAAATGCACGTAACTAACGCAAATCAAGCAAGCTAGAATGCATAGGCCACAAAGTATTGGTGAAAAAACACATTAGCTGACCAGGGGGAATATGGATTTTTTTCGCTTAGAAAACTTTTTGCACAAAATAAATTTAAGGACATGTATCTATCCATATTTATTTTAAAAAACTTTCAGATTCACAAACTTTCAAGGACCCGTGGGAACCCTGTTATAAATGCATCAACTGTTAGTCACTATTAAATTGTGAAGAATTAACATTTCATTAACACAAGAATTAAAAAGTCATTCATTGAATTAAATTAACTAATAACTAATGGGTTTTTTTTCTTCATTACAACCACAAAGTATTCATTCTAATTAAAAAAATGTAAAACAAAAAAATTGTGGTCATCCTCTGAATTTAATGACACGTTTTAAACTGTCAGAAGCCAGTGACTATGATCTGCATCTTATATATTTTTGAGTAAAAGAACAGATCGAGGGTGACAAAGTAGTACAATAATTACAAAAATAAGTCATTGAATGCAAACTGTAAAACAAGATGATTACAGTTAATCTCTGGAAACAAACACACCATGTGCTCCACATTGCCCCCACAGGCCCAGATCATATGCTGACAGCAAGATGTTTTGTTAATGGTACAAATCTGCAATCAACGCAGAACAAGCACTTGTAAACAAAAGGGCTGAGGGCAAGGCAGAGATTCTACCCAGTGTTACCATCTAAATGAAGACTCAGACATGATATTTCCATGCAGGTCATTGTGCTCCAGGTAGAGTAAACACCAGGTCTCCTCTACACTACAGCTGGAATGCAAAACAAGTTTCCAGTGGAAAATATTAGATTAAAAAACACACACATTACTATCAAACACTGTATGAGCAACAGCTTCATGTGCACGCATTTCAGGTGTCTCAGAAACCGTCTCTAAGACAGCACACGCATATAATGTTAGGAGTCCTTCACCACTTATTGAATGGTTTAAAAAATCACTTGTTTTTAAATCACAAGGCATGAAAACACATTCAAATGATAAGTTTTCATGACTGCGCAGCACGGCAACAACACACGAGCGTGACCACGATAGAGACGATAGTCCAAAAATCTCTACCGGTTGATTGCGTCTACCACTATATCGCCTGACCCTATGTTCATCTGCAAATGGACCACTCACTTCAAACGTGCAACAGAAGCTACACAAACAGGGGCAAATGAAGCATAACATGCACACACTTCATTTGTGATTCTATCCCATCCATTATCTCTAGCTCATCTCTACGATACCTTCTCAATGGACAGAGTCCATTAGAGCTCTATCCTGTAACTCTATATACAGCAAAAGCTCTAGGCAGGGGCTGCTAATGTAACTAGCAGCAATAACCATGTATATTACCACATGTAGACTGGGGGCAAACAATGAGGTATTTTGTGTTGTTGTCATTTACACTTACGCAAGAGGGTTTGACAATGACTGGAGAATATGGTGTTTTTCTGTGGGTGCTCGGCCATTTCCATGGGTGCTTAAACCTCCAAACACCACTTTGAAGAATTGAGGGGTATTTAGCAAGTATAAAAGGTGGAAGAGCGATGCAATGGGATAGAGAGTGTGAAATGGTCGATCCCTGCTCTATACTCCCATTTCAGCTATCCTATAGAGGGTCAGATTACCTCACCATTACCCTAGCCTGAAGCTGTGGAGTCTAACTCTAAAAGAAAAAATGTCATTTCAAACGTCCAAGTGATCGTGCAGCTGTCCCATAAAGACAGTTGTCACAACAAAATAACATTGAACGCACTCTAAAGAGAATAATACCCAAAAATGCAATTTAACAGAAACATAATTCCTTGCAAGTCAACATATAATAACTTAAATGTAGGCTTTAGAAATAGCCCAAACAAACAAAAACCGTGACCATTGCCTTCTGAAGATCTCACAAAAGCGCACAAATCTCTACAGAAATAATCAATAACTTTGTGATGAACACTCCATAACATGATCTCTAGTTCACTGCTGAGGTGTGTAAAGAGAACGAAAGAGAGAGAGATTGGATTTCCAAGCATCTGGACACACGGAGACAAATCGATGCGTCCCAAATTCGAGGCAGAAGGGTTTATACATTATTAACCTTATGCATTTCTCGAAAGCATTGTGAGCTAAGTTGATATCTATTATTTACCCTGGACCATCAATCCTTCATCAATCCAATAGAGATGACATTCAGCAAATGAGATATCACAGAAAGGTGGTTTATTTGCAGCACTTTAAATAAGTAGCCTGAAGGTTCATGCTATGCCGCAAAATATAAAGTCTGTGGCAACACTCCAGTGTTTCTAACAGCCTTACCTTTCTAAAGACAGTCGAATAAGGTTAGTTACCGAAGGGATTTGACCCTCTCCTATCTAGGTATTGCTTCAACCAACTGCAACTTAACCTCAATTACGGTAATCGATAGGGGAGGCGCTTAAATGGATATTTAAGGATGAAGAACAACGAAAACAGTACAGCTCAATTCAGTCGCAACAAAGATGTAAGCAAAACAACTCCCAGGCAAATTGCAGTGGCTTTGTAAACAAAACGGTGTGGTGATCCAAGTTCAAGGCGTCTGTGAGCGCGGACGCTTAAAATAAATCCCGTGTGTATCAGAGACACGGGCATTTGTGAACATTAAGCTTCTTTAGGTCTCAAAGCAATCACATAGACACGCACATCTGATGATTTTACTGTAACATCTTGGGTTTGAGAGAGTCATGTGGAGACTCAACAGCAAGTATCGGTTGATGGCTAGCTTTATGGATGTTTTCTTTAGGACTGATTTCTGAATCATCATTACAGGTTACATTGGCCCTAACGGTAATAAAATTGTTCCTACATCACATACTACCACAGCTAACCATGTCTCTATGTACATGTGCATTTAATGCCAACATTATCTCGCAGAGAATAATACAGTATCTGTCAGCCAAGCCATGTCTCTTACGCTTAGAAATAACGTTAGTCTAGTATGATTCAACGTCATTTAATCAGGCCTCAAGCTTGCAAATACATATTAAACACGAATAGCATGACAGCGTGCATGCATCCGATTATTTAACATGGGAAAGAACTCCAATAGTTAGATTACATTGAATTTAATCACATTAACAGTGTATCACTTAGCACAAGCATTGAGAGCTAGCAAAGCCGGGCTAATAATGGTTCCATGGACCAAATCTCAGCGTTTAAGAGAATTAAAAAAACATTTAAGGACTGGCTACGAAACACACCGGGAATCTTAACGTGTTAACAGAAAAATAGGTTAAATAAATGGTGTATTGAGGAGGAAAACAGAAAAAGGTTTGATAGCATGGTCGGCTAGCCGCTTTTTAAGCTAGCTAGCTCGCTAAAATCAACAACAGAGCCATTATCCTCGAATGAGGGATTTAAACACTGCACTTACCGCTGTAAAAATACCCTTCTGCTGCCAAACGGAACAATTAAAAAAATAATCCACTACACGTTGGTCCTCGTCCGTTAATCGTTTGGATGTTTGTGTTTCCACATTCGCTAAAATGAGACGCTGCTGTCGCCCGGCAGTCTCGGTGTCGCGCACTGACTGAAGCTGTTGAAATATATTTTTCACGGGAGCGGCGCTGCAAGTCACGCGCTTGAGCCACATGAACGCGGGAAGGAGAACAACGTTGGGTCAACAATATACAGACCATTGACTGTTCAACAGACAAGTGATGGGAATGCCAGTCCGTCTCATTACATTTCTACGAATCGGTTCTTTCGAATAGTTCATATCAAAGAACCGATTCAGAAAACCGTTTCAACATCAACACGTGGCCCCTGACATCCATGTTTACTGTAAAATCTTCGAACCCCCCCCCCCCACACACACACACACACACACCCCACCCCACTTTACATTCATGCCGTATATTTTTACTTAAGTTAGTGTGTTATATTAATGTTTGGTTGTTGCGACCATGATTCAGCAAAGTAACGTCACTTCATTTGCTTTTAAACTGCAAAATGCTTAATTTCATGTGCATCTCTCGGATAAAAAGCCTGGGTTTGATACAATAGGCCTATACTATTTATTAAAACCAACCCTTTTTCGTAGGCCTATGTTTATATTAAAATAACGATCATCAATAAAGTTTTAACATTCAGCACGTTTTATAGTGTAATATTTATGTAAAGAAGTTAACCCCATCAGTCGGTGTTCTGATCGTTGTGACCAGGGGTCGCAGGGTTTTATAATCACAGAGGTCCCAAATTTGAGCTGTCTCGATCCCCTCCGAAAGCGGAGCTTTGACTGAAATAGTCTTTTCATTTCAGTGTCAGTAAAGAAAGTTAGCATATGGTCAACAACTGATAGGCTAATTATGTTTTATGAATCATTTTCTTAGAAAAGTGAATTTACTGAAGGATTTACCAGGAAACTAGCTACTAAGTCTAGGCTAAGTCCATTCACAATATGAGCACATTCATGGATTTCCTTTCTATGATGTAAACGCCTTTGTTAAATTGCTTCCTCACATTTTTACTATTAATCACTTAGCCAACATTATGTCTGTTTTCAATTCAAAATGTTGAAATTAGATACATGACACATTCTCACATTCAAAATTTCCTTGCCACGTCACATTGAATGACATCACAATTCAAATGACAGCATATTTTCAGTTCAAAATGGCAAAACTACATTTAAAAAGATTTACTGACATCTGATCGGACCGGTTATTCGCTCTTTTACTGACTCTACGTTCAAGTCTGTTCTGATTTTTTTTTAAGACCCTATTCAAAGGATGCTGAAACATTAGCCTATGATTTATTAGCCTTCATAACAATACGCTCACTTGAGCACTTGTGTTATTAAGGTGTGTCATAGTCTGTGACGTCATGTGCTGTAATTAAGCAAATTCCTTTTCCCATGCCTGTCTATTTTTTACTGTCTGTCCTCTTAAAGGTTCTTAAATTATTTATTGGTGGAGGACTCCTGAGAGTTCCCCGTCTAGAATGAACAGAGATATAACTTTACCTGCCATTGGGTGCAAGTCAAACTTCAAGGTATCGTATTACTGATTATCACAATAATATGTTCTACATGTTACTTCTCATGAACACAGTGGTTTAGTGCAATTAACAGCTGCTGTTTATTTCAAGAGACATGTGCCCAGTCTGCCCACCTTATATACACTGCATACTAAAGAAATAATATTACTGTAAAGCGAATTTCTTGAATAAAACCGCAGTACTACTTTTGCTGGATTTTTTGCAATTTATATATTATATAAACTGGATCAACACAGTAACATTAATGTTAAAAACTAGCACGATTTATCTGAATTCAACCCATATCATTAAAATTATATAATCATATTTATTTAAAATTAACATATTTATTCAATACCCAATATGTACACGTAATAATGCAAATTTTAACTTTGTTCCATTTTTTTTCATAGTTACAGATGGTAGGAAAACAGCAATATTTATTCATGTTCTGTCAGACAGAAACACATTAGCAGTCATCAGTGATACAACCACTGTATTTACCTAAATTGTGTAAAACAGGTGTTGAAAGTAGGTGAGAGTAATGTACTGGGAATGGAAAAAACACACCTGTCTGTCAGTAAAGCCAAACTTTATTACAAATGTGCCATCATTGTCTATGACTGTAGACTAGACACACCTATGGAAATGCTTCGATAAAGATGAACCCACACCTGTCGTTGTATATTAATAATGACTAACTATGAGTCATTTGTTAGAGATACATCACAAGCATATTTGAACATGCTTAGATAAGCTGCAAAATGGAACAGTAGCACTCTCACTCTAAATTAGCCCTGTGCTCTTTTAAGTTTCCAAAATCGCCAACTCAGCCACTGAGAGGAAATGACATCATTGTTTACAGCTCTGCAGCAGATGGAGGAATAGGAGTGTCCCCTCCCTCAGCCACGGGAGCAACCAGTGTGCCACTCTGATGATTCAAAACAGTGTGTAGTCACAGTCTATTTTCTCTCTCCCTTAGTGCAGCCCAGTATGCTCACATCCCAGAGTACTCCTGCTCTCCCTACATCACTGCTTGAAACTGCCTGGTCAGCAAACTCCTGAATGAGGCCATTCCTTCTTCACATTGTATAAACGTCATTGCATTTATTGTTGTGTGACAAACTGTATCCCAAAATATGATGATATTCAGACAAGCAGCCCTCTTTCTAAAATATAAAAGCAGATATTTTCATGTATAAAGATCCATTACTGACATTTATATTGTCATATATAAACTTTAACCCCCAGTTTCAAAGACTTAAACTTGTCCCAGACTAAAATGCCTGTTTGAGCATAATCTCAAATTAAGTCAGTGCCATTGTTTTGTCTCAAGATGCAAACAAGTGCTGTTTTTATTCTAAGGTACATTTACAAAAGCTACTTAAATGTCTTAAAGGAGTAGTTCACTTAAAAAAAAAATAAAAAAAAAAAACTCTGCTGAAAATGTACTCACCCCCATATCATCCAAGATGTCCATATCTTTATTTCTTCTGTTGAAAAGAAATTAAGGTTTTAGATGAAAACATTCCAGGATGTTTCTCCATATAATGGACTTCAATGGGCACCAAATGCTTCAAGGTCCAAATGAGAGTTTCAGTTCAGCTTCAAAGGGCTTTAAACGATTCCAGACGATGAATAAGGGTCTTATCAAGAGAAACGATCGGTCATTTCAAAAATGAATAAAAAAGTTTAAGTTTTATAAGCACAAATGCTTGCCTTGCTCTGTTCTGTGATGTGCGTTCATGACTCTCCTGTTCAAACTCGTTCATCAAAATGAACAAATCTTTTTTCAAGTAATTTCGTTCGTTGAATGAACGAAATGACTATTTATTTTTAAAATGACAAATCGTTTCGCTATATAAGATCCTTATTTGTCGTCTGGAATCGTTTAAAGCCCTTTGAAGCTGCACTGAAACTCTCATTTGGACTAAGGCTTAATCCTGACTTAATCTAAACCTTGTATCTGAAACCAGGCCTACATCTCTTAATCCAAAATATGAATATTATTTAAAAAACTATTCAATTCAATTAGATGGAAATTTACTTAAAGCAGACTTTTTAGTCATGTTGTTTTAAATGTTACAGTTAGGGAAAAACAACAACTAAAAAATGCACAAATTTGCACATTTAAGGCCACACAATAGAATAAAATAATCATGACTAATCTCAAGCAAAATCTTTTTCAAATCAAAAGCATTTATAATTAATACAAAAAATATTAATTGTTATGCTTGCACAGTTTCTGTTCGCAAATTTTGGATACAGTCTTATCCAACTATCTAAACTATGCTGTTCTTTTTTTTTTCTGGAACTAATATTACCTACATTCCTCAACTCCTTCCTACTAATGATAATCTGTGTTAACAATGCCTCTTTTCAATGAAGTCTATCAGAACCAAATGTTTCCATGCATACTTGTGCTACTTATGAATGACTAGCTGATCTCTTCTGATCTTCTGTTCAGTCAATCTTGCTTCCTTTATTTGCAATAAAGATCTGGCATCTTTGGCATGTTTATGGTTAAAGATTAAAGGGCTATATGACATCCTGACTGGTAATCCCAGCAGATTCTGCTCCCATCATGGCTGGTTTAGCTTAAACCAGTGGCTTCAGGACAGTGGGGGAGGGCTAGGGATTACTTTGACAAGTTATGCAAGCACGCTCTCCAACTAAAGAGAGAGAAAGAGAGATGGAGATTAATGGAGACGGTGGGGATTTGAGTAGGTTTAGGGAAGCAACAATATTGGGGAGGAGAAATGCTGCGTTCCTGAGAATGTCAAGCTTTTCTGGAATGTTGATGGTATTTAGACCACCGGCCCATGACTGGACAAAGACTTTTTTTTTCCCCCTCGCTGTTGAGCAGAAAAAGGGACAGAGTGGGAACAGATGGTATAAAAAGAACGCTTTAGGTCTGGAAATTGCTATTGAGGCTTCCCCAATCGAGCCCCCATTTTCTTCAAAACACTTTTCACTCATGACTAAACAATGGCTAATTTTAAAATAACAAAATAAAGCTGAAATTAAGAACCTTCCAAAAAGATGCAAGTGAACAATGGGAACATATTACCAGTTAAAAAGAGAGAGAGCTTGTGCCATATGCAGACCCTCCAAAACATTTCCCATTTTGCTTTCACAAAAGTAAAGACTTTTTCAAAGAGAAACATTATTTCCCAAACATTGTAGGCTAATAGTCTGCAATTGACCAGTCAAATTCACTTTAAGGCTTGCAGGATTTGCATAGTGGGGTAGGTTTCAGTTTGCTCATCTTGTGCAACCTTAAAGAACCTGAGACGCATGTAGGTTCACAAAGGAAGGACAGGGACACCCCTATTGTTTGTAACGCTGCCAAAAACTAGTTTGGTGACTCGCTGCTGTCATTGTTTTGAAAGTAACCGTGGATGTATTTCAAATGAAATTAAAATTGAGGATGGGGGGATTATTTGCGTATATTCAATGATGTTGGCTCAAGATATTATACTAATATCACTCGTATACAGCAGGCAATGTAATCCGATAACGT
The DNA here is from genome assembly GCA_038021265.1 of Cyprinella venusta. Classification (NCBI taxonomy): domain Eukaryota; kingdom Metazoa; phylum Chordata; class Actinopteri; order Cypriniformes; family Leuciscidae; genus Cyprinella; species Cyprinella venusta. Next base: position 8,056,316 of record CM075871.1, read on the forward strand.
GTATGCTTCACAACGACTAACTAATAACTTCATATTAACTAATGTTTACCTGTCATCCCAAAAAAGCAGCCACCTCATTGGTCTAGCCGGAAGCACGTGATGATTCTTCCGCGAAGCCTCATCACTGATGATCAAAATATGACTACGCAAGGAAAGAACTATTGCCGACTTTAAACAGTAATAAAAAATAAACTGCAGGATTACAAATGGAGAACTTTTATTTTCTCGTCCAGAAACACTAGATAATTTTATTACAACTAAAACAATTTAGTGCCCCATATATGGGAACGGGATTAAACGTAAAACGTCTTCACCTTATGGCCTAAGGGGCGCAGACATATTAACTAATGTTTACCTGTCATCCCAAAAAAGCAACCACCTCATTGGTCTAGCCGGAAGCACGTGATGATTCTTCCGCGAAGCCTCATCACTGATGATCAAAATATGACTACGCAAGGAAAGAACTATTGCCGACTTTAAACAGTAATAAAAATAAACTGCAGGATTACAAATGGAGAACTTTTATTTTCTCGTCCAGAAACACTAGATAATTTTATTACAACTAAAACAATTTAGTGCCCCATATATGGGAACGGGATTAAACGTAAAACGTCTTCACCTTATGGCCTAAGGGGCGCAGACATATTAACTAATGTTTACCCGTCATCCCAAAAAAGCAGCCACCTCATTGGTCTAGCCGGAAGCACGTGATGATTCTTCCGCGAAGCCTCATCACTGATGATCAAAATATGACTACGCAAGGAAAGAACTATTGCCGACTTTAAACAGTAATAAAAAATAAACTGCAGGATTACAAATGGAGAACTTTTATTTTCTCGTCCAGAAACACTAGATAATTTTATTACAACTAAAACAATTTAGTGCCCCATATATGGGAACGGGATTAAACGTAAAACGTCTTCACCTTATGGCCTAAGGGGCGCAGACATATTAACTAATGTTTACCCGTCATCCCAAAAAAGCAGCCACCTCATTGGTCTAGCCGGAAGCACGTGATGATTCTTCCGCGAAGCCTCATCACTGATGATCAAAATATGACTACGCAAGGAAAGAACTATTGCCGACTTTAAACAGTAATAAAAAATAAACTGCAGGATTACAAATGGAGAACTTTTATTTTCTCGTCCAGAAACACTAGATAATTTTATTACAACTAAAACAATTTAGTGCCCCATATATGGGAACGGGATTAAACGTAAAACGTCTTCACCTTATGGCCTACTACTGCTTTTGTATGAGCTCAGTCTTTAAAGGTGTGATGTCGCCCCCTAACGTCATAGACGATATAATGCAGGAAAACCTCTATGAGTACATTGCAATCCAAAATGGTTTCAAACGCCCATTTGAAATACAAAAAAATGACCATAAAACATAATTATGCGAGAAAAGGACAGAATATGGAGATCAGGATAAACACATATTTGGCCTTTATTAACTCTGCCTTCCAGAAAAAGCAAAAGGTTTCAGCAGTCATACTGTGAGATACCCACAGTACCTGCCGAGTCTGTGACGCTTCCGTGGGTTTAACGTCTATGCATTTTCATTCCCAAAATTGAATACCAATTCACAAAACATACTTCAGTGATGTCTTAGCGCGTTAACAATAACGGTGAAATACTGAACTATGACTTAACTTTAGTGGCAATGATATGCTCCAAAAGAAAAGTATGTTTTCAACTGTGCATTGCATTGTGTCCATGCTCTCAGTAATCCATTACATAATGAGGTTGGTAAAAGCTGGTAATCCCACAGCGCCCTCTGATGTTCGTAACTGGGACAAAGGTTTACTTTGATGATGGCTCTGGTTTCATGTTTGCTATATGACAGTGACTTGCACAACAGGCAAAGGAAGAGATGTGTCAGGTCAAAGAGTAATTTGGGAACTTTTTTTTAGCAATTTAACTGTTTCACAGTTTCCTGGTTCATACAGGGGGTCTCCAAGGATTCCTAGAAACAACATACCATTTTGTAACCATCACCAAAGTTAACAGGAACTAAAATTAGTGAACAGGAAATGAGCAATTCTATCCTGTAAGCAGATGATAGGGCACTTCAGTAGGGCACTTTGAGTGACTGGAAACTAGTACTCATTTGGCTCAATAATGTCAATATTTACAGAACAGAAGTTACAGAAAGCACAACCATATCAAAAAACAGCAAATCAACATTTGTCCTTGAGCAGTAATTTGAGCAAGACCAGTTCAAAACAACTGAGTAGCTGGAACACCTTTTAGATTAGAAATTTCTGAATAGATAATTACAGGAAGATCATACTTTGAGAATATTTACATCAAATGTATGCCATTCGGACTATACACACTCGTATATTTAAAGCTCGCGTTTAAACAAGTTATAACTTAGGTTTATTGTGCTTGCAGTCGTATCTTCATCTAAATTAGTTGACAGAACAGAGTCCCTTAAACAAACCTTGAAAAAAAAAAAAGCTTGTAGCAGCGCAATTCCATCATGTGTGAAAACTGTAAATTTGCGTGTCAGCCCAACAAAAGGCCCGACAGCGCATTCAGGTCCCTCATGTATGGGTTGTCACTGAGGATGCGGTCAATACGCTGCTTTTGGTCAGGAAAGATGTCGTATAACTTCCTTTTGAGCTCTGTGGTTTCTGAGGGCGACCGCTGCGGGGGTGGAGAAGGGGACGGTCGAGGAAGGTGCCAGTCTGGAGGGCCGGAGTGAGGCCAGTGGGAAGGGGAAGAAGGGTGCGCTGTGGTCTGTGCAGCCGGGCCGTAAACTGACGGGGTTGCCCGAGGGTCTGTCCTCAGGGGGGGCGTTACGGGACTACCTCTGTGAGAGGAAAGAAACATTATGAGGGGTTACCGACAACAAATGTGTGATAACCACTGGAGTGTTTTTAAACTCACCGACTGTTTTTAAGCAGAAACTGGTCTAGGTGAGGTCCATGCTTTCCCAGTGGGTCATCTGGGATCATAAAGTGATCTTCTACGAAGGTGAACTGCAAGAGTCTGAAAAATCCCAAAAATGAGCTCTAAAGGTGCATCCATGTACACTACCGTTCAAAAGTTTAGGGTTGTGGAGATTTTTTTTATTTATAAATTTTTTGGATGCTAAGAATGGATAAGTATCTTAAGCTCACCAAGGAATTTAAAATTAAAGATAACAGTTTTTTACTTATTATACTTTAAGATCTAATATATTTCTGTGATGCAAAGCTGCATTTTCAGGATCATTACTCCAGTGTTCAGACAGTGTCACATGATCATCCAGAAATCATTCATGTTAAAACATTTCAATGTTGAAAACAGATTTTTATGGAGACTGTGATATATTTTTTAGGATTTTTTGATGGAACAGTATTTATTTGAGTAAAAAAAAATAACTTTTTGTAACATTTTACGTATTCACTGGAAGCTTAGATCAATTTAGTCTGTCCTTACTGAATAAAAGTACTATTTCTTATTTCTTTATAAAATTATTTTTGGAATGGTAGAGTATAGGGCTGTGAAACGATTAATCGCGATTAATCCCATCCAAAATAAAAGTTTGTGTTTACGTAATATATGTGCGTGTATAATTATTTTGCATATATAAATACACACACATGCATGTATATATTTAAGAAATATTTGCATGTATATATATTTATATATATATATTTATATTATACATAAATATAAATATTTGATATATTAATAACACATTTTTCTAAAATATATACATGCATATGTGTGTATTTATATATACAAAATAATTACACACACACACACATATATTATGTAAACACAAACTTTTGTTTTGGATGCGATTAATCGCGATTAATCGTTTCACAGCCCTAGTAAAGTATGAAACTAACATTAGGAAGCACTGATGGTCATCTAGACATCTTGCTATAAAGATTCTGTTCTCACCTTTCCTGAATAATCCTTCTCCACGCATCTGATTGGCTCACAAAGTCCCTCAGGTTGTCATTGGTGACGATGACCCCTCCTGTCTTCTCAGCCAGATGAAGCAGGAACCTGTGAAGACAGTCATAGATCAAGCAGGGCTCAGAGAAAAAACCTGGGGCCTATATAAATTGTGTTCAAAGTATGGGTATAAAGAAAGGTTTTGATTTTCCAATCCTAACCACTTGCTCCTGAAATAACCATAAATGGAGCATACAGCACCTGTTTTTATTATTCCTGATAAAAAATAACTTTATATTTTCCCCATACTGATATTGGCATCTAGAAACATTGGTTGCATTTAATAGTGATAAAAACTAGGCAAATAGATGATATGCACAGTAAATATCTGTCTGTATATATTTGTGGCATACGAGAGACAAAATGTAGTGCATATATCAAATATGATATATGTGTGCATCAAAGTGTGCATCATTTTTTTATGTCCCATCACTTTCCACATACATTTCTGTGATTTTCTGAAACATCATTGAAAATCTATATGCAAATGTATCTAATTCACAAGCTAAATACTATTTAGTCTTATAGAGGACTCCTTTAACAGTTTACCTGTCATCATGGGAGGAAATTCTCTGTCCACACACTTCTCTAGATGGGGTAAAAGAAAGTAGTCGCAGGTTCTCCAGCTGGATCAGAAAGTTTTGTTCTGTAATAATAAAGACAAGGCATCCTATTTTTAACTGGAGATAAAACCATATGTATGTAAATAAATAAAACAGATGTTTTGCCGGTCTAATAACAGGAGAAAGCTGAGCTCCTACCAGTGATATTGGGGTCTTTCTTCTGTCTCCATTGAGGAACAAAGACAGTGATTTCTCTGTGCCCTCTGCGCCAAAAGGCCTCCACAGCGATGGCAATCCCACGACAAGAAAAGACCCGATGGAGTCCATGCCTGGTGAAAGCAAAGGGAGATCCAGGTCATGATCAGTTTGAAATATCATATTTTAGCAGTATCTACACATATTGTGTGGGCATTTTCTATGTTCACAGTATATTTAGATGGCCTATTGCTTATGCCAAAATGTAGCCCACAGTGCAACACTTTCCACTTTATTCTTCACTTATGGGTGTGCAGCCAAAAATATCAACCACAACTTGTTTTTTAATCTCATTCTAGACTCATATTTGACAGAATGTTATTAAAATGCTACATTACTAAGATGATAAATGGATGACAGTTGCAAAATTAAACACACAATACAGTGAGGTAATTTGAAAATGTAGGCTAACTGATGTTTGAGACATTTATCATTGCATTCTGCAAAGAAACTGAATTTTTCAAATGCAGCGAGAAGATTCAATAACCAAAGCAAAGACCAAAGTTCCCTCTTGAATATCAATTTGCTTGATCAGGAAACAGCTCTGCATTCAATTTCACAATGCATCTACCACTGATAGAGAGATAAGTACATATGTAAATGCATTTGAGAACAGTGGTCAACCATTTACTTCCTTTTACCTCGGCAAGTCTCGATTAGATGCAAGCAACTGACGCAAAAGGGTGCAAAAATAGACGCACATCTCCATCTATACAGTGCTCTCTAAGAGAATGACAAACGTATACGGAAGTGTAGCCATGTACACACACACCCACCCATCCACACAAAGACACACATATAAACCACAGAGGGGTCACGGGGAAGTTCCCTCTACGAGAGAAAGTTATTTTAAACAGGAAGTGTTACTAAATCAATGATCGTTGACGTAGAGTCAAATAAGTTTCCCAGTCTGGAAATGTTGCTAAATATGCAAAAATACCTTTCATTTCTCCCTTGTATTTCTGACAAAAAACACCAAATAAAAAACCCATGTGGTTCACCTTTAACTCATCCATATGAAGATCTTATCCAGTGATTGTAGACTCTGACCTGATTATCTTAAACTGAAAGGACAGGTAAGAGATCTGTAAAGGGGGTCCCTCGCCCGAAATGACTCTAGATTGTCTCAGTACAGACTGACACCGTGTCTACACTGGTTCCCCAAAAGAAGGGGAACCCAATAAGTTCAAACCCAATAGCTGATTATAAACAGATTTCAAATAAAAGTTAGTTCATACAAGTCAGCAAGTTAAGGGTTTGCTGTCTGTTACCACGGCAACCACTTGGGTGTCCAGGTTTGAAGACACTTCTTGTGTATGAAAAGTATCGGAAGGCAAAATTTCTCCTTTAGTACCGATTTAAAATTGCATGATACAGTATTGTCTCTCATAATCGGTAGTATAACAATCCTATAGTACTATAGACTAGTTTGAAATGACAGAAGAAAACGGAAAAAGTTTTGTGTAGGCTTTCAAAACACTCCCTCACCTTGCTCATCTTCGAGTGGACATTTCTCTGAACCCGGCACGTGTGAAAGCCAACGCATGCAAAATCTGAGGTTAGATTCCGGTCCAGATATTGCTACACTTTTCAAAACTATATGTTAATTATAAAATGTAACATTAACATGACTAATTTAAATGCAGCCTTTGTAAAAATACAAAGTAATACATTAAATGTGTACAAGAAAAATGTAAATAATCAGTATTTCCAAGACAGCTAGCAACAGCAGTATCGCTTAATTGGCTAGTCGAATAGTCTCGCACATCCCTCGTCTAGATAGATGTGAGGAACATTTCTTTCCAAAACAACCATACCACCTGAGAAAACAGAGATATGAGAAATGAAACTATAACAACATCCTAGATTTGTGCCAAACCACATCAACATCATTACAGCAGGATAAGGAACTGTATATACGTTGCACCAGTTTCAACCCATGACCTTTGACCTCCCCTTCACAATGACAGTTTATCTTCAACTGCAAAATATTGAGATCCTTCTTGACCTGCTCTGGCAGCGGTTCTTGGTAACTGCGCATTTGGGCTGCTATGGCAACAAGATTTCACCTGAGGATTCATATCTCAAATATCACGCAAGCATACAAATCAGCCATGAGAAACCATGTGAGCTGTTGTCTTCAAGACTGGCTGAACATGTGATCGTGTGACTGTTCTGTGCTCTGCATGGATAATATGGCGCAATTAGTTACACATACACCTTTTGTTTCTTGCTATTCTTTGAGTGGGAACATTTCTTAAAAACTCAAGAATACGGCATGTTTCAAATCTTTCTAGTATATGCCCACATATTTTGTTAAAGTAAAGGTCTTGCATTATAAAAACTCCCACCTAACACCTTATCCCACGATTTCTATCACCAATAGGGTCTAAACAGATATTTTCCCTCTCTTCACCCCTGTATAACACCTCAGTTTCCATACTAGTATTTCTAAGAAGCACAGTCACCTCCGGTAAGCCACTTAAAGGGCAAAAATAAGGGGCTGACAATGGGAGAGACCCACTGAGAGGTTGCCTTTTAGGTGGGAAGGAAGAAGAGGGTGTGGGTGAGAACGACAGAAAGAAAAGAAGGGGGTTGCACCTGGTTTTTAGGTTTTCAAACAAACATTTATAGACTACAGTTCAAAAACACTCACCGACCTTACTGGAAGTTACTGACTTTAACCTTTATGGGTACTCAACATTTTCACACTCCCTCAAATTGTCTCCAAAAAAAGCATCAATCACGTCTGTCCTTTACGAAGGTTTCATAAAGTAAGCATTAATTAAATGCTGAACTTGAAATACTGAATGTAATCATTTAGTTTTAGTAAGTTAAGGTCACCTAAAAATCTGTCATTTAGCCTACTCACTCTCATGATGTTTTTTTTCTCCCAAGAAACACAACAGGAGACATTTTAAAGAATATTCACACTGTTCTTTTCCAAACAATGAAAGCAGCAATGACCAGGATCTGTCAAGGACAAAAAGCACCATAAAAGTAGCCCATACAATGCTATATTCCAAGTCTTCAAGCCATACAAGAGCAGTAGAGCACTGTAAAGTTGTTTATAATGACTAAAATTTCAGTCTTTCCCTCATATAAAACCTGTGTGCTTTCAGAAGACATGGAATGTAGGACATAAATTGCTTAGGGTATATTTATGGTGCTTTTTGGAGGTACAACTAGCTATACCTTGACAAAGGCTAGTTGATGTGCTGAAACGTTCGTAACAAATGTGCTTAAGAGAGGGTGCAGTAATATGGTTTTTGCATTAAGCAACTAGCTGTCAACCAATTTTCTAACCCTAACTCCTAAGTAGGATATTTCAATAGCTGTAACCTACAAAGTTGGATGGCTGATGCCCAATGTAATGTTAATATAAGAAAATAGCAAATAAGTTGTACTCAACCTTTTTAAACACAATTTCCCCCAAAAAATTACCAAAAGAACCGAAAAGAAATGGTTTACAAACCATTGACAAAGGTGCCATTATAAACATTATAAACTACTAAAATTTCAACGTTTTTTTGTATAACCTTGCCATCTCTATATAATTTTACATTATAACATTATTTATTATGAAAGGCTCTTAATATGCTGATAAATAATGTTAAATGCATGAAAAAAAATGTAAAGGCATCATGCGTTAACTTGTTTTAGTTAAACAGACGGAGTCATCTATGACTGTATTTGCAGCATTCATTTTTCTGCTAAAAGTATATAAATAAAAGTATCTATTTTGCTGCTCAATGTGTTTATGCTATTGTTGCTAAAATAACTGTGTCATTGCAGCTCTCTTAATGTGGCACTTCAACGGAAAAGAGATGCAATACACACAGAGCGGGAAAGGCTTGAATGAAGTGCATTTGGATCTAGATAAAAATATTAGAGAATGTAGTGCTGAAAGATTTACTAGTTTACATTACTGTAAACTAGGGGTTTAACGGTACAAAAAAAAATCACAGTTCAGTATGTACCTCAGTAACTTTCAGGTTTATAAATGGGAGTCATCTTTGAAGGATGAACAAATGATGTTTTGGTCATCACATTAAAAATAACCTGAAAGCATTTCACTATTCCAGCCAAACTGGTTACAGTTATATTAAATCCATGGTGAATGTTGCTGGTCTGTGGACATAAAGTATTACTAGTTCATTCAAAAATGGTCCAAGGAAACGTTCGGTTTGAATGCGTACCGAACCGGAAGCCTCGAGCCGAAACGGTTCAATATGAATACATACCGTTACACCCCTACTGTAAACAACCCTGAGCACTTGTGGTGTGAACCACTCCATTGTTTTGACGTGCTGCTCACTTTAAAACGACAAAATGTCACAATGACGTCGCCGCTGACCTAGATGAAAGAACGAGAATAAATACTCCCAAAAATGATACAAATTGGTAGAGACTTACGCCATTGCCACATTGCTGCCATCAATGATGATGTGTCGCAGATCTGGGCAGCCCGGTTCGTTCTGTAGCACTAGTCGGTAGGGGGTCCTCAGGGACTGCTGAAAACGAGACATGCCGGTGAGGGGTGCCGGTTTAGAGGTGCAATGTGCCTCGGAGTGAGGTAAAGGTGCCCTTCCAGGAAGTGTCTGGTAAGAGCAACCTGGTCGAGTGTCTGTGGTCCGTAGAGGAGCTTGAGAAGGGCTGCGGAGATTGGTCATATTCTCCATTCGCATAGGAACCATTGTTTGAGAGCTACCGCGGGGTAAGTAATCAAACCGGGGCTCTGACTTCAAATGAAGTGCAGCCATTCTGGGCTTCCTCTCTATCTCTTTGAAGTCGTTATCATCGTCGTCAATGATGATCACTTCACTTATGTCATTCTGTGCGCCATTGTTTCTTTTAAGAGTGGCTGAGGCCAGTGGGATGCAGCTTGTCTGTATCTTCTGACCTATGCCATTAGTACTAGGAGGTCTAATGTTTTCTTTGCACTTAATCTCAGCGAGATCTCTCGTCTGCACCCGTTCCTTCTCTTTGAGCCTGTTGGAGGTGAATGTAGACGAGGCGTTTACGCAGGGTGATGGGTCGGGTTTGCAAGTGGTGCTCTGGGCTCCTTGCGTGCTCTGGGTCTTCTGGGTCTCCCCCACAATTCGTTCCAGCAGTAAAAACGTATCCTCTGTCTGCCCCGTCTCCCGCACCACCCGCTCCACCACCTCCTGCTGGTATCCCATGGTTCGGAAGAAATTAACAAGACAGCGTAAGTTAGTCTCAGGACTCACAGCCTCATTTTCATTTGCCACTTCATTAGCAGCTAGTGTCCCCTTCGCAGAAGTAACAGCCGGAAGCTGCCGTTCTTCCCTCTGCTCTTCTTCTCGCCTCTCCAGCGAATATTGCCGTTTAGTGTCCCTCTGCTCGCTTTCAGAGGACCGCCGCTTGTTGCAACGCCCGTTGAAACCGGGCACAATGTCAGGAGTGGTCACAGGACCTGAGGTTTTGTCCTCAAATGTGGTGTCCAGGATACGGTTGGAGAGGTCAGTTACGGGTGTGCTGGTCTGAGAGCGGTCCTGCTCAAGGTCTATGGTAACTATAGGTTGTGTGGGGCTTTGGGCCAAGCCCAAAAGTTCCTCTTTGAGGGCACTGGGTAGCAACAGCAGCTCCATTGCATATTTATCAGCCCGGTCCTCCACGAAAGTCTTAAAAGTGCGCTTAACCAAGGGCTCCCTGTCAGCTGGCAAGCTTCGCTTCTCCTGAAAGAGGGCAACAAACTGTTGAATGCGACTTTGAGCCATGACGACGGCCTCCGCGCACCCACTTAACCTCAGGCGACCCGGCCCCAGAACTTGTACCTCTGCACTTGTGTCTCTAAGCAGCCGGTCTAAAAAGAGTCCACGAGCACCAGCGAAAATGCAGTGCATGTCCACTGGGTACCATTCTTCTTTTTGAAGTTCTGGGTCACACAGGCCTTTCACATACTCCTGAAAAACAAGCACAGCAGAACAGATAAATTGCAAAAGATAGAAAACTTCACTTCTACAATCAGAAGGGTAACATAACAACAATACAAGCATTGTGCTCTAGAATGATAGGGATAGTTTGCCCAAAAATGAAATTTCTGTCATTTATTGCTCACCCTCATGTCGTTCCAAACCCATAAGACCTTCGTTCATCTTCCGATCACAAAAGAAGGTATTTTTGATGAAACGCAAGAGCTTTCTGACCCCTCCATAATAACGACTTTATTCACCAATTTCCCTACCATTCTCCAAAGCCGTTTACATGTTAGACAATGTTTTAGAGAAGGAGAATGACGGGGAAGAGAAACATTTTGTCAGTCATTATGTTTGTTTTTGCACACAAAAATTATTATCGTTGCTTCATAAACTTAAGGTTAAGGCACATGGATGATTTTAACGAAGTCTTTACTACCTTTCTGAGCCTTGAAAGTGGTCGTTGCGTTGCTGTTTATGGAGGGGATCAGAAAGCTCTCGGATTTCATCAAAAACATCTTCATTTGTGTTCCAAAGATGAACGAAGGTCTTACAGGTTTAGAATGATATGACAGTGAGTACTTAATGACAGAATTCTTGTTTTGGGGTAAACCAACCCTTTAATACTGTCACAGGCAAAACAAGTCAAACTGGCTTCTTTACTTTAAACTAGCATGTATGTATGATTTGCCTTGAGGGACCAAGTGACCAAGAGCTACATCATAATTCTAGGGAGATTCCACATGCTCATTATCATTTCGATGAAAGTACATATGCAAGTATGACACTACACTCAAATGTAGACTGTCACTGGCTAAAACACAGAGCTACTCCGTGTTATGCATTTCACAATGTGCCAACACTAAGCATTAGTTAATGTACTGTATGCTAAAATATAAGTATACGTATTAGTATAAAGTACTTCTGGCTGAACGCTTAGAGCCTCTGATCTCAGTAATGCTGCTTCATGTGGTCTCCATTGCCAAAGTGCTGTGATACCGCATACAATGTGCATTTGAAAACACAATACCTGCCAATAAATTTACTATGTTTTAATGAGATGAGGTAATAAACCTGTTGCATGGCATTGTCAACACATGAGAAGCTTTAACCCTGTGGTTTTCCACCAATAAAAGCTCAATGGTTTAATGTTAGAAAATTAGAGATTAGGACACAAATAGCATTGTCATTTTACAGTTGCATGTTTTATTTTTTGTAAAATACTGTTTATTTTTTATTTCTATTTTAAAAATATTAGTCTTATAGTAAGAGACATTGAAAGACATTGAGTCTTATAGTAATTTTTCATATATTGATTTTTTTTTGTAATATTGATTACTTTATAATCAAATTAATATAATCACAAAATTATTGGCCAAATTAAGCACAGATAACCTGTGCTTAATTTATCAGAAAAAAAATGCAATTCGATTTTTCCCCAAATCGTGCAGCCTTGAAAGTGATATACTCGAAAATACACTAAAGCGGTTTAAACGAATGAGTATAACTGGACTTCTTTGGTATTTCATAACTTCATAGTCATCATATTGACATGATTGTGTGGCTTTGAGGAAGCTATCTTGCCTATGTGGCAAATAGCTACCAGTTGAAGATCAGAAGTTGAAAAAAAAAAAAAAAACAACAACACAGGAACCCCTTGGGGTGGACCATTCTGCCACATCTCTGGTGAACTTTTTGTTTCTTTGATCTGAGTGAGCAAGTTACGGTAAAAGAAATACTCATATACAGTACCAGTAATGACACAAGGTTAAAAGCCACTACACAGTAGTAACTAAAACCGAAAGTGAAATGCACTGGGGGCCTCCCATCTTGTCCTGACTAAGCAAACTGATCTCTGTCAAAGACCCATGAGAAAATTCATGACACAATTTGGATGAAGAGCATACTAGGTTGTTGTAATTCAAACAGGAAGAGATTTTTTTTAAAGTCAATGAGATGTGGAGACAAGAGCTTAAGTTTTTGCATGTTAATGTGATTTTAGTTTTGTGGTTGGAGTCATTATATTTACACCTGTGAAAAAGTATTTCAAATAAATAAAAATATTTAGACAAAGAGGAAGTGCACATGGTGGCGAAACACATCCAATGAGTGGTTTCCGTTTTATGGCTTAACAATAAGGATATTCCAGGTTTACTGGCAATGGTGGTTATATTTCCTTATTAGATCGGACTAGAATTGCAAACAATAGCATGTGGGAACTAGGTGATGATGACACCACATGTGTTCAGTGAAAAACCACGTCTTTTGTTGCTGTCTTGGAAATGTATTTTTTGACACCTCTTTAATAAGAAACATCTGTGTGAAAATGTACAGGTTTGGATCATCTATAAATATGTGTGTGAAAGCAGCTTATAATGCGTTTCTTTCTGCTGATACATTATGAAATACACTGATCCCATTGGCTATGTTGGATCTGTGTGGTTTGGCAACAGTTATTCCAAAATTATAAAATAAAGTTCAACTGTGGTGATGTTTATTCAAGCAATATCACTTACACTTACGGAGTATCAGCACAGCTGGCCTGGGATTTGGCCAGTGTGATTCACAGGTATGAATCACAGCCTTGCTCATGTTCAATCAATGCTACATCATGACTGTGAATGTGATTTTACTTTTCTACACAAGATCTAATAATAACGATTAACTTGTGTTTTATGTTTAAGACCCAAACTGTCCAACTAGTCGCTGTTTATCATCTCTGCAAAAGATAATGGGTCCAGTAAAACCAAATCATCAAGCTTTGCATCTCACTAAAGCAATGTAAAGACTAAAGGATGGGTCTATGACTAAATAGACTGAAGACTAAATTTCAGTCTTCTTTGAAATGTTGTGTAACTATTTAAATGCTGAATTAGGTTGTCTGAAACTGAACATTATTTTAGTAAGTTAATAAAAGTCTGATCAAATAATGTTTCAGGGGTCACACAAGAGATACTATGGGACACATGGGAAAATATGTCAAATATAGACAAACATGTCAGACGCAGCTGAGTTCAGTGACATCAGCTTCCTCCAGATATTACGTTGCAACTTTGCCTCAAAACAAGTGTAATGTCATCGACTTCCCTTCTGATAGTCAAACTATATATATATATATATATATATATATATATATATATATATATATATATATATAATAGTCAAGTAGCAACATTGTTTACTATAAACAACTTCAATGAATTTACCTTCGCTTTAAACACATCTTCCTTTTTCCCCTTCAGCTGGAGCCAGATCTGTCTGGAAGCCTTACTTCCGTGGGCTCCAGTGTGATCCAAGAGCCCAATAATCGTGAACGTCACTTGGAAAACCTGTTCGACCTTCGGTTTGTTGCATCTGAGCTCTGCCTGCTTGTCTTCATGCACCGTGAACTCGTCCACGGTGAGCGGCTCTGCCTGCGTTCTGCTGGTGGTCGGGGACTGCCTGCCTCTCGGCGGCTCCGTACAGGTTACCTCGGTGATTCGCTTCATCCCGAGGAGGGGGCCGCGTTGTTGACATCTTCTTTTTTAGCTATATCAAACTATGTTGACCACGGCGACTTCACTTTCAAAACCACTACTAATAAAATGAATCGTTTACCCCTTTCATGTTAGCTTCCCGCCCGTTGTCCTTTGACGTTCGTTAACAGCGCTGTAGTATCTGTGTTTTGACGTTACTCTCGGTTAGCCTGCTAGCCTAACATGTCAAGTAAGCCGTCGCACCCGGAAAACCCCGCGCACGTCATCAGCAGACGACGACGTTGCTGATATGTCATTGCTCTGATTGCAGATAAGAGTCGTTGCTTGTAGTAACCATGGTTTACGCCAAAAATACAAACACCCTTACATGGAGGCCCCGAAAAAAATGCTTTACAAAATACAAACAAAATTATATACTCACCCTTACATAGATCCCCCTCCCAAAAACAAAACAAAACATGCTTTACAAAATATAAACAAAATCACCCTTACATGGAAGCACCGAAAAAAAACATGCTCTGATCAATCGTAATTATTACATGAAAACATGATGAGATGCTAAATCATAACTATGATTTTTTCACCTTTTTATCATTATGACATATAAATCTCAAATTATGATTTTAACGTCATAACTGTGAAATAAAAAGTCAAAATTATGTCAAAATGACTCAAAATGATTAGCTAAAAAGGAAATTATGACAAAGTGTCAATTATGATATAAATGAATTTGTTTGTATTTATGAGTAATTATTAGTATGTAATTAGTAATTATGAGTAGGCTATGCCATAGCTTCATATTTTTATCTCATAATTATGACTGTCATAATTTTGACCTTGTATCTCATATCGCATGTTGTATATGATAGTTGAAATTGAGATAAATCAGAATTGTGAGATTAAAAATTCATCAATATTATGTAAAAAGTCACTTATATCTTGTCCATTTAATAAATATCAACAGGGTCCAATGTTGTTTGTGACTTTTTGAAAGTTGCTAGTGAGTTTTGCAATATTCAACATTGCAATATTTAATTACTAAATCAAACATTTTAGTCACATCTTGGATGTTAGTATGAGATCTCTCCTGCATTTACATAATCTCTGCATATAATAAGTGACAGCACTCTCGATCACAGAACTGTCTGGCATAAAACTTGAACACCTGAGTTTCAGGGTATTAAAACTTGTGCATCAAAAGAAGTACTTTTTTTCTTTTCAAGCTCTCAGAGACCGAGAGTGTGTGGGCACTGCATCTGTGCAGAGGAGGGAGGGGCTGAAGAGGAACTAGAACAAAAGTAGACTGTTGTAAAAGAGTGCAAGGCCATGAGGCAGTTTGCTACACAAGCAGAGGCAGCTACACAGCTCATTCACGACAACAGTCTGTTATCCACCGAGGGCCATGAGAGCACTCGCTCTAGACACGAGAGAGAACAAATATTCAGACAGCACAAAAGAGTGCTCGCATTCAGACACACATGCAGTTATGTGAGTTTGCGTGATAACACCCACACACCATACTCCTCCTTATCCTGTCTTTCACTTTTCTTTCCATCTTTTCAATAATCAAATATGATGTTTATCTATAAAGGTAGGCTATTTCCATACAATATTTTTATCAGCAAAGTAAAATTCTGTGTAGCCTAATTCTTAAATGCAAGTGAAACCTGCCAACATCACACCCATTTCTAGAAAGGAACATCAGTATTAAAGGAATATTGAATACAAATTAAGCTTAATCGACAAAATTTGGGGCATAATGTTCATTACCATGTATAAACACCAGAGGAGAACTGGCCCCCGACTGAGCATGGGTTCTCCCAAGGTTTTTTTTTTCTCCATTGGGTCACCTGATGGAGTTTTAGGACACCATTAGGTCACCTGATGGAGTTTTTCAGTTCCTTGCCACTGTTGCCTTTAACTTGCTCAATTGGGGATATTCAAATGAATTAACCAATCAAGTAATACCCTCGATAAGCTCTACCAAACGTGGATGTTTTTCCACTGAGAAACGAACATTGTTATTATGTTTTGATTGATACTCTGAAGCTGCTTTGATGCAATCTGTATATTGTGAAAAGCGCTATATGTACTTGACTATATATATATATATATATATATATATATATATATATATATATATATATATGAAGAGTTCAGATGCAAAAGCCTCTAAGTGCCATTTGAAATTTTCATCTAAAATGACCATTTTTATCAAGCTTGCATATTTAAGTTCAGTAATTTCACTTAAATTGCAATGAAGGTTACCTATTAATTGTCATTTAAGTGAAATTACTGAACTTAAATATACAAGCTTGATAAAAATGGTCATTTTAGAAGAAAATTTCAAATGGCATTTAGAGGCTTTTGCATCTGAACTCTTCATATATATATATATATATATATATATATATATATATACATATAGTATATATATATAGGCTACACTCACTGGCCACTTTATTAGATACGCCTGTTCAACTGCAAGTTAACGCAAACATCTAATCAGCCAATCACAAGGCAGCAGCTCACTGCATTTAGGCATGTGGACATGGTCAAGATGATCTGTTGAAGTTCAAACTGGGCATCAAAATGAGGAAGAATGGCAATTTAAGCGACTTTTAACGTGGCACGGATGTCGACGCCAGATGGGCTGGTCTGAGCTTTTCAGAAACTGATGATCTACAGGGATTTTCACACAAAACCATCTCTAGGGTTTTACAGAGAATGGCAGGTAAAAGAGAAAATATCTAGTGAGTGGCAGTTCTGTGGTCGAAAATGCCTTGTTGATGATGCCAGAGGTCAGAGGAGAATGACCTGACTAGTTCGAGCTGATAGAGAAGTAACTGTACCTCAACACTTGTTACAATCGAGGTCTGCAGAAGAGCATCGTTGAACCCACAACACACCAAACCTTGAAGCAGACGGACTACAGCAGCAGAAGAACACACCGGGTGCCAAACCTGACAGATAAGAACAGGAAACTGAGGCTACAAATCACACACGATCGCCTGAAAAAACAAAGCCGGGTCTGGTGAGTATTTACTTCTGCTGCGAAATTCAGATGGGGTCAGAATTTGCCGTAAAAACATGAAAGTATGGATCCATCCTACCGTGTATCAACGTGTATCAAAGCTGCTGGTGTAATAGTGATAAGGATATTTTCTAGGCACACTTTGGGCCCATTTACCAACTGAACATCATTTAAACGCCACAGCCTGCTTATTGTTGCTGACCACGTCCATCCCTTTATGACCACAGTGTATCTATCTAATCTTTCTTCACGGTCTCTTTTAAAGGCTCAAATGTGCACTTCTGTATTTATTTTTTGTCCAGCAAGCTATCATTCACGTTTGTTTTATAACCACTAGATGGTGCTCTCTCTCTCTCTGTCTCTCCATCTGAATTGGACCACGTCTGGCTTGATTCCCTTCCAGCTGCAGTGTGACTATTGAGCGAGATGCAATTCGCAGATCGATATGTTTCATTATTTGGAGTCCAGACGTACAGATCAGGGGAATACAGTTTTTATTAAAGTTCACAGAGAAGAGATGTAGTGTTAAACAGTACAGGAAAGGAAAGTGTGTCCATCCGATGGGAGAGACTGTAATATCTGCAACCATGCAGTCTGTCCTTCACATACACATGAGCAGCTGAAATATTGACAAATATACTACTCAAGAAGAAGAAGGCATGGATCAGTTTGTGTGCAAATATTACTTAATGTTGCTGTTATGTTTTTGACATTCTGCCAGTCAGTTGGTTCCTGAACACAGAAACACAATCATGCTCCACTCACACCCCCTCTTATGCATTATGAATCACATCTGTGCATACACAATAACAAAACAGGACTAATCCATTTGCCAAATCTTCTTTCCAAAATTCTCCTCATTTACATACAGAAAGCAAAAGCGTAATTTAAAATGAAGAAAAGCACAAGATTTGTTCAGCAAGATTATAAATTGACTATTGTCTAGGCATTACCTGTTATAGAGCATTTATTAAGGCCACAGCGCTGGCTGGCTCTCACGCTGAAGGCAGCTGGTGTCCTCTCAGCTGCTGGGCCCGGTCTGTCTTGACCCTGAACACATGGTCCACTTTAGCTCTGATTGGCTGGGCTCAGGCCACAGCTGTGCACAGCGCAGGTCAACGGCTGAATCAGCTGTTAATCACAGGAATCAAGCTCAGGCAAATCTCTGCCTTAACCTGCTAACTGTCAGTGTAATGGTAGCACTATTGCCTTTTTTCTCCTATGATGTAGCTATTTTAGAAATCATCTTAAATTAAGTATCATTCATCCCGTGAAAACCATTTTGGAACTGGACATTGCGTTGCTACTGAAACTGTATTTTAAAGGGGACCTGTGAAGCAAAACTCACTATGACATGGTGTTTGAACATAAACGTGTCGGTAGTGTGTTTACACAACCATCCTATTATGGTATAAATCCACCCACTCCTTATTTTTTATCCCCGTAAATAATAAGCAGTGACTGTAGAATAAACCGTTTGCAGTTTATGCACTGCACAGGCCCTGTCCACGACTGCTGATGGACTCCACACCATTAGCATAAACCCGCCCAGAGTGAGCTGAACACAGTCCGCCATGTTTATCTCCTCGCCAGAGCATTTAACAGCAGCATTCATGTAAGAAATGAATCAAAGAGCTGTTTTTCTTTTGTTATTTGATTCTAGGGATGCACCGATATGAAAATTTTGTTTGATACAGATAACCGATAATTCTTTGTATTTGAAAACCGATAACCGATATATTGGCCGATAAATCTAAATCCAAATTTACATATAATTGTTGAGAGCTTGATTACAAAAACAAAAGTCTCACCATTAACTTTTTCCCTGCCAGCATTTTTGATAATTTTCACAAAAATTTCATGGCCCCCAGAATATTTTGTTGTATGAATATCTGAACAAGAAGAAGAAGTTTTGGGTTTCGTAAAAATAACATTTTGAGCAAAAAACAGAGAAAATAAAAATAAAAATTCAGAACGATGATCAAAACGAGCAGATCGGGTTTATCAACACCCCTAATGCTTGCACAGTCCCTGCTGGGTTGACCTTTCATTCGGTAACGTTAGGCGGTTTAATTGCTCCCTTAAATCTTTTTCAGATTTAATCTCAAGTGTTCAAGATTCCAAGACAAATTTGTCATTTGATAATCACATCTGAAAAGGCAAGGTGTCTATCACTGGAGTGGTCTGGGATAAAGGAGATTCTGATGAATTCAACAACACTAAAAGGGAAAATCTCTGTGATATATTTTGCACTGTTATACCACCATGATTGGCCTCTGGCAAAGGGACCTTGGGTGTAACTTTGATGAAGACCAGTGGGGGACTATATGTAAGAATACTAAGAATACTTTTACCTCATTATCCTGTAAAAAAAAAAAAAAAAAAAAAGAACAGAACTATACATTTATTCACAAGATGTACCTCACCCACTATGTCTGAGAAAAATGAATGCTAAAATATAAACGAGGTAAAACGTATACAGGATTAATTATGCACATCTTCTGGGAATGTAGAAAACGTAATTTTTGGAAAGAGGTACATGATTTAAAGATTCAACTTTTGGAAACTCTGTTGGACATTAAGCCTATGCAAAATCTTTTTGGTACGGAGATGGACAGGACACTTCATCCTATATCTGTAAAAACAATTGGTATAATATCATATATAGCAAAAAAAAAAGCATAATGCTTAACTGGAATCAGCAAAGGCCTCCAACATTTGATTTGTTTAAACAACTTTTGATGCATTTTTGATACATCATGAATGAAACAGCGCACCTACTACTTATGGAAGGCTGATGTCTTCCAGAGAATATGGGTGCATCTCATAGACCTCTGAAATTTTGGGCACAATAGGTGGACATGCATTAAAAACTATAAAACCATGATTTTTGACCAAAGATGGAACTGGATTATTTTTAGTGGGCTCATTCCCCTTTACAAAACTAACTATTTTATTTTATATTTAAACCTTTTTGCAACAAAATGCAAATTGTTGGAAAGGTCTAAGACTCGAGGTTCTTTGGTCACTTAGCCAGAAGCAGTGTTGCCAAGTCTGCTGGTTTCCCACTGATCCAAAGCCTGGCCGAGAAAATCGCATAGGGCTATGGCCACTGGACTAGTTTTGCTGCACAGACTTGGCAGTCTTAGATAGAAGTGATATTGTGACAACATGCATAAAATAATTAATGTAGGCTATTTTTAGTATAGGCCCGAAAGAAAATCTCACAGCACAGGAACCTTAATGTCTTTTGAGATATCAACTTCTAATTTGGAACACAACTCTTAGACACATGGCTTTAATTTTCAAGAAATTTTGCAGTTCAAATTATTTAGTAAAATATACATATTTTGTATCAACTAAAACATTTCTACACTTCCATTTGTACAATCGCTCTACTTTAAAAAATAGTCCAACCATAGGTCTGTCTTCCAAAGCATTAATATATTACAGCTATTTAAGTTTCACATCTATGCACAAAAAGGCGGGTGACAGTTAACAGGTTATGACAGCTACTCCAAGAATAAAGGTGAGTATAAAAATTGAGCGGATTTCAATTAGCAGTTTTTACTCTTTCCACTGAGAAACTTTTATTCAGATATTCCACTTTCTTTCTCAGTAGCTTGTCCCATTGTGAGTGAGAAAAGGAGGGGGTGGATGGTGGCTTCACAGTCACTCATATAGGAATACATGGCAAAGTCACCTGCTGCTTTTGGTTGAATATAAAAAGAAAGCTGGTGGGGAAGTGATACCATGTCCGACAGGAGCTGTGTGAATCTTTAAAGTATTTTGAGATCTTGACAACATAAAACAGCAGAAAACAGATTATTTTATGAGGTGGCCAAACACACTTCTCTGACATGCTGTGGTGTGCCGGAAAGTGGCGTACAAGAGTAAGAGCAACAGATACGCAAGTGACTGGAGAAGTGCGTTGTCCCTGTAGGTGTGTGACTGTGAAAGCCCAGATGTGTGACAGGTGTGATGGACAGCCCACTAAACCCAGCTCAACGTACCCGTCCGGGGGAGAGGGAAATAAATATAACACCACATAAAAGGCAGATCATGAATAATAAAACAGCCATAAATTCCATAATCTGGCCAAATGATTTATGAATTTACAGTGCGAGATGGCCCCGGCCAAACTGTAAATATTCATGCGACAAGCGCTAAGCTCTATTTAATTGTGATTAATGGTAATGCATGGAAGGATGCCTCATAACTGCCAGCCTTTATTACAGGCAGCTGGCTGAATGCAAATGTTATTTCGAGTAAGATTAGGGAGACAAATAGGGCCTTTCGGGTGGTCCAAGGCATCTCGTACAAGAACAGGACACATGAGATTCCAGAAAAAATGTACTAGGTTGGTTCCCCCAGCATGCCTGTTGATAAAAAGTAAATTGTCACACTACGCCTGCTAAACACTTATTGGAAAGAAAATATATGTACCAATTGCAGTGGAGGTTAAATGACATTTGCAATTCATATCGCACTCGTGGTTCAGCTTTAACTACTTTTGCTTCAGTTGGTCTTGCTTCAAATCCAGATTTTACAATGGACATCAATTGGCGACCCAACACGGTACCAAAATTACATTCATTAGGCCCAATCGGCCAGCCAATATGAACATTTATTAACACAACCTGCTGAGTAGGAATACTAACAATTTTGTAAATTTATTAACAAAAGTAGACATCTGACACCAGCCTAACAGACTGAACAATCTCTATAGGCTTTATATTACCAAGTGACAGATGAACTTGAGCTGAAGTACTATTACCAGTAACAAAATGGGGTGGTAATGGCACAATGGATAAGACACATGCCTTTGGTGTGAGAGACTCAGGTTTCGAATCCACTGAGAGACGGAGGCGTGCGACCTCTGACATACATAGCAATTCCAAGTCACTTTGGATAAAGGCGTCAGCCAAATGAATAAATGTATATGTACAAAATGTTGTGTTCCTCCTTTTAAAAGTTGATAAGACTATTTATTTTGCTTTCCTAAACAACTAATGTTTTTTTTAGCAACTAACTTGAGCGCTTTAGAGAAATATTTATTTTATTTCAGATTTGTGTATCTGAAATTTCTTCATATTTCTATTCAATATTTTTGAAAACTCACATCTGAAACTGAAATTAGATCATGCTTTGTGAGATAATGCTTATTGAAGTCTAGGGTGAACATGCATTTTTTAAATTTCCTTTGATGTTGAGATGTAAAATGATTTTATGCATATGGCCTATGTATAATGTTTGTTATTTTAGCCATATTTTAATTATTATTCTGTCTAATTTCGTATTTATTGCATTTTCTTGGTTGTACAGATTTGTTATTATCATATCCGTTTTTGTCAAACAGAGACCTCTAGAGTCGCTGTGGAGTACTTGTATTTAATGTTAACGTTCTAAATACTACTCACGCAGAGCCATACCTATCAACACTCCCGTTTTTCCCGGGTTTCTCGCGTTGTAATTTCTCCCAGGAAACTCCCATAATTTGCATGCCCCAAACTCCTTTATGAATAATCGGGCCAATATGTTTATCTAATGTTGACCAGTTATCAGATCTTGTATTAAATGCATTATATTCCCACAATCCACACACCATGTACAATTTCAACCCGTTTGTCATCTCAACCTGGCAACCTATACCCCAGTTGCACAGTCGCGGAAAAGGTATGATCTAGACACACTAGCGGTGAAAAGGTATATGATCATCCAGTGAATATTAGTTTCTGTTCCTCTCAATTCCGATTTCGTTTTAACTCCTACGGTGGCCAATGTAGTCCAAGATTAACATGGCTTCCAGTTCGACCTAGTCCATGAGTGTTAACTCAAACGTAAACGCGAAAGGCGAAGCTTGAATTAACGGGTATGTCCCTCTTTGGCTAATGTACTTTCAAGATGGAGGGGGAACATGGCGACCGACATTAGAACCCCTTACCCGTGTGTATTTTCAATGGCATATTATACATTCACGAGAATACTTTATTACTTGAACGAAGTAAATATAAATTAATGAGCACATACAGTATATTTTTGAAAGAACTAAGTGTTTTTAGCTAAGAATAAACTAAAAGAGTTACACAGTGTAGCTTTAAGGTACAATTCTTGCATAGTGTGCAGATCACAGAAAGTGACACTGCTACAAGCTGGGTGTAAACATTCATACACCTCGATTTTAATGTAGATGTGGTTCTACATTAGACTTGAGCACAGCACATTTACACGGTTCTAAGATAATAAGATAATGAGCAAATTTACCAACATACCTCAACCAAAAACATTTGAGGATGAAATAAAATATTACAAAGGAAAAACTGCAAATTCACCATCCACAACATAATCTTGATCCAATCGATATTGACGGAGTAGCAAACAGCCTGAGGTGGGTGCAAGAGTGACGTGGAAAGGTAAGGCTTTGGTACGGTATCCTCACTTTTGAGGGAGTCAGACATCCACCGATGGCGGCCCATGCTCAGGGAGTAAAGGCTCTGCAGGGGCTGAATCAGCAGACATGCCTGTTCTCCTCAGACACAGATTTAGACCTGGCAGCTGGGCTGGAAGGTAATTGGTAGTGTTGCTGGGAATGGCACAGCGCTCGCATGTGAGGGAGGGGAGGGGAGGACGGTGTGTGCCTGCTCGCCGCTCATGCCAATTGCAGTGGTTAGAGGAAGCTGGCCACGGACGGCAGGGGAGGCGACGAAGGTGCGCACTTGTCAATGAGCGTGCAGGGGAGTAGCCGGAATGAGAAGTAAAAGTCCTCATGTTACCCATTTCAACACGTCACCCCACTCTCACCTTTTTATTTTTTCAGTCCATCCCTCTTCTCTAAACTCCCACTCGCTCATTGCATTTCACGTTTATCCACTTGTTTTCGCCATTTGATATGTTAACACTATCCTGTACCTTTGCTTATTGTCGATGCCTTTTAAAAAAAAAAAAAACTGACACTGTGCCAGAGTGACACGTCTCTGTGAACTGCAGGAGGACAGTAAAAGAAAAAGAATAACCAAGAGGTAATAAATCATGTTCATTTATGGAAATCATACCACTTCACATGACAGGTTTTGTGTTTAACAGTTAAATAGCGATTGCTTACTGTTAAAAACAGAGTTGCGGATGAACTAGATCTAGCGTATAATCAAGCATGTTCATCTTTCTATAGTATTGTCAAGTCCATTCATCATTTCCTCTCATCATTTACACCCTCAATGGGAAAGTCATGTGACCAAATGATAATGGGAGTGTCATTTGTTAAGTGGGGTTAAAACACATGTTGTGCGTGTTCATATGGAAGAATGGGGGAAAGATATTTAGTGACCGTGCAAACGTGCAAGCCTGTACAAAATAAAACAACATGCAGCTTCAAGGATAAATGTGTCACAGAAGTTATTCGAAAGAGTAGGGGTGTAACCCCAGCATCCTGGCCAAATTTACCCAGTGGGCTGGGTTTGTCCTTCTTTGACCCAAAGTTGGGTTAAAACAACCCAGCATTTTTTAGAGTGTAAATTTGTTTTAGCACACCAGGGTGACTACATGAAATTGTGTAGCTATGACTTCTTGTTTCACAGGAATATAAATGAGGAAATTCAAAGGCCAAGTTCCCTTAATCGTCCATCATAAAACCAAAACAATTTAGTTCTGATATGCAGCAAAAGATTGCAGAGCTTCACATAACAGAAATTGGCTTCGCAAAAATAGCTTAAGCATTGACAACCCCTATGACATGTTGTTTGGAAGGGTTTCAAGAAAATGCCTCCTTGCTCATCCAAAAACAAACTCCAGTAAATTCAGATTTCAAACATGACTGGAACTTCAAAAGGGACCAGATTATGTTCAGATGAAACTAAAAAAAGGCTTTTTTGGCAGCAAACCGACCAGATAGGTTTGGTGCAAAAATGACCACAGTTAAATATACTGCTGGATCATTAAATTTGTGGGCCTTTTTTTTTGCTGGAAGTCCTAGACATCTTGTCTAGCAAATACCAACAGATAAAAAATCAAAACCTGACTGCCTCTGTTAGAAATCTTATAATGGGCCGTGGTTGGATATTCCATCAGGACAATGATCCAAAACAAACATGACGCTTCTGTCATTCCAGTCCCTGACCTGAACCCTAAAGAAAATGAGTGGGCTGAACTGAAGAGGAGAAGCACCCACATGGATCTGGGAATCAGAAGGATCTGGAGAGATTCTGTATGGAGGAATGGTCTCTGATCTCTTGTCAGGTGTTCCTAAACTCATCAGGCATTATAGGAAAAATCTCAGAGGCTAGCAATAGCAAGCTATATTTGAAATCCTAAGATCCCACCATGTCTCTTGTTAGCCACGTGGCCCACACCTACTCCAAAACACATGAACGAGCAGAGCCAGAGCAGAGGCTGTCAAACGCCACGAGGGACAGCTTCAGTGAATTGAAGAGAGTTCCAACCAGTATAATAAAAAGTGTTTATGAAAAACATTGCCTACCCCACCTTTAAGTGTCATACATACTCCACAAGCTGACAAGAGCAATAGAGTGGTAGGGAATTGTGCACGTGTATTTGTGTCATGAAGACCATTCCAGACCACTCGACCTGTCCGACCCACTCATCTCAGACCCCTTTCCAAAAACAGAGCCTCTTGCCCGTTTTTCCTTCTCTGCTATTTTCTCCTCTTCTCAGGGTCCAGCTCAGCATGGGAGAGCAGCCACTGAAGCCAATTAGCAGAGGAATTTTACTCAAGGGTTGATGGGCTCATTAAGCATTAAGAATTCATGACATTTAACTCCTCAACATGGCGGGCAGAAAGCGTGGAGGGCTTTGATTGGACAGACAAAGTCAGCTTTTTTCCCCAGCAATCAACAAAAATAGACCTCTTTCTCAGCTTTGAGAGCTGAGGGATAAACAGGGGTGCACAGATCATTCTTACCTGTGTGAACAATGTGTGTGAGAGAGAGATATTTATGGCACACAGGTGTGCACTTCTGCACTGATGGAAATTAATAATCTATGAAAACAAATATGCTTGCACATCCACGCGCAGTTAACTTAACTGACTGATTATTGACCGACTATTAACAGTTAATGGAAGCTTGCAATAATATGAGGCTATGGGTTTATGGTGCCCTGGGGAATTTAAAATGGAGAAACAGTTTTAGCATTTTATGCGATGGTAAGGTACTGCTGATTACATGTGGTGAAAGTGCTGTCACCTAAAGCCTATAAAAGGCACCTATACAGTGACTTCAAACCTTTTTTTTAAAATACAAAATGCTATTTTTCTTAATACCTTTTTATAGTAGCTATATATTTCCTGTGTTGTAATACAAATATTTTTATTTTATTCTTTTGAAAAAAGTCCCATTGGCAACAGTTTGTTTATGGTTTAGTTAAACGTAACACTGCTACCTGGTTATACGTGGTTCTGATAATGCAACATGACATTGTTACGTTTGCGTAAACATACACGCCACTTTCAAGTCAAGTGGCGTGTTATACGCATTTTGAGCTATCCACGTTCCACATGTATGTCTTCGCAACATGACATCATGACTTTTGCGTAAACATACACGCCAATTTCAAGTCAAGTGGCGTGTTATCAATACGCATTTTGAGCTATCTGCGCGTATGCGTATATGACTACGCCGTTAAATGTCTGAGTGATTCCGTGTGTATGTACACGCCGTTAAATGTCCGAGCGAAACGAAGCAAAATAGATCTACATCTGGGGAGCGATATTTTTTTTTCCTAGGATGGTAGGGGAACACCCATAAATGGTAATAACCCCAGTGATGGGTAGGTTTAGGGACGGGGTTGGGGTAGGTCATATAGTTCAGACTGATGTCATGAAATGGCGTATGTATGACACGCCAATTCGTATTTCCATTTTTGGCGTGCTATTCAAATCACTTTTCAGCGTGTTTATGAACGCCGTTGACTTAACGTTACATTAATGTATAAATATATGACCTTCCCCAACCCCGTCCCTAAACCTACACGTCATTGGGGTTACCGTTTCAGTCAGACATTTAACGGCGTGTACATACACGCAGAATCACTCGGACATTTAATGACGTTGACATACACGCGGATTGCTCGAAAATTGAAACTTGAAAGTGGGGTTATGTTTACGCAAAAGTCATGATGTCATGTTGTATATACATATATATATACAGTAATGTAACGTTAAGTCAACGGCGTTCATAAACACGCTGAAAAGTGATTATGCATGTTGATAGCACGCCAAAAATGGAAATACGAATTGTCAAACACACGCCATTTCATGAGATCAGTCTGGATAAAAAACAAAAATCAATAATGCCTCTACATAACTTATTGTAAGTCATCAGCACTGTTTGTATGTGGGTAAAAATAGTACATTCAGCATTTATGCTTACGTGTGTATGGTTTTGAGGAGGTAGCAGACTATGTGGGGGGTACAGCAATAATCTGACAGAGATTAACCACTTCATTTATCTGTTCCATCAGCTCCTACATTAATTATGTTACCCACATCCAGCCAGGGAGTTTTTGGGGGAAGGCGGCATTGCTATTATATTATGCATATTCTCATGCCCCCAAGAGATTGATATATCAAGGATATCCAAAGTTTCCAAAGTAGCTCTATTAATGTGTGTGTGAGGGCTCTAATAGCACAATTTAAGTATTAACACATATACCAAGGCCTTCTTCAGAAATCAATTAGATAGATTCAGATGACAGAAATATGATAGAGTTGCACCTGCATCGGGTGGAGGAGGCTGTGGGATGCAGGGATGGCAAATTATACAGTCTTTTCCAATTAAGTTTTCCAATGCGTTTGTAGAGAAACAGTTTCTCTGTACAATGAATTTCACTTTATGCTTCCCTCAGATGTCTAGAATACAACTTTAAAATATTAAACATATTATTGAAACAGCAAACAGGATCAAACTCTCTCAAATGCGTGTCCGACTGTTCTCTTTGTTTCCCTCAGAGCAGATCTTTTCATCTCATTTCATTTTTCTTCCATGTCTTTCTTTTGATCCACCCCCCACTCTCTATACCTCTCTATCTCTCATACCTCTTCTCCATTATCCACATTCAATCCCTCTGTTAGCAGTTACCATGTTTGTTTTAAAGATTTTCCTCGCTACAGCTCAAATGGTTCGGATTTACTTTGCCCCTGCTGTCATTCCACATGATTCACTCCATCCAAAACTCTCACAAAAGGTGTAAAGATCCTGGCGCTGGTGAGAATGAAACAATAACAGTAATGCCTGAAAATCTCTTTCCACGTGAGAAAACACACAAGGAAATATTCAATAATCATTTTCCACATGAAGAAAGCACATTACACCGGGTATAGGCCTATTCATTTTTTGGAGAGTGATGTTTTTACCAGTGAACAGCGTGTGCAATTAAAAAATATTTCCTTTTTAAATATATATTTTTTT
Organism: Cyprinella venusta; assembly: GCA_038021265.1. Classification (NCBI taxonomy): domain Eukaryota; kingdom Metazoa; phylum Chordata; class Actinopteri; order Cypriniformes; family Leuciscidae; genus Cyprinella; species Cyprinella venusta. Next base: position 8,084,962 of record CM075871.1, read on the forward strand.
CATTTGTGATTAATTTAACACAGTTTGACCACCAAAAAAAGGTCCACTCAAAGCCAAAGCAGAATTAACCGCTGAGCATCTCCGAGCATTTTGAACAAATCAGTTTAGTCGATGATATAAAGACTTGCTTCAGTTGCTACAGCCAGTTTCTTAGTTTGTTCAGTAATGTTTAAAAAAAAATCTAAAATATAAACAGGCTTACCATAGTGAATCAGGGTAAGACCAAAACACGCTTTGGATGACCAATGATGTATTTACTCATTTAATTTTTGCTAACTTTGAAAAAAAGTTACATAGTGTACCTTTAAGATTAAATTATTCGCTGATACACTCTTAGAAGAAAGGGTTCTATGTAGAACCTTAAAGTGTGAGGCACGTCATATTATACAGTACCTTTCAGGGGTTCCCAACATCATTGTAGAGACTTGATTAATAATTTAATTAAATAATTTGATTAATTATTTTAGGTACATTATATGAATGAAACAGCTCGTACACACACTTTATCAAAAGAAACATTTGAAATAGCTCATTAAACATTGAAGTATGCAATCAAGATTGAAGACATTTCTCTTTATGTAGAACCTTTCTGGCATTCTATAAAGAACAAAGTTAAACCTTGTGTGAGGTCACCACCTACAGTCGCAGAAAATGCACATATAACAGAGTAGTAGGACTAATTAAGTAACCAATGCATGTATAAACTTATGTTTTATGGAAAATTACATTTAGTTTAACAGTGGAAACACTTCCCCTGCTAATTCCTCAAAAACATCTAGCTTGCATCCTTTCTTCATACTAAATCTCACCATGCAAAGGCGACAGGACCCCGGGGCAGTGTTTATTTCAGAATAGATGGCAAGCAATTAAAGGGATGTTCACCTAAGTGTCTCTGTGACAAGAATAGGTACTTGCAACAGACAAACCAAAGACAAATCAATACTGCTGGGAAGACGAAAACAGCATGAGCCAGAGCGGTAGAAAAACAACCACCAAAGCACAGCCCTTGCCTTTGCATAATTGTGTGAGCGCTTGCATGAACTGAGCGAACAGAGAAGATAACGTGAATGTTGTGAACTGTGAATGTGTGTTCGGGACAGTCACAGGCCTTGTTAAGCAGTTCATCTGTTGCTCAGGATTGAAATTGAGCTGTCAAGAGTATAGGCAAAAAAGTGATTTCTGATGAGATCTGAGGGAAGACTTTCTTTTAATTTGTGTGTGTGTGTGTGTGTGTGTGTGTGCGTGTGTTTCGACAGAATGCAGTGTCACGGTGACTAAATGAGTGATATATTTAGTTGTAAAATCAGAGACCCCCCTGTTAACAAAAAAAAAATTCAAAATTGATTACAGATGCAGGTGTAAACAGGGTCTGAAGGACACAAATGTACAAATCAGATATCTGTTATACATACCTACAGAAAAAAACACACACTCACGCATCAACCATTTTGTAACATCAAAAGCGTAAAGACGGTTTAATTGAGAGTTAAATTGGGGGAGAGGCCGGAGGGAAAAGGCTGTTTTAAACTGAAGGAGCTGTCTGCTCTAGCCTGACCTGTACAAGGAGGTGAGTGTATTAATACTTGGCTTGTTAATGCATCTGTGCAGAGCGCGAAAGTGACCTTTTCTCACAGGAACCAAAAGACTCTAATTAGCTGCTGAAAGAGAAGATCAAATCAACAGCTGCTGTGCACAAGGACGGAAAAATATGAAACAATGCTCAGAATCCACAAACAATGTTCTCAGCATGTTCAAAACCGTATTTCCATTGCCATTTTGAACTTACAAAATGTATAGTAGGATATAATAACAGTTTACAACTAGCAGCTAGTTACAATATAATTATTTGTCAAAAGGCATTAAAGGTTGTATCAGCGATTGTGGGTGACCTCACTTCTGTTTGTGTTTGAAGCAAGATCCCAAACAAACCAAGTTAGCTCGCCCCTCCCTCCCGTTTCGTGCATCATGAAAAAAACGATCATGCACGCGCATTTCTTAAAGCGACAAAAACACTATATTCAGATTGACGGTCTACCTCAATGATGGCTCATTCTGTGAACTGTAAAATGTGAATTTGACTTCTTTGGATAACAAAGTATAATGATGTATATCAAATCTGCAGTCGAGCCATGTCTTATCATGTACCAGCAACAGACCTAACGTTATGGGGAAAACTCATGGGTACAACAGCTATCTGGAATAATATTATAACAGCTTATTATTATTATTCGGCTAAAATTAGTCCTAAACGTACTGTAGGCTAGTGTTATTGCTAATAGTACATTGTTATGGCTACACATCAAAGTAGACACAAAAAAAATGCAACTCACACACTAAATCCCTACAATCTAATATTCGCTAGAGCTATCCATGTTTAGTCGAGCTTCACTCATATTTTTTAAAGATTTATATTTTCACACACAGTTCACATGCAAAAAAGTCAGCAAAAGAAGCTACACCTGTGCAGAAGAAACAGTGCAACCTCGGCATCCGATTTAATTTTTCCACTATAAAGAAACTTTTGTGCAATAGATTGGCTGAATTAAAAGAACAATATTTTTGCAGTAAATTTGCAGTAAAGTCAGATAAATTGTATATTTTTATTTATTTGTTACCTTGAAATCAAGATTGGCCATTCTTTTTTATTATTATTGTGGAATATTGCTGCATTTATTATAAATGATCTATCAGTGCACATCATTATTTAAAATAAAATAAATAATGTGCCGTGTAATCTTTAATTAAAATAACTTCCCCTCCCTCTTGCAATGGCATCTGTTCTCTGATGATGCGTTACTCACAGGAGATCGACCAATAGCAAACCAGAATGATACTATGACCCAGTCATTTTCTGAAGGATAAAATCAATTTTTTAAAAAATGTTGTAAATTATTTTTTTTTGTTAAATTTTACATAAAAAAAAATGTTGTTTAGATCATTAAATTCTTTTTTACACTAAAAAAATGGCTCTTTTCAGTGCTGCTCACTTAAATGGGTTTTCTATGGCATCGCTACAAATAATAACTTTTGAGACCTTTTTATTTTTAACCTTTATTTTTGTCCTCATGAAATGAACAGCTGAATGGGGGAATGATTACTGAAGTATTAAAAAAAAGATTAAAAAGTTCAGTCTCATGAGGCAACAGTTCATTTGAACCAAGAGTGACTCACTCAATCTGTGCCATCCGCCCGTTCCCATAATGACTCGCTCCTTCACAGTGCAGTGCCGCAGAATAGCGAGAGATTGGAGGGAGTTTATAACCTAGCAGCACCAGGACTCCCAGAAGTACAGACAGGAGAGCCTAGAGAGCAGAGAGAGGCTCTGTCAGAAACCGGGAAAGTGCCATGCAGATATAAATTAGCCTATGTTGTTGAAGGAGTCCCCAGCTGGCTCCCTTGCATGCAGAGAATAATTACACCGATTTCCCCTTCCTCTCTCTGCCACTGCCACACATAAGAGTCACCAAGTTGGAAATAAAACCCAGTTATCCTTCTCTCACAGCTGTGCACCTTAGCCTGTTGATTTATTATCGCACACACAAACACAAGTCACTAATTGTCGTACGCTCTCATGAAGTAACGGTTTAGACTAAGCTACAGGTGAGGAGAGCTAAAACAAAACTCCTATCTCTAAAAATTATTTTAAGTTTAGACTGTTTCAAATTGCCACCGTCTCGTCATGCCCATCTGTCAAACATTTTCATTATCACATCTCATTGCATCAGACGACGATCATGAAGTAACAGGTATTCTTCAAGTTCAGACACACCTGGAAAGATAAAGGGTTTTCACCGACATCACGTTCTGGGCGGTAACCCGGATGCGCGGCCATTATGGAGGCACTCGGATGTAAACAACACCATGGATTGCACTGACAAACTAAAGTTAATATGTGGTAAATGTCCGAACGAGCTAGCTTCTCTAGCCCGTACTGCAATTCTTCCTTCTATTTCTTATCCCGACATAGGCTACGTTCAGATTGTCAGTCCAAAAAAGCATGTGAAATTATTTTCAAGCTACAATCATGTGGTTTGAAATCCTATTCACATTTCATTTACATTTTACATTTATCTGACGCTTTTATCCAAAGCGACTTTGCTATATATGTCAGAGGTCACACACCTCTGGAGCAACTAGGGGTTACGTGTCTTGCTCAAGGACACATTGGTGTCTCACAGTGGATTTGAACCCGGGTCTCTCACACCAAAGGCATGTGTTTTATCCACTGCACCATCACCACCCCCCAGGACATCAGCCTTAGTCTGAACAATTGGATTTCAGTATGTGACTCTCATGCCACGCAAAATGTAAATGTCAGAGGTTGTTAGAGGAAACATGCTGCAAGTCGTTGCCGAAACAATGGTGTGTTGTTGCAAAGTGCCGGACGAGCAGAAAATTGTTATTTCTAAAACATATTTTGAAACCGGCGCAGACAAGAGCACAGAAAAAGCTGTACATAATAGCCTCCTACAGTTATGCAGCTCAATACGCAGTATAGTCCAGCGCGGCAGCTACATATTTCCATGTCGTAAAATTTAAATAAGACAACATCGCCTTCCTTCATCAGTTTTTTTGCACTCTTCTCTTTAACCTTTGGCAGTCTATAGAACTCGAAATGTTTTTTCCCGATGCGACCGATTAGTACAGAGCCAAACTCAACAATTTTTCAGCAGAAAAATCAGCCAAATTTGCGAGTTCGTTCAGTTCAGTGGCATTGTTTATGTTCAGTGTCTCCAAAATGGCCGACTTCCGGATTGATGAAGCGTCATGAAAACCCTCACGAGTCGTGTGCGTATTGTGAACCTTTACATGGCAAGTCAAGAAACACTTCAGTTGGTGTAACCCAACCAATGACAGCAACACTTTTTCTCATTTTTGCAACTCATTTTTGACTGTTCAGTCAGTGCCTTGTCCAGTGGTTCTATGGATGAGTAAGGAGAAAAGGAAAAAGGCCGGAAAAAAGGACAGGGCTTGCGGTGAGCTGGACAGCCGCCTACTTCATCCATTTCCTTCCATCTCCGATTCTGTTCTATTAAAGTTATTTATTCCTTCTTTCTATTTTAAGGCTATTTATGCAGCAGGCGACTCCTCATTACCCGTCCACGGCTCTGCAGGGATGACAGGAAAGGATCCCCAAAAAACAGAGCGAGGGATGACCCTGCCCTCCCTCTCATCCCCCTCGTCTCTCCACGCATTGCTAAATTGCCTATTATTTCTCCATTTCAGCCCGTCCCGTGTCCCGTCTGTCTGCACGTTAATGACAGGCGAGCAGAGCGTCGACACGCTTCTCCTCGCTGTGCAGACGCTCATTAGACAGAAAGGATGCTTAATGCTGTGGAGCTGAGCAGTTTAAGACAACGCAAAGAAGATTTCATCTGCCTGGACTCCTCTCTGACTCGCTCAATGACTTCTCAAGAGCAAAGCAGAGCAAAGCAGATGCGGGACAACATCCGAGACCCAGAGGACATCATCTCCCACAATTCCCTGTGAATATGTAGATAGAGTTGAAAGCACCGTCAAACTGATGAATAATGAAAAGATTGATTTGTCGGGCATTCCTCTGTCCGCTTGTGTCCCTGCTGACTCAAAGTATAGAATTAAATGCATAAGTGGATTGAACGCTCCTCAGGGTACAAGAGTCTATGAGAGATGTACTGTTGGTGACAAATCCTCAGTTTTTTTCTTACGTATTAAAGTGTCTTAATCAATTAGGGTTAGGGTTAGGCTTAACAACTGAGTACAACAGATTATATAAATTTTTGCATAGACTCACCTAAAGGATTACTGGGGGAACACCTGTTCAATTTCTCAATTATCACCTGTTCAATTTCTCAATTATGCAATTATCTAATCAACCAATCACTTGGCAGTTGCTTCAATGCATTTAGGAGTGTGGTCCTGGTCAAGACAATCTCCTGAACTCCAAACTGAATGTCAGAATGGGAAAGAAAGGTGATTTAAGCAATTTTGAGCGTGGCATGGTTGTTGGTGCCAGATGCTCCAGAGTATTTCACAATCTGTTCAGCTCCTGGGATTTTCACGCACAACCATTTCTAGGGTTTACAAAGAATGGTGTGAAAAGGGAAAAACATCCAGTATGCGGCAGTCCTGTGGGCGAAAATGTCTTATTGATGCTAGAGGTCAGAGGAGAACGGGCCGACTGATTCAAGCTGATAGAAGAGCAACTTTGACTGAAATAACCACTCGTTACAACCGAGGTATGCAGCAAAGCATTTGTGAAGCCACAACACACATAACCTTGAGCTGGATGGGCTACAACAGCAAAATACCCCACTGGGTACCACTCATCTCCCCTAGAAATAGGAAAAAGAGGCTACAATTTGCAAGACCTCAACAAAATTGGACAGTTGAAGACTGGAAAAACGTTGCCTGGTCTGATGAGTCTCGATTTATGTTGAGACATTCAGATGGTAGAGTCAGAATTTGGTGTAAACAAGAATGAGAACATGGATCCATCATGTCTTGTTACCACTGTGCAGGCTGGTGGTGATGGTGTAATGGTGTGGGGGATGTTTTCTTGGCACATTTTAGGCTGTTTAGTGCCAACAATTGGGCATTGTTTGTGACCATCAAACCATTTCAAATTGGTTTCTTGAACATGACAGTAAGTTCACTGTACTAAAATGGCCCCCATAGTCAACAGATCTCAGCCCAATAGAGCATCTTTGGAATGTGGTGGAACGGGAGCTTCGTGCCCTGGATGCGCATCCCACAAATCTCCTTCAACTGCAAGATGCTATCCTATCAATATGGGCCAACATTTGTAAAGAATGCTTTCTGCTCCTTGTTGAATCAATGCCACGTAGAATTAAAGGCAGTTCTGAAGGCAAAAGGGGGTCAAACGCAGTATTAGTTTGGTGTTCCCAATAATCCTTTAGGTGAGTGTATATATGGTCATTTATATGAAATGTATGATCACAAGTATACCACAAACCTCAACAGAGTCAGTTGTCTGATAATGACGTCGCATAGCATTCCAGTTGAATTGATTTTGTTGTAAACTTCGACAGATATCCCCTGCTCAGAACCCTGTGAAGGGAACACAGCTTATGTTCTTCAGCAGAGGGTTGGACAAGAGCAGTACAGAGTAAGTAAAATCATACATGCTGTGTCAGCCAAGTGCTGCATCAGTTGACCCGCTGTAATGCCACCTTGTGCATTCTGACCTGTGCTGCAGAGACATATCCATCTGTCAGTCACTGTGTCAGGGCATACAATCTGCAGTCACCCCGCTCGCATGACCTCTGACCCCTGCTGGGTAGTGTACTGCAGTCTGCATCATCACTGTCAGCAATGTAACGTGACAGAAGGTCCTTCAGGGTGGCAATGGCGCTCATTTCACTGTCAAGTAGTTTCATATTAATATTTCTTTTTTTTAGTTTTTAATGTTTTCCAAAACAATGTGTATGCATGTGTATGTAAAGTTCAACAATGATCCTAAAAACATAAAGAAATGCATATTTTCTCGATACACACTCTTATGCAGAAAAACAGATGTAGACTAATTTTCAAAAGTGGCAATCGTGCAAATAAGTGCTGGCAACTACCTGTGGTATGATTAAAAACCCCGAAATTACACAGGAGTCTAATCAGCCAGACCGCTGAATATCAATAAGTGTTATGACTTATTTAACCACTAGAAAAACAAGTTTTGCTCAGTCCACAAATCATTCTTAATTATTCTGCTGATTCATAACAAAGGGAAAATATTATAACGAGTCACTGCTGTTCTTTATACTTTGAGAGAAGGCGAATATTCATTTTTCAGCCATGCATTTACATAAATTCACAAGCTTGCATTCCCAAATATGATGAAGCACTTGCTGCAAAATAAACTAAACAAAAAAATAAATAAATGAGATTTAGTATAGGAATACAGGTATAGGTATACAAAAATAATAATCACAGAAAAAGGAGAATAGAAAATAAAAAAAGAAAGAAAGCCCACATTGATATGGAATATAGAGGAATAAATTAATATGCTAAGGATATTTATGAAGTGGAAGGGGAGCAAACGCATGAGGATCGCAGATTTACGGGGCACTCTGTTTTTACAGCGGCAGTCAAACAATGGCGTTCAGCGGTGTTTAGAGTCGAGCGGGGACGGCCCAAGGCATTTAACTTTTACAGCACAGATGATGGAAGGGGTGTGTAAATGTGAGTGCGAGAAGGAGTGTGTGCATCTTACATCCAGTGTCTTAAAGCACTATGATTTTGGTCTTAATCTTTCATTCGATACACACAAGCAAATCTTTAGCATCACTGACATAAATACGCATTCAGAAGGCAGACCTCTATATCCATTTCTATTACCAAGACAGACACACACACAGAATCCCTGATGAAAGTCTCCCACACTTCAGGGTAGATGTCATGTTCCAGTGTAGCAGAGATATATGCCACATTAAAAATGAATGGAGAAAGGTGGAATATCTTGGATGGAACGCTGTGTTATACCTTGCAGTGCTTCCTCTTTGGTGTGCCTGCTGAATTTTTCACTTCTCTGTGTATCTATCTCTCTTTCATCCTGTATCTTACATTCAACAGTCTATTTGTTTTCAGAGGTCACGATGTGCCATGGCATTATGATCAGCACTAACACAGCAAACTCCCTTTCAGCGTGCTCAGGTGACCTTTATAAAATCGTAAAGATCACAACAAATATCTCAAAAGGATTTTCATATATAGAGACCTTCCAGGTCGCATATTTCATTATGTAAACTGCAGCAGCAATCATCTACATCATGCCTTTCCCCCCTCTCTCTTTTCAATTGCTTCCATCTTGTTTTCCTTTAGTTCTTTCTCCTATCCGGCTCAGGAAGTGTCTTTCGGAGCCTGCGTGACCCGGACATTTACGAGAACAGTGGCAGCAGGGGGCAATTTCAAATCTCTTTTCCTTCATCAAACAGTGAGAGAAGACGAGGAAGGTCACAGAAAGATGGGAGAGGGGAAAGAACAGAGGTTGGTCATGATGATTGTTTGATCCAGGAATGAGAAATGGCAACAAGAAAGTAGGAGCCCATCAGAGGAACGAACAGAAGAAGATGGAACAAGGGAGGAAGAGGAATAAAGAAACAAAGAAATGGGATACATATTTAAACTTGCTACATTGCGTTCAATTATAAGACTGTGAGAATTAGTTCTTTGGTGTCACTCAAGCTTTGTTCAAACTGTCGGTCCAAATATGATAAAAGTGTGAACGGTTCAAAACTGTTTTCTACAAACACAGACGTCATAGGAGGGCTTCCACGGAGTCAAGTTATCTATCTTCAATTAGGATATTCTGTCATGGTTATCTATAAATCGCTCATAGGAACTTTTGTGAGATGCTCACAGAGTGACTCTCCATTGCATGTGAAAAGATGGATGCTAAAGTTTGAGCTGACTCACAAATGTACTCTTATACAACAACCAAAGCCCGTCTATGGAAACCCTGGCCACTCCCTATTAAAGGGATAGTTCACTTTGAAATTAAATTTTGATATGTTTTAGCTTACCTCAAGGGCATCCAAGATGTAGGTGTCTTTGTTTCCACAGTATTTTCAATTTTGATATTTTTAGGTCAAACCGTTCTTGTCTGTCAGACATATAATGGAGGTCAATGGGGTCTTCCTTTAAGAGCATGCACAGAGAAGTCCAAATTATACATGATTTAAAGGAATAGTTCACTTTGAAATTAATTTTTGATATGTTTTAGCTTACCTCAAGGGCATCCAAGATGTAGGTGTCTTTGTTTCCACAGTATTTTCAATTTTGACATTTTTCGGTCAAACCGTTGTTGTCTATCAGTCATATAATGCAGGTATGGGTGTCCACCTCAAAGAGCATGCACAGAGAAGTCAAAATTAAACATGATTTAATGACTCATGAATGTAAGTACACATTGATGGCCTAAGACACCAAGCGAGCAGTTTGCGTAAGAAAACAAACAGTATTTATATAGTTTTTACCTCTTGTTAACAGCTATGTCAAACTGATCTGAATCAGATGTCCAACTGAACCCAACTGAACCGTCTCCAACGTTACACCGGCAGTGATCTGTCACACATTGTTTACACAGAGATTTTGGAAGTTTTACCTTTCACTAAACATATTTAGATATATCGAAATCGTCTTCCATTGACACAAAGACAAGCTTGAATCTCCCATTGAAATCCACCAGTATCCCATTGAAATCCACCAGTAATGACACAAAGACATGCTTGAATTTCTCATTGAAATCCACCAGTACCACTGGGATTAAAAACATCATTACAAGCTTACCGCTTTGAATCGAGCTAAGGCAAGCAGATAGTTTTGAACACTGGATGGTTATGTACTCTCTTAAATGTATATTTCGGATATTTTTTAGCCCCAAAAAAACTACGGACTTGTTGTAGAAAATGGATATCCATCCTAATTTACATATAATATAGAACTGTTTCAGGGCACGTTTTAACAATATGGGAGCGATGTTGGGAAAAGATGTCACACCGGTGAGCGTATGAGGCCAAAGAAAATTACAAACGGTGGCAACTAATAATCATCTGCATTCACGACCATCTCTCCTCATCTCACTGTCTGAAGGCTTCAGCCTAAAGCAAGTCCCATGAGAGCATGTAAAATTCTTTCCTCCGGTCCGTAGACATATATACGCCACCCTCTCTGATAAAGACTGATGCTCTGACTGAGTTCCTCAACGGTGCTGGGACGCATACACAGGTCAAGAGACGCCTCTGTTGTTGCCGACTCATCTTGACAGGCAGGTGACAGAGATTAATAGCCCCTCTATTGACTGACTAACTTGCAGTTCCTTATCGTTGGCTTGGCCCAAGTGCACAACGCTGTTATTAGAGGTATAATTGCAAAGACATTTAAAGCGTTTTCCCTTCGGGGATGGTGGAATCCAATAAAGCTTTCATAAGAGTCAAGGCAAGACGAGGCATTACGCTCTCTGCGCACACACACACGCACAATAGCAACGGAGGGCGAAAGATGGGAGAGATCCAGTAAAATTGCCTGCATCAAGACAATAAGTGATTTATGGTGCATTGCACAACTCTGGTAAAGCTGATTTATTAAAAACACATGAAGAATTTGAAAATATGGCAGCTGACATGTCAAATACGCAGTATAGATGTAAGCTCTGTCCCAAATATTGACTACATTAAAAAAAAAAACAGAGTATACGGCATTGTTTCAAGGTTGGTAAACATGAATATGTATATGAAATGGAAATAGCGTGTGTGTTCACTTTTGTTTAGTGTAGGTGGAAGATGAAACAGGGAGGGCTGCTGAATATGCAGGGATAATCTGGGCTTTAACTCAATTGTGCAGAAATGAAGTTAGCCACCTCAGGGGAGCGAGAGCCAGGGGTCAAAATAGGCCGTGCCCTCACTGTCAGCAAGCAGACAGAATGTAGGGGACACAGGGAGGCGCTGACCCCACTCTGTCCAGCCCTACGAGGACACCAGTGACACAAGAACGCCAACGGAAACACTGCATTTTACAATTACCCAGTAGGAACAATCCATCAAAAACAGTGGTCTATTCAGTAGGGAGGGGAATCATTAACAACAAAACAATTCCGCTGTATGTAATTTATTTGACTGTACTATTGCACAAAAATCACTAACACGAAAATGTTAAGTTCACATACTTGTTTACACGAAAAACAGTGCTACAGCCAGTCATTCTACTTTGAAACGTGTGTTCAGTGCCGGAATGTTTGTTTTAGTTTTGGTCTGTGGGATCCCGCCCCGCTGCCGATTTACCCAACAATATTTGAAGAGTTCAGATGCAAAAGCCTCTAAATGCCATTTGAAATTTTCTTCTAAAATGACCATTTTTATCAAGCTTGTATATTTAAGTTCAGTAATTTCACTTAAATAACAATTAATAGGTAATCTTCATTGCCATTTAAGTGAAATTACTGAACTCAAATATACAAGCTTGATAAAAATGATCATTTTAGAAGAAAATTTCAAATGGCACTTAGAGGCTTTTGCATCTGAACTCTTCATTTCGACACCTCGGGTTGCCATTTGGAAGAAAACACAGCGCATTTTAGCCACAGAAGCCAGCAAACAAACTAGGTCAGAGATCGCAGATTCTACCTGACCTAAAAAGCCTCAGCATCTATCTAAAGATCTCTATGTCCAGAGGCATATTACAATGCATATAAATCATCTGATGGCCTCATCGCTTTCCATTGTCAATTGGGCTTGTTCCTGTTGCAAGTCCTCAATTTGGCAACCTAGGTGACAATGAATCTGAGGAGGAGATGGTGGGAGAAACAACCGTCTCCGATACTTTATACAATAAATCGTTTTAAAGCAATACCTCATAAGAGTAATTTATTCTTGAATCAAACTACAGTGATTGCATGCTTTTTATTCACCCAAAAGAACTGCCTCAGAGTATTTCGTTTTGTAAGACTACACTGTTTGTCATTTCTGTTTTACTCTGACAGAGCTCCCCACACTATTTATTCAATGAAGCTGAAAGTACACACTGTTTTGTCTGCAGTGACGGAACAACGCGAGAACTGTTATGGTTCTGGTTTTCTTTTTGAAAATCGAATTGGTTCTGATAAGAATTAGTTCTTGTTTACCAATCTTACTATACAACAGATGCAGTACAATATGAACATTTAAAGGGATACTCCACTTTTTTGGAAATAGGCTCATTTTACAACTCCCCCAGTGTAGAGTTTTACCGTTTTCAAATCCATTCAGCCGATTTTCTGATATTTAGAAGAATATCAGTAACCAGACATTTTCTGGTCTCATTGACTTCCATAGTAGGAAAAAAATATACCATGGAAGTCAATGAGACCAGAAACTGTCTGGTTACTGATATTCTTCTAAATATAAAAAAAAATCGGCTGAATACATTCGAAAACGTTAAAGGCCAACTGTTTAACTCTGGGGGAGTGGTAAAATTAGCCTATTTCAAAAAAAAAATGTGGAGTATCGCTTTAAAACATGTCCAGTATTGAAGCTCACCTTACGAGCAGACTCTCATCACCCTGTGGTTTAACACACACTCCACTGAACTGAAAGCACATTTCCCAGGCATCAGTTTAAACGCGCACGCTTGCCTAATTTCCGTGTAATCTGGTTAGACTGTGAGCCCTGCTCCGACCTTGTCACACTCTTCGCTGCTGTCATTCTGCCGCTGACAGGAGGTGAAAAGCCCCGCATTAATGTAATAAACTAGGCGTGTGTCTGTAAGTGTGTGAGGTAGAAGCAGAGGGATACTGAGAAGAGAGCAGGGACAACCAAAGTGCAGAGTTTGTGTGACTACAGCCTCATGTTTGAGCCAAGACAGACATAATCAATCAATCTCAGGTGTCAGGGCTTGTAGTTTTGGCTGCTCCCTTGGTGCAGTAGCTGTCAGATCTAGTCTTTTCTTCTCACCTTGAACAGGAATCGGTGTTTGAAGGGTAAACTGAGCTACTTGGTCAAAAACAGATCAGTAATGTCATCACTGAGCCTGAGTGCAGTTTTATTGAAGCCAATCTAGGACGAATTGGTTTAAACAGTTTTATGTTTGATCAACCAAATCAATTGTATTATTGCTCATAAAGAATCTGGACCTGAAGAAATCGGAAGAAAGCTCTGTCTATTTTCACAGACTTGGAAAAGTGTTCTTCAGCTCTGCATTCCCTGCCCCTACGTTTTATCCAGCTCTATTCATTTCATACATACACTTGAATACACATCATCTGTGAAGTGCATGTTTTTAAATTCTGATTTTGAAATGTTTTTCTTTATAATTCTTGATATATTCTTTCTTTTATATAATTTGTCCTCTTTATGACAAAGCCAAGTTGGAAAATGTTAAGAGAAACAAAAAACAAAAGGAATTCATTTTCAGGAAAAGGAATTCATTATGTTGTAGAAGTCATAACATAAGCATAATGACATTTACACACCAGTATAACACAGCATCTGCTTTATATCCTATAGGCATTGGAGTGTTACTGGAGATCCCCACAGCAATCAATCTCTGCAAGAGAGACGGACAGAATCACACATTTTCAGAGATGTGAAATAGAGGGCGATTGTCAATGCCAAAGCATTCTGAAAAACAGCCTGTTAAGGAGCTCTGCAAATGTCGACACACTTGCACACTATACACAAGCATAATCATTTTGAGGTGAAACAGATGGACAGGCAGTCTGGTTCAACATTTCTGTGAGTTTATCTACATACATCTTAAGGCAAAAGCCTTGAGAGATCAGTGAGAATCATTTACAACCCCATAAGACAAAAGTGATGTTATTTAGAGTGTTAAGTCATGATGGCTACTGTAGCTTTCATTATTGCCAAGCAATACCACAAGCTACCTACAGGAGGTGCATTTTCACTCTGCCCATAGCGCTCATTGTCACATAGGAAAAAAGATTATTGAACAAGTGAAGTCAAAAATTCCAAGAGGAAACAATATCAACCCCTTCCAAATATATAGAATCTTAGATGTTTTTTCATCTTGAAACATTTTTAAAAATAAAAACAACAAATTCAGGTGAATTGCATGGAATTAAAACTGTCAAGAATGGAGTTGCATTCGATTTTTTTTCTGATACAGGTTTTATTAAATGAATAAATTGAAAAAGACCCCGCATGCACTTATGCAATGGTCATATTCGTACCGTTTAAAATAACTGCATGCTTTCAAAAGGAACTTAAAAAAAATTCTGACGAATGAACATGGTAACAGACAAAGTTCTGGTCAAAAATGAAGGAAAGCTTTATGAAACACCACTGTGTTCCTTGTTTGCAATAAGGCCTGGCCTTGTGGAGATGCTACGTCTATTGTTCTGTTCACTTTAGTTGCCCCCTGGCTCTAAATGCAATGAGAAAAGTGTAAGAAAATCTCACATTTAATGAACAGCTGAGCTTCCCCTCCCTACTACTCCTACACAATCATAAACACACACACAGATGCCAACAGATGTATGAAGGAAGTGGGAGATATAAGAGAATAAAGCGGTTAAGAGCGGAAGTTCAGATAAGGTGAGGAGAGTAAATGAAAAATGGAGGACAAAGGATGGAGAACAACACATGTCACAAATATTGGAATCTGAACCAGGTCATTTAAAGAGACTGCTTTTGGTTTATGAGAATTATAAATAAATGAGGATTTAAAAAATTGGATTCGCAAATGATACCAAACAAGTATAATACTGGACGATAATTGTTCATATTAAACCATA
Organism: Cyprinella venusta; assembly: GCA_038021265.1. Taxonomy (NCBI): domain Eukaryota; kingdom Metazoa; phylum Chordata; class Actinopteri; order Cypriniformes; family Leuciscidae; genus Cyprinella; species Cyprinella venusta. The sequence continues at coordinate 8,100,185 of CM075871.1, forward strand.
TCGATTTTTGGCTGAATTCAGCTAGGGATGGGTGAAGGGAATGATGTGCAAATTGGGAGGTGATCAACTCAAGTGTGATTGTGTCTTCAATGGTGATGAAAATATAGCAAGAGAGATCAAATATTAATGAGTAGCCATTGAAACAAACTAGAACACAATGAGCAACCTAGGAGAAAAACAAGTGGCAGGAAATGGATACATGGAGACATGTGACTGAAGGTATGCAAACTAAGAGTCCATGAGGGCGAAACTAAGAATAATCGTGACAGGTGAGCCAGTGTTTACCTTATAAATGACTCACACAGTGCAGTATCAGCAGTCTTTACGGTTTCTGGCAAGTGTAATGCTGTGTTGACAGAGTATTTGTGAATGGAGATAATGTGCAGCTGAGATGATGCAGGTCAAATATCAACAGCACTCCGCACATAACCACTGAGAGCTTGCATTGTCATGAACAGAATAAAACACAATAATAAAATAAAACAATAACAAATCAAAATAATATAAAACATAACACAACAAAAGTTTCTTTCAGTTTCTTGGGCTGCTTTTACACACCAGGGCCCGTATTTATAGAGATTCCTAGCCTGGGAAAACCCAGACTTACTTCTGACAAATTTAGATTTGCTCTGAAAGTTAGTCTGGCAAAGAGCTCATTCAAGCCTATTTCCAATCCGTCGAAATCGAGGCACCAATCAGAAACGTTGGGGCGGGCTTTTCACAATGACAACAGCGCTGGGATTTTGAAGCAGATTTTGTAGCCTACATTACAAAGATGGATGCCGCCATCGAACATCACACGTTCAAATCAAGTCTGTTTTAAGCGATTTGAACATTTCCTTTTTGTTAAAAAACCGAACAAAGAACAACACTCGGAGATGTTTAAGCCTCTTAAAAGTCCTCGTCTGTATACAGTTTTGACATTAATACCTCTTTTAAGGGTTAAGATGCTTTCTGAATGACTTTTTTCCTAACTAGGATTAATTTTTATTTAATTATAAGAGTTAAAGCCGATATTTCTAAGAATTTTCATAGAAAATTTATCACTAGGAGCTAGTCTTTGCATTAAGATTTTTTAAGAATACGGGCCCAGATCTTTTAACCATTTCTGATTTTTTTTTGTCCCACCTGTTTACATTCACTTTAGTCACGACTGGTATCCCATATCTGTGTTTACATTAATCCCCACCCACAATTAATCTGATCGCTTTACTACACGACCCTTGGATTTTGAATGGCAGTGCCATTTAAAATTATTTATATAATTCACGTCAGATGGTACCATGATTACATGCCAGCTTGGATAAGTTAAAAACGGTCATGAATGTCTGTGGTCCAAAATTGCACTGAACGAATATTTACCAGATTTTTTTCCATTTTATTTTCTATTGTTGTTTTATCAATGGTTCGTTAAGATCTAGAATTCTGAAGTGAAATAATGTAGCACAGTAAGATGACATTTTTTTTAATGAATTCACATACATTTATTAACAAGAAAGAGAGAGTGAGAGAGATTGTCAGTGTGAAGCGTCTGTATAGCACCTCTGCAGTAGTGAAGCTGTGAGTCTAATTACAAAAACTGAAGTTATCACCTTGTTATTGAGAAATATAATGCAGCTTTCAGTAACAAATCGGTTGTGTTTATACAATTTATGGGGCAGAGGTTGAAAACACGTTACTAAGCTCCTTAATGTTTCAATATATTGTCAATATATTGCCAATATATAAAGTTTCCAGCTCAATAGTGTGAGTGCACACAGTAACGCCTGCTTCATAATACGACATTAAAAAGCTGTCTTTGTGAGCAAACATGTCGCCCTCGTCTTGGTAATTGGATATACGTGTTTAGACGTAGGTCAGATGTCCAGATATTGGAAAAAGATATGTAAAAAACACATTTGAAAGTGGCTACAAAAGGGGATACAAATCTTGTGTGGGTTTTTTTGTGTGTTTACATGTGTGCAACAAATAATGATCCGGATGTGTTTCAAACAATCCACATTTGATTAGATTGAGAGTGTTTTACAATACTTCTGGCTCTCCAAATGCATCTCAGATGTACAAGGAGCAAATTAAGTCATGTGATACACAACTAGTCAACACAGACCCAACACAATATGAGTTTCACTTAATTTGGTGCGACGCAGACTGACAAAGACATGTGCATTTTGGTTAGAATTTTTTTTACGACTCGGCGCTGCCCATCAAAGTACCGCGAGATCAAGACCAGAACAGCCGCCTGGGTCAGGCACTGCAGTTGCCCCGTCGGCTGCACGACTTTATTGGTATTTAAATAGTATAGGCTTATGTTGAACTTTATTCCTGTACATATGGCAATATAAGCAATACAAAAAGTGTTGAATGAAAAGTGTTTCTGTATTGCATCTAATCCACTCAATCGTGATAAAGTATGCAAACACCTCGCGGGCATTACTGAGAGAAGCAGAAAATGCTTTTTAAAATCCTTCCAGTCTGCACCCGACAAAACTCGCATGTCGGTGGAAACCTGCAATAATTCAACTCAAACACACCTATTGACTAGTGACAGAACTAATCAACTGTCAGTTCAAACTCTAATACATCTTTTTATACAGCTTTCAAGGACACACAAGCATAGAGAAGGAGGGTGAATTCATGGATGTTCTTAAAGGCAGAACAAAGAGCAGTGAAACATAAAATCCATGTTTAAAAGGCAGTTTTAAAATGTCCACCTTGACTCCTATTTGTGCTGAAGGTGATTTAGATCACTGTCCCTGTCTGCCTGCTGACCGAAGACTCAATTAAAGCTCAGTGCTCACTAGTGAAGCACCCAGGCCATCAGACCAGCTAATTAAACTACAGGCACTTACCATGGGAGTTAATGGCCTTCAATTATGAATGAGGGGCTGAAAGCTCAATCAGTGGGTTAAATGAAAACCTTGCTAGCCACAAAAGGCCAAAATGTCTTCCCTGATCTTCAAAACCCCCCAAAAGGACCCTATTTTGCTCAAAACGACCTGCCCGGCTCTGGAGAGAGAGAGTGGAAGGAAGTTAAAGCGAATCAGCCAATTTGAACAATCATTAAACATTATTGTTGAAATAATTGTCCTGCTTTGTTGGATGCTGGTTACTCACAAATCAGTGATGAAGTGTGTTGGTTTGCTTGATTAGGCATCCTGTTGTGATTTCAAGAGGGAACCACTGGATTAACTGTCAAGGTTAGGCTAATATACCCCTACTGGTAAATGCCATAACTACACCGTTTAGCTCCTAAAAACATCTTTACCCAATTGACTACCATTCAAAAGCAGCTCAAAAACATATGTGGTTCCCTTACTTCCAGATGCTAATGGATAATTTGAAAATATGTTGTGGCTGTGGTGGCACATTTTCAATAGATTGATTGGGTACAAGGGTTTAGATTTGGTTTGAACGTAGGAAAGGGGGTTGAGGGATGAATGGTGAAGCGTTTTAGCAGTGCTGGGGCATTCGCACTCCCTTGTGAAATAATTTTTCTTTCCCCCCACACGTTTTTTTTGTGGTAACTTATTTATAACCCACACTTTCAATGTTGATTACTGCATTTAAATAGTTATTAACATAATTGATAATTAACATAATTCATTAATCCCAATGGATACCCGGGTCTGAAGTATTTTATATTATTTAAGCATCTGGAACTTTTTCTGTTCAACTGAATTGTCTACTTTAGAGTACCATGGGAATCATATCTACTGAAAATGCTAATAACAGGTATTGTGTCCATTTTATTAGGCTCTTAAAGGAGTACTTCACTTTTTAAAAAAAAAACTTTTGCTGATAATTTACTCACCATGTCATCCAAGATATCCATGTCATTCATTCTTCAGTCAAAAAGAAAGAAAGGTTTTTGATGAAAACATTCCAGGATTTTTCTCCATATAATGGACTTCAATGGGAACCAAATGGTTCAAGGTCCAAAAGGCACTTTCAGTGCAAACTGCAAACTGTTTAAAGGGCTTTAAACGATTTCAGACGATGAATAAGGGTCTTATCAAGCGAAACGGTCGCTCATTTGAAAAAAAAAAATACAAAAAGTTTAAGTTTTATAAGCTCAATGGTCGCCTTGCTCTGTTCTGTGATGCACGTTCATGACTCTCCTATTCAAACTCGTTCATCAAAATGAACGAATCTTTTCCCGAGTCAACTTGTTCATTTCGTTCGTTGAATGAACCAAATGATACGGAAAAAGATTTGTTCATTTTGATAAACGAGTTCGAACAGGAGAGTCACAAACGTGCATCACAGAACAGAGCAAGGCAAGCATTTGAGCTTATAAAACTTAAACTTTATTTTTTTTTTAAATGAGTGATCGTTTCGCTTGATAAGACCCTTATTCATCGTCTAAATCATTTAAAGCCCTTTGAACAGTTTGCAGTGAAACTGTCTTTTGGACCTTGAACCGTTTGGTTCCCATTGAAGTCCATTATATGGAGAAAAATCCTGGAATGTTTTCATCAAAAACCTTAATTTCTTTTCGACTGAAGAAAGAATGACATGGATATCTTGGATGACATGGGGGTGAGTAAGAGTACTTTGTACTTCTACTTTGTACTTGCCCTTATAAAATGTATCAGTTCTTGTGGTATCTGCAAGTAATTTACAATTACTCCAAGACCACTGATGCCTCATCCATGCTTTAGGCAAATGTGTATCATTTAAAAAAAAAATCTACAGCAGTTTCTATTAAAAACCAGTAAACTAATATATAGTAATTACAACATGTTCTGAATTAAATTTGATAAAATTCCTGTAAGGGTGGCTATGAGCAGTTTAAAAAGCCTTCGCATTAAGTCTTTTACTAATCAGTCATTTAAGATTTTGTGGCTGTTTTAGATAATTGACTTTCTACATAGCCTTGCACTGTAGAGTACATTTGATATAGAATTCAAAAGTTTGCATTTTATCATCAGCCTCGCAATTGGAGTACTTTGCTCAAATCTAATCACACTTTTGGTGTGTGCTGTTAATTCTACACCACTCATGCCAAATTATATAAGTTTAGTCATGCTGCATAGTTGATTGTTTCAGATGAGAAAACTTAGCTCCGAACGAATGATACCATGATACAGTTAAATATTAATTCTTCATATGTGTCTATTAAATAGACAATTTGGGGGTGGGGGGAATGTTTTTGATAGTCTTGGTTACTAGGGTGGAATGGACTATGCCCAATGATTGAATAGGAAGCAGGTTTGCATATCACAGCTCACTGTCCTGTAACCATTACTTATGAACAGCATGATCCCATAAAGAAAGGTGACATACTGAAGAGAGGGAAAAAAACTAACCTGGTCTAAGGTTGGTCTCCTCATTAGAGAGGACCACCCACCTCAACCCAAACTGGAGAGCCCTTTAAAGAAGACATCACATGAAAGGACTCTCCATCATTTCTGGCTCAAATGCCCCCACGTGGAGTGCCCTCTGTTTGACGATGCCCCAATGTGCCCAGGATGATCCAAACACACTCACACACAAACCACTTCACTCACAGACGCCATTCAATATGCCTGACTTGGCATTAAGCTTTTTAAAGGTCACACGGCGTTATGAGCCATATTTATCAAAAATATCTAATGCATTTTAAAATATTTGGAAGTACATTTCTCTGTGATAAGGCATTACAAACATCTCAACCAATCACTACAATTCATAGCCAATCTGATCATATTAAGACATGGTATCAATTACACCATTTAGGTAAAAGTAATAGGAGATAAATATGAGAATAATATATCAATGTTTGTCCCACAGCACAACCTCGAATGCTTCATAAGTCACTTTAATTAAAAGTGCCATAATGTAAATGAAATGCTTGTGCAAAGACATTATTTCTTGATGTTTAACGTCACGCACACCTTCCGTGTTATGTGATCAATAGCGCACTTTAATGTAATCATATTTGAGGCATTATAAATATGCAAAAGATTAATTGAAATCCAACTGGTTAATTGTGAAAGAAAAACAGAAACATTTACACAGCATGAACTGATTGAAAATTCAAATCGAATCGGTGAGAGTGAAAGCCTTGATGACAGCACATGCGGCACAAGATGATCAACTTCACTTCAACTCGCACAAGAGGAAGTAAAGGGAAAAACAGAAAGAAAGGGACGGCGAGCGCAAGAGTATGCAAATGAGTGGGAGAACCGCTGAGCTAAGCTTTAATGGCATGCCAACGTTTGAATTCGCCATGGAAGCCTTTTATATTTGTGATAAATGGAAAACAAATGTTATTAAGTTCTGTGTTGTATTGGTCATTGTGCAAATTACTGAATATGTGTTTTTCCCCTCATTACATAACTCATCAGGAAGTCAGGCGCAAATAAGAACAAGCGTCACTTTCCGCAAATTGGCTAAAAAATAGAGCCTGAAACTCTTCAAAAATAGTCTCTTTTTCAACAAATGGTCATTAAAATGCTTAACCTTCAGAAAATGTTTGTCTGCCTTAGGGAGTCAAACTAAACATGACGTTTTAATTTATACTAATTGAACCCTTTAGACGATATAGTATAACTAATTTGCAATAAACAACAGTTAAAACAGTTGAAATTTACAATGCATATTATGATGCATACATTCTCCTTTCACATGCATACATTTCCACTCTCACACACACATTTTCCTTTCACATACATACATTTCTACTCTCTTTTACACACATTCTAAAAAATGCTGGGTTGCTTTAACCCAATTTTGGGACAAATATGGACAAACCCAAACATCGGGTTAAAAAAGTCACTTTAAAATTTAACCCAACGACTGGGTTTGTCCATGTTTGACTCAAAGTTGGATTGAAACACCCCAGCATTTTTAGAGTGCATACATTCTCCTTTCACATGCATACTGTACATTTCTACTCTCACACACAAACATTCTCCATTCATATACATTTCTGCTGCATGTCACACACTCACATATATTCTTGTGAAAGGAGAATATATATATATTTCTCTTTTGTTTGTTTTCGGTATCCATTACTTCCCCTTTAAGCAGTTTAACAATTCAAGTACAGTTTTTACTTTTTGGAGTAAGTAATGAAGATGAAATCGGACAATTGTTTAATAATGTGCTGGAATGTATTGAGCATTTATGCAGAGAAAGATTATTTTGTACATGATAGGCTGCATTGAGTATTTATCATATTCAAACCCTATGTGAATTTCTGTCAGTCTCGAGATTTGTTGAGGATTCAAGAAATAGAGCAGCACATTGGAGTCCTTACATGGATGTCTAAAGGTAGTGTGGACTGCTTATGAATCCAGACAAAAAATCAGGCCTGAGAACAGTTATGTCCTGTTGAGGACATAGAAAAGGCTGTTTTTTTTTGTTTGTTTTGTTTTTTTTGGTGGCACATATCATTTGTATTTCTGTCACACATTATATGTGCAAATCGTGCAAATCCAACAAAGACAATAATACATTTTTTTTTGTTTCAGTGTTGAAATAGCTGGCAGTGTGATTTAATGTCAAAAAGTGAAACGCTCTTTCAACTAACTCAAATTAGACATTTATCTGATACTGTATGGTCACGGAAAAAATAAAAAAAATTGTGTATTCCACCAAATTAAACAATAGGCCTACTAACATTAACGTTTCAGTAATGAGACTATAATGCTCAATTAACATAGGCTTACCCCAACTCTACAAGCACTTTTAACTTTATAACTGTAAACTGTCTTTACAAAAACATTGAGTGTACTGAAAATATATCTCTTCAAAACATTGTCAAGTCGCGATGTCCTGCACGATATCCGATAGCACGGCCGCGGACAACCGCCAAGATAAAAAGCTATCTCGCTGCAAATCCAAAATTTACCATAATCACAGTAATAGACGCACACCAATTTTTTTTGACGCTGGCATATGTGTGAGAGTAGAAATGTATGTATGTGAAAGGGGAATGTGTGTGTGTATGAGTAGAAATGTATGTATGTGAAAGGGGAATGTGTGTGTGTATGAGTAGAAATGTATGTATGTATGTGAAAGGAGAATGTATGTGTCACGTGTGTGAGAGTAGAAATGTATGTATGTGAAAGGGGAATGTGTGTGTGTGTGTGTGTGTGAGAGTAGAAATGTATGTATGTGAAAGGGGAACGTGTGTGTGTGTGTGAGAGTAGAAATGTATGTATATATGTGAAAGGAGAATGTATGTGTGAGAGTAGGAGAATGAATTTTAGCTTGTGCGGCCCCTCATACATATTTACCACATTAAATAATCTTTCATTAAAATGGCACATTGGGACCAGATGTTGATTCATAATTAACAAACTTGCTACAACAAATTGTGATCTTAATACAGAAGTTTGATGAGTTTGAAACTACTTATCATTCTTGGCAACTTATATTTTTGTTTAATTAAAGGAAATGAATACATTTATTTAGCAAACACGAATTAAACTACTCAAAAGTAAAAGTTTGCATTTGCATTGTTACAAAAGGTATCAAATAATTACTGTTTGAAATCCTAAATTAAACGGATGGTTTCCAAAAAATATTTAGCAGCACAACTATTTTAACATTGATAACAAGAAATGTTTCTTAAGCACCAAATCAGAATGAATATGTGAAGGATCATGTGACACTGAAGATTTAACATTAGGCGTGCATGTTTGTCTGCTCCCATGGGTGTATACTTATGTATACATATCTGTATGTTAGCATGGCATTTGATTTCCCATCCATGCTGAGAGTGATACTGTTGTTTAACATTTTTTTTCTCCTCTTTTGAACTTCACAGGTCTGCCGACTCCAATTTCCTCACAGTCAGGAGCAAGAGGGTTTTTACAGAAGCCCAACACCTGTTGTTTGTTTGGCTTACACAACAGCATGCGGCGTCACAGACAAACCTGTGGCACTTCCTACCTCTCTCCATCACACCCTGATCTCTTTCCCCCTTCATCTCTATTCAATCTCTCCTCCTTTTCCATCTGATCCATCTATGAGATGCTTCATTTTTCTCTCTTTCCTTTCTCAAATGCTAAGACTATCTAACTATAGTAAATGTCTTTGTCAACCATATAAGTGCATGAAACACATTTAGGTTTGATACTGTATATATACACACATACAAACACTCTCTGACAAATTAGGTGCAGACCACTAACCAGGTGTGTTTGCAGCCGCCCCCTGCAGCAGACTGTTGACTCCCTGTGGCAGGCTGTAGGGTCGTGAAGGTCGTGGGGTGGTTGGTCTGGGCCTGGCATCATGGGATAGCAGCACACACACAATTAAATTAGTTTGCACTTGGCACTCATTGCATCTGCCCCAAACCTGTGTATCCCGCTGATTTAATTTCCACTCCTCTTCTGTAGCAAGTCTCTCCACTGCCCCTTGAAGACCGCTCCATCCACCTTCTACAGAGAGAAAGAGAGAGGGAGAGATTGCAAATACTTACTATACACACTGTACTCCAAAACACTGCAGTTTGGGCACATTTAGCTTTTGCTTCCCTTTCGTTTTGATAAAATGTGTAGTTATGCTAATAGGTCAGAGTAAAATAAAAATACAATTCAACGATAGTAAGATAGTTGAGCAAGAATTCCCTGGATCCATTGTCAACATGGTGAGACAGCATTTACTGCAGCTATTATGCTATTCACAGCTGGAATCGGCATCCAGAAATGTCAGATGTGCCCCTATAGCCAAACAAAAAAAGCACAGTGCTTTGTTTAGTGCATCCTCTGTGCATTCTAAGCACTGTGCAGCACTTTACATTATACATTACTGACTGGACTGCATACTGCTTTTTTAAAATTTATTTGTCTTTTTTTATTCATTCATTCATTTAATTTTAAATAGACTTTTATATGCCTTCATTTTTCTTTTTCATTATCAGGCGTACAGCATAAAGCACTTTTTGAATTACTGAACTGAATTTAATGACACAAAACGCTCCACACAGGCTTGACAACGAGAAAGAAATGTAAAGACATAAAGTACATTTGAAAATCATACAACGTAAAACTAAAAACTTATTTTAAATAAAATAAACTCCCCTAAAAAATGTGTCTTAAAAAAATTGTCATTTCCAATCTGAATGTGATCAGTAAATTGACTCTGAGAGACTAAGGGATTTAAAACAAACATCTTTGTTCTGTAAATAGAAGAAATAGCTGATCAAATATTTATGAGTTGAGATATTTTTAGGTAAGTAGGATACAAATATTGGACGTTGACAAACCACAAACAACCATCGGGGTCAAGCAGTCTTTCCACATCCACACATGCTCATTACTAGCACGCAGCATGGAGAAAATGCTCCCTGCAGGCGAAGCTCTACGTAGAAAAAAAGCCTCTTTTGAACGTCTCCACGTGCTCCCTGTGCTCTTCAAGCTGATGTGTTAATGCAATATTGTCAGCGAATTCAAAACTATCATTATTTCACAGTATTAAGGCAAACCAAAAGCACGAGTGATGGAGGAGAAGAGAGTGATGAGAGCAGGAAGGCGTTCCTGATCAAATGCATGGTGAGGGCGGAGGTGGAGCAGGATGCAGCGTTATGATTCCATTAATTGGGGGCTTTCTTGCAAATGACCTGAAAGCTGCAATTACCTTCCACAGAAGGGCTCCATTAAGAACATCTCGCCTGTGACACACACACACACCGACACACTCAAACTATTTCTTTATATTCCCAGTCATAGACTGCGAATGAGACGCAATCCTTGCACGACGGTTTATATGTAATTACCTGTATATTTACACCTTTAAACAAAACATACACCCATTACACATAACATTCAATCATGCATTGCTTTTTCGCCTGCATTCCCTCTCTATTCCCTCAGCATGCGGACACACTCCCTGGAACAGATGATGACATTAGTTGCGGGAGTTGGCTGGTCTCCAGGTGTCCCGGTGTTCTGTAATATTGTCACTCCCATATTTCACTCCTCCTGTCCCAGCCTCTGTTAAAGCAAACTCAATCAACCCCTCCTCATCCCAGAACCAGCAGTGTGTGCTTTCCCATCTCCACAATGTATGAGGCTCATGTTTGCTTTAGATATACAGGAAGCAGGGTACACACACCAAAGTATACTGTCTCTCCTCGGTCTGTGAATGCATACATCACAAGCCGAATGTGACTGTGCCGAATGTAAGTCGTCGAGGAGGCAAGAGCACATATGTGCTCTTTGTAATCATGAAGATACTGAATTTATTGATATTTATACTCTGTGTTTGGGCCAATTGCCGATCTCGGAGCCCTCACCTCGGAGAAGCAAAATATGCATGCTATTTACTATCTATAATTGTAAGTGCAAACTCATGAATTAGCATTTGAATTCACCAGAATTTCAAACTCTGGTGACAGCTAACGTTAGCCTTATAGACTGAAGAGGGATTTCTCTGTTTGCGCTGTTCTGGATTAGTGGGTGTGGCTTGCCGAGCTGTGCAATGTGGTGCATTGTGGGAGTTGTTGTCTTACATACAAATGCGCCCCTCGGTTATTTTCTCGGTCAAGAGGGCACCAAATTCAATAATTCTTTCACATTTCTACTACATATATGACCCACTTTCAATAAAGATTAATGCGGAAATGGGTGAAATGCACAAATGCACGTTTAATCACGAAATGGAACAGTATCTGCCGTTCAATAGCCAGTGGCGTTTAGAGTGACTGTGCATCATTAATGAAGGTACATGACACACAACTGAACATCAGCTAAAAATCATGCCGATCAAAAGACTGTGGGGTTCTACCTCCGGTCCACTCCTGGGACAGCTTAGTGTGACCCCGTCAATCAAACACACCTGGTTTGACAGTCCAGCTGCTCTCTGTTTCTATGGGAACGGGGGATCTTGGTGAGGAGGGCATGCTCTGAAACAGGTGAGCATAGACACATTCACTGAGGGAAATCAGTCAATTCATGCAACTGTTAATAAACCAAACAGTCAGTTTCACCTTGGGATCATCGCCTTAATATTGATTAGGTGTACAATATTTAACCAATGTAATAATGAAATAACTCCAGGTGTATGAAGCAGCCAGACAGTCAGTTCAGTCCAATATACTTAAAGCTACACTGTGTGATTTTTACCCCCATCTAGCGGTGAAAAGGTATTTGACCATCCAGTGAATATTAGTTTCCGTTCCTCTCAATTCCGATTTCGTTTTAACTCCTACGGCGGCCAATGTAGACCAAGATTAACATGGCTTCCAGTTCGACCTCATCCATGAGTGTTAACTCAAACGTAAACGCGAAAAGCGAAGCTTGATTAACGGGTATGTCCCTCTTTGGCTAATGTACTTTCAAGATGGAGGGGGAACATGGCGACCGACATTAGAACCACTTACCCGTATGTATTTTCAATGGCATATTATTATACACTCACGAGAATACTTTATTACTTGAACGAAGTAAATATACATTAATGAGCACATACAGTATATTTTTGAAAGAACTAAAAGTTTTTAGCTAAGAATAAACTTTTTAGCTAAGAATAAACTAAAAGAGTTACACAGTGTAGCTTTAATAAAGAAGCAGTGTGGTAAGTCTGAATGTCAAGGGCAAAAACCTGACTATGTAGCACTGTGTGTTTGCTTGTACGTGTCATAATAGGAAAAAATGGCTTAGGAGACTTCTAAGCTGCAGGGAAGCCATTCTGTTAGAGGCTTCCACTTAACCCAAACAGATGTTCAGACAACTGTGTGTGTGTTTTTGTGCATCTACATAATATGACCTCTGACAAAGTGCAAAAGCATTTTGTGCTGATGCAGCTCTCTTGAAAGAGAAACTGTGGCTCCAGTAAAACCACGCCCCCATTTACACATTCTCAAACACACACCTCAACAATCTCTGGCCCCCTCTCTCTCTTTCGCTCTCATCACACACACAAACACTCTTTGTGTTTGCTGAAGAATATGGAAAATAAATGTCAGTGATCCTTCATCCCTTTCCTCTATATGCATTAAGCTGTTGTGACAGTCTTTTAGTAGTTCTGCTATGGCAGCAATTCAATACAGAATGAATAAAAACAGATTTTTCTCTTTGTCTTTCTTTTTTTTTCTCACAACGGGTCACCTGTAGGACACGATAACACCCAAATTGCTATTCCGCCTGCACAACAACTGAAGCATTTCAAGTTCTTTTTTAAAGTTGTGCTGAATATTCCTCAATCAAAAACTGTTTTAACGCTCTATTGACCACTGATATGCACTCAAATGCAGCTTTTGGAAACTAATTTTGGATTTAAATGTCAATTAAAATTTAATTGAAAAAAACAAAACAAAAAGCAGCCATTTGTTTTTTTTTTATTCACTGGTAATCATATTTTATTAATTCAGTAGTTTGATTTAGATAACAAAGATGGTCAACTAAACTACAATACAACAAGTATGCCTATAAGCCTGAAAGAAAATTCACAGGTCATCTTGGAGATCTCTCATTTTTTCCCCCCATTCACAGCACAGATTCAATGGAGAGCAAAGTGGAGAGCAAATACTTCTCAGAATTGACTCCTAAGAAAACATCTGAGTAATCACATGCATCATATGTGTAGGGCTGTCAAACGATTAATCGCGATTAATCGCATCCAAAATAAAAGTTTGTATTCACATACTATATGTGGGTGCACTGTGTATAATTATTTTGAATATATAAATACACACACATGCTTGTATATATTTAAGAAATATTTTCATGTATATACTGTATATAGATTAATATATAATTTTTATTAAATATAAATATAAATATTTTATAATATAAATAATGTTTTTTTCTTAAATATGCATGCATGTGTGTGTATTTATATATATACAAAATAATTATACACAGTGCACCCACATATATTATGTAAAAACAAACTTTTATTTTGGATGCGATTAATCGCGATTAATCGTTTGACAGCCCTACATATGTGTATTTCCTGTGGCATGGTAACAAAATATATCAGTACTGCTATATCAAGGTCAATAAATCAATCACTGATATAAAGACAAACTAAGCTATGCAATAAATATGTAATAATAAACAGGTTCCTGTCATTTATGTGATAAAACAGTTAAAACATTCCAAAACATTAAAAAACAAAGCGTTCTACTTATCAGAAAAACTAAAGGAAGCAAAATTCACTGATTCACACACTCCAAAATATGCACTTGGACCTTCAAAAAAAAAGCTAACATTGCTTCTGTTTGCGGTCTTGGTGACACTACACAAAATAAGTCTTGAATTGAATAAAACAGACCAATATCGTGTTTTATAAATTATAAAACTGTCTGCTTTGTGTCATTTATAAATGATGTGGGCCCACTGATAATGTCCCCACAGGAACATCAGTTTCTGGCAGCTCTGTTGTCTCCAGAGATAGGGTTAATAATAGCACTTGATGATAATGATTGTAGAGTAGGTTTGCATGCTCTCTCCATTTGAGGTGAAGCAACACGATTTATTTATTGTCAATATAGCCTAAATGTTTAGAACATAAAACTAGTCCTTAAACAAAAACTCAGAAAAACCGAGACGGTAAAAAATTCTCAATACCTTACATCAACAGTACATTTGAGAGAAAGGGCAGAGGGTCATCGGGAAGGCGGAGGTGTTACTGGAAGAGATCTACTGTATGTGAAGGTAGTAAAGTTGGGTCGGTTATGGTCTTTTTCTTTGTTGGGAATTGGTAAAACACAAGAGGGTGAGGTGGTGAGGAGAGAATTGAGGGATTTCAGCTGAGCTACGGTGGGGCGCGGGGTCGATTTCATAGCAGGAGGATGCAGTAATTGCTCGCGGGGCCTTAATGAGTCCGGCGGGCCTGAAGCACAGCTCTTCATCCAAGAGCCAGACAGGTGGTCTGCTCAGCCTAATAGGGAAGGGACTGGCCCCTGATGTGACATCAAACCCAGCCTCTCGCACCTGCCACCACGGTGTGTGTGTGTCTGTGTGTGTGTGTGTAAGCATCAGACAAAACTGAAGCAAGAGGAAGAAAGAGAGAGAAAACATTCAGTTAACTCCCCTTCAAGCACCCTTTTTGGCGGCCTGACAACAGAAAGCATAATCTATATTCTGTCTAAACCGTGAGATACAATTTTATAAACTCGACTTGCTCACCAAACACCCAGTCGGCTGATATACCTGGTATCCTTTGTCCCAATAAATTTGTTTAAACACCTGAACAACTTTTTATGGCTCATCATTAATGACTTTGCTCAACATACTGTATTTACAGTCCCTGTGGCTTTGCAGCTTTACAACGCTCTGAAATTTGAGCATAATAACTGATGTTGTCGGTGGTGCTCATTAACGATGATCATCGTTAAGTAGGCAGGCTTTTCTCCAGTGAAATGTGCACCTCTACAGCTTTGCGGAGCAGTGGAAGTAGGGCATGACGTTAACAAATGTCACTAATGCATGCTGACAGACACCAGAGTATTACTCAGAGCCTGTCATCGCACAACACACACACAACACCAGGGGGACGGCCAATAGCAGAATCAAAAATACACAAACACACACATTTGAGTGTAACAGGCACGCACGAGTACTTTTGCGCTGATCTTTATATAAGGGTGAATTGTTTAAAAATACAAATAATATAATTATTAAATTATGTAAAAATGATATAATTACATATAAAAAATATATAAAAATGTGTTAAAAAGATAAATATTTTCATGATTTGTAATCACAACATTTTTTCTTTTGTCAAATCAACTTAGATCATTTATGTAGTTCAGATAACGTAATATTTTGAGTTTCTGATGATTAAATCAATCTCCATTGTATTAACTAAATTTTTCCAGTTCAATGAACTTAAAATTTTAAGGCAACCAGGTTACTTCATTTTTTTAAGTTAAAACTACAATTTTTGTACAGTTACCCGTAGACTTATTAACTAATCTTTATAGAGAAATGGATCGCTGTGGGTCAGTGATGGGTTAATGTTCAATGATATGGAAATAAAACATCAATAGTATACAGACTTCTAAAGTGATTATTGGTAGCTTAAAGGGATAGTTCACCCAAAAATGAAAATTCTGTCAGTATTTACTCACCCTCATGTTGTTCCAAACCTCGATGTGTTTATTTGTTCTGCTGAACACAAAGGAAGATATTTGGAAGAATGTTCTAATCAAACAGATCTCAATCCCCATTGACTACCATAGTATACTGAGATCTGTTTGATTAAAACATTCTTCCAAATATCTTCCTTTGTTTGGAACAAACAGAGGTTTGGAACAACATGAGGGTGAGTAAATACTGACAGAATTTTCATTTTTGGGTAACCCAACCCTTTAATATCTATTCAATGATTTACTCGTCTGCCAAAAATAATTGAATGTCTATGAATGATGTTAACTTGGGATATTTTGTAATTTTGACAAATTAAAATTAATTATGACTAATTTGATTAAAATAAAATAAATAACAAAAAATATAAATCTAAAACAATTTTTTTACAGGAGGGTATGTAAATATCTACATACAATTACTGCAATGCTAATTTAGAATTATACACAAATGGTTTAAAAGAACTGCTCTATCTATTGTTTCAATGCAGAGCTGCACAGGCTTTGTGATCTTTATAGTAACAGACTGCTACAGGCTCTGTTATAGCAGACTCAGCTATAGCACTCCAGCGCAGTTTTCTCGGGCGAGTCTAGGTGTGTGAGAATCTCTCTGCAGGTGTGCCGGGTTCAGCTCCGTCAGACCCAGCCGCCCTGTTTCCTTCGAGAGCCCGATCAACAGATGGCATCGTGAATCTGCCCTACAGGAGTGGCCTTCTCTCTCCCCCGAAAACCCAGCGCTTCACCCCGTCCAAACCCAGCCCCCCCGCTGCACGGCTTAATTACTGCCGCCGCTCTCTGCTCTGTTCTCCCAGAGAGTCGACGGGCCGGAAGAGGGTACGACGTTAGGGAGTGACTCAGCTTAGCTTTGAGCAGTTGCTGAAATGGTAGGGGGTTGAGGGGGGAGCTGCAATCTGGAGAGGACTAGGGCGAGACTTTGCTCTCGCTGCGCAGAAGCATTGCAGTTAGGGCTGAGGTAAACAAACAAAGCCACATGCCGAGAGAGACGTCTGTGAATGTGGATGTGCAGAATGCTACGTGTTTACATACATTTCAGCCTATCTTTTACTTGAGTTCATTGGCAAATATTTTCAAACCCACAAACAGACTATGTTGGTCAGGGCATGTTGGTCATGCTAGTTTAGCAGCAGTGGGTGCAGATACAGTAAGTGTGGTGGGGTTGTATGTGTCTAGGTGCCTAGAGCTCAAAGCAGAACAGATGGAGCGACTGTAGCAGCAACCAGAGGCTCAAAGATGGGCGGAACGCTGCAGCCTCTGCCAACCAAATACAGGATGGAGACCCCCATACAGTCTTTGTGCTAGAGTGCATTGGCATACATGTGAATGTTTGTGAGTTTGGAAATGAAATTTGTCCCTAAAAAAAAAAAATCACTCTCTTGCAGATGGCTTAATATTTTGTGTATGGCTGTGTGAGTGAGCTTCTCTAATGAGCATCTGGATGGGGCGTTTGATTGCTGCAGAGGCTCATATGAGTGTGTGTGTTGGACTGGGGATGGAGGGAGGGTTAAGCTAAATGAGCCACATTAATAACCTGTGTCAGCAGGTCTAAAGAGCAGAAGTGCTCTGGATGACCAGGGGAAGCAGGTGAGGGAGCAAACAGGGCCTCACTGGTTTCACTCTTGCTATTTATGAGCAAGACTTTAGGCGGAAATCTATACAGAAAAGAGCATATTTAAACAATAAAACATCTAGGATAGCTATATCATATAAAAACATGGTTGTATATTAATATTGATCCTGATCTTGCTCTGTGTCTTTGTATGGCAATACGGCTATTTAAAGCACAATGAACACAATAGTCTTTTATGCCCATGATGACTATATCTTAAAATACAACAACACAATAACTGAACAACAATACAATCATACAAGATTCAATAATAAAGATGAGGTTTTAGGGTAGATGTTAGAAGCCTGTGATGGTGATAATAATGATAAAAGACAATGATGTTAATAATAAAAATTATGAGTGTGTTTGCGTGTGTGTGATTTTGGTAAATTTAGCACGGATGACTCACTGGGCGGATGTAGCACCCACCTCAATCTGCAGGGGTCCCCCTGTCCTGTTTAAGAGCCCATCTCAACTATTCTTACATGTGCATGTGTTTGTGCATGCACAAGTGCATGTCCAAAATTAATTCAAGTAGAAATAGAGGACTCTTCACTTTTTATAAGTATTCTCTACATTACTGTGATTCAGCACTAATGACACTATGGTGTATTTCAATAAATAAAAAAATAAATTAAAGTATTTGCATTTAATTTTCTGTGGAAAAAGTGAGCATGCATATATAGTATCTTAAATTTGTAAGAGCGCAGCGATGACAAGAACTACAATGTTCAATTTCCATTGCAATATTTCAGCAATCAAACTGTCTAGTGATTTTTGGGTTGGCTAGAGATTCATTAACAAATGACCAAAAAGTTCAGTGAATGAATCTGAATCATTTCGCCAGTTCAGTAGTATAAATAAGCTCAATCATTCAATTAATCATTTTTAGACAGTTAATTTGCTCCAAACTATTCAGTGACTGATTCACCTTCTATATTATATATATATATATATATATATATATATATATATATATATATATTTCTATTATTTGTTTGTGTATGAAAATAATTAATTTAGCTATATTTATATGATTGATATGTGTAAAATGCAAAAGCTTGGGGTCCGTACGATTTTTAAATATTTAAGATCACCAAGGCTGCATTTATTTAATCAAACACAATATAAAACAGTAAGATTTCTGAAATAGCTATATTACAATTTTCTATTTTAATATATTTTCAAATATCATTTTTTCTTGTGATAGTAAAGCTGAATTTTAAGCAGCCATTACTGCTGAAATCAGTGTCTCCATCCTTCAAAAATCATTCTAATTAGCTGATATGGTGCTACTGACACCAAACTTTGCATAAGATACTTGAAGAGATACATTTGTTGATTATAATCTGAGAAGTCTATTTTGATTTAGCATTTTTACTCCACAATGAGTTTTTGTTTTGGAATCCAAACTTGCGAGGACTTGATCAAACATCAGTGGTTTACTCCACTTTTTTTGGGGGGGGGAAATAGGCTCATTTCACCACTCCCCCAGAGTTAAACATTCGAGTTAAACAAGAGTTATCGATTCAGCCGATTTTCTGATATTTAGAAGAATATCAGTAACCAGACAGTTTCTGGTCTCATTGACTTCCATATATATATTTTTTCCTACTATGGAAGTAAATGCGACCAGAAACCGCCTGGTTACTGATATTTTTCTAAATATCAGAAAATCGTCTGAATGCATTCAAAAACGTTAAAACTCAACTGTTTAACTCTGGGAGAGTGGTAAAATGAGCCTATTTCCAAAAAAAGTGGAGTATCCCTTTAACACCAGCTAGTTTAAGGGGTTGGTGGCGAGCACATTTCCACTCTTTTAGTGGTGGAAATATGAATATCCATGGCACCAGATCTTGCACCAGCATCCTCACAGAGGAAAAAGGGGTAGGGTGTGCCCACTGAAGTTACTGTCTCTCAGATCACTACATGAAGGAAAGGCTTTTAATCCAGTCTCAGAGTAAGTGGAGGGGATGGACTCGGAGCCCACCTCGATACCCATCTTTGATGTGCAGTCCACCTGTGCACACACGGCTGCTTAGTAGATGAGGGACATGATGTTGAACTCTGTGCGGACCAACACCTGCATTTCTGATATATGGAATACAACAGTTTGATGTTTGAAGGGGTAAGACAAACCTGCAGTATAAATGTAGACACAGTGAAGCCAGAATATGGATGCATTAAACACAAACAGAGAAGGCCATGCAAGAATCAGAATTATAAACTAAAGGGCATTCTTTTGAGAAGAGGGTCAAGGTGTTGAGTGGCTCTGGAAGCACATCCCTCAGATGTTTAGAGGCCGAATGAATCTTAGTCGCTCTCCTGCATCCATTTTGCTAATTAGCCTGAGGCTATAGCAGCTCACACACTATGTGATCTTCATCTAGAGATGCAGTAGAGGTCAGAAAGGATGCCGTGGATGGGGAATCATTTGCATTCCACTCAAGTCTGTGTGTGTCTGACAACAGCCAGAGCAATGAATAGAGGGATGCTCAATGAAAAAGTGGGTCTTTCTCTCACAAACTCACTTAAAGGAATAGCACACCCAAAAATTGTCATTGTTCATTGAATGTTCTTTGAACCATATTACTTTTTACTTCCTTTTCTTCTGCCCAAATTGTTTTTAAGGGCCCGAGCACCAATTGTGCGATGACCCCATTGGATTTTTTTCTGTCATTAAATCCATATTTTAGGCACTGATGACTGATGCTTTCAAGCTCTTAAAAGAATGCAAAAGCACTATAAAAGTACTGTTGTGTGCTGTACTTCACAAATAACCCAACACATTATGACCAGCTGCCAAATATGTTATAGGTCCTCCGTGTCCCGCTAAACCGCTCCAACCTGCCATGACACGGGCTCAACAAGACCCTCGAAGGTGTCCTGTGGTATCTGCCATTAGCAGCAGATCTTTCATGTCCATGGTGGAGCCGTAATGGATTAGACTTGTTTGTCCAGTCCATCCCACACCTTAATCAGATTGAGATCTAAGGAATTTGAGGCCAGGGCAATACCTTGAACTCTTCATTATGTTCCTCAAACCATTCCTGAACAATGTCTGGAGTGTGGCAGGGCACAACATCCTGCTAAAAGAGGCCACTGCAGGCAATACCATTGTGATGACGGGGTGTACCTGGCCAGCAACAATTAATGTTTAAATAAGATGTCCAAGATGAATGGCCGTACCAAAGGTTTCCCAGCAGAACATTGTCCAAAATCACATTCTCTCCACCGGCTTGGCTTCATCCAACAGTGCATCCTGGTCCCATCACTTCTTCAGGTAAATGGCGCACACATATTATGAACAAGAAAAACAGGACTCATTAGACTAGGCGTCCTTCCTCAACTAGTCCAAATCCCAGATCCGATGTTTGTGTGCCCGTCGCAGGCGCTTTCGATGGTGTTCATCATAGCGACTTGGTCTGAGGCTAAACAGCCCCATGTGCATCAGGGTGCAATGCAGTGTGTCTTGTGGCCTCATTCCTCCCATAACGATTTCTGTCACAGAAGGCCTTCTGTCAGTTTGGTCCAGACAAGTCTTCAGGATAGGACAGCCTTGGGTGCCCAACACAGTCACTGGTTTGTCCCTCCTCAGACCACTGTTAGTAAATTCTCACCACTGCTGACCAAGAGCAACACAAACCGTACCTTTTCAGAGATACTCTGACCCAGTCGCCTGACCATAAAAATGTGGGTCTTGTCAAAGGCGTATGGGCGACAAAAGTTCCAACGATTTCGTTAACTGTTCATTTCTGTCCAACTGATCCGGTTAAGGAAGTGAACAGATTATCAGAGAATAACAACCTACATGAGTCTTTCTAACAAAAAGCTATCATATGGTCTCAGAAGATTTGAAATATTGCCAAATCAATAATGCCTGGTTCAGATTACACGATTTTAGCCCGATTTTGGCAAGATCCGTTTAACGTAGGGTGTCGTCGTGATTCGTAAACGACAACGGGCGTCGGGACGCAAGATTCGATCGTATCATCTCGTATAGTGTGTCATAGTGGGCAACAACCTGCGTCTGCGATGCTTCACGACAAAAATACAAGCATGTTTAATTTTTTTAACGGTCGTCACGATGGCTCCTTCACATGTATGAGGTTGACCAATAGGAGCACAAGCTGTTCCTTATACAACTTTCAAAAAAGACAAAACGAAAGAGAGACGATGGTGCTAACGTTAAAACTAGAAGTAAAAATACATAAGAAAACAATATTTTACCTCAAGTTCTCTTTGGAGGATTGACAGCCTGTCCTCTTCGAGCAGGGTTCTCAAGTCTCACGCAATGACCGTGAGACACACAATTCAACCAGTTCACACACTCCCACGCCATACCGTGTATTTCTCACGCTGAAAAGGCAATGCCGAGCAATCCAGGAACTCACTCGCTACGAGTTTCGTCTTCTCGATGACATGACGCGCGCCGTTAAACACGGCATACGATGTCAGGAGTAACGTGTAGTCTGACATGTCTTGTCCACGGCACAACAAGATTTTAGGAGCCAAAATCGCATAATCTGACACAGCGACTATCGTAACAGACAAAAAAATTGTGTAATCTGAACGAGGCATAAGTCATATGGACACATTTATGATACCTATGTTGTGCTTTTGCATTGTTTTTGAAATAAGAATGCCTCAGTCCATTTAACTGCTTGAAAACGAGCAAACTGCACAATTCTTCAAAATTTCTCTATTTGTGTACCACAATATACACTTATTCATGTTTGGGGTGACATTTAGGTGAATACATTTATGTTCATCTTTAGAGGAACTATTCCTTTAACCAACCTATTGTCTTTTTTTCTCTATCTGTTCTTGAAAGTTATCTCTGTTCTCTCACAAGTTCCTCCGATCTAAAGAAATTAAATAGAGCCCTAACCACCAAACATCTCAGTTACCGTTAACAATTGTACATTACGAAGAGAGAGAGAGAAAGGAGGATGAGAACATAAATGAAAGAAAAATCAAAGTGTGAGAGAGCAATAAAAAGCCTGAAGCAGTCGCGTTCTTGCACTTATGTGCCATGAATGACAGCTATTTGTTGTAGATAATATCCGCAGGCATGCTAAAACCCACAAGTACATAAAACAAACAGCAAAATGATATGCTTCTGTCCCTTTCAGCAGCAATATCTATCTGAATACTCTACAAAGGCCACTGTTTCTCCAATCTAAAGATAAGATATGTACTGAAATGGCAAAAAGCAGAGAATGAATGTGTTTTAACACTGGACTCACTACTTTAAAATGATCTTCCAAGCATGCATTCATTTTAAAGTATTTATACACAGAATCCCGTCTCACCTCACTCACTCACAATAACACGCTAGCTTACACACATACACACAACGTGATAAGATAATGAAAGCAGCCTCTGAGCCATATGGCGTCTGCCATTATTCACTGCATCTTTCTTAACATGGTGAACAGGAGCACCAAAATAACTTGCATTCGACAATCACATGCTCATTTCGCTAATAGTTAATGGCGTCGTTCGTGAACAACAGACTGTCTGTTTAATAAAGCAACATTATGAAGTTAGCTATCTTGAGACGGGCACTGGGGAGAGGTCTGTCACGGTGTACGTGATAGATCCAGTGCCGCAGTCCAGCGCACCTGTTTATGTGAGTGGGGGGCCAAGAGAGGGATGGGGTTTTTCCGGAGCTCGGAAGATTCTGTCTAGTGTTTGACATGACGCATTCACCAGGACTTGAAAGTATCACTGCACCAACATTTAAAGCAAAGTTTACCAAAAGAAATTGTGTCATAATTTACTCACCATCATTTTGTTCCAAAGCTCTTTTGTTTGTGGAACACAAAGAAGATATTTTGAAGATTTTACAAATGACGCCTGATGAAGGTCGTGAGACTGAAACGTTGCTAATAAAACATTTGTATGTTACTTGCAAGTACTGATAGTGTGCGGGAGTTCCTTATTCGAAGATTTTACAATGAAAGTCAATGGGATGCAAACCAACAAAATATCAACATGCTTTGCAGAAAATTTTGGAATGACATGAGGGTGAGTAATGAGAGAATTTTTTTTTTGAAAATATTCCTTTCCCTAACATTTTGTTTGCTTTGGTATATAGATTGGATATGTTCACTATTTATGAGAAATCTGTACAGTTTTTTATTCATTACATTTATGCATCATTCAAAAAACTGTTTGATGCATAGCTTTTCCTTCATTTTCTGTCCCTTTATCCAGGCAAAAAGGGTGATATACAGTACTGACATCAACTCAACAATGAGGGTGATATATTTACATCAGAATACCCATCCCCCCACACCAAACCTCGTCTTTCTTCTCAATATGTTCTTTTCCAGTGGCTATCATGGTCTTTAATAAATGGCTTTAATTTAAAACAGAGACCTTGAAGTGTGTGTGTATGTGTCTACAGCTCACTTTCTTTCATGCTTTATCTCTCTTTAAGGTGCTTTGAGGAATCTATGCACTCTCACCATCGATTAAATACTCTTACACATACATATAAGAAAGCGCATGTTGTTTCCACACAAAAAATGCTGCTATATGTTTGCAAAATTATATTATATGACAACTATTTACAACACCATATTGATAAATCTAAAAAAGAAATACAGGACACATCCAGTTACTTCCACAAAATCTCCATATCTCACATCATGTGTCTCAATTTGTGTTTCATATTGTGGTTAGACTTGTCAAAGTACAAAAATGAATAAAAGTCAGGGATTTTAGAACTTAAACATTTCTAATTAAATTATTCTGAGCAATCCTATCCACATTAATTCAATGTAACTGTATGCCAACAACTGCCTCATTTATTTAAAGCTCCAGTCCGTAACTTTTTTGGGTTAAAAATTATCCAAAATAAATTATCCAAAAAAACTAACACTGGCTGGTTTGTACATACTGGTTTGTTACGCCTGAAAATAGTAAGTTTGTAATAATGTTTTTAATTCCAACGGTACTGGTGGATTTCCACGGGAAATTCAAGCATGTCTTTGCGTCATTACATCACATCTGTCCACATAAAGGAGGAGTCTCAGCTAGTAGGCTATATTGCGTGTGAGGATGCTGGAGGTGGAGATTTATAGCCTTTTCTCACAGCACTTGATATAATTAAACTTATCAATTTGATGGCGGATCCAGAAAGGTTCAAACGACGATCAAACTGTCATACTTCCAAAAAGAATAATCCGTGATTCTGAATGCCAGTACCCACACCGGCGCGGTGACTGACAGCCTAGTCTCCTCAAACATTGTGTTCATCTGCGCTGTGCCATGCCGAGGTACAACTCACGTAAAGTTGATAATTCCGTGAATGACTGCAATTACAGATTTCGAACAGAGATGGCGACAAAGTGGAAAAACTGCAGACTGCAGCTTTAAGGAATATTAAGGAGAAACAACTGAGACTTAGATGAAATGGGTTTCCTGAGCTATGACAGAGCAGCCTTTTGTATAAGCAATAAAAATCATTCTGGGGCATAAATGCATTTTCAAATAAAACACTGCAATATTGCCATTCAATATTAATGTCATATAATAGACATCCTAAATTAAACTAGACCCTGTTGTGCATCCTACAGCAGACTCTTTGTCAAACACTGACATGTATCAAATCCACTTTACAAATGCGTGTATAAGCGAATGCAATGCATGGCCTTCAGAGGTGGCAGTGTTTTATCTGTGTTGGGGTGACAGGGAGTTTTAATTGACAAGGCTGAAGTGTTTCAGCCCCACTGGAGCACAAACAATAACCACAATAAAGACAGAGTGAGCCATAAAGAAAGGCCTTGTTTTCTTTGATCATTCTATTCCCTGGGTGTGTAGGCAACACTGTGCAATAATGCAATAACTTAGATCTCACAAACGCACAGACACACACACCTGTGCCGGTAGCATTGAATGACACATGGAAAAAATATTCATGTCTCCTTTAATAAAAAGAAAAAAATAGACAGATACACTGAGGATTTTGAAATAACTGTGGATACATGTGGATATTTTACCTCATCGTCTATTAACACAGGAATCTTATGCAGAGCTGAAATTTCACTCTGAAATACGGACGTGTATTGAGGGCACGGTGGACAAGGTCAAAGCTCTTTTCACGTTGTGTGTGTGTGAGTGGGTTGTGTGTGGGTGGGTGGGTGCTATTCTACTGGTCTGGGTGTGAAAAGGCCTGACCATACAAATCTGTGGGCACTCCAAGGACATATAAAGAAAAGCTTTTATATAAACTTTTCATTGACATTTCAGTTTGATTTCAGGTTCTCTCATGCACAAAACGAGAGGAAAGTTTGATGTGGCAAAAAACTGAACAAACGACAAGTAGTGTTATAGTGTACACATCTATAGCTGTAGATTTTTTAAATCATTGTGAGCTAAAGGGCTTCTTAAAACTCTGAGAAGCCATGCAGGTAATACACCTTCAATTCCACATATAGACATTAAAGTGACCCAAAAATGAAACTGTCGTCATCACTTGACAATTGTACCAAACCTGTATGAGTTTCTTTCTTCTGTTGAACACAAAATAAGATATTTTAAATTAATTTAATAGCCACTGACTTCCATAATAGGAATAAATACTATACAAGTCAATGGTAACTGGCTGGTTACCAACATTCTTTAAAATAACTCAAAGAAACTCATACAGGTTAGGAACAACTTGAGGGTGAGTAAGTGATGACAAATTTTTGGGGTGAACTATCCCTGTAATAGCGGACAAGTGCAATGTTTCTGAACTTTCAGAAGAAGAAACTGTAAATTTATATTGCTGCCTATACTGTAATCCCAGTTGGAAATCTCACTCTACATCTGACATCATTGGTCAACATAACTTCAAAATGAACTGAAAAATGAGGTATGGATCCAATCGCTACAAACAGTGATGCCATCTATCAGGATGGGCAACAAAGTGAGGGGTTTCATCATATCTGCAACCTTGTCCATGATTTCGAGTTCTTGCTCATAGATAATATATAAAAGAGTACCACTATGAGAGAGAACAAAATCAAAGGTATAAATACCAGATGTTCTTAAAGGGGCATGTCAGTTTTGAGTAAATAATGATTTATTTAAGATTATTCTAGTCTGATTTTTACAGAAGAGTTTTTTTGCACACAAATATTTATATATATATATATATATGTATATATATATATATATATATATATATATATATATATATATATATATATATATATATACAGTGGGGCCAAAAAGTATTTAGTCAGCCACTGATTGTGCAAGTTCTCCTACATAGAATAATGAGAGAGGCCTGTAATTTTCATCATAGGTACACTTCAACGAGAATGTGAAGGGAGAGCAAAAATCCCAGAATTACAGAGGGACCTGATGAATGACCTGCAGAGAACTGGGACCAAAGTAACAAAGGCTACCATAAGTAACACACTACACCGAGAGGGACTCAAATCCTGCAGTGCCAGGCTTGACGGGAAAAATTGTGCACCTGCACGCAAACTCTGACCCATACGTACAAACGTTTTTGAGAAGGAGCAGTTTGGCGACACCAATGGTGAGCTTGAGTTAAATGTCTTTTTGATCACTATTAGACAGAGAATCTAAAGAAAATTCTACATCTACAGAAAGATAATACAAAGACAATTTCACAAACCTATCATCACTTGAAGCAAACATCCATCCCTTCTTAAATGTCTGCGTAATGAGCGCGTTGGGCCGTTTGGTGAAACTGACACTTAACCTATCTAACGGCAGATGAAGTAAAACTGTAAATCTTCATTATGAGTCCTAATCATAAATACAGTGCATGTTAACAATAACAGTTAGATAATTTAATAACTGTTTAATAACAGTTAAATAGATAAAGGAATGATTTAAACTATGTTTTACTTCTGATATAAACATTTAGATGAAATATGCCATTCTCATTAATGGAGTTGAACTTAAACTACATGAAATCATTACTGAGAAGTTACAAAAAAATGTATATTCAATAAATAGAAATAGGCCTATTTGTTGTGCATGCAATGCTTTTGAACACTTCTCCACTGGCATGCTGTGTTTTAATGTTTTAACTGATAGCTAATAGCAGATTGTCTGAGAAAATTGTTTTGTGCAAATAATGCACAACAAGGTCTATTTGTTTCCATTAAAAATGTAAATCAATTAAAAACACTATTCGGCCAGTGGAAAAGATTGAGAAAAACTTTCTCTGTGTATTTAACACTATTTGATTTATTTATTCAAAAACAAGCCAAGGATAGGCTACTAAAAAAAGTATGTTTGTATTTCATATTTTACTAACGTCTTGTACCGTTAGTAAAATATGAAACATGGTATCACTTGGATGAATAATCATATGCAAATGATATGCAAATGATGATATGCATAGTAAAACTAGGCGTTGTACTCTCCATTTATGGTTATTTCGGTGAGGAGACACATGTGCGCGCATTCTTCCGCTGACTGGGATTCATAAAATGAATTATGCACAGGTTCTGGCGTACGAATGGTTTTTTAAGTCTGAATATTTTTTCGGGCGCACGTACACTTTTAGTAAGGATCCTACGCACAGTTTTATTAATGAGGCCCAAGGGCAGTATTCCTGCTCAACTTATTGTGTAGTCCTCATTGATTGTGCAGTTTTCAAAGAATTAGGAACAACTTGGTGTACAAGGCTAGATGAAACCTACCCATTTTTTACCCACAACATTTGTTACATAAAATGAAAAGTAGATATGAACACAAATAATGAAAGAGATCAAATTCTAACCTGGGTCTAAATCTCTCACAAACACATACAAAAATACAAAAGAGGCAGCTCTTATTTAACGTCATATTCAATACATACATTTCACACTTAAATAACAACTAACTTTCTATCTTTTTTTACTTTTTGTCCCTTAAAAAAGCTTCCCACTCTTTTCAAACACACCTCTTTCTTTAAATGTTTGCCAGCTTTTCTTCTATTGAGTCCACCCGAACCTAACAAAACCCACACATCCTTACACCTGCTAAAATCTTCTAAGGGGCCAGGCTGCTTCTCTTCTTCTGATTCGACCCCATTACTTCACACTTTTCTTCAGGTTTAGATGCCAAACTAACGCTTACTGCGCAATAACAACAGCGTTTCCTGTACCTGACAACAGAGGAGCTGCAATCACGCAGAAAGAGCCAAGGGATCAACGAACAGATCCGCATCATTAATATTTTAATAATATGACAGTGGAAAGTGATGTGAAGGCATCACTTTTAATGAGAACAGACAAAAGCATGTGTACAGAACAAAGAGCTGCGAATGACGGAGACAGAGGTTTTAGCTTGAGGTACGTGTGCTGATACCTGTGTGTATGGGTGGATGATACAAGAATAAAAAGAAATGACACAGCTCAAAGCTGACATAGGGTAATTTGTAAGATCACAGACCCTTAGGGGTGAATTCACTAAACAGCTGTGACACTTTTGCGCATGGTTATTTCAGCATGACCCGCAAGATGGAGAATTGAGAACCACGCAGGCTCAAACATGTTTTTTGGCCATGTTGTCTTTTACTGGATTCTTTTAGACTGTTTTTTAGATCTAGATCCCTAGGAGCATTTGATTCTGGATCTGGTTTATTTTCTCCCTTAGTTTGGTTCCTTTAGCACATAACAACATCAGGGGAGTTTGATTTTTGAGTCTGGACTGTTGAAACTGACCAATATAAATAATAGTGATTAAAGGGATAGTTCACTTTGAAATTAATTTTTGATATGTTTTAGCTTACCTGACCTCAAGTGCATCCAAGATGTAGGTGTCTTTGTTTCCACAGTATTTTTAATATTTAGTATTTTTAGTATTTACATTTTTCGGTCAAACCAGTGTTGTCTGTCAGTCATATAATGGAAGTATGGGCATTTTCTAAAAGAGCATGCACAGAGAAGTCAAAATTAAATATGATTTAATGACTCGTAAATGTAAGTACACATTGATGGCCTATAGACGAGTGGTATGTGTGCAAAAACGAACAGTATTTATATCGTTTTTACCTTGTGTAACCACAGCCATGTCCAACTGATCTGAATCAGTAGTCCAATGTCCAACTGAATCATGTCCAACGTTCCGCCGGAAGTGATCGCTTGAGCGTGTATGTCACTCATTGTTTACACAGCGGAATATACGTCATTAATATACGTCTAATGCGGAATACACGTCATTAATATACGCCTTTGTTATTGTAAGAGGTTAGCGACCCCTGGTGGCAAAACAATCTTGCATATTGTACCTTTAACATTAGTTAAAGTATTAGTAAATATTACAATTAAAATGAACAGATAAATGAATAAATGCTGTATAAGTGCAGTTCATTATTAGTTCATGCTAACTAATGTAGTCTAGTTAACTAATGAACCTCATTGTAAAGTGTTGCAAATACTTGCATTGTATGTATTTTATATGTCTGAATCAATATGACTGAATCAAGATGACTATATTATGTTCAACAGACCTGCATTAATACATGCAGACAGAAACAGTGAACATGCACACACGCACCTCATTCAGTGGTGACAGTGGTAAAGCATTAAAGAGTTACACTTGCATGTGTAGATTGTGCCCATCAGTTAATAGGTCACCTGTGATACATCTTCATCGGGGAGCAGTGGGCCATGTGGAGAAAAAAATATCCCCCTAGGACTGGAGATATAGGAGGCCTGTCAAGCAGCCAGGGTCACAACATACTGCAAAATAAAGAGGAAAATACCCCTAATCCATCAGAAAACCTTTTTCTACTTAGAGAAAAAGAAGGAGGGAGGGAGAGAGAGAGGGGGGTGGAATAGCCATATCACTGCTGAAAATCACAAAATCATACATAACTAAAGTTCCTTTTTAAGAAAAGAGAGGAAATGACACCAATTAATATTTAGTTTTTTCATCCACATTATTGAATATCTTAAAAATTTATGTCCCTGATTATAGATTTTTGAAAATTAACCTTCATGTAGTGTGTAACATAGCTCTAGGTGAATGAAAACATCCAGCAAAGTTTTAACTGTTTATAAAGTTATTGTCTTTCAAAGGTAAGAGTCGACTCACCTATGAGTCACTGAAATGATTTTTTTTTTCAAACGAGTCACAAGCCGTTTTGTCGTGACATCAAGAAGAAACATTAGCATATTGCCCACCCACTTCTTGCGCACGCAGGCACTGATTTCTGTGGATAGCATCATGCCGAGAAGATCCTGTGCTCTACACTCTTAGAAGAAAAGGTTCTATATAGAACCTTAAAAGGTTCTAAAGCGCGGAACCCCTAAAATTTTCTATATCAGAATTCAAGATATGGGGGTTAGAAAATGTATACATTTATATCATTTTATGTAGTTAATCAATATACCACGAAGAGTGCCATTTCAGATTTTCTCCTCCAAAAATCAGCATGATTAAAATGTGATATTAAGTTTAATAAACAATAATTTATTTACAACTACAAAATACTGGAGAATAATGTAATATATGAATGAAAAATAGCCTATAAAGAACCTTTGTGCCAAACGGGTTCTTTATTGTCATTATAGAACCTTTTTTAGCATAAAATGTCATTTGGAGTTGAGTAAAGAACCCTATGCTACATAATATAGAACCCTTTTTTCTAAGAGTGTACAATGTGACGGTAAAACCATTTTTTTTTCACTGCCCAAAGACAAGCATGTGAAGAATCAATGGTTAAAATTCATCTTCACCATGATCCCACAGGAGTATAATCCTAAAATGTTGCTGTGTTCCCATTATTTTACTGACGACTGCTTCTCAAATTTCTTAGTTCAATGCAGGATTCGCAAACCGCTTGCTCTTGAAAGATGGTGTTAAAAAACGTAGTTTTGATTTCTGTTGTGTAGGTCTCCTGCTAACTGGTTAACTCATGTTATCGCTGTCTTACTGAAATACTTCTGCTAATCATTTGATGGCCACTATAACCTAAAACTGTCTAATTATGCAGATTGTCTGTCGCTCTTACTACTTTGTGGAAAGATTTGTTTTACCAACATTTATGTTACATCGGTCATTCACTCGCTCGGCTAATCTATACATTTCATACATGTATCACTGAGAAACGTATTGTTCGAGTTGTACTTGTGATGAAGGGTCACGTTGAATAATTAATTCCAATATTTCATTGTCGGACTCGCGCTCACATTTATATGATAAATGTCTGATAAATGATACGTTACTGTCTTTAGTTTATGGTGTTGGAAGCCTCAGGACAAGCAGAGCAAACGTTGTAATGGCGTTTTTTGTTTTCATCGCGCAAACTGTACGCGGCAAACCAATCACAACAGACTGAGCTGTCAGGCCAATCAGAGCAGAGTTGCTCCCAGAAAGGAGGGATTAAGAGAGATTGATTCATCTGACGAGTCATTTGAGAATTATTGAAAATGTGGTGATGTGAAAATGTATATTATGAAGAAATTAAACAGTTATTTGACCTTTGATGCATGTAAAACTATTGCAGGAGACTCCAAATCGACATTAGGAAACTTTAAAATAGCATAATGGGGCACTTTAATAAGTGGATTAAATTTACAAATATGCTATTTCAGTCTAGTATTAAAAAAACTAAAAAAATAATTTTGAGGAGCTACAGCATATGTAAAAATGGTAAATGCATTTACTAGTATAGATATCAGGATGATATTTATACAAAAATCATTAAAAAAAAATCAAAAGCCTACTTATCAAGTGAGGTATCTTAGAGATATATCTTAATAGTGCGATATCTTCTCATCCATGTTGAGATATTTTCTCATTTATAGATAACAGAGTAGACAGGATCAGGCGCAGCTCAGAATCTTTAATAGCACTGAGCAGCACATGATCCCTAGAATGAAGAATGTGAATGACTCCATTAAAAGAGGAACATCTGCATGCACCAATAAAACAGAGAGATAAGGAGCATGCTGTATTGTTGTGCTCCAGAGCTCAGACAAGGGAGGCTGGCAGATTGTCTTTCACAGAGAACAGAAACCTGGCCTGTATTGACATAGAAGACTGGAGAGTTTTCCCAGCAAATTGAAATTCAATTCTAATCTGTCTCTGAATTATTTGCTTTGCACTGTTTTGTCAGAGAACAGGCAGCTTCTGAGAATGGACGGAGGGGGGAAACGATGCCAAAGCATAAGATCAGCTCAACACATCTCTCGTAACATCCGAGTAAAAACAGCATAATGGTAATATTACATATTCAAAACGCCCAATATTACCAAAAAAGAGAGAAAAGATGACCGCTTACTTAAATGATTATATTTGATATTAAATATACTTTCAGTACCCATGTTCAGCTAATGTTTAAGAGCCAGGTGCTACTGTTGGTAGACCAGTGGGGCCTGTTGTCCTTAATAGAGGAGCTTAACCATGAGTCTTAATATTCCCCAGTGAGAAAAGTGAAAGCTGGGATGGAGGAATGTTTGGAAAAAAAATTAAATTTAAGACACTAAATTTAAGAAGGTTGTTACTTAGCCTCATTTACACGCACACATACTCAAACAGGGGTGCTGGGATCAATTATAACGGATGCAACAACCAAAGCATTTTCATCTATAAATCCATTTATGGTGTCATTAATTGTCATATCATTAATATTTATCCATACCTGACAACTGGACAATAAATAAAACAAATCTTCAATATTAAAATCAGTCATTCAAAATGGTACAGGTCAGTTCATCCCAACATAATGTAGTTTAGTAAAATAGATATTCATTTTCATTACATTTTACATTACTAGAGTTTATTAATAAATTGTAAGTGGATGACATAAATATAAAAACAAGAATGCCCAATTAATATCCAATATAATCAGAAATACTGTATATCCAATTCCAGCCAATATGATAACCAACCAGTATCAGCTGGGACTTCTGTTTCATTTGGCACTATTTGAAACTAAATCAGGGTAAATAATAATCAAATTTTATAATAGTCTATATCAATATTAATGAAGCTATTAAACATGCATGTTGAATGAACAGATCACAAAGTTGATCATCTGGTCAAGGTTACCTCACGAACATACAAGTATGTCACTACCTTACACTCCTCTTTACCCCCACACCCCGGCAGGTTGTGCTTAATCGACACTGTAATGTCAGAGAGCTTTACGCCGTGTACACGGACCACCGAACACACAGTGACAAGTCCCCATCCACCCCAGAAATCTCCAACTACCACCTCCATTCACCCAGATTCTGCCCCGCAGCTCCATCAGATAGAGCTCAGCCGTGACCAAGCGGCACGTCAAAACCGAGCCCTCCTCCGCCTTCGTCCGCCGCCCGACCAGGGATGACAGGGCGGCTGACATATGTTGGTTTAGCCTCTCTCTCCTGGAGTGACATTTTGCCCAAGAGGCTGAGATAAAACAGATCAGCTCCAGTGGGCCGCAGCAAAGCTCCACTATCACACGCTGTTGCGGTGATGGAGGCCTGGCATTTTGGCCGCATTGATCAATGACACAGCAAGTGAAACAAAAAAGGATAAAAATGCATTGTGATATTTTGGCAGGTTAGAAAGAGATGACGGGAAGAAAAGGAGGTGAAGAGAGATGAGGCGGCAGCAGAGGAGGAGAGGAGAGGAGGCAGGGGTGGGGGTGCATGCTGTCTCTTTTCTATTTAAAGAGAGAAATGTAAAGGCGGGAGATAGATTGAGACTGACGTTGAACGGTGGGAAGACAAAGGCAGAGTGGATGGAGGGAAGAGGATGGACTCATCTCTATCTTTTTCTCTCCATGGACGACGGCCACTATGATTGACAACCTAATTCTGTGGGAGCGTGGTGACACCTTTAATAACATGAAATCGTGTGTGAGTGTGTGTGTGTAAGTGTGACTGTCTCAGACTCCAGCCTCTACCTGTTAGCTGGATTATTACATCGTCAGCTTGGGGAATTCAGAGTCTTCTCCACCACACTCCACTCCTGCTCCCAGCAGCGCCGTCGATCTCTTCATAGAAGTTTGCTGTACTTTTACCAAACACGCTGATAATAGAGAATGACTTGTAAACGGCCAAAAACGGCTTGTGCTTTTCATTCCAAATCAGGGTTGGGCACAATTTTGAAATATATTGCTTGTCTTTCAGTTGATGAGTAGGAATATGATTTAAAATGGTCATGGTACCAAAAGGAAGCTGGGTCATTGCTAACAATGAAAAAGAGGAATTAGAATTGGAAGAGGAATTTACTGAATTGCAATATTTAACAGTCACACAATAGAGAAATTGCATTAGTACAACACAAGAAGAAAATGGAAACAGTAAACGTCTTCAGTGAACTAAATGACTGCTTCATGTTATTTGGCTGCACTTTGGAGTAAATTAGAGAATTCTGGGAAATAAAGTGTTCTTACAACATGGTCCATGAAATGAAAAGACAATTAAACGGATACTTCGCCTCTAGAAAGATGAATGGATATTTAAAATGGGTCATTTATGTCGAAGAAATGTGAAATTATTTTTGAATTTGGAGCTTTCTAGACTGAGAAAAGCCAGAAAATTTATTTTTGGTTTATATGGATGAAAGACAACAACTCCCAGAATGCACTTGCTTCACTGCCCTAGGAGGCCACGCCTACCGGTAACAGAGCGCAGTAGTTAAACAAGGAGTCTAGGCTACTAGTGAGTCTCTGTGATGAGTCTGCATGAAAATGTGTTTTGAGATCGTCCAAAATGTCCGGGATTCGGCTTTTGCGTTCTACAGTCGCCACTCGTTATGTTGACTGTGGTGAGAAGAATGAGACTGAGGGCCGAGGGAGACCCTCATATTTCTCACGGAGGAGCGGGAATTTTCTTAGCAATGTTAAAAAGCACATCAACCGACAACTTGTTTAGCGTTCACGACGTAAACACTACATTCAAAATCACTAATTGGAATGAATTCAGTTAGATTGAAACAAAAGCTGTACATGTAAACAATAAATGGCGAATGCAGAAAGCAAACGCTGAATCCCGGACATCAACGGCTGGACATGTCTGGGAAAAAGAGTGTGGTAACCCCTACTACTCAGCTTTCTCCACAGAACAAGTGCCTGCTAGCTTAGCTTAGCAAAAAAAGATGGCTGACACTGTGTACATTCTGTGAGTGAGATCCCACCCTCAATGGGCGGGTTGAAAACATGGGACGGCCCCTACTACTGACTGTAGTCTTAAGCTTCTGGCCAAAAAATCCTTCAATGACGCAAAATGACGATTTTTGCATCATTAGAAGATATTTTCCAGACAAAAAAATACATAAATCTCTCGTCTCAGGGGGATATGAGGGTGGAAAGCATGTTAATTTGAAAATACTACAAGTTTTCTACTAATACAAAGCTTTCTAAGCTAATGCTAATATATTTGTGCCATTGTTTATATAGACTGTATATATTACATTCACATTTATAACATTAAATACAGTTTTGCATCATGTTTGCTACCGCCATTCAAATTCAATTCACAATCAGGAATTAAATTGGAATTCTAAAATGAAGTTCTGAATGGCGGACAACGCTGGTCCAAATAATTGATTTAGTGTCTCTGAACTCTGTACTGACTTCTTAAAACCTTTGCCCAGTTCACTAAATTCCCTCCTACCCTTCCATGATGTAGGTGATCTGGAGGTCGAATGAGAGATAATAAGCTGAGAGAGAGAGAGAGATTTCAAACCCTGAAGATGAGCCTGAAACTCATAACATGACTCATAACACAGATCTAGCAGCCAAACGACAACAATGCTGCCAAATATCTTAAAGTTTAGCTGTCCAAACACAGACTGAAGGTGCTACTCCCGAGCATTGCTTAAGGTCATGGCTACAGTTCCTCCAGGAATAAACTGAATCAGCAGGAGGCAAAGGGTGAGTCTCAGCTGTTCAGCGTCGCTCAGGTCACACTGTATGGATATACACACACCTGATGTACTGAGTCATTAGTCTATTAAAATGCTGAGAAAGCTGTGATTCACACATACCACACTATCACAGTCAGTTATGCCTCCAAACCAATGAAAACATACCCAGGACCTTATGACTTTGGTCACATAGAGTAATAGTCCCATTTAGTTTAAATTAGTTCTCTGCACACTACATGCATACATTTTCCTGAAGTGCTCAGAGACGAACTTCTATATACCTTGATAAAGATAACAGGGAAGTAAAAACCAAATCATAATTGAAAAATATCAGACACCGAACCATCAAAATTACCCCTAAATACACAAAGTGTATTTGCAGCACACAGTTCCATTAGAACTAAATTAACAGCAAACAGACTCTGAAAAGTTAGACCAACATGAGACAAACTCATTACAAAAGCAACACCAATCATTTTGTGAAGCTAAAAACAACAGCACGACACCAAGTAATGAATTCAGCCGACGCACTATTTTAAAGAATTGACATTCGGACTACAGCCTGTACCTACAAAGAAACTTTTAGAGAGTGAGCAGGAAGGAGAAAGGGCAAATGTCAGATAGCAGATGTGTGTCTAGTGTGTTTTCATCTCAGTGGATCCTTGGCTCTCTGATACAAACAGTTTGAGGTTTCCTCATTAATCTCCTCTGGAGAGAAAACGAGTAGCATTAATCTCTGGCCTGGTGGGAGTCCACACACCACTGCCCACACAACTGACCTCAGAACAGCCCACACTGACCAACAGTCTATTCAATGCCAGTAGAGACCCGGTCCATCAGTTCAGTTCATGCCCAGGCAGTCAGTCTAAACTGGTCTGCTCTGGAGTAGAATGTATGCCTTATTTTGCCAAATATCTGCTGGAGCCAAGCTCAATTACAGTATATTCTACTGCAAGTTTAGAGCCAAAAACATTGCAGCTACTGATAATTAAAGGAACAGTTCATCTAAGTTTAAACCTGCCATCATGTTGTTCCAAAACTTCATACTTTTTAATGCTTTTCCATTTGGATTTTTAAAGAATTTTTATGTATCTCTCCATATAAAGCAACATATAAAGCAAAAAATAAATAAAAACTCTATAAAAGAGGTCCATAATGTGCTATAGCTTAAGTCATAAGTCTATATATATATATATATATATATATATATATATATATATATATATATATATTCACACACATATATTCTAAGGTTTCTATATATATATATATATTCTAAGGTTAGTCATTATGCTCATTTTATCTTAAACCTTCAAAATACAACCTACAGTTTACTACCGATCACTTATCAGTTTTGTGTGAGGAAATTAATTTGTCATTATTCACTAATAATTTTCCTCGCCAGTGAGCTGATAATTCACAACTACTGCATCTGGATCTGTCGGGCCGCTGTGTTGAACTCATGAATTTTAAAATGGTTCCCGAATAGTAATGATTCGTTCAGAAATCGAAGTACAACTCACGAACTGATGGGAGCTGATGGCAGCTGTTCTTAAATTAACAGCTCACTGAAGGGGAATGTTATCAGGGAACACTGACTTAAAATTAGTTGTTTTCCTCACACAATACAATTCTTTAAGTTTTGAAGACTTAAAATAGCACTCATAAAGGTTTGAAATGACATGAGAATGAGGTCATTTTTAGGCTTAACTATACTTCTAGAAAAGAAACAAATTCTCTTTATAAGCAAGGTCAGTTAAATGCCAACTGTCAAAGCACTCCACATACCAATCCATCCAACTGACATTGACATCCTGATTTATTTAAGTCAAGGAATGGAAAGTGCAAAGGCTAATATATACAAACTCACCTAAAAGTTTATTAGGAACACATGTTCAATTTCTCATTAATGCAATTATCTAATCAACCAATCACATGGCAGTTGCTTCAATGCATTTAGGGGTGTGGTCCTTGTCAAGACAATCTCCTGAACTCTAAACTGAATGTCAGAATGGGAGAGAGCGTGGTATGGTTGTTGGTGCCAGACGGACCGGTCTGAGTATTTCACAATCTGCTCAGTAACTGGGATTTTCACGCACAACCATTTCTAGGGTTTACAAAGAATGGTGTGAAAAGGGAAAAACATCCAGTATGCGGCAGTCCTGTGGGCAAAAATGCCTTGTTGATGCTAGAGGTCAGAGGAGAAAGGGGCGACTGATTCAAGCTGATAGAAGAGCAACTTTGACGGAAATAACCACTCGTTACAACCGAGGTATGCAGCAAAGCATTTGTGAAGCCACAACACGCACAACCTTGAGGCGAATGGGCTACAACTGCAGAAGACCCCACCGGGTACCACTCATCTCCACTACAAATAGGAGAAGAGAGGCTGGAAAAATGTTGCCTGGTCTGATGAGTCTCGATTTCTTTTGATTGAGACATTCAGATGATAGAGTCAGAATTTGGTTTAAACAGAATGAGAACATGGATCCATCATGTCTTGTTACCACTGTGCAGGCTGCTGGTGGTGGTGGTGTAATGGCGTGGGGGATGTTTTCTTGGCACACTTTAGGCCTCTTAGTGCCAAATGGGTATTGTTTAAATGCCACAGCCTACCTGAGCATTGTTTCTGACCATGTCCATCCCTTTATGGCCACCATATACCCATCCTCTGATGGCTACTTCCAGCAGGATAATGCACCATGTCACAAAGCTTGAATCATTTCAAATTGGTTTCTTGAACATGACAATGAGTTCACTGTAATAAAATGGCCCCCACAGTCACCAGATCTCAACCCGATAGAGCATCTTTGGGATGTGGTGGAACGGGAGCTTCGTGCCCTGGATGTGCATCCCACAAATCTCCATTAACTGCAAAATGCTATCCAATCAATATGGGCCAACATTCCAAAAGAATGCTTTCAGCACCTTGTTGAATCAATGCCATTCTGAAGGCGAAAGGGGGTGAAACACATTATTAGTATGGTATATATACTATGGTATATATACTACTATATATATATATATATACATACATATACAGAACAAACATGAACTCTCTCTCTTCCTCCCCAAAACAAGTCTTTCAGTTACACTTTTTTAGAGAGAGGGTAATTGCACAGTTACTAAGAGAGTAGTATCTAAAGTGGACCATCAAAATAGTGTTACCAATCTTTCCGTTTAAACACTCTCCAAACAGTATTAGCAAAACGCCTCTGCATCCTCAATTCCACTCTTAAAGAAATGCCCTTGAAACGAAGATAAAAAACAAACATTATTGAAATACTGAAAAAGGTGGAGTGATCACTGCAATGCAACCATAACAACTCGTTCTCACCTTGAACCATAGGAAGTGGAGGTAAACACAAAGAGCAGTGAATTAAAAGAAAAAGTTACCACAATTAACTCAAAGTCTTTTGTGTTACTTGATTCCGTGTTACTGGAAGCTTCAGTGTGCGATTCGGAGGGGGTGATGA
The DNA here is from genome assembly GCA_038021265.1 of Cyprinella venusta. NCBI lineage: Eukaryota > Metazoa > Chordata > Actinopteri > Cypriniformes > Leuciscidae > Cyprinella > Cyprinella venusta. Next base: position 8,140,149 of record CM075871.1, read on the forward strand.
TGGTGACTGCGCTCACACTTTATTTTAAACACAGCTCACAGTTTACCCCCAACTTATTCATAAATCTACACAAATCCCTGGAAAAAACACACTCATGCTGCTCTAAGAAAAGTAAGCATGATTGATATTTGATAACGTAAATGTTCCTTAGAATAAAAAGATTTTGGCAAACAAGTAAAGTCCCATAAGACTTTTTATTCTCAAAAACAATACACCATATTGTATAAGACTAGCTAATACAAACACTGAGCTTTTTACATTGGTTTCTGAAAACCTGATCATATGATGTCAAATCATTTAGCATTCATATTTCATCATTCACAGTAGTCTATGTGATTTAAAGTAAATACAATAAAATGTCACAGTCTAAAATCAGATATGCTCCGGAATACATGCAACACACCTTGAGCAGGGGTGTGAGGACAAGGGTGCGAAAAACGGATGGTGACGCTTCTCACACTCTTATGTGAAAGTATGAGACTGCAAACGCAAGTCCCACTCCTGTGTGTGTTCACTCGGCAGGTGTAAAAGTGTGTTTGTACTGACAAAGTGACGGAATGGAAGTGGGCGAACGTGTTTAAACGATAGGCGTTGTGTGACTATTAAAATGCTAAAAGAATCTTATTATTTTCTTCCAGGGTTACATACAAGAAAACTATCATTTGTGGCAAGAAATCGAACATAACAGAATGTTGTAGGGTGTACATAGGGTACAATATTTTAAGCTCTCTTTTCCCTTTAGCATTTTTTCCTTGCATTTTGATTTTATTTTTTGGCCTTGACAAGAGAAACATGACAGGAAAAATAAATCGGCGAGTGAAAGTCAAGAGACAGTACAGAAATTCAATATACAAATAGCACTCCTTAGCAATGGTGTCAGCATGTTGCTATGCTAACAATCTGATACTTCAAGCAGCATGAAAATACAAAGAAAATAGATATAGTGTACAATATTTAATTTTTAATTTAGATTGAACTCTTTTGAGTGAACTGTATTGGCCATATTTCAAAATAACATTTTTTTTTTTCATTAAACTTTCTCTGGGTGGCTCTCATGCTGAAAACAGCTCGAAATAATTGATATAAAAAATATTTACTACTGACTTTATGATTGGTTACCAAACAGCAGCTGCTTAGCAATAATGACCATATTCATAATATATTCTGCATCTCTCTCTCTTATTCTCTCATAATCAATTTCACCAACATCATCAACCTAATCTTCTACAATCAATATCCCAACCACATAAATGAAAAACACTTCTCATAAGCATCTCAGGGACTATAATCACTATGCTCTTGTATTGACAGACTATAGGAGACATTTGACACAGGTCATTTCCCAAAAGACTGCTTTGCACCAGTGGTATTGGATTAAAAAACATGTAACAAAGCCTGTGATAAAGGAGGAGGAAATCTGTGCATAGGGACAAGAAGCCATTTGGACTGGCGCTTCAATAATGGATACTTCATGACTTTTTAAAAAGGCTGGGCAAATAGGTTTGCTGTTCTCAGATCTGTTTCCTCTGCACATTGCAACTTGAAAACCACACATTAAATTAGAAATATTCTTGCCACACTTTAAAGCAGACAGATTCAATCTGTCCTAGTATACCAATCCCTGTATACAGGTCAATTCTATTAGCCAGGTAACCTTTCAAATGACAGGCATTCTGTGTGCTCTTTTGTAACATATAAAGACAAATCTATCCTTGAGTACAGAGGTGCAGGCAGAGAGATGGAGAGTGGCACAGGGCGAAATCAAGATTAGAAAGATGGAAAAGAGAAAAAAATATAAAAACAAGGTATATTTAAAGACGAATCTTTGAATCAGAGACTCATCCTGCTTAAAACATCTTATAAGAGCCCAAATGTGGTTTGCTGGTTTTTTTGCTGGTTTAAGCTTGTCTTCAAGCAAGAGATTAAAAAAACAAGGAATCTGTCCAAGGTGTCTTCCAAATATTCAGATGCTAATTGGGATCAGAAATTAAGAAAATGGGAGAATATAAAAGAACTGAATGATTCCAAGTGTAGTCCAGTGGAAATAAAAAATTAGTTTTCTACAGAATAAAAGTAAAGCATGACAGAAAAACATTAGACAGATTTGTAGTTATTTGTAGTGCAAATTCAGCTCCCAGTCTGGATCTATCAACCAAGACCAGTCTAACCACTTTAGCTACACTAGGAAACCATTTGCTGGTTTAAGCAGTTTGTTTCGGCAGGGCAGAAACAGTGTTCTGGGCTGTTTCATTATTGCAATACCATAAAGCCAGATCTTTGTTCAGAGCAGATTCACATTTTTTTTTTATTAAAGCAGTCTGCCACTTGTTTGAAAGGAACAAAAGAGAAAGTATTTCGAATGTGTGTAGGATCCAATTCCTGAAGGCTGATGTGGAGGCTACAAGGCTGTGGCAGCATGTGGTGCAGTGCGCACATACACACAAACAGAGATGCAAACATGTACCCAAACATACAAAGACAAACACACAAAAGAAACACGCAAGCACTTCTGGGAGCATGCCGGTGTATTTGCCAATGGGTCTTTTCATCGAGCTCAAGACCTTCTGCAAACAGAAGAGACATCCCAAGGCCAGTGTAGAGTAGAGAGAGAAATTTACTGTTTTTTTGTGTTTTTTTCTGTGCTTATTTTCTCAATCTCTCCCTCTCTTTCCATGTTTTTGATGAGAGAAGGTCATTGAGGAGGACAGACAAATATGTTTCTGTAGCCAAAAAATTTGATGAGGAAATGATTGCGCCATTCTCTCCTTGGGTTTGAGCACGTGAAAGGAAGATACAAAGGACCAAGATATTCAAGTACATAATGAATAGAATTTGTTCGTTGTTGTTAGCACTGTAGGTGTTTTTTTTTTTTTTTTTTTTTTTTTTTTTTTTTGACTATGGACACTTTCAGACCAGTGGACTTTTAGAAAATAAGTTATTAAAATATGTTTCAATGTTTTAATAGTAGTCTTTTGCCCACTAACAATGTTCTACAGTAAATATTCATGCATGACAAGAGAAATCAGTTTTTGTCTTCAAAAAGTGAAAATGAAAATTTTCACAACGGGAGTAATTTCCACTACATCTGATTAATTTAATGGCATTCTGTGGTGGATGGGAATTATGTCACAACTGTGGGACTAGCTTCACACTTCTATTAATTAATATTTTATGATGGATTTTCACATTTTAGAAATTAGGATTTCAAGGTCAAGCACAAGGGTAAACAAAATCTATAGGCTACGTAAAGGCCATTTGAAAAGTAGCAATTATAAATGATGGAGGCATGGTAAATTTGAGTTCAAACAATAGAGCGTGGCACTAGCAATGTCAAGGTCATTATTTTGATTCCCAGGGACAGCAAGAACTGATAAAATGTGTATCTTGAATGCATTGACAATTTAGACAAAAGTGTCTGCCAAAATGCATGAATGTAAAAAGATTCCAAGGAAGTTTTCATATAAAAAAAGATCCGGCTGTTGCTATAGACACCAGTGGCCAACAAGGTCAGAAGTTTGCTTGCTGTGTTTTTTTCTTTGTTTCATTCATTTGTTTTGTTGCTGCTGGTTTTCTGGTGCCGTGACCCAGCAAAACAAAATGGGCATATGGCTTGAATGACTTCGGATTTTAAGTCGACATTTATGTGATTAAACTCAAGTCGACGGCATCTAGTCGCTGATGACATCATTTGTGTACAAATAAGCCTGTATGTACGAACGCGGGCTGCCTTGTGCACAGCAATGCCATATGCAGTGTTGTGCCTGAACGCATTCATATTTTGGGGCGAACGTGAACTGAACGTACTGTATTACTGCCTGATGAACATTACTGTGAACTCGTTCATTCTGGTGTCTGTGAACGCACTCTCTCTCAGTTTAACTTCGTCCAATAGGGTGCCAGATTTCTATAGAGCCTTCTAGGCGATAACCCGACTAAAAACCCGGCTAAACTTTGCCCGTCGATAAAATAACTGTTGTCTGTGGGCTGTGGCAATAATAATAAAATAAAAAACACCGCAACATATTGGAAAAAAAGAACTATGAACTAGTTCTAGTAATTAGTATTTTTTTGAATTATGAACTATGAACTGAACAAGTTCATTTTAAAATGTGTGAACTAAACTTGAAAGTGAACTTTCCGAACACTGGCCATATGACACAATGCTTCCCACAAGGCTATTCTTACATAACAGCTTATTTTTAATCAGTTATTTTGTCTTTAGGTTGTTATATTTCTCACAGACTTCTGCTCGTTCTAAATCAGATACAGACATAGCACCTTAAAGATTACATTTTTCTGAATGCATTACTGTGAGACAGAGTTTGCGTGTTAATTAATTCCACCTAGCAGCGTCTCTCTACAGTTCACTCTCTTACGGTTTAGTTACTAAGACATATATGCTAGAACCTTTCAGTTTCTAAGCTATTTTATTGATCAATCACAGAACAGTTTTGACACAACATTTCTACGCTACTGAACGTTTCTGTGTGCGCAGAATCTGCACGTGATGTGTGAGCTACTGTCTGTATGTGTGTGCGCATTACAATGTAGCAGCGCATTAGTTTAGAACGGCGATTAACTTATAATATAATAGAGAGCCTAAGTCCCTCCCCTTCCGGTCGACCACCATGGGACCTTATTTCGGAAAAATATTGTAGTCAATGGCGAGAGACAACAAATATTTTGATCTCGTTTGAATTGTGCCATGAATTACACATGTGATGTTTGTCAATCTAAAAGATACATTTTAAAGTCAAGAAAGTCGCAGTTTGATGTGAAACCGTTGAGGTATAAGACTGTGAAAATACGTAATTACAAAGACTACAAACCCCAAAGGCGCACATTTTCTCTCAATGAATGAAGCTAACTTTACTGAGGCTAATATCTGTCATTGTTTCTACAGTCTTACGTTATAATCGTAACGTTACGCCGTCATACCTGAGTGTTTTGTACCAGACTGCACACACACGAGCAGCGGATCTCACTCGTTGTTTTGCTTCCCGGGAGATGTAGTTCATTGAGTGATTTTCACATAAAACTCAATGTTGCTCTTCTGACAAACTGTGACGTTTTTGACTTTCGGTAATATCTTTTAAATTGACCAACATCATATGTGTAATTCAGGGCACAGTTCAGACAGAATAAAAAGATAAAAGGGCGGGGTCGGGACTTAGGCTCTCTATAGGTTGTATAAAACGTTTATTCACCTGATTAGTTTTGAGAATTTAGATGGTATAATCAAACATATTTTGTGTTGCCCTCTCAGTGTATGTATTTATTTGTCATTTTAACTGCTGTTAATGGAGTGTAAAAAAAAAAAAATCTTATCCTGTTGCGCCCCCTATAGGCTATGATCAGCAACTAGTCGACATCAGGCTTAAAGCATCACGGCAGAGCATTACAGTCAAGTAGTCGACTAGTCTGTGCAACTGCAACTCCTAACTGAACATGAGCAAAATTTGACTTATTTACTTGAGACAGACCCAAAAGACAAGACATTGCCTTTCAATGTCATGTTGATGTAATATTACCTCTCATTTTCTGCTTACATTTACCTGCTTTGAAAACCATAGAGAAACTTGTTTTCTCTCAGCATGACCACCAGACAAAAATCACAAACAGGCCATGGTCTGTTTCAGTAAGTAATGGATTGATATGTTAGGGATGTTTTGGAGTGAGGCTGCAAACAAGGGGGGGCCGGTACGGCTGTGATCATCCAGCTTACGGGAGCGTCCCCACCCGCTGCACCACATCATCAATCCCTCCTTCTCCTTCATCTCACTACATCACAGATCTCTTTTCCCTCTTTCCTCCCTTGCTCATGGAGAGTGTGCTCTAGAGTATCCCTCTTCAATCTCCCAGCTCAGCGTGAACCCACCACAACCACGGACGCATCACAGCGTCTCGTCCAACCTCTGGACTCAGGATTGAGTGCTGCCTCCAGATCCTGTTCGCCTGATATCGTTCCTGCTGTGAAAAGATCCACCACAGAAACACAAATGATAAAGACAAAAGAACTTAAAACTAAAAAGATATCAAATGAAGAAGCGAGGGGGTGAGAGAGACGTTAAAAGACGTGCAAGTTTAGAATAAAAATAAATTAAGCAGATATGGTCCATTTTAAGCATATTAAAGATTTAAGAGTAAATGTTTTTGTACTATATAAGAATCGTTAAAATTTAAAAGTAAATGAATAACAGGCTTTTTATATGCTCAATGCTATAATAATTTAAAGCAAACCCGCTTTTGCTCTGATCAACTTCTGATTTAAACCCTTGTCCAAGATTACATACTGTACACGAGATGTTTATCCATGGCTTTGTTACATACTTCCTAGCCAAGTACATCCCTCCCAAGCAGCCCTGCCAATCACCTGCCAGCATTTACGCATATTTTTACACAGCAAAACATGCTGAATCCATAATTTTTCCCACCCAGAAGTGACATGTCTCCTCCTAAATTCACTAGATTCTGCATAGCTGCATAGTTAACATCTGACCGACATGGCCTGCTGGACAGGAAGCCTTTGCTAGAATATTTAACAGCAAAAGAAAAAAGAAAAAGCCCACAGTGATTCATTCACGGCATGAAAGCAGAAATTAAGATTCCGCCTCTTGTCAAATAGCAAAGTCGACAGACTGACCCGGAATGTGGACGGCACAACTGAAAGACAAAAAGGTTGCCGATATTTCACAGCCTGGGAAAAAAATGGGTGGTCAGCCAGAGGTGACCTGCCCTGACTGTGAAATCATAAGCAATAGTTAAGTGTTGAGCATACTGCCAACCAGTGACCTCTGGCTAACACATTAACACAGTTTTCTTGGAAGAATTCAGACTATGTAGGTAGTCTATGGAAGTTGTAACAGATTAATGTTTATTCTATGATGATGACAGGAGCAGGGAACACATATTCAAGGCCATAAAGATGTGAAATAACAGGAAGAGGTTAATAATTTAACCTTTTCCTGTTTCTGTTCAATCATCTGTCCTTGTGTCAAGTCCATCCTCTCTCGTCTCACAAAAGGAGGCATAGATGTGTGTTGTTAATTACCGCTGGCCACCGAGGCGTGCTCACAGCAGCATGTTTCAAATGGCCACTTGTCTCAGACACACAGCGGCATGTGTAATGAGTGCTGGATGAATTAAGAAACAGGGCCAAGGACAACGACAGCAAGGAGGGGTGAGCCACCCCCTGACCCTGAGGATAACATCGAACTGTCACTCAGGAGGAAAAGGATGGACAAGGGAAAGACAAAAATGTGAGACACTGAGACTTAAGGTATCATTTTGATCAAGGGAGCGCCAGAGCTTTTTGCTGTCTGAACCACTGGCTGTGGTGTGGTTGCTCTGTATGCCAAAAGAGAGTCAAGTGGTAGAAATCTGTCAGTCTGTCATCTTTCCAATCACTTCTGACAACAGCAGAGTGTGAAAACTCACTGTCAGCCACAAATGCACATCAGGCATTCTAAATGGCAAAAGAGAGGAGAAGAGAGGAGAAGAGATGAAGTACATCTTTCTTTGAGAAAATTATATAGCATTAAATGATTAAAAAAAACAGCTTAAAGGGCACCAATTATGCCCCTTTTTACAAGATGTAATATTGGTCTCTGGTGTCCCAAGAATGTATTTGTTAAGTTTCAGCTCAAAATACCCCACAGTTAATTTATTATAACCATTTGAAAATGTCATTTTGGGGCCTGCTTAAAAATGACCTGTTTCGGAGGTGTATGGCTTTAAATGCAAATGAGCTGCATATCCCCGCCCTGCCTTTGGACGAGGGTGTAACTTGATATGGCAGTCGGTACTGAGAGACTGAGAAACCGGAGAAACCGCAGTTGTCATTCAGCAGCGTACGTTTGAATCGGAATATATAAATACTACTAAAAGACTCCGGCAGAATAAACACAAATGAGAATGGACCAGTACGTCTCGGTATGGTTATTTGATACATTTATGTACTTATAGCGTTGTAATCGCGTCCCCTTTGAAATGATGGGCATACAACACACACACACGCACACACAAACTCTAATGCTAGCGCATTTTTTGTGAAATTACATACACATACTGTGATAAAGTTTGCTGCGTACGAGCGAAATTACAGTTGAGTTATGCAGGGACCTGTGGCGTCATGTTTACTTGTCATACCGCTGCTTCTGTGGCAAATGTGAGGAGATGGCTAACTTACAGAACAAGAATATATATGCAGTTTTTAATACAATATCTTTAAATATATATAAACGTGTGGTTACACACTATACAAACAAGGTTTAAATTATAACCTACATCCTACGACGACAACAACTTTAGACGCATTTGTTGTTGAATTGGCTAACATTTACAAGACTATTTGCTCAAAAATCATAAAATACAATGTGCTACTGGATGTGACGGTGGATCGCAAACAGTAGATTAAGATCCACAGTTGAGGATTAACTTTTAAACTACAACAACAGGATTAACCGACGAACATTTATGTTTCCAAGAGACATCAACTGTCGTTGAAGCAATGTAGGATGCGTGTACAGATCACCGAGGGAGGGGTCTTGGCCACAACCACGCTGTCAATCAAACCCCTTTCTCGTTTTCTACGTCACTAATATCTGGATCTCAGAACAGCTCGTTCTGAGACAGTGCATATTATTTATTGAGATTGTAAAAAAAACACTGTGTGGATTTTTATCATTCTAGGGTGGTTTTGCTCACACACTGCCGACACACATTTATGTTCAAACACCATGTAAAAGTGAATTTAGCATAATAGGTGCCCTTTAATGAAAACCAAACTTAATGGAAGCCCGCTGTTCCAATGCACAAAGAACAATGAAAGAACAATTGGCGACAATAATTCATTACATTACTTAGCGCTTTTCTCAGCACTCAAAGTGCTTTACATAGAAGGGGGGGAATCTCCTCAACTACCACCAATGTGCAGCATCACCTGGATGATGCGACGGCAGCATATTGTGCCTGCATATTGGTGTAGAGGAGACAGAGTGGTGAAGCCAATCAGTATATAGGAATGATTAGGAGTCCATGATGGACAGAGGCCAATGAGCAAATTTGGCCAGGATGCCGGGGTTACACCTCTAATCTTTTTTTTTTTTTTTTTTGAAGGACATCCTGGGATTTTTAATGACCACCGAGAGTCAGGACCGCGGTTTAACGTCTCATCCGTATGTTTACCACCTCTTCCAGTATCAACCTGGAGTGGACTAATCAGGTCCTTCTCAAATTCAGGTCTCCATTAGGACCCCAAGAAATCCCATTGTCTCAAATTACTTTTAATGGGTCCTCTCTTTAGCATACTCAAAATAATGTTATGATAAATGCTGTTTGAACCACATTATCAAATGTGAACATTTCATGTCAGGGGATCTTTAATGACCATTAAAGATCCCCTGACATGAAATGTTCACTTTCTGACTTTTTTAACATTAATATGAGTTCCCCAAGCCTGTATATGGTCCCCCAGTGTCTAGAAATTTCAATTGGTGTAAACCGAGCTTTGGCATGATGGAGTAGATGGAGACCAGATTTTGAGGGAGGACCTGATTCATCAAGACACCTGCCATCTCAATCCCATTCCCAACACAGCCAGTTTTGAGTTTGGCAACAGCCAATCACAACAGGATGACATCGTAAATGTAATTCAAGCAGCCAATCAAAATCAGAGTCTCAGAGAAGGCCAGCAGCCAATATGATTTGTAAACACACTGTAAAAAATATTGTTGGTTTAACTTAAAAAAATTAAGTAACCTGGTTGCCTTAAAATGTTAAGTTGATTGAACTGGAAAAAGTGAGTTAATACATTGAAGGAGATTGATTTAATCATCAGAAACTCAAAATAATAAGTTATCTGAACTAAATCAATTATTTAAATTGATTTGACAAAAAGAAAAAAAATGTGATTACAAATCTTGAAAATATATTTTTTTACAGTGTAGGTTTGGACCCGCCCCCCTGTCAAAACTGACTCGTGAAGATTTGTGTGTGTGTTCTGATTTGTGTGTGTGTGCAGAATAGAACTAGTACACATATTCTGCACATGTGAGACCTGTCAGGACATGTTTTATTTCATTTGTGCATTGATTTGTCCATTATTTAAAAGCACACAATTACAGTTCTATCAGGTGCTATGTAGAATTTTACCTGGTAAGAAAAAATGTGTTCATATTTTTTAATAGATAAGGACACTCGAAAGTACAGAAAGAGGAAGATTACAAATTGCATTGCATAGATAATAAGTCACGCTCAACCTGTACTTCTCCCAACCTAGCCAGCTGTATGTGTGAGTATGTGTGTGTGTGTCTAATGTGAAAAACAAGGGGCTCCATACTGCGCCGGTTCCAACAACATCTGCCTCTCTTTTCTCTAAACTTCAGCAGCCACACCTCAGTATGAAAGTGTGTATGTGTGTGTGTGTGTGTAAGCGGATGTGATGACAGCTGCTCTGCACAGTGTGTGTACTGCTAAACTCTCGTCCACCCCTGCTGACTGTCCATGCTGTGCAGGTATAGCAGCTCTCTCCTCTGTGTGTCCTGCTGCCTCATTAGGCGCAAGCGACATAAACACACACAACAAAAATAATCCATTTGTCCAGCAAATGAGGCTCTCGTGTCTTCAGTCCATATGATATCGGAAACAGGTAGAAACAATCCTGTTAGTACAGTTCAATCATAGACCAGCTCAACATAATCAGTCAGAATCTGTCTTTCTACTAATCTACTTTACCATTGTTTGAGACCAACAAAAAAAATTGTCTCCCTTTCAGTTCAGAGTGTGAGTTTGAATTTATTTGGCCACGCCCTACTGGAAACTCAAGCGAGTTTCTTTGAATTTCAACTCATTTGATTTCTGCTCCTTTACATTTGCATTAAAACTGCATCCCAAATGACTTCGCCGTCCTATTTGCTAACTCCGTTCAAATCAACTTTCGGAATTGAATAGAAATTTTCAATTCAACTCTAAATGGTGCATAACCCCACCAACTTCCAATTAAGGTCCATGGTTTAAAAATGAAATGTTCAAAGTGTGGTGTTCGGGTGTCCACATTCCTTTTGGTCATGTAGAATATATGGTGACAGTAACTTTGGTTCACATACTGAACAGACATTGTCTCATTATCTGCCTTTCACTCTGATTTTTTTTATCTCTCTGTTTCTCTCTTGCTCGCTTCATGAATATTTAGTGCTTTTCACTCAAACAAGACAATCATTAATTTCAAAGAATGCCCTTCATTCAACCAGCTCAGCCGGAAAGGGCATTGCCTGAGTGAAAACAAACAAAAAAAAATACTACAAAACAACTCTGCAGACACCATCGACACGACTAGCTAAAGTAAATAACGTGTATCAACAAGGCAACCCAAAGAACATTCAAATCAGAAAGTGTACAGAGATCCGGCTATAAATAGACTAGATAAGTGAAGAGATCTTTATTGCATCCCTCAAAGACTTTGCCCTCTTGTCTTATCCAGCTGCTAACCAGACGGCCAAAAGAGGAAGAAAGGCCGACAGGAAATGATGAATGACCTCTCACTTCTAAAAAGCTAATTATCATTCATCATATCATAAATGATAATCCGTTCTGGATCCTCTAATCTGATTGGACAAACTGCAATCAAATGAGCTAAAACAAATCTAAAGCAAATGGGAGGGACAAATCTGAACAGTTTGTATCACTATATAAATTAAGGAGCCAGCAGTTCTACCTCATTAGTTGAAAGGTAGATGTTGAATAGTAGGGCTCGGTAAAAAATATTGATTTCTTGATATTAATCGATTCTCGTTTTTACCATAGACTGTAAAAAAAGATGGATGACGCCCCTTTGCTCTCTTCCAATGGTCAGAAAAGAACTGAAGCCGCCAGTATCCCGATATGGCGCTGACATCTTGGAACTCGAGTCTGCGCAGAAGCGATTTCGGGACCAAACATGCGCAGTAGTGAGCAGGAAGTAAAGCCGCGAAATCAAGGCCCCGCCCTCACTCTCGCAGAATCAATCGCAAGAACACGCTCCTGCACTTTTTTTTAATTATAGAAATTTAGATATTAAATTTAACGCTCCAATCTTCTCAGTCCTCCGAAGATCCGAAAAAAAGTATTTTGGTGCTTCAGTGACTACTTCGCTCAGAGAACCTGTCAATCCAACCTGTAAATCATGACGTCACCACAATCGCATCAAATAACTAACTAAAAATGAACTTATTTTAAAAACAAACACTTGAAATTACATCACAGTAATAAAAACAACAGTAAATGAAAGAAAAACAATATTTGAAGTGTAATTTAATTGTTTAGTTGGTTTCACGTCCCATTAAATAACATAGGGAAGTGGGGTTTATGACCTACTGTATACTAGGACCGGACACCAGGGCGCGATTGAGATGTTTTGGCTTCACTTTTCAGGGCTTGTGCAGCACGCTTAAATCTCAAGAATCGATTAGTCATCCTGTTTTCATTTGATGAATGAATGGAACATTGTAACATGCTCCGCAATAATCTTTGTGCTTTGTAACTATTGATACTAAATAAAGTCTCATTTCAAATTGCGTACATTTTCTTACAAAATTCAAAAACATAAACCGTTTATGTGGCGTGAGATCGCTCTGGCTCAGCTCCGCTCAAGAGAAGCAGCAGCAGCGAATAAATCTGGCAAGTTTTTATGACAGCCACCATTTAAACATCTATATTTCAAATAACTTTCTTATCATAAAAAACAATAATTTAAGTGTTTAAAGTGTTTAAGTACATATAACTGATTTGTATAGCTACAAATGGGTTTATATTTAACTTTGTAGTTAAATATTTGTACTTTGTTGTAGGCTACAACTGACTCCCATAGATCTAATCGAAGCAGAATTGGTATTGAATTGCAAGCTTGTGAATCGAAATCAAATCAAATTTTGAAATTTGTGTCAATACCCAGCCCTAATAGGCAGTATCTCACATACTATAGAAGGACAATGGAGAGACAAAAAAAGGGAGGCTGAATTGAATTGAACAGAGATTTATATTTTTGCAAAGATTATTAGCATGGAGAAAATGAGGTACTGATGTTTGTAATTTAAACAGGACTGATACAGTAAAATTTAATTTCCATGGTTTAAAATGAATCAACATGCTGTTCTTACACAGCCTTAACATAAATGGGGACTAAAAAGAGTGAGGTTTATCAACATTTATTATCTAAACAATCTTATACGCACACATACACATATGCACACACTTATGCATTTATAAAAAGAGATAAAGAAAGATAGAGGAGTAAACTGGATTAGTGTGCTCAGATTTGCAGTCAATTATGAGGGATTTAGGCAGTGCTATGTGAAATAATTCTGGTGGCTTGCTCCTAATATTACATCCAGAGAACGGGTAAGCTCTAGTATTTCAGTGCCAAGCCCCTCTGATAATCAGGGCTGAACTCCCTCTGTAAGAAGAGCTGTGCTGTGGAAGCCCTGTTATGAGACTGCATAGTCCTTGAGCCTAGTTCTGATCGATTAACTCATTACATACTTAGATCTAAAGAATGTTTTGCCGCTATGTCCATGCCAGAACTCCACCAATACTGTGCCACAGTAAAACTAATGGCTGACAATGCATATTTAAGGTTGTGTGTCACCAATAGGACCACTAATGATGGTACGGATAACTGGATGCTTATGGGTGGAAGTTTAAAAGGCATTAAAATTCTATAATCGGTTTGTCATTATGGACTTATATTTCAATATGAGAGCTCATATTGAGTTCTATTATTAATCTAAATGAGACAACATCAACACACAAATATATTGGAACAAGGCTGACGATAACCTACAGTACTGCAATGACAAAGAACAAATTCAGACCAGAACTAGGCCAAGATCAAAGACCTTATTCATTTTGCTCTTTAGCCAAAAAAAGGGTAGTCTGTAGTTCATAAATCTGAATGGCTGAGAAATGCATACAAAAAAATTCTTAAAATCCAAACAAAAATGTACTCCTCCATCCTCCAAACAAATAGTGACACACCACAACACATGTCACTTTGTTGAACTTCAATGGTTGGTTCATCCACAAATTCTGTCATCATTTACTCATCTGCATGTCGCTCCAAACTCATAAGACTTTGAATAATTTTTGAAACACAAATGAAGATATGTTTAATAAAACCCGACAGGTTTCTGTCCTTCCATTGAAAGTCCAGGTAACCAGAACTTAGTAGATGTATCAAGGCATTATAAAACAAATCCATACTGTATAAGTAAAGTGGTTGAATCCAAGTCTTGTGAAGATATACGATTGCTTTGAGACAGCTGATTAGTACTCATGTCATTGACCGTAAAGTTAAAGGAATCATCAACCCATAAATCACGGCCGACAAGTAGATCTTGGAAGCATTTTAAGTCGAGCATTTTATGTGTGGAGAAATTTGCTGGTTACGTTTGTGAGACAATCAGCTGGTTACTATTATTATATCATATATTAAGACCCTTGATCCTCACCTGACTATGGCTTTGTAAACTTTATCCATGATATGGTTTATAATGGACTGTGGTACAGAAACAGTGACAATGTTGTACACTCTTGGCCTAATCTGGCAATTCTCTGCTGTCTCCGACGACATGTTTGTCCTGTTTTAGCCACTGTAGCTTCTTCGAAAGGGAGGGGTGAACAGTGGGCTGAGCCCTTAGTGCAACTCGCAACCGAACCGCTAGATAGCGCTAAAAATCACACACTGCACCTTTAAAATGCCAACTACAGACCTGGGTGTTTTTGGTCGGGTTGAAGTCATTCCTCCGGAATGCCCGAAAGCTGATTTCTTTGTTGTAACGTGACGAAACTGTACACAATAATGAAGTGCCGAGGGCTGTCACCCTCTGAAGGGCAAGTCGCCTCTCTTGTATCCTAAAAAATCTTTGGTAAAGGAACTCGGTGGCTAGCTGTTGTCTCTCACTCTCGCTGACAGATCACTGAAGTACTGGCCCACACACTCAAGTTTGAACGTCAACAGTCGCCATATTGTGCAGGGAGCAAATGGTTAACTTTCTACAGATATTACGGACATCCTTGGCTCAAACGAATAAAGCAATGTTTACGAATGCCATTGAGCCACAGATTTTACACTTTTTGGGGAAATCAACCAACAAATGGCTTAGTTAGAGATGTCTCTACACATTAAACTGGACAAGAAAATGGTATTTCACTATCGAAAAACATTACACATATCACCTTTAACAGAGAGCAGAAAGACTCATGAAAAGTGCCATTAAGTGTGCCCTTTCATAGTTGTGAGTGGTTATGAGTCTGGGACTATAAGATCCAAATGAGGCTCTAGATATGACAATAAACCAAGCACGCACACTCACACAAACAAAGACAGGTGGGGATTGCTTACAGTCTAGAAAGAGCTTTAATGAAATGACCATTGAGAGACATTTTACCCAACAACAAAAAATGCTTCTGTAATTTGCTGTCAGGTTGTCAAGAGACCGGCAGAAAATAGCAAATGATCTCAGTGGTCCAGCTTCTTGTTTAAAAGAGGAAAAATACAGGATGTAAGTGAGCTGGGAAAGCGAGAGAGTGAGAAATAGAGAGAAAGAGAGCAAGAGACAGGGAAGACAGTATAGAGAAGATGGAGGAGGAGGCCATTAAGCGTCTCTCCGGCTGCTTTGTTTGCAGTTTATGTTGCACTTTATTTCTACCATAAACAATCGCATGAGCCCAGCACATCTTGAGCACCTCTATATATTACCCACAATGCCCTGTGGGGCGGGAGAGTGTGGCACTAAGGGAGACCGGGGAAGGAACATTATGCAGATTCTATTATTCTTTGTCTGCATCTCATGACACCACTGATCCAGTACCTTATCCCAGTAGCTTCATCCAGTCCTTCCAGCAACTCCACGGTTCATTCTTCCTTACCGCTGCAGCTGCTCACTCCACCGTATTCCATCACTGTGAACAAAGAGGACAGGAGTTCATTAATTAACTTACAGAAGTCATATAATTATTTTTTAAACAATAGTTTTATACTGCCCTGAAATTTAAATAAGCATATTTTTGCTATTGTGCTTTAACTCCTTAATAGGCAACTAAGAAGGCACAGTTAAAAATCAGTTAAGAGCTTGTTTTTGGTATAAGGTGCAGCATAAATTTCTTCTATGTAAAGCAGAGTCTTTGTTATTAACTAGCTATGAGCACAAGCAACCAAACTATAGGGCGTTGCGGAGTGTAGCTCCACCCACTTTGAAATTTAATTGGTATATAGCTCCCCATCCTGGTCCTGCTGTAGCCCCAACACTGTACTGTTTTGGGCTGTATTCGAAAGCTTAAAAATGTTACCTTAAAGAATTTTAAAGATATTTTAAAGAATGTTGGTAACCAGACAGTTGATGCTAGTCATTGATTTTAAATATTTTTTTTCTTATTATTAAAATTAAATGGCTGTCATTTTCAATGACTGTTTGATTATAACATCTTTTGTGTTCAACAGAAGAAAGAAATGTATACAGGTTTGGAACAACTTGAGGGCGAGTAAGTGATGACAGTTTTCATTTTTGGGTGAACTATACCTTTAAGCAGACATCTAAAAATGTGCAGTACTTGAGGTACTCCAGGACTAGGATTGGGAACCAATAACTTACACTACCATTTGTAATGATAAAATGATAAAACGTCTGTAAGATAAAATAATCATAATAAGAATAATAATTAATACTTTTAATCAGCACAGACATATTATACTGTTCAAAAGTATAATGTAAACTGAAGTCTTTCAAATTATGACAAAAAACTCTATTCATCAAAAGAATCTTGAGAAAAACAAAGATCACGGTATGCACAAAATATTATATTTTGAGCTGAAACTTCCCAAAATCTGACACACATTCTGGGGACACCTAAGACTTAAAGGGATACTCCACTTTTTTGGAAATAGGCTCATAATACAACTCCCTCGGAGTTAAACAGTTGAGTTTTACCGTTTTTGAAACCACTCAGCCGATTTTCTGATATTTAGAAGAATATCAGAAACCAGACAGTTTCTGGTCTCATTGACTTCCATAGTATATTTGTTTTCCTACTATGGAAGTCAATGAGACCAGAAACTGTCTGGTTACTGATATTCTTCTAAATATCAGAAAATTGGCTAAGTGGATTCGAAAACGGTAAAACTCAACTGTTTAACTCTGAGGGAGTTGTAAAATGAGCCTATTTCCAAAAAAAGTGAACTATCCCTTTAACATCTTGTAAAAGGGGACATAATAGGTCCCCCTTAAAAGAAAAGAGTTATTTAAAATTTGAATCACATTTCACAATATTACAATGTTTATGTGTTTTTTCTCAATTAAAATTGATAAAGAAATGGTGAACATAAGGGACTTGCTTAAAAACATTACAGACCTAAAAAAAAAACCCCTATTTATTTATTTGTATCTTTCACACAAACACAAAAAAAAACACCACAAATATGCATTTGCTATATGGTGAACATGTAAAGAGAGAGAGAGGAGATGGATTTTGCTGAGGCGACAGATTGCTTCAGGTGTGGTCATTGAGCTACGCTTGTGGGCGATGGCTGTTTCAGTAAACACTCTATGGGGCCAGTATTTGATCATCTGTGTAGTCAGTGTGTTCTAATTGTTTTGCAAAGCATGCTAATTGCTTCTCATCCAGTCTCTTTAAATGTCAGCGCTCCCTGTAGTTACAATGTGATTCACCAGTCCTTGAAAATGGAAACAAGGCTGAATGATTCAAAATGGAGAGGAAGGGACAGAGCAAATGGGTAGAGAACTCAATGGCGGGGTCAGAGTGTTTGATTGGAATGGCTCCACCACGCTTTACCCACCAGCATGACCTCACTGGTCAGCAGCCCTGATTCTGAACACGCTACCCCTCCGGTCTCCGGGAAGGTCAGTACACTACACTAGCCACAGGATGGAAGCAGCATTTATACATAAATAGACAGACAGTCGCGGCAACACACCCACGCTAGGTCAAGCACTAAACGATTAGCGTTTTTGAGTGTTTGAGATGATTTGCCTGTTTACTAATGCTTGAGATTTGGAACCTGAGGCTTATAGTGAACTAACTCATATCACAAAGCCCTGATGACATTTTAATTACCACGATAATAACATGTGACATGGAAATATTGTCATGGAAGTCAGGCAAGTAAATCATGGCTTAGGAAATAAATGAAAAATAAAACACTATCCTGAATGCTAAATTCTCCTCATCTGCCACCAGCCACAATACTTACCTGAGTTCACTATATACTTTTGGGTTTGAAAAGCAGTAGATGAGAACAACCAGAACTAGCAACAGCTATATTAGCACTGTAGCTGGATAACAACTCAGGATGAGAAGATGCCAGCTTCATTGTTTTATTCATGTTTCTTTCACGTTGAATTTAGCACTTAAAACTCCACATACACAGAACAACACTTGAGTTTGTCTGCCCCAGATGCACCGCAAAAAAGCCAAAGAATGCAAAAATCACCAATTTACTCTGACAAGCAGCTATGGGAAATGCACTATACTATGCTGCAAAAGCAAAAGGCAGTAACTAAACCAACACTGAAACTGGGGAGAGAAAATAAATGTATGAGTGAATTTGGATTGATTTTTTATCAGTTCTCACAGGGGCTGCAAAGAAGTTTAGATAGAGAAAAAAAGAGAATATTTCAAATAAAACAATTAATAAAATAAATGACATCCAATTAATAACAAATTGAATTTTATAAAATTCATAAAATGTATACAACCGTTGCATGATAGTATTGTAAGTGAGATCAGAGCATGCAAAGATAAAATTTATACAGAATGTTTTCAGTAGGGGTTCACTTGTGCAAGTTAGGACAGATTGCTTACCAATATCAATTGGTAATGCTGCTGGAGAAGCAATATAATAATGTAGACAACATTGAATTAATATATTTTCGCAAGGTTAGATTAGTGATAATTAATCAGACAGTAGATAGTTCTTGATAATTACTCACTTAAACCCCTTTATCAAAAGAATAATTAAGAATGTGAAGAGAGAAGAATGGAGAGAATTTTGTTCTACCATAGGAAAAGATACTCCTATGGATAAAATTTGAAATATGTTAAGAAATATCAGTGGAAAAGGAAAGAAGTCAACTCTAATACCCGTTTTAATTGAGGAAGACAAAAATGCAGTAATTGATACAGATAAAGCAAACATGTTAGGTAAGGTTTTAGAAAGATCACATAAAATAGAATTGGGTAAAGGATATGAGATAAAGAAAAAAGGACATTTTAGATAAAAATCCAAATATAATGAAGAAAAGAAATAGCAATAAGAGCTGTATGGATTCAGAATTTTCACTTACAGAACTGAAAGTAGCATTACAAAAATGTGGCAAGTCCACTCATGGGGTTGATAAAGTAAGTTCTAAAATGATAAAGCATTTGTCAGATAAAATATTATTAAAGATACTTGAGTTATATGATAAAATATGGATGGAAGGAATTATTCCAAAAATATGGAAGCTGTAGTAATCCCTATTGTAAAGGCAGGAAAAAAATTCAATAAATCCAGGAAGTTATCATCCAATTGCTCTGACTTCAAACTTATGTAAATTAATGGAAAAGATTATAGTTCATAAACTAACATATGATCTAGAGAAAAAGGGTAAATTTAGTAAGTATCAATGTGGATTTAGAGGTAAAGTTTCAACCATGGATGCATTAATCAAGGTCAGTAATGAAGTAGAGAAGACAATAGCTAAAGAAATTATGGCAGTATTTTGATATAAAAAAAGCATATGACATGGTATGGAGAGAAAGGTTTTTTAAGCATCAAGGATAGGAATAGATGGAAATATGAATAATTGGTTAGGTTATGTATGAAAAAACATTATAGTTCAAGTGGTAGTGTGTCATTCTTTAATTTATGAGGCAGAAAATGGAATTCCTCAAGGGAGTGTTATAACTCCAATTCTTTTTAATATTATGATAAATTATATTTTTGACAATTTTGTGGGGTTATTTGGAAGAGAGGGAGAAATACAAAGCAAGTGATTTCAGGTATGCAAACCAGCTATTAAAAAGGTGGAAGAGTGGAGTATAGAATGGAGTTTTAAAATGTCAACTAGTAAATCATGTTATATGATATTCGGGAGGAAAAAGACTTTAAGAATATTGAATTAGTATTGTATGGGAAACCTTTAGACCAAGTTAAAACATTTAAATATTTGGCAATGTGGTTAGATGGGAGATATACCTGGAAAAAACACATTGAGGAAATTGACAAAAAATGTGTGAGGATCTTAAATGTGATGAGGTCGATAGCTGGGAAAGAATTGGGAGCAGAAAGAGACTCAATGCAAACAATTAATCAAGCCTTGATCAGATCAACAATTGATTGGGGATGCATGATTTATAGGTCTGCTCCAAAATCACTATTAAGAAGTCTAGATAGAATACAATATAGAGCCCTTAGAATATGTTTAGGAGCAGTTAAAACAACACCAATCAATGCATTATAAGTAGAAGCGAATTAAATGCCATTGAAATTAAGGAGAGAGAAATTGTCTTTGGTATTTTGGACATCTTTAAAGAGTTACACTGGAGAAAGTATAGCTAAAGATGTTTTAAATAGTTACTTATTGGGAATACTTAAGTATCGAGAGAGGATATGGATAGAAGATAAACCAGTTGGCAGAGAAATATACGATTGCAAATATTGTATGTAGTGCATCACCTGTATGGGGAGAGGTCCCGAAATGATTTCTGAAGTGAATATTAGATAAGAAACGGGAATGGGAGGAAATGGGTATGATTAAGTATCAAGTTAATAAGTACATACAGGAAAGATTCTATGCAAGTACGCACATTTATACTGATGGATCTAAAGATCCAAGAACAGGGATTACAGGAATAGGAGTTTATATTCCAAAGTTTAAAATATCAATATTGGAAGGTCAGCATAGATAATAATAATAATAATAATAATAACATTAATAATATCTGTTTTTTTTAAGAGAAGACCCTCATGAATTTGCAATGTTAAATATAGCTTTGGAGAACTTATTGCCATTTGAGGAAAATTAGCAGTATAGATATCATATTCTTCTTGATCACTTGAAATTGCATTCAGCCCATCATCTTGCCCTCGTTTATGCTCATCATCCACAGCCTTACACTACTTCTTTAAAATCTCTTCAGAAGAGGTACGGCCAACCACACCATCTGGTGTTAAGAGAAATTACTTCTGTCCAGAGCCTTCCAACTGTTCGCTCTTGAGATTCTCGAGGATTCAGTCAGTTTACCGTACATATTAGAGCTTTGGTAGGCATGCCTCAGTCCTGGAAAAACATCCACGTTTGGTAGAGCTGATGAAGGGTAAATGGACTGCATTTATATAGCGCTTTCACACACCCAATGGCCACCAAAGAACACGAGGGCATCTGCGCGTAACTCTGATCATGTGAAAGGGGTTCCCCAGTGGAGAAACCCTGTGGTCCTGAGCCACCACTATAAGGCCCTCAAGCGGAGCAGACCAAAAGGAATTACGATTGAAGCTGCTTGCCATGACGCCCCAAACTCTTTGAAAGTGATGGCCTGGCCTAACCCAATACTCTTTATTGTGGTTAAAATAGTATTTAAACGAACAGGAGACAATTGTGCCCGCATTGTGACTGAATCCCACTCTACTCCCAGGAACGTAGTCCTCTGAAGAGGAGTTAAGGAACCCTACTTCACACTGAGTGTCCACCCCAAGCACTCAGATGAGGCAAAACAACATCTAGATGTTAAATCCCCAGTTCTCCTGAATGAGCCAGAATGAGCCAGTCAATTATATGATTTAAAATACAGATCCCCTCAAAGGAGCAAGGGCAGCATCCATACATTTAGCAAAGGTACGAGGAGACAAGACAAGGCCGAAAGGAAGGACCGTATATTGATAAGAGAATCTCAGAAACTTCCTAGTGATGGGGTTAGAAGGGAACAAGGAGTTAAGGAGCCTGTGGATCTAATCACGACAGACCAGTCTTCGGAGCTGGTTTGACTGACATACGGTATCCTGAATCTAACCCCCTCGGAGGTTGATCCATTAACCTGAGATCCAAACCCAGGCCTAACTACCCCTCCCTTCACAGGAACTATGAAGTGCCGGCTCCCGTAACCAAAGAAGAACCCACGTTGAGGTCTCCTGTGTTAAGAGGGACTAGACTTCATGTTCCAAGAACCGACCCTGTTGGCTGGCCAACATGTGAGCCACCCCGAGTAGATAATATTTTTCATATTAGCTCCACTATAAGCAGGACCCCTTAGGCTGTATTTTGAAGAACCCCTCGGGGTGTCTAAATATGCCATTATGGGGAGCAGTCCCTCGTGACTGGCCTCGGCTATAAATTTCCAAATTGCTTCGGTGACCTGAAGCAGCTAACTGGCAGGAACTAACCAAAATATGCTCTCTACAGACCTCTTGAGAGGCGGTGAACTCGACAGGGCCGCAACATCTCCAGGCGGACACTGCGATTTGTGTTCGCTGGTAGCCGATGTTTCCCGAGGCGCCATCGGCGGCGGGAGCAAACATCGATTTCCTAAGGGCTGCATAAGAGTGCGAGACTCCTACTCGCCCTCTTGGGGGAACTCCCATAAGGGTCCGCATGTTACGACAAGACCTCTTGGTCAGGGTCATCTTAATCCGAGAGACAGTCCTCAGATCTTGTCGGACATTTCATTTTTTCCCGGCCAATGTCCGGTAATTACCGGGCAACGGAAACCTGCTTAGTTTGTACTACAGACCAACCTTTACAAGTGGTCTCTGGTGTGGTACCACTGCAAAACTGCTTTCACACCAACCAGACTCAAATGTGAGGTCAAATGTGCTCAGATAATTCTGATTGAGTGCCATAAATAAAAGTAATATTTACTGAAACATGTAGTTGCATGTACAACATTAAATATAGTGAGATTTCTTCCCAATCATAATACCCTGGGTCTTTAGCCTGTTTGAGACAAGGAACCTCTTGTGATTCCAGCAGGTGCTCGCACAAGGAGACAGGATCTCTAAATTACTTTCCTACTGTTCTCGCTAGGCCTCAGGCTCAGTTTTCTTTGTCTCTCTCCTGTGCTCTACTCTGAACACAGGCAGATGTGGCTGGATCTAACTTCATGCTGTGCTGGACAGGACCCTTGAGAAGGAAGCAGGTGGTCTGGTGTGTATACATGACTTTGCGTGTTTGAATTTCCTATAGCTCTACAGGCTAAGGTAGCCAAGGGATTTCTCTGCTACTGCAACAAGAGCTGAGGGACATGAACTATAGCTTTTAAAAACAAAGCAAACACCACAGAAAGAGCCCAGTGATTACTCTAAAAAAACAAATAAACTTTATTTACTGTATAATAGTCTGTTACACATTACCAGCCACTGACAGGTGGTAATCATCAATCCACAAGAGTGATACAAGTAAATAGATGGTTTCTGCAATGGCACGGCTTGAGCATAAGACTTGAGTTGTGGTTAAAGTTTCCTCCAAAACTTAACTAGTAAACTAATTAAATCAATCTAATAATTATATGAGAGACTACCTCAGTAATCCTGCTCACAGTGAAGAAATGGAAGATCTTTATCCTAGACTTTTCACAAGCCATTTACAACAGAAAACGTAAGGCAGGCCCAGTAGGTACATCAGCATACAAATGCTTGCAATGCTGGTCTTCTCAACAGGGATAAAATACATCCCATTTACTAGAGTCTCAAAACTCTTGAATATCTTTCAAAGATGTCCAAAACATAAAAACTTTGAAAAATCTCCGCTCTAAACATTATTTAAAGCAACCCTGTACCTTGTAGGCTACATAAGACTTTGTTTCTCTGAGGACTAAAAAACGCCTGTTGGAGAAAGCAATTTTAGCCAGGTATTGCTATTTTTGCATGCAATATCAACTAGATGGTCCAAGAACTGTCTGAATGAGACTATGGTGGTCTTAATAAAAGCATTAAAAAGACCTAAAAGCACATCTTGATTGCATTCTTAAGTTTGCAGAATGCTAAAACATTTCTGACAGTATGGTAACATAAGAAATCGAAGAGAGCAGAGAAACATGGCAATATGCCTTTGTCAAATCCGTTTCAGATGGTCGTTCCACTAACCTGTAAATGTCCTGTCATCATTATCCTCCAATTCAACCTCTATTAATACTAACAGTCAGATAAAGCTCAAAGTGAGGCACCCAGGCAATTTCGTCTTTTTTCACTCTCTCTGGTCTGTCAGTGTGTGTAAGGACCAGGCAGGAAAACCTTTCAGAAGAGTGAGGTAATTATCCATTCTCTACTGTCTGCCTGCTACGTAGGTACAGGCCATTCTCCAACTGCTCGTTAATGAAGAGTCCAATCAAATGCAGTTTAAAACCACAGGTCTAGACAACGGGCCGTTTTGACACACTCGCCATGACAATGAAGATGAGGGACTGTTTTTTGGAGTGGGGCCAACTACTTTATTCATTTATGCGAGGGCCAAAAGCACAGTGTGCGTTCCACAATATTTTAGTTCTTTTCTAAATACATGCCAAAACAAACTGTGATCTAAAGCTTCATCTAAAAAGTTTTGCCATTTCTTTTAAAAGAAAATGGCTTTTCCTTTTTTATACAGTGCCACAAAATCATTCCTAGTTGTTTGGGATTCGCTTTAACCGTATGCATAATCATTTGAAATTTAATAACAGACAGGGTAAAACAAAAAAAAAAAACTCTTATTGTTTTGAAATTGAAGCTACAGTGTGTGGGATCGGCAATCATATCTTAGCTGGTAAACAGAACCATTATCGCTAATGATAGAGTGTGTTTGAATACAATGTGCATTAGGATGAAGTGTGGGTTATCCAAACAGATTCTGCGAGCCCTTAGCAAGTCGCTTGCACAAGCAAAGGCCCATTGTTAACCATTATTAGTAGTATTCATCTCCTCCCAAATTAAGACTAAATCAGCTGACTTAACTAACTTAATGCCTGAAGAACATTAGGGGAAAAAGTTCATGAGCGGAGATGAAAATAAAGTACAAAAGCTTTATCCTTGTAGTTCTATGTAGTAGACATACAAAACCAAATACTAACATCTGGTTTCAGAATCATCCGCTCAGACATCGTCCATATTAGTATATATGACTAGGCTGGGTTTCCCCATGCTGCCTTTGCGCAGCACGTTTTTATACACGCTGCTAGGTAGTCTGGATAACATGGACCAAATTTTCGCCTCAGCGAGGGAAGCAATCACAGAACGGGGAGGAAGCAGCAAGACGATCACGATGATTACATTTATTGTATCAGACTAAATAATTAAGGGGATTTTACATGATTTATTCAGGTAGATTCCATGAAAGAAATCAAGCCTTAACTACTCAAAAATATTTGTTACCATATTTTTTTAAGTAAATAGCAGTAACATTTTTTACAGTGCATGTATCTAATGTTTGCCTGGATACACAGAAAAATAACTAAAGTGCTTCTCAAGAGGTTTTGGTTCAAGAGGGACCCAGATTTATATTGGACAACTTTTTTAAAAAAACAAAAGAAACAACATTATGCAAAATTATTCAGATATGTCATGTGTTCTAGCTCAAGCACACCTGGTGCAACTAATGAAGCCCTTGATTAGTTGCATCAGGTGTGCTTGAGACAAAACCTGTTTAGCAGATTTGTTCTGTTGTGAGGGATTCTATTTAGGGGTTGGATAATTTTAAGACTGCACAAATCATTAAAAGTTGTATTTTCAGGTGAATATAGGGAAACCGCTTGAAACATTTGTTGTGTTGAGCTATTTCAATTACTTTTGTTTGATTTGTTCATTGCAAACAGCTGAAAGTCAGTAAATTTTGCCAATAAACCTGATTTGCATTGGGGTTTTAATAATTTCAATTACAACTGTAGACTTAGCAGGAATAGTACCACATTTCACCATTTTCGTTTATTATTTTTTCCCCCATTTACAACCATAACAGATAAGACTTGCAACCCATTTTTGGGTCAAGACCCACCAGTTGAAACAGACAATCTCCACTGGGATAAAATAGAAGGTATAGAAAGAAGCAGCAGACAATCCAAAAAACATGTAAAACAAAACCTCCCAGGACAATTGATCCACCAAACACAGTTGCAAACAAGACCTCCAGTGCTGATAGCTGCTGTCTTTTGCCACCCAGTGAAATCAACATTTATAAGAGTGGTAATGAGCGTTTTCCTTCCCGTGTGACAGCGCTAATTACATTAGCATGAGCTATGAAATATGAGCTAGCTGACACGCAGTTCCCTCAGAGGATGATGAAGGAGCAGGCCGATTTTTTAATAAACACGGTGCTGGCGAAATATCATCTCTTAACTGCCTTTGTATCGAGCTGCATACACTTCTTCTGCCAAGATCCACCACTGACTCCCTAGGAATTTATGTACAAATAACTACTTTTTAATAGCCCTGTAATGTGATTTCCTGCCAAAGAAATATTCAAATAGCTTTCAAAACCAGTACAGTATATTATCAGCCCCAAGCTAAACTGGATATGGAAGGGTGAAAAAAAGAGAGACAGATTATTTTTTACTCTGTAATTATTATACCATTGTCATCTGTGGGAGAGGAAGAAAGACAGGGCAATACTGCTTCAGTTTCACTGGGGAGTAAACGGCTTCGTTTTCAAAGACTCAAGTACAAAAATACAAACAGTAATTGTCACATTTAATTACCGCAATCATTACCCCATCACATTTATCACACGTTTTCTCAATGGATTACAAAATAATCTCTCTTTCATTAAGGACGATTGGAAATGAAAAAGATAAAGGCTGTACAACATCTTAGATGTATGTGTATATTTTTAAATTGCTGACTAAATGCAAATAAATTCATAATGCGCACATGTTGTTTTTTTAGATTTTCTGAGTTTGTGACTGCAACTCATTTTTATGTGGCCTTAATGAATCAACTGCAGGCTTTTGAGACCGCTGTGACATTCGTTTGAGTGTCACTGAAAGAATTTCACTACTTCTCATGTGACCATTATGGTACCATGGACTGCAGAACTGAATTAATTGCCTTGGCAATGTGACTCACTTTCCATTGTTTTGCTTCCCATTTAGGCTTAGGAGCAGTTGCAAAATCCCAGAGTGTATTGCTTATGTGTATGCCAGCAAAACACATAAAACAAAAGAAAAATATGAACTGAATTTGTGAAGAACATAATTAAAAAGATCTCTGTTTGATTCAGGGACAAATAACACAGTGAAACAAAAACCCTGAAAGTAAGACCACATTTATAGCATTTATAGCTCATGAGAACCATAGTGGAATTGTTTTGTTAAATCTGAATTGGGGGAATAATCTTTACCCCCCTAGAGCCTAAAAAAATCCTAGCCAAATTATTTCTAATATGCACTACCGTTCAAAAGTTTTTAAATGTTTTTGAAATAAGTCTTTTCTGTACACCAAGAAAAAAAAAAAGGTCACATTTCTTATCAAATGTTCAAAACAGTTGCTGCTTAATATTTTTAATATATCTCTCTATTCAAACCGTGCAAAAAAAGGAAGACATTTTTTCTTCCATTTTCAGGTAGACCAGCATTTGGTCAATTTAATGAAATCTTTCAAATATAAGATAATTTCCATTTAAAATAGTCACAAATTAATTTCAAGGGGCAAGAAAATATATTTCCAAATATATTTAAATAAAATGTTGTTAAAAAATATCTGAAAATACACATTTTTGCCATTCAGGGTATTAGTAATCGAGACATCAACACTCCAGATCAAGTGCTTAACACAGTGTGTAAGAAATTTTACAGTAATGCTTTCTGG
Source organism: Cyprinella venusta (assembly GCA_038021265.1). NCBI lineage: Eukaryota > Metazoa > Chordata > Actinopteri > Cypriniformes > Leuciscidae > Cyprinella > Cyprinella venusta. The sequence continues at coordinate 8,167,945 of CM075871.1, forward strand.
AGATGAGACTTTTCACAGCAGACCTCCAGGAACTCAAAGAGACCCGGATAACCCAGTGAGCTCGGTCCTGGCCATGTGAGCCAATCAGACCTGTGGGCTCCAATCTCCCCATACACCTCCACCCAAATGGAAAAGAGTCCCAAGCTGTTCTGTCAAGCATCTGTGCGTATGTAACAACTTGAGAGTATGTGTGACTAAAATAAAGCTTGAGTGATTCATAAAGTGCAAATGCTTTTAATTTCGACACAAACAATTAAATGAGCATGCTGCATTAGAAAGAAAGCATGAACTCTTGCACTCTTATACAACTAATGTCCTTGGCCCCTCTCTGAGAGTGTGTGTAGAGCATCAGGAGTGACTTTGACAAGCTGATAATGGGGCTCTTTTTGGGGGGCTGTGCTGTGAGCAGCCCCTCCGCACACCCGGCTTATCTGGCTCTCTCTAGGGAAGTGGACAAAGAGAGAAAGAGAGAAAGAAAGAGGTTCTCAACTGACACTTGCATCCTTATCGCTCTGACAGCCGCCGTTTACAGGAGAGCGGAGTGCCAGTCAGATCATTTACAGGAACAGATTAGTACTGCCCAATGTCTCTCTCTCTTTCTCTTTCTCTCTCTCTCTCACACACACACACACACACTCTTCTTTCTTCCCATCTCTTCTCACTGTAGACTCTCACACTATAGCCTTTGTGCACTGCAGTGTGCGCACTGTGAAATAGATGCAGTCTGCATCAAGACTCACTCAGAAGGTGATGGGAAATAAGAGAGTACATTAATTCAAGTGTCTCACTTAAGTGCAGACTTGTACTTTACAACTATACTAACTTTTTAGACTAAATAGCTAATGTTTACTGCACTAAATGCACAGACAGAATTACAGAGACAGAAGGATGGATGGATGGATGGATGGATGGATGGATGGATGGATGGATGGATGGATGGATGGATGGATAAATAGAACAAAAACACTAAACAAGGATTAAAAAGTTAGAAAAAAAACATTAATATGTAGAAAATACAAAATGTCCATGACTTTTTTGATGATTTTTCTCTCTTTTTTTTTTGACCAAATTTTTATTGAATTAGAAAATATTTTGTACAGGACCAAAAGTAAAATAAACATCATTCTGAAAAAAAAAAGTTGTACCAGACAATGAATATGGGTCTTATCTGGCGAAATGATCAGTCATTTCAAAAATAAATAAAAAAGTTTTATAAGCACACATGCTCGCCTTGCTCTGTTCTGTGATGCGTGTTCTTGACTTTCCTGTTCGAACTCGTTCATCAAAATGAACTAATCTTTTTTCAAGTCATTTGGTTCATTCAACGAACGAAATGAACGAAATGACTCAAATAAAGATTTGATGAACAAGTGTGTGAAAAGTGAACTACTCCTTTAAATGATGCTCCCTGGGAGTGAGATACATTCTATGAATCATAATGAAATGAACCAATTGATGATTAGGATTTTTAGAAACATATTTGAGGTTAGCCCATATTGAGTCCCAATATATTTCAATTCTGACCACTGAATCAGTCCCATTAATATCCCAGAGGCAAATGTCCACCACTGGTAACCTTTTGTAAGAAGCTTCCAAAAACAACAGGTACAGTGACAAAACCATCCCCCTTGTGTTTCCAAATGAAGTAAGCAACTTATGCAGAGTAAGACTAGTAATACTAGAACCCCAAGGAACCCCATATGCACGCATGGCAGATCTCAGGTGCAGATAAACAAAATGTCCATGACTTTAAGAAGACTAATTTCTATGGCCTGCAAAACACCAATTTAAAATTCCAAAAATATTTTCGGATTTTCAATGACCATGAGAATGTAGCACGCGCTGTCGCAGGTGTGTGTTACATTTCTCACATTTTTACCACTGCTTCAGATGTGGCTCATCGAATCAGAATGAATCAGCCATCATCTTTAACATTTGATATTTGTGAAAAATATCACAAATATTATATAAACAAATAAATTATGAACTTTATATTACAGCAACACCAAGTAACTTTTCCTCTGCGGTCACCCTACAGGTTGGAAGCGGAATTGCCCATTACCGCTGTCGTAAATAATTTAGCCTACCGCAGCCTACTGTCGCATACTCGCTCGTTGTATCCAGCTTATGGGCTTAGTTTAATCAGGAACTAGTAGGGGGAACATTTGTTTAGCCCTGCTTTGATTTTCATGATAAATAAATGATTAATACTTTAAAAGTGATATATTACTGTATGCAAAGAACAATGCTCTTGATGCAACATGTTTTTACCCAGTGCTATGAAGCAGAGTTTGGGTTTTGACTGACCAGCTAATTTGTATCTGAAAATAATTCCTGAAAGACACCAAAACAGATATAATATGTTCTGTTATGCTCAGTAAGATTTTTATATTTCCTCTTTTGCTTTCTCCATCCCTCCTTATTGCAAAGGCTTCCAAACACCCCTCATCCAAACTCTCTCCCCCTCTCTCTCTCTCTCTCTTGCTCTAATGAATCATCCAGAACTTTTCCTTCAAAGAAAGATGATAAAGCCCCTCTGGCACAAACACATATTGCATGCATTCATCACCACACAGATTTAAGGTATGTCAGCTTGCACCAATAGCTCCAGCAATCGTGCACACACACACACACACACACACACACACACACACACACACACACACACACACACACGGTTTAATATATCTTCAGTGTAAGAGGAGCCCATGGTGCTCTGTCCCTCCACCACAGATCGGTTTTGGTCCTAAGTCGGTGCTGTGTGGTTGCCCACACGCGCCGTGTCCACTCTAGGCCGTCTCGGGGCCTTGATGCTGCTGTCAGATAAAGACACAGCTCTATTTTGCTCTGGACAGATGAGGCAGCGAGTAGACAGGTAGGCAGGCAGCAAGGGTGGAAAGGGCAGACGGAGAGCTGAATACTCATCCAAGGATTCACACACAACAGCTGACTGGTATTCAAGATATCACGCACTCCACAGAGCAGGGCAGAATGCACAATCATTAGTGCTCCTTCTTTTTCTGGACATGTACACACAGACAGTGCCACATACTCTCTGACTAAACCTTTCCTTTATCAGACCCAGTGTCTTTGCACCCTGAGCAAGTAACACTTTCATTTAATTGTAGCCTGTCACAGATTTTAAATAGCTGCTTGGAAGGGGGGAAATACATCAATCTCTTCATATTTAAAGGAGCGAGAGAAAAAGTAGAGGAAAAAGTCCAAGCCTATTTATTTTTCTCATTTCCAAAACCTAGTGAGCTGCACTAAGTGAATATAGGCATGTTTCAGACATAAAGGTGTTCCAAATGGTATCCAACTCCAAAATAAAATGATTTAATAATTTACTCACCCATGTGCCAATCCAAACCGATATGACTTTGTCTTCTGTAAACACAAAAATCAAGATATTTTGAGTAATGTTTCTATTTTTTTTGTCCATACAATGAAAGCCAAATGGGTCTAAAACAACACTGGATGAATCAGCATTAATTTGGATTATGATTATTTATTTCATTCAACACTAAATGACCAGAAAATAGATAATTGAGGGATTAATTTGTTTATTTAATTTCAACTTGCTTTGTGCTTAACAGGTCTAACTGTTGGTTATCCTGAGCTAAACCTTGAACTTTTGTAGTGAATTTGAGTGTGTACTGGTTTTTTTTTGCAATCGTTTTTGCCATATTTTATGGTCCTAATCAACTCATGCCATTTTTCAAAGTGAAGCCTTAGTTTATTTTGTCACTATGTGTTGAATTTAACACTTAAGAATACTTATGGATAGAGTCTTTTAAAAAAGAAAACAAAAATCCCTGTTTGAAAATGAAAATGGCTGGAACTCAATATCCCAAACTATAAAATTAATAATACTACTTATAATAATTATAATACTATAAATAATTATTATTAATTACCTAAATAATAATAATAATGAAGAACAAGAATTGTATTGTGCCTTTACAGTTGTTTTACGTTCGATCAAATCACAATACAAGAAGATATGTGACTAAGTGAATACTTGCATTATTCCTATGAAAATTCCATAGTCATTCTCACACAGCCAATGTCAACTTCTACTTCAATACCTTTTATATATTAAATATAAATTTTATATAAATATAATATAAAATGTAACATCACGGTGCCTCAATGAGGGACAGAAAGTGAAATCTGTTTACACATTAGCAAAGGAAAATCTGAAAGCTCTGGTTTAATGTTCACAGACAAACTCCAAATATTGTCACTGTAAAGGAAAACATTTCTGATTAACTCCAGAAAATAGGAGCAAGGGTTCACGTCTCCGGTTCAAAACCCTTTTCTAAACGCAGAGCAATACAATGTGCTCATAGCCTGGCTAAAACTGCAGCTAGACAACAGAGGTCCGGCCAAATCAATACTAATGAATTCTGGGGTTGAAAATCGAGACAGATTTCATTGTGGCCTGGACTTCATAAACAATACATTTTCATTTAGACCTGCAAATGAAAACTTAGTGGAAAAACAACAACCAGGCATGCTGGAAAGAAAACCACATATATCCAAACATCAGTGATATAGTTATGTGCTGTGTATTATATTACAGTCATACACTTGACCATAAAACGCTCATATTTGGTCTTATAAACATTAAACTGATTGTAGCAGTGGCAGGGATGTATGCACTACAGCGGCTAGCTCATATAGTTATGTCAACCTCACCTATCAGCATGTCTTTCTTTGTGCAAAGGCAAATTAGTTTACCATTGAACAATTTCTAAATACTGATCCGTGAGCTGTGGTGTGGTACAGTAATGCAATTAGTATATGGAAAATGTCACTAAAAGACAAAAAGAGAGAAGCAGTGCTAAAAGAGAAAGGAGGAATGTGATGAATGAAGGAGTGGTGTTGTAGCAACCTTGGACTGGAAGTCCATGAAAAGATGAAATAAAAAATATGTTTTAAACCTGGAAATAAAAAAGAGACAAAAGAATAACTTGAACAAAGATATAATAAAATAAAGAAGAAATATACACCTCATACTAAGGTTATCAGTCAGTTGCAACAAACTTCTTAACTTAAGAAAACCCTTTGATCGCAACAAATGATTAAATGATTACTACAGGTTTTCTTATGTTAAAGAGTTTTTTTGCAAGTATAGGCTGGATGATTTGAGAATGATCCAAAGAGAATGCTGGATAATAGGATCATCAGGTTTTTCATACACATGTATAATTCAGCAAATAAAATTTTAAAAAGGTTTGTTACTCCAGACTCCACTGTTATTTCTGAATAAACTTAAAACAAAGTAAAACGATCAAATGCAATACTTAAAAATATAATTCTTGTTACACCACAATGTAACGCAGCCCAGGAAAACACCACCACTGGCCGAGATCCAGTCATGTGGCCGGCTGCCTGAGATCATTAATGGATGCTACATGCCATACCACAGACTCAGAGTCCATTGCTTACTATATATTCTGCTGTTGTCTTTAACAGAAGCACCGAGTGATTCTTACGACAGCCGGAGAATAAAATATCAACCACCCACACGAGAACCTGCGAGCAGTGTCATAAAGGAAGAAACACTGTAATATGACACACCTGTGGGACTAAAGACATGATATAGAACAAATCTTCTTTACCCTTATTTGTATTAGATAAACTGTAACCCTTACAGCCTCATAATTCTGTATATTTCGTAATGGGGCGGTAGTAGCTCAGTGGCTCATGTAGGTTGTCTACAAACTAAAAGGTTGGTGGTTCCTGACCAAGTGTCAAAGTGTCCATGAGCAAGACACCTAACCCCAGCTACTCCCAATGAGCTGGATGGCGCCTTGCATGGCTGACACCGCCGTCAGTGTATGAATGAGTGAATGAAGGGGTGAATGTGAGGCAATATGTAAAGCGCTTTGGTGGCCATTGGGTCTGTGAAAGCACCATATAAATGGAGTCCATTTACCATTTATGGCACTAGCTCACTAAAGTGAGTCTTGACATGAAAAATGACAGCAAATAAATAGATGTTTGCTGAATTAATCAAAGTGACCTGCATTTTTAAGCTTTTGGATAAAGCCCAAAACTGTCTTTTTCCAGTTTTGCCAAAATCTGCAGTGCATTCTGGGAAGCTTTGGACACCACATTACAATATAAAATATTACGCAAGTTATATCCTTTCCCTTTTCTATTTCATCTGAAAAATGACTGGAAGATGAATTATCCCCCAAACCCTTTGCATGTTATCAATATGTGTATGTTATATTGCAAGCAGCCAAGGTGAGTTCAGTGGAAAATGCAATTCTCCCTCTTCCTTTGGGAGAGTAGGTGATAATGGAGGTGGATAGTGCGGCCCAAATCACAGATTAGGCTGAATGTATGAGGGTTTTTTTTTTCTCATCTTCTCTCATAGAATAGAGAGATATGTAGAGGTAGAAAGATCAAGGCCACCACACTTACCAGAGTGTGTTATCATCTCCACATCAGAACTGTGGAGTGGATGGGGAAAGACTAAAGAGTAGAGCGTGTTCCCCAGGGAACCTGCCTGAAGGGGTGCGAATGCAGCTATCATGTTGTTCCAATTCCCTTATTCGCTTAAAACATTATCCACCCGTCAGTTTTGCTTACTGCAGGTTTATTTAAGGAGCATGCTCTTGAACGGCAACAGTACCAGGTAGTAACCTGGTAGTAAGAGAAAATATTGATATTATGGACAGGTAAAGAGTAGTTTCTGACATTGTTGGATATGAAGAATTGGTTCAAATCAAAAAGTTGATTGCTATTTGTTACTCATTTGTTGCATGATTTGGCTGCTGTGTTTCATTCAAAGCGTGTGATGGTACATTCGAAGGGACTTTCTCTACGGGTTAACTGTGCATTGCTCTTACAGCATGACTGTGATCTCAGACTAGCTTCAGTTTCAGGTCACTCTTTTACCATACTATCTAAATGCCAGCTCACACCAAGAGCAAAATGAAAAAGTGAAACTAACTGGCGAAAAACACCTACTCAAATCCAGACTGAAACAAAAAAGCACTCTGGTCATTCACATACTTTAAAGGAAAATACATGTACTGTTGCACTAACCCATTACTATTAAATAACAATAAACTATGTCATTGGAGCGGCAAAATAATGCTAGACAATTATATATGCAAAATTATATAGGTTCCCTTTCAGTCGATAACGTCAGACGTCGACTGAAATGGAATCACGCCAGGGAGCCTATAGACCTTATTCAGAGCAGCGCCATGACAGGTATGAAAGTGAGGCTGTGAGGGATAGACTTACTGTGTTTCCAATGGCATCCGCTGTAAAAACCTGAATTAAGCTCCTAGATTACTTTCAATTTTCCACAGCTTACATTGTCGGGAGTTTTTTGTCAACTGAAATTTCTTGGAAAGAAATTTTTCCAGTGTTTCATAAGCAGAACAATCCGAAAACACATTAAATAACAGTACAGCCCATTGAAGAGATGCATGACTATCCCTCACAGCCTCGCTTTCATTCTCATTAAAAAAATCAAAGATGGCGCTGCGGTGAATAAGGCGTATTGTCTTCGAGTATTATTGAACGAGCCAATCAGTGCTGGGAGAGTTCACTTTCTACATGAACTAGTTCAAAGTTCAGTACACACATTTTAAAATGAAGTAGTTCAGTTTATAGTTCAGACTTCAAAAAATGAACTAGTTGTTCACAGTTATTTTTCACAGTTATGTTGCGAGCTTCTTTTTTTAATTAATGCCACAGCCCATATACAACCGACGGGCAAAGTGCGCACAGAAATGTAAGATTTTTCCCATCCTCCCCGACCTCGTCATAAAACCCATTTAAATGACCATGATCAATAATAATGATCTTGCGCAAAAACTTGCCAAAGAAATTAATTTAATCAGGCTATTATACACACACCAGGAGTAACAAAGCCAAGCTGCTTGAACTTTTGTGCCAGGAGTGGCATTAAGTTTTATTCAGTAATAAGATTTATTCAGTAAGCATTCCATTAAAAGCACAGCTTTTGACTAGTGAAGGGCAAGCATGTGTTCTAAATGCATGGGTTACATGTTCAGATAGGCTGTACATGTCTAAAAAACTGAGAACTATTATTATTAAAATAAACTGTTATTATTATTAATTATTAAACCAATGGCCCCAAGTCGAGAAACAATGCACTGGTAACTTACTGCTCTACTTTCTTTTATATCTGTCATTTTTGTCCTTCTAACATCTGCCTCAGTTTGACTACAAGTTCCCTTCATTTTTCCTTCATATGCAACAAGATGACAAGCAGGCAGTTGATAGACCTGATCTCCAGGTTTGACCTTCTAAGAGGCTGTGCAATTGCACCTGTCTCCTTTCGAATCCCTCCCACCAGCCTTTCTCTCACTCAGTGCTAAGTGATAGAGATGCAGCTTCATTGAAAATGACATCTTAAAGAGCTAGAAAAAGGTTACAGTGGCTGACTTCATGACACGGGTACATTATTTATATCCAACTTCCCTGCAGTGCCTTGGCCACCTAATTGGTGAAATGAGGTATTTTTATACATCCAAGGGACCAGTTACATTACACACAAACACTTTAAGCTACCTTCTTTTCATAAAAAATAAAGCTCTTGGTCAGTTTTGTTTTTTACTGAGAGAACTTCAGTGATGCTTCCTGAAGAATGTTGAAAACTAAACATTTTAAATGAAAATAAATGAATCAAACACATAAATTAACTAATGCATTAATACATTGAAAAAAGAAACTTGTTAAAACTCTGCTCTGTAGTCTAGAAACCAAATTTCCTTCCCATTTAAAGTCCCCCTGTAGTCAATCATTTTATACCTTCTAACTCTTATGAAATGGCATTTTTAAAAAAAATTTTTCTGTGAATATATATATATATATATATATATATGCCTTAAAAATAGCTTCAATGTAACTATTATTAAATGTAAATATGCAAATGAGCCCCGCCTCGACTCACTCATACAGGATCGTCTACAAGTCAATGTATCAGAGTGGTAATGCACTTTATGTATCAACCTCTACAACGTCGGACACATAACAGAAATTAATGTGATTAGCCTTTTGCTTGACTAGGTTATCATTATCATATAATAATGTGTTCTTAATATTACACAAACCGTGTTCCCGTTTGCCATCTCAGAGTCAAATACTGAAAATCAATATCTTTAGAAATGATTTGAACAACTTAGAACATCAGTGGAGAAAGCCATACAGTTCATCATACCATCGTCATATACATCACTCACCAGCTATATTGCTAAATGTACCTGGTTTTTCAAAACAACATAAAAATATAACGGGATAACCTGGCTTCTCTCGAGTCTACCCTGCTTTGCACCATAGCAATGATATGCTGTCTTTTTTCACTGCAGTTTTAAGGAGAAAATACTCAGCAGTTGTTTTGAATTATGAATCTGCACATGGTTTGTCTTAAAGCATATTAAAAACAACATAGACGTATAAAACTTGATTTTCACCACAGTGGGTCTTTAACAACTACTATCCAGTTCATTCAGGGATTATCAGCTGAAGTTATAAATGAGCTTTATTCATTGTTATTCACTCCCTACCTTTGGTTCAGTAGATATGAACTTGTTTAACGGTCTCTACAGGATATCTCGCTGTTATTAAAGATGAAAACCTCTCTAGGGAGGAATCGGCTCTAAAGCCATCATGCAGTGGTGAAGGAGTGTGAACACAAGGCCAAGACTGTGCCGCTCTGAACAGATTATCCCTCTACACCTTTCAATCTATTTCAAACCTCCATCTCTTCCATTAATGCCATTCTCAGGAGGACTGGTTTTTAAATAAATGAGATTCAATCAATCAGAGATGATATATGCAATGCATTTATAATGTTAGCTTACACATGTGAAGACAGCTAGACTTCTATGGGGTAGTTATGTCCTACAACATAGTACACCGCTACAAAAGGAAGTTTTGCACAGGATTTCAGCCAAAGATTGTCATCATTTATTCGCTCTTATGTTTTTATGACATTCTTCTGTGGAACACTATGGTATGGACAAAACAAAAAACTAAGACATTTCTCAAAATATCTTCTTTTTTGTTTGTGGAAATTTCTTCCTTTGTCCACAGAAGAAAGGCAATCATACAGTTTAAGATGATATAAGGGTTAGTAACTAATGGCAAGTTGAACTACCCATTTGAATAGATGAAGCCAGAAGCTGTTTAGAAGTTCAAGCTTGAATCTCTCATTGAAATCCACCAGTACCACTGGAGTTAAAAACATTATTACACGCTAACCGCTTTGAATCGAGCTGAGGCAAGCAGATAGTTTTGAACACTGGCTGGTTATGTATTTTCTCAATATGTGTTTTGGATCATTTTTTTACACCAAAAAAAATCTATGGAATGCAGCTTTAAGGTAAGACAAATCAAGATTATTACAAAGTGCACATTTAAAATTAATGAATTTAAAAAAAAATTGTGCACTTTAAGAACGCTTACTGGCATTTTAATTTCCCTATATATTATAGGGAAATTATATTATTATAATTATATATATATAATGCTATACACAATAATTTGTCAAATCAATATTCAAAGGTTTCCTGGAGAAATCTTGCATGCCTAGTCAAAAATTACTGTAATACGGATTTCTGGAATTTAAAAGGCACACAACGGTTTACAGTTTGGTGAGAATGGTGATTGTATTGGGTTGGGATACATGTTACCCGGCTGTAAATGGAGAGGACAGGACACAGGTGCAGAGAATGTTCCAAATTATGGCTGGCAAGACTTGCGACAAGCCAAAATGAGCCACAACATCTGTCTCTGCTGCTCGGCATTCGGCTGATCAGAAGTCAATTATAAAAACGTTAGCACCCCTGCAACGGTAAATCGCCCTCCATTAGGAATAATCATTGCTCAGCGCTTGTGTGTGTGGGACTAATTTAGTTTTGTGAGTGTGTGTTAAGATGGGAATGGGAATAGGGTGAAGTGACAATGAGGAGAGTGAGAGACTGCTTTAAGCAGTAATTTTCAATAGTCTTCAATAATCTGGATTCACGTGAACCAAGACACTGACGATATACGCAAACCCACAGATCTGCCTTGTGTCTCTCATTACATTACAGTCTTAAAAAGAGGAGGAGAGTTGTGCTCTGTGTGGCATCGTCCATCTGACAGCCCACAAAAGAAAACATATTTAGATTGAATTAAATTGACAGCCTCTTGACATAAGAACTGATTTACAGAGCACAAGATATCACAGCTCAACCTCACAATATATAGACTTTAAAAGAAAGCGCCCAGCGAAGACAGACAGGAATATGCTGTTCAAAGATTGGATTTTCTTTTTTTTTTATATCTACAAAGGAACATGCATACTCAAACACACACACAAACGGTTCTTGGCATTCTCACACACACACAGTCCATGATCAGGTTGCAAGAGTCGTGAGAAAATGAGAAGCGCTGTCAGTCAAACAGAGAAATGATGTGAGATCTGTCAGGCCTGCATATACTCAGAAATTGATTGGCAAAACTTTCATAGGGAAAAACTATAGCAAACCTTTGTCGAGTTTCTCATCTCAAGCACTCAATGAGAAAGCCTGTGGAGAGATATTGTGATCAGAGTTTTGCGAGGGAAAAGGACAGTGCACTAAAACGGTTAGTGCATTGACTCATGACCACAGAAACACCACAACCTTGGAGAGAGACAACTTACAGTATTTTGACATTATCCAACTGCTATATCCTGAATAGAAGAATACTGAATACATAGCCTATACCGCATATACCTGTATAAGCAGTGCTGGATAATAACTGAATACGTGTAATCTGGATTACGTAATTAGATTCAAAATATTACAAGTACTTGTAACTAGATTATATTACATTTTAAAATACTCATCATCAGACTAGTTACTTTTTTATTTTATTTAAAAACTGTAGGTAAATAATAAAAACAACTAAATAATTACATTTAAAAATAAATATAAATCAAATAAACCATATTTAACACCATTAATATATTATGCCATAACAAAATGTTTTTATATAACTAAATTATATTCCAGTGCAATAAAATGGCAATGAAGGAGAAATTTTGCGTGTCAAACAAGCTTGTTGATTTCATTAATATTACCTACAGAGAAACTGAAAATGGCATAAACTCATGCTGCGTGGGACAATCAAAAGAAAAAACAAAAGTCAAAACAGTTTCTGTGCCCAGGGCCCACAATCTCTTAATCCGTCTATGCTTTTCTCAGAACGGCACAGCCTCCATCTTCAGGGCCACAGACAATAGAACGCCAATCAATAGAGCTGACATTGAAATGCAAGCAAACAGATTGAAGGTAAAGGATGTCATGGCAACAAGCATGACTGAGTCTCTAACTCGAAGGACAGTTCCATCAAAATGACTTCATTATACAACCGAACACTTTTATTTGCATGCATTTAATCCACACACAAAAAAAATAATCCACTTCAATACACTCCTTGCACTCAAGGAGAACCTCAAGTTGATGAAACATACAAGAAGATCTTAGAGAACTGTCCAAAACTTTAAAATTTAATTTTGATACCAATGATTTAACATTGTCAGTTTATAAATGTAAAATATGAAAAAAAAAAAAAATGGAGATTTGATGGAGATTCTGTTTGCCAAATCTCAGACAAGTACACACTTTCAAATTAAATGCTTTTTCAAAGTAAAATAAACAAAAGTCATAAAACGTCTCGGTTAGGTATGTAACCTTCGTTCCCTGTGAGACATATCGTCGGTGAGTTCTCTGACGAATTGGGATCACGCTAGGGAGCCTATTGCCTTCAAGAAAACGAGCCAATAAATATTGGCATGCAAGATTTGCATTCCGCAAATCTTTCCCTGCCTCGAAAAGTTATTAAAGCCCCCATGAATTCAAAATTGACCATACTTTGTTTGCCTAAATTGATCGTTTTGAGATGAACAAATCATCCATTGAAGTCAATCCACACACACACAAAAAAAATTGGGTTCGTAATTTTTAATCAAAATCTGAAAATTTATATTGTCCTAAAGAAAATTTGTAATCTCCTCTAACAGCTCAAAGTCCATTTCAAATCCTTTTTTTGAACTGTTTACTGCAAGCACAGTGACCCACCTGGTGGCATTTTTATACCCATTTCCCCTGCACTTAAACAGCATGTTCCTGACACCTCTGAAAAACAAACCACACCGCTTTCACCTGGAGAGCTCACATTAGATTGGGCATAATTTCAGAAAACACCATATTATCTGACCCTGGGAGAGGAAAGCAGGAAGTCTGTGCTGTGGATCAGTGTGTGTGTGTGTGTGTGTGTGTGTCAGGGGGTGGGGGGGAGGTCTCTCTGCACTCGAGATGTGGAGATATGGAATGAGGCATTAATTGAGCTGCCTGCAGAGGGGAATAGCATAAGGAAGAGCTCATTAAAAATGATTATTAAAGAAACAAGCAGAGCAGCAGTGCTCAAGCATGGCCAAAACACTCAGACAGTGGAGAAACAGCTTGTGCCGTTCTGCCACGAGGACATAACTTACACTAAATATGGAGCAAAAAGTCACACACTAAACAGGACTTGCACACAAGTCTTTTTAGTCAAATTAACTGTGAAATAGTATGCATTAGGCAAACCTTTGGTGACAGAAATGATTCTTAATTGTAATTAAGCTGAAATATACAGAGAATCCAAAGATTCTAACTATTTCCATTTTCAGATGGTGCATACTATGAGAACATCTCACTGTTCAAGTGAAATTAAGTAAACTCAACATTCCAGCTAAGACACCGTAGCCTATTGGAACCTGTGCCTAGTTGTACTGCTATGTATAAAGCTTTTGCCACGTTTCTCAGTTCAACTGGCAAGAATGTTAATATTTTACACTGTCTATCTAGAAGTGAGCCTTCAAAGTGTGTTCGTTTTCACTTTAAACTGAATGAAGTCATGAGCAGACAAAGTATACTTCAGAAAATGTTCCACAAAATTGGAGAATAAGTTTTTTTTTTTCAACACATCTTCATATGGTGAATATTATATTCTTTTAATATCCTCTATAAAATGGTCATGTTTGGGTTAGGGAGTACAGTTCAGAGATCTACAATTTGATAAAAGGGCAATTATACAAATATTTTTATGATATTAAAGATTCAAAGATAAATGTTTTAAAGACTTAAATAGCACTACAATTGAATGCCTTAAGTCATAACATCAAAATCTCCAGATCATCCTTTCCACTTCAATTAGGTTGCAGCACTTCATCCCCTGCTGGAACCAACAGACACAGCACACGGAGCAAAAGCTGGAAGGACTGCAGGAGCTAAAATAAAGGGACTTTGAACCTTTATACAAACTTCCTGTACAAAATTTCTGAAAAGGGCAACATAGTAGAAAAATCTAATCCTCTGAAACCACATTGGAAGGAGAAGGAGAGAATCTGGGATAGAATGAGTATGAAGGTAATAGTGATGTTTGAGCTGAGCATCTGAAAAAAAAAAAAAAAAACGACTCCCTTCACGGCTCAAGTCTGTACTCTCCTCCTCTCTTTGACATGCCACGGCATGGGTTCCTTTATCAGATCAAACAGCTGACTAATCTGCTAATAGTCAGCGTGTGAGAGAGTGTATACGTGTTTGAGAGGAAGACACAGACAGTGAGAGGGCAAAGAGGAGCATCTCTTTGAGTTTGTGGTTCATTTAATCCAATGCCCTTCATGCCATTACTCACTTCCCATCCCATGAGCACAGAATATTTTTCCATATATTTTTTACATTTTTACAAAAGAAAACACAGGACACTCACTCTCACATCAGCCTGAGAAGAGAAAATCCCAGGAGAAAAGACAAAACATGGTTGAAAATTGGTAATACTCACATTTATGACCTTTTCTTAAGATTTTGACCAAGTTATAAGATTTGAATGACAGTAGAACTTTCTTATATGAATTCTATATCAAAATTGTGAAATCTATTTTATATTTAGTACAAATAAAAATAATTAGTGTATAGCTTGATTCTTACAGTAAAGCACTGTATTATACAATTACAGTACCATGTAGTTACTGTAAAACTGAAATGTTATAGTACTGTAAATCTTAATTACAGTAACTTACTGTCAACAGTGTTGAAATATGTGCACAAAAAATCTGCAGAGAGCACAAGCAGTCAACTTTTTGTAACTGGCATTGCACTGATTCACACTGTGACTGGAGGGCAGTACAGTAAACCTACGTAACAGATCTGTTTACAGCATATTGATGTGAAAACTAAAAAATACAGAAAGCAGCTCTCATACAAAAATATAAAATAGTCAACAATGAAATTAGGCCAATTTTCCATATGTTAGCTTTTATCAAAGAGAGTGCCGTTCGGATTTCGCGCTCAGCCATCATGTGTCTCTGTTATGCTAACACCACAGACTGGCCGGGCTGCACTTCCTGCAGTTCCACCTTTTGCGTTCTGTCAATATAACGTTGTTAGGGGGAAAAAAAAATCAATTTTTGACATTTGTAAATCGTCCACGTTCGCACGATGCATCTAGAAATCGTTTTGTTTCCCCCCACCCCTAATAGGGGACCTTGGTGGGACTCTCCAAATCACAGGACCCAGGACAACATTGTCTCCCTTATTTGCCAATTAACTATTAGCAGCATATTAACATTATTTGATCATAGTCAACAGACTATTATGAGAGTTGTTCCTGGTGAACTGTGAGTGACATATTTAGAGACCCCTTTCGAAACGTCTTTCACGGTCACACTGGCTTCACAAACACAAACTGCCATTATGGAGCATCTGAACAATACAGCTCATAATGGCCAGTGCCAAGGACTGAGGAGGGCTGAAAAAAAAGGTAAGGAAGAGAGCACATGTGGCGCGGTGACACAAAGCAGAATGCCACGTATAGATGTCAGCCCCTCCCTCGCTCACCCTCTCCGTCTTTCAGATCTCCATCCCCCTGTCTCTTGGTGGAAAAGGTTACTAAATGTCACTAGGGAAGTTTTCATCATCTTCAATGGCTGTGGGACGAAAGTATGTGAGAGATGGAACGGATTGTACTTGCACGTGTTTGAATGGAGAAGTCAGTGTCATTGCAACTAGACAGCTAATGCCCGGACCCTCTGTTCACAGGCACAATTGGGGAAAAGAAATCGGTTATCTGAGAGTCAGACTGAGCACCGCTGAAGTGGGATATCATAATGGATCATGGCCCGTCCACACCCACAAGCTTTCTAAGGATACTAAAACAAACAACATCTATAATAATCATGGACGCACCATTTTTTTGTGTTTTTGATCAATCAGAATTTTTTTTAAAAATAGGAGAAAAAATATATTTCAAATGTTTTGCGTTCTCTCACAAAAAGTTTGAGTTCCCCCGAGAAACTTTTGTGTTCTCTCGAAAAACCTATTGCGAGCTTGGATAAACAGTTTCAGTTTAATGCCTCACTGGCAGTGTTTCATAGAGTTTGAATTTAACGTCGCAAAGCCTTATGCTACGTTCACACCAGACACGAATAGCCTTCAAATTCGTGTCTAGCGCGTCTAGTTTGACGCTTGACCACTTTGTGTTAATTCACGCGTCAAGAGCGAAACTGACGCGGGTAAAATAAAAAGTTTGAAGCGAAATTTACGCACGTCTCGCACGTCAAAATCGAAACCCGCTGATGACGTCCATCTTTTTTTATGTTGATCGAGCATTCATCAAGAGATTCACCGCACTGTATTTGCTCTGGAGAGCTAGAACAGCGGCGTGGGGATCATCGGCGCCGTATTTGTGTCCAGCGGACCCTTCGGAGGTGAACCGTTTGGCAAGTCCTTTCACCATTGGTGCTCTGGGCCTAATTATAATGAATATGTAATATGGTGCATATATTTGGCAAAATATTTGGCTCCTCTTTAGAGTTAATTTTTCTAGCTAGCTAACAAGTTTATGGTTACTAGATATGTTTTTTCTGAGGTAAGGGTGACGTTACATTACATTGTTTACAAGCATTTTACTGACGTCTTTCCACAATTGAAACACTGATTGAGCGATTCCATGTGAAAGATACGGATTTCGATAAATTGTACTCTATCTTTTAACACACTTTCAGATGCTCGTTCATGTTTATTTTGCGCTGTATTATTAAGGCGGAAGAGAAGATTATGTGCACTCTGCGCTGCTGCTTCTCTTGACCTGAGCTGAGCCAGATCGATCTCACGCCACAGCGAATACACTATTTATGTTTTGAATTTTGTAAGAAAATGGACATAATTTGAAATCTGAGACTTTGTTTCATATCAATCGTAACAAAAAATGGATGGGATGTTTGCTACAATGTTCCATTCATTCATCAACTGAAAACAGCACAGCCCAACCGTTCGTAAAAACGAGAATCGATTAAAATCGATAAATCAATATTTTTTTTACCTAGCCCTAGTTCAAGTAGCCTACATTTTTAAAAGTTTCTTCGTCGTCTGTTTTTTCTGCTGCTGAATGCCGCAACTGATTCTCTGGTGTTCAGGTAGCTATTATTTTCAATCACACAGTACGGAGCATTTTAGTACAGGAATATCTGAACCACAGCCAATCAGAGGCAAAGACCAGCCCAATCTCTGTCTCTGATTGGTTTAGCCAACCATGCGTGCAAGGAGAACAAAAGACTCATTTGTGGAGAGGCAGCAGATGCTATCATGCGAGAACGTTAGGTGCACTGGTGCGACCTAGGAAAAATCGTCGCACCCTTACAATTTTGGTCGCACTCTAGAGCCCTGACAAAGTTGTTGGGGTATACTAGAATATACTTTCATGCTTGACTTTTTAAAAAATACATTATTTTACATTATTAAAGCTCCTCTCTTCCCAGTCTGTCCCGACTCCCCGAATGCATCATTTTCGATGAAGCCCCTCCTTTCGAAATACGAAATATGCTGTGATTGATTAGCTGGCCCAGTGTGTTGTGATTGGCAGTGCTTAGCATATATTCGAAAAAATTTCCCACCCCTCCATAACTATGTTCTTCTCTAATGTAAATATAAAGGTTGGTGGTAATTTCAAACCACTAATAGTAGGATTGTCCAGAACAAATTTTATGCAGAGTTTGCAAGCACAGATTTCACAAGACTTTTAAGAATTGTATGTTATTCTTATACGTTATAGATACAATGTTATTGACCATTTAATCATATTTTTCTGAAAATACTAATGGGCAGTGAACAGCATACAGTAAACAACACTATGTTAACACTAATGTTGGCTAGCAGGAGAGCATAGTAACAACAACATTAGAACTGTTAATAGAAAATACAACCACAAAAACGAAGACACCACTTTTTTGCGTATTTTGTGGGTGGAAATTATTTAAATGAGGAAAATTATGACTTCATAAAGCCCCGATAAATCATGATGTAGTCCAAAAGAGCCGTCTGTTGTATTTCTAGAAAAGAGGATTCTATCAAATAAATTATTTCCCTTTAGAGAGGACTTTGAGCTTTGTAACCTTACAGATCTTTTTATGCTCAAACAGCAACATTACACTCTAACTGAGATTGAAAAAGCATAATAGGACCCCTTTAAATTCACTTCAAATGACTGCATCAGATCATAACCCTCTTGAAACAACGAGAAACATTACGTTTGAGCCCCACTTTCCTCTTATCCGCACCTCTGTGCTGCTTTCCGTGGCGCAATTAGGACTTATCTAAAATACTTGGGCAGTCATACAATTATTCTCCTCTTTCCACATAAATATCCCTCCCCCTCCCATAGTCCTGCATCCATATTTGATGACTTGTAGATTCGCAGCCCTTTATAATAATGACAAACTTGAGCCTAGTGACAGTTTAAGGGCTGCTAAAGAGCTCTTAGAAACGTGTCGGGAAATAAATGTAATATTCCAATGCTTTGTGTTTTCACTACCGTCAAAACCAGTCATTCCTCCCAATTATGGCACCACCAATCCAGATCGTGCTCTCTGAAAACACACTCCATTTATTATTCGCACAAACTCAATCTGGCATCTATAGACAGAGAATTAGATAAAAGAAAAAACAGATTGCAGCACAGAGCAAATTACGGTACAATATATTTTCTGAAATGCTAAGTTTGAAAACAGCTTAACCCACACTCGTTTCTTAAGTGTGGTAGACGACAGACTAGGGTGTATACACTCAAAAGGGGCCTAATTTGATTAAAGAGATAATTGCATTTTTCGTTTGTAAACAGAAAACACATTAACCTGCTAAAGTGAGTACAACAGGACTTGTATAAACACGCTGTAGCTAAATGAAGCGCACATAAACTAATTATGAGCATGATTAAAACCTCTCTCTCTCTCTCAGTTTAAGCATGCCTGTGTTGTTAATGGGAAGGGGATTAATTTGCACAATGATATCATTCGCAGAGATAATTTGTGACACTAACATTCAATTGTTCCCCATTAACGTAATAGGCCTTCTCACCCACAAGTTGCAGATGGCAAAAATAAAACACAGAGACACTGAACGACTAAACATTACTCAGATTGTTATAAGACCAGTGAAAATAAATCGATAATAATCTGAATCCCTCCAGAGATAACATAACATGATCATTTGAAATTGCTGTCAGTTCAAAAAAGTATGCAGCACCAAGATAAAAGACTATTTATAATATATTTATAGTATTGTCTAAATAATTAAGGTCAAAAGCGAACACCTAAGCACATTTTCTACAAAAGGTCTCCAACTGATCTGCAGTTAAAACATGTGGTGACATATTCTGGCTTTAAAATGTGGCGCAATCTGCTGAAACATCAGTTCCCCGCATTTTAAATATTTAAAGCGTTTGGTCGTTTGGCAATATCATCAATATCCCTACAGTTCACAATCTTATTTCCCCATGGAAAAATCTGGAGAAAGAATAAATCCCAAGCCATTAACCACATCATCCTTCATGAAACAATTCAAAAGCATCCAACCCCGAAAATATGTTTACCTTTTATGACACAATTGACTTTGATCATTCATGCCAAATAATGAGCAAAATCTTAGCCTGTGCAGAAATAAGTAAGTGCTTGTTGACAATGAATATGACAAGTTCTTTAAATTTCATATAACCTCAAAGTTATCTTGCAATCCATTTATTTCCCAGTGATATTTTCTAGCATTTGTTAAAAAAAGCTAACTTTAAGACCCCATTAAATCGCCTGACAGCAAGCACAATATTCCTTATTGGTTATGAACCAATAAGCTATTAGTCCGAGTTATGAATCATGATTTGCAAATTGCTAGTTAGTGACAAGTGGTATGGGAGTGGGAGATTATCATTCAAGACAGCATTCGATTGGACAAAAAAAAACTGTTGTTCAGGAAGAGCCACCACCAATTTATTTGATTCGTTTTCCCAGAAGAAAAATGTTGCAAATTTTAAATGTGCTGATCAGCTAAAGTGAATTTAATCAATATTTAGAAATCTCAAATGTAATTGACAATGACAGTGGACTAAAAACACAAAACTCTCATTTTAATTTCATGGGGCCAACTTAGGCAGTCAAAAGAAAAAGCAATAGCCTAAAATCTTACATTGGGTGTCACCGGATCGTAAGACACATACTAGTAAGTTATATTTAGAGTTGCAACATCATAACCTCACACAAAACATAATACATAATAAATTTATGTAAAACATATTTCAAAATAATCCAAAAAACTCCAAAATAATCAATGAGAAAGCAACTCAAGACAACATTAATAGGTGAATGAAGATGTGTCTTTGTTTGGTTGGTGATTAAACCTATTTGCAGAGTGTGTGCTTCTCTTTGTTAACATTTGTTCAGAAACTTTAGCTAAATAAAGCCATAACAACACCAACAACAACTTTCATTCTTTCACAAAAGTGAAATGAAGCAGGGAGAAAAAGAAAATCCTGGAATACATTACTTGACAAATGTCAGGATATAGAGTTAACATCAAACTAAAAAGTGATTTAAAATACTTCTAAGGCAAAAAATGACTCTTTTAAAAAGGGCTTTGTCAATCATTGAGATATAGTCATGGTTTACCACCACACAATATACATCTAGTCTCTATCTATGGAAGCTGGAAGCAAAATACCCTGAACAGCATCAAGCGCACATCAACCAAGCGACTTGTAGCAGATGATGATGCTGCATAATTATGAGAGTTGCTGTGACGTGAGCGTATAACCCCGAAAAAGCAGATAAAATGATGTCAGCATCTCTGTCACTCGCTCCTAAAGCACAAATCAAATTCAGCTGGCGGTTCATTTAATTTCAGAGGTTGTTATAATTACTTCACTCCTGTTCGAGCATCACAGTTAAAGCAAACATCAGTTAAAGTAAACATTCCTAATATGGTTCCTCATATGGCAATTAAAATTCAATCTGCAGTGTCTCACCGCTTCCTCTTTTAATTGCTGCTCTCTCTCACCTCTATTTTTGCCATAGCATTTAAAGAAATAACTACCACTGAGCTGTCCTCTAATTGCTTGTCACTGGGCATTATTTTAGGAGCTATATTCTGAAATTGGCAAGGTTTACAAACATTGAGACTGAAGACGTTGTCTTTTTGCCAAGAACAATTTTGCGTCTGACAGAGAAGGATACAGATTACACTCTACTCCTTTATTCAATTACCATGGCCTTCACTTAACTTGTTGAGCTATGAATTAGTTTTAAAAAAAATATGATAGTCAGGCCACAGTGTGTTATATCCAGATAGATGATTAAATAAAAAATTTAGTAAAAGTCTAGTAAAACGAAGATTAAAGATAAACTTTAGAATATGAAATAAATTCAAAATTAAAATAAATAGTTCAAACTGTAAGTTAGCCTATAGTCACAATAATGAGAAATAATGCTTGTATAAATTGAGATATATATTTAAAAAAAATGGTTAAGAAAATTGTGTGTGTATGTTTGTGTGTGAGTTTATATCAAACCAAATGTCCCCACGAGAATAGTAAACATGAAATCGTCTGGATTGTGAGGACTAACCAATGGTCCCCTAATGAACATACTAAATTGTGTTTTTTAGAAAGTGTAAAAGAGCAAAACGTATTCTGTGATGGGTAACGTTAGGTTTAGTGTAAGTTATGTGTAAACGTGTTTCAGCAGAAAAAACAAGCCTTTAAATGTGTGTTGTTGCAACAAAATAAACAAAATGGCCGCCAAAACATTATTAGACCACTGAATAACTTACATGTAACATGGCAAACGAATTTTTAACAGGTTTGAGGAGCTGTCATGTAAACTTCTTAAACCCAACATAACTACTTGCTAATCGAACTAATTGTGTAGGTTACATGTAAACGACGTTAATACCATCGTTGTGCCGCACAGTGTATTTGAGAAACATTAGGCTACATTCTTCAGCCTGATAATTTTCCAGTCACCTTAGCACTTTACCAAAACTCCACCATCTCTTTTTCTTTCCTCGTGTAAGTGTGCCCAACTGCCCATCTTAATCTTTCCCGAAATCAATCTTAAACAGGAACTCACTTGCAGGAGAGAATCCACGTGGCTGTTTTTCGTCGTTATGGGCCGCTGTCGCATCGTCGTAGTGAGCGAAGGCTCAAGTCCCCGCCCTGGTAATCCAGTCAGAGCAGGAGAGATGGATGACGCGCCTCTAGTCAACGAACCAAACTCGCGCCCATGAGAAGCTCCTGACTGGCACGTGCCACACTAGGAAACATTTGGTGCCAATCTCGCCCGACATTTAGGCTACTCCTGTCACGCGCCGACATACATTAAGATGATTGACTTAATGTCCTGACTTTTATGACTGATTTTAATCTAGTAAATGTTGGTCAGTAATATGAGTTAATATAGGCTAGTGCATCTTACTGACAGCAAGTAGGCCTAACTGTCTATGAAGCCTATGGGCTACTGTATCATATTTTAGATATTATCTTAATTTTCACGACTCTGCTTTGCTGAAAAACTTGTAAACAATTTTCTTGCCTCGCCGCCTTCCAATTGATCACACCATTTAAGCAAATAAAGGGCCTTTTTTTTCAGTAGGCCTAGTGTAACATATAATTCTAAATATGTCCACCTTCAAGTCCTGGTGTATTTTTGATGTGAAATATTTAATGATTTTACAGGAATGAAGCAACTTATATTTAGGCTATATTATCTATACATCATTTTTTGAAAAATACAAATAAATGTATCAAATAGCTTACAAAAGGCTTTTGAGGAATATTTCTCTTTTATCATTGTATTGCACTTATGTTTCCCCCTACAATTAAAACTACATAGCTTTGATGATAAACCTTTTAAATATAATCTTAATAAGACATTATTCGGACATATATAGAGTGACATCACATGTATTGTAAGTCTGTTATTCTAGTCATTTAAATAACAAATTGCATAATTTTGCTCAGTAAACCTTTGCTTCAATAAACTCTTCCATTTTATATTTTTTCCTGACTATTAAATGTCAGGCTTTGCCAGGGTTAAGGTTTCTATAATGCAATATTCAAACAAATGGTAAAGACTGATCTTAAATCATAACTTCACAAATTAAAATTGCACTTAAACATCAACATGCCATAACATCCCCTCAAACTAAGTTAAATATTTCCTTTTTTAGCTCTCTTTTCCCCACATGCCCCTCAGCTCTCATTCCATAGTTCTGCTCAGACAAATGATAAGTGTGCAGACACTAATGAGTGGTTTTAAATGGGTCTACTGTCTGGGTACAGGCCAGCAGGGACATCACGGCTCTTATGGTGCTGTGTTAACATTTCACAGCTCAACACTTGTCTATTCACCCTCTTCATATCCACAGAACGGTGAGCACCAAAGTTTTCTTGAGAAGGCCCTCAAACACAGCATGATAATATGAAGAGATAGTGGTATAATATACTGAGGTGAGCATCACCTGTCAGGACATTGAGCTCCTGTTGCTATGTTGGAAGGGCAGAGGGTTCGTCTTTGGTCCCATTTTCGGGTTTGTTATTACGCATTTCAACGTTTCTGTCCAATTATGAGTATTTTTAGTTTGGTTACAGCTCTTGTGCATGTTGTAACTAAAATAAATATGGGATGATGAAGACTGTCATCAAGTGAGGCCAAGAATCACATGGACTAAAAATCCTTTTCATGGTGTGAAAAACCTTGAGGGCAATGAAAAAAAAAAAAGTTTAGTAAAAACAAAAGAAAAAGAGTATAGGAAAGATGTACGCAACATGATTTTTGTGTAAACAGTGGGGTTTGCTTATTATGCAAGCACTAATTCCCCCCCAGGAGCTCATTAGAGCCTTGAGTGCAGCAGAGAGAGGCCCCAATCACCCGGTAGAGAGAGAAAAAGACAGAGATAGGGAGAGAGAGACTAGCCAAGCATGTCTACATCATGAGAGAGCACAGCGAGACACACTGAGAGTGTGTCATTGTGTCTCTGTGGCGCTCATACACAAACACACAGAGCTTTGTCAGATTTAATGTCAGTGAAATGATTAGTGTTTGTTGCTCTCTAAAGCCTGTAGGCGACAATGTTAAATTTTCAATGCACAGAATCAGATTAAGAAAAATAAAAAGTACCATTTAATTTTTATTGAATCAAAGAAAAGAAAAAAACAATGGCTAATTAATTAAAAGGGAGGATTTTGTCTGCTAAATATTCACATATATCTTACAATCAATGATAATAAAACTTTGTACTTTATAGTATTTCTGATATAGTTTCATCTTAGCCACATTTTTTGACCAAAACAAAAACAAGAAGCATTGGTAGTTGGACAGCAGCCTGAAAATCCACACACAATCACTAAGTATTAACACTGAAATACAGAAATACAGAGAGTTGACCAGATTCATTTAGGCATTGAGTATATCATGATCATATAGAAACTTTTTTTATGTATTTATATATGTATATATCCAGTATGCAGTCTTCTTGTGGGGATTCAGAGATCCTTCAGTCATGACAGAGCAAAGACGCCCTCTCAAAGACAAGAAAGAGTGAGCTGGAGGAAGCCAGACAAAGAAGGGGCGACTGCACTGAGAGGAATGACAATGGCGTTTTGAAACTCACAGTATGTATACGTATGGAGAGAATATACAAAGATGTCAAGGACAATCCTTAAAGCAGCTGAATACTTTTGAGGGTGGATTGTGATGGGATGAGTAAGAGCTTGGTGGGAAGGGCTACGATCCTCTGTATGCTTTCTTTCCATATTATTTCAATTATCATAAGGATAATAAAAAAAAGTTTTGGCTGTCCAGAGCTGTAGTCAAGCAGCAGAGCAAAGTGAGTGCGACTGAGAGCCTGCCACATTAAATTTTCACTTCCTATATGTTTTCTTTACATTTTCGCTATATCATTCTATCTCTCATCCGCCCCCTTCTATCTCCCACAAGCCGGCGAGCTAAAGAGCAATAGTCCTTCCGTGGCGTGCCCCTCCTCTACAGGGGGAAGACCAGGAAGCCGGAGAAGGTGGAGTACTTCCAGCCGCCCATCAGGTTGCCTCGCTCCAGCTTGAGGTATGCGCGGTCGCCTTTCTCCATTTCAATCAGGACGCCGTTACTGGCCGCTTCACGCGTGACGTCCTGATCTCCGGCGAAGGCGGAGATCACCGGCCAGCCATTGTGCATCAGGCTCACCTGTAACATGGAAGCATTTTGATTAGCGAGTAGCTTCCCATCGCTGCACAAGGACATTCACACCTACTCTGTCTTCTGTTTCTTTTCTCTCTAATTTACTTAAAGGCACTGAAATTAGATAACGAATAAAAAGAAGCTAAGCAGGTATTGCTCAGCTGAATAAAAATTGCATACAAAACCCCAGTAGGATAACGGGAAACTATAACGTTATTAGAATCAATCAGAGCCGCTTGAATCTTCTCACAACAATACAAGTAATCTATACACTCTTGTTCCCTTTCTTTCGCAGGCTGACAAGCCCCTTGATAATACAGTTGGCAGCTCACTTTGAAATCATAAAAGTTGATCAAAGCATTCATGGGCCTTTGCCAGAAGAAATGAAAATGGCACATTGCTTTATTTGTGACTATTTTTCCTATGCCAACCATTGTCAGACCGAGCCAAAAGAAGAGCGAAAATGACATTTGATACTGCAATGAGGTATGAGTATGGTTATGGGAAAGGCATCTTTGACTGTTGTGCGTGACCATCAGATACACAAAATCAGAGGCTATCACTATCGATATGCAAAAACATTGTTACACAACGAGACGCACTCCCGACCAGAGATGAAAACCACTAACATACCCTCAACATGCATTTGTTCACAGGATGACAAGTGAGAACATCATCATGCACTCTGTATCCTTTTTGGGTGACTTTCACCTTCCAAAAAACAAACCTCCATCTTTGAGGCCCTGTAATTCTAAGTCCATCCTAAATCATGTAAAATGGACCATTGTAAATGAGATAATGTGAACACACAATTTAATGCTGCATTTAGCCGGACCGAAAGCTTCCTGTCCGAATGACGCTGTGGAGTGATGGAGGACAACCCCCTCTTTCTCTCAGTCCGTTTGCCTGTCTCAGTCATGCATAATGCTTGGACACGAGCGACGACAAAATGTTTCCCCCTCCTCCTTGCCATATCTATTCATGGGGTCATTATTTTAGATCAGAGTGTAATTTTCTTAATTAACGTCTGTCACATCCGCGGGTTTAAAGAGAGTTGTGCTTAAAACATGGGCAGTGTATATTATCTGCAATCAATATTCAAATGCATGGCTGTCTGCCGCTTTGTCTTTTGAAAAGTGTTGCGTCAAGCTTTGCATGAAAAGAACTTTCTGTGACAATTTGCGCTGCATCGTGCTAGACGACTCACTCTGTATATTCATACTAACAAAATATAATAAGTTATGTTTATGAGTTTTGTATCACAAATAATGTTTGTGAGTTTTATGACCCAATTAACTGACTACAATTTTAAATACGGATAGTTTTTGACACCTAAACCAGACAAGAATTTATAAAATGGGGGAAAAGCTTTTCCCCATCAGATGCCAAGTGTGGTCAGATGGACTCTGCAATACGATATAAAATTGACTATGGGAATATGAGCTATGATATAAGCTGAAAGAAACTGCAATAAAAATTTGATGAGATTTACACCCAATGCATGCAGTTCTCTTTCCAAAAAAAATTCTTCGAAATCCACACAGGCACTTTGGGTTGCTGTATTATTTATGGATCCTTTCAGATCATTGTTTGTGTCTGTGTTTATCATATGTTCTGCATGGTAATAGAAAAACCTGCTTCTCCCTCTCAGATCAGCAGAGTGGAATTCATATTTTCTTTGAAGTGTGAAGTGTATATAATAGAACAAAGAAAATATTTAATCAGCTAAAGAAAGCATTTCACACATAATCTGTTGTGTTACTCTAGCCAAAAGAATTTGAGCACAATATCGCTCATTTAAAAAGTTGCACTCGAACTGACTAAAATGATGGTCTCTAGGCCTTTAATAAACCAGCATTAAATCAATTATAGAGATGAATAAATTCATGGGTTAAAAAAGCTCTAGACACACTAACTAGGAATTAACTAAGCATTATTAGGACAATATCTATTGTAAAGCAATTTATTGAGAACACTGTTCTGTCCTCAAATGCCTGGCCTTTATACAGTTAATGGACAGCAGAACCAATAGCCCATAAACTCATCCAATCTACTCATGTGATTTTGAGCAAAATCCCTGCATCTCATGAAAAAAGTATAAGTACAAATATAATTCTTGTAATAGGCCCTCCAATGCAAGACTATTATGCACATGTTTTCTCTTTCTCTCTCCTAATTAAATAGTTGGATTAGAGAGCTTTGGTTTCAATTTGTTTGTGTGTCATATACACATATTCAACTTACTGCCTTCATTTACTCAATGTTTCAGCGTATTACAGAGATGAATAGGAAATGTATGATTTGACTTGCTTCTAATTTTGTCGCCGATCAGAGCGGAATAACGGGATATAGTTGTGAATCCTCTGAGAGACACGACAGTGTGATGATTCTGAGCTGTAATTAACCAAAAACATATACATATATATGTATACAAACATATATTTATATACACACACACACACACACACATATATATATATATATATATATATATATATATATATATATATATATATATATATATATATATAGTATATATATAGTATATATAAGGCTATGCTGTGCAGACAGGAGGCGAGTCTGTCAGGCGCGTTCTCTGTCCATGGTCCTGAACACGCGCCAGTCTTGTCTACACGCCAAATTTTAGTTGTTAATCTCGTGCTAATTGAGGGAACAAAGAAAAGCGTTCCTCTCTGGACAACTGAAAATTTCACATTTTCTCTCACACACTCTTTACTGTCCCACGCGCACCACAGAACACTTCAGAGAATGGTGAGAATTAAGGTATGATGAGCACTTACCTGGATCGTTTGACGATTATACACTTTTACTACGTGGAAATTAAAACTGTATATCCCTTTCCGCGGGGCAAAGAAATTGCTCCTTTCCTCGTTGAAACTTTTACCAACGTTCACAAGTACCTGAAGAATGATGCAGAAATCAGAATATAGGTCAAACACGCAATAACAAGTTATTTCGAATATCCCCTTTTCTAAGTTTCTAAGCCTAAGTTTGGGCTTTTTAGATTTTACGATGGTCACTGGCTGATATAAAGCAGCAAAGCGTTTAAATCAGTTCGTCATTACATTAACGTTACATATACAAGAGCTGGTGGGGAATAGTTTTATGATATAAAAAAAGAAGTTCACGGTTATTAGATATAATTGAAAAGCCATTAGTAATTGACCTTTAACGAAGTGGAAGGAAATGTGACATCTCCCCAGATTACACATAGCCTGTCAGTTAAAGGGTTCATTGCTGTGATATTTCTTTGATTTTGTGACCTAGTTTGTATTTGTAACCGTGACACAAAATCCTCGTGAATTTCACAAAAAGTAACATTAAACAAAAAAAGTCAAACGACTAGTGAAAATTTACCTGATCGAAATAGATCACCATTGTTCGATTGCTCATCTCCGACGGCTCGTGGTTCGTGTTCCTCACCACGGAAAAAGCCACTTTGGCGCTTCCAGAACGCACCGATATCCCAAGAGCCGTCCCAGTGGGGTCCGAGGTGGGATTTGAGTCGCACACGACCAAGCATTTCCCCTCTAGAATGATGGGTTCTGTCTCGTTCTGTGCGTATGCGTGGCACACTAACCACACTGCGCCTAGCACCAACGTCAACATCATGCCAACTTCACTCCGCACCTAACAGCAGTCTTCTCGCAAAGACACAGCCCGCTCAAATTCCAAACCAAAATCACTCCAAACCTGTCCTCACTGTAAAACGAAGTCCTTCCAAACAGTTTAAGTCAGAACTACAACAGTTTTCCACTCGTTCCCCTCTCAGTCCGTAGTGGAAGAACCGACTGAAAGCGGATCAAGGCCCTTACCGTGCTCGCGCGCAGTAGAATACATAGCGCGTGGGGTCCGTCTGCTCGCGCGCTCAATTATTGATATGTGAGATATTAGAAGTGAAACACAAAGGCTCGTGAGCGCAATCCTCCCGCCCTCCTCACTCCCTTCTCCGGGCCCCCAATCAGTGCAAGAGACGGTCTTTACTTTTCCAATCGCTTTCCAAGCAAGTGCATGGACCGCCTCCTCTCGTGACAGCGCCGATGGGGACCCACCCCTCAAAAGAAGTATCTTACAGGTGGACCCTACTCAGCAGACAGAAGGGGATGACACCCCGATCCTCGGAAAATGGGGGCGCGTTATTTTGTCATCGTTTTACCGGACACAAGGACGCAATTTGTTCTTCCGTGCCATGTTAAATGGTTAGCCTACTCAAGATGGATGGATTGTGAGCGCGCGTAAACACAGCGGAGGTTGTCTTCAGGAACGCCGGGTGGAAGTGGTTCACAAAGTTGCTTTTGCTCACTAACGGACACCTATTGCTGAGAAAAAGGACACTTTACGAGGGCAGTGATGCTTAGCCTACATTCTACAGATGGACAAGCCAACTTTGAGCGAGGACATAAAAAGTCATTTTAATAGAAAAAGATTGTAAAAATTCTACTGTAGCTAAATAGGCTGCGTGTTAATTGGATTTAGTTACCACGTGAAATATAACAGGAAAACATATTAGATTTATTGGGCATTAAATGTAATTTCACTGTGAAAGAAATAGAACTGTAAAATAATGAATTACCATATAATACGCATCGACATTTTATTTACATTCCACAGGAAATTACATGCACGTTTAGTCTAAAACTAGGCTATTTTTGCTTTTTTGTATTGTTTGTAAGAATTTTTTAAAAACTTTTTTACCGTTTAAAATATAGCCTAGTAAAAAAAGACATTGCTGGAAGAATTTTTTTTTTTTTAAGAGAAAGAAAAAATAGCAATCGGAAGTCCGAGTTATTTTTTTTATTATTATTACATTTACATTTATTCATTTAACTGACGCTCTTATCCAAATCGACAATTGCTATATGCCAGAGGTCGCACACCTCTGGAGCAACTAGGGTTGTCTTGCTCAGGGACACATTGGTGTCTCGCAGTGGATTGAACCCGGGTCTCTCACACCAAAGGCATGTGTCTTATCCACTGCGCCATCACCACCCCCATTTGATTAAAAGCTTCTTTTGTTGTTACTGTTGTTGTTTAATTTTAATTAGTTATATAGGCCACATGTAACATTTGCAGGACTGTACAGGTTATTTTTTCAGTGGCTACCCTGTTTGTACGCCTGGTGGTGTTTTGTAATATTGTATAAAGGCCTATATGTATTTTAGATAAATGGTTCATGCAAAGGCCAGTTTGCCTTCTGTATAATTATGGCGGTTATCAGTAGCCTATTTTTAAGATATACTATGAATAATATTTTAATGGTTCTAAAATAGCCTACAATAGTTTAAAAGTAGCCTACAATATGTCAGTATAAGAGTTAATGATATAGTTTGCAGTTATGACTTTTAAAATATAGGCTACAGACACATTATGCCTCCTTAGAAACGTTGATTTTACAAGAGGTTCTGGCAACCACATTTTTTGTCCTATAATTTGAACAAGACTTTTGACTAAAGTAAAACACTAAACTGGGCAAGTCATTTCATTCGATGTCAAAATCAATTGCCGTCTCAGCTGACTGTATGCTACAGACATGATCTTATAAATCTGCATTAATCTTTACCACATTTCCTTTAGTAAACCTGCTGCATCTTGAAAACACGGCAAAGCCTGCTTAAGATTTTGACGCCACGAAACTTGGGGAGCATATGCTGTTGCTCAAAACATAAAGCTCAGAGTTTGAACATGTTGATGGGATGTGGCGTCTGAGGCCCGCGCGACTCTCATTTTTCTGACAGCACTCATTCTGCGCCAGCGCAGTTCCTACATGACATTTAATAAATTAGACCACTGAGCAAGTTTTAGCAGGGAAAGAGACATGGCGAGCTAAACAACAACAGAGGACGAGCTTGACATTTGAAAGAAACAGCGACAACAAAGCATGTAGGAGAATAAGTGAGCCGGGCCGAAGAGTTCATTATATTTGGATGCCATCCCATGATTTTTTTTTTTTTTTTTGGTTTGCAACATCAGACCTTGAAGCTGGTAAAGTGATGAGTAACAAAAACATTATAATTAAGTGGCAGATAATATGTGCCCACGACAGTGGACACCCGCTGTTAAAAGCAAAGAGAATAAACAGCATCTCACCACCTGTATTACACCGCTAAATCTCAACAGGAGCAGACAGCATGCTGGTCTGGAGTCAGCAAGTCACCTATTCACTTTATCAAAAGAAATGTTCAAAAGAAGAGACGATGAGCTGTAGGCAAAGCTTTAGTAAGTGCAGCCACCCACAAGACTGCAGTGGTACTCTGTAAAAAAAGAAAAAAAAGAAAATGTCCACTTAAATTGAACAGCCACGTTTATTTAAAAGTAGGGCTAAAACATGAAATTATACATCCATCGCACACTTCTGACCACTTTGAACTTAATTGCTGATTCAACCAAAACTGACAACTCTAGTTGAAATGACAGATGAAAAGGAAGACAACATACACCACCGGTCAAGTTTTGAGGTAACACCTACTCCATTACTCCAGTCTTCAGTGTCACATGATCCTTCATAAATCATTCTAATATGCTGATTTTATACTCAGTGAGTATAAGTGACTTCTTTCACCTGAGTGTGTGTATTCTGACAAATTCTGACAAACTATTCAAACAAATAAAAACTATATAACATAGATAGATAGATAGATAGATAGATAGATAGATAGATAGATAGATAGATAGATAGATAGATAGATAGATAGATAGATAGATAGATAGATAGATAGATGACAATCGCCTGATGCTGATGAACAATGAAAGTCAGGTTAGTGGAGCGTCAGGACAGATGTTATCTTGTGACAGCTTCCCTGTGAGGAATGTCCTGTCACACTCCACATCCCGCAGGCCTTGTTGCATCATTTTGTTGCCTAAGGTGCTTCCATCTCCCGGCATCATGAAGCGCAAATGGTGTAAATAAAGAAATAGAGAGAGAGAGAGAGAGAGAGAGAGAGAGAGAGAGAGAGGTGTGTCAGT
Organism: Cyprinella venusta; assembly: GCA_038021265.1. NCBI lineage: Eukaryota > Metazoa > Chordata > Actinopteri > Cypriniformes > Leuciscidae > Cyprinella > Cyprinella venusta. The sequence continues at coordinate 8,200,493 of CM075871.1, forward strand.
GACATGCTATGCGTGACGGTGTGTGTGCTGGTGCCAGCTGGCTCTCAATGCCTGGCTGCTAGTGCGGGAAAACACCTCTAGTACATGATAACAAAACGCATGTCTGTCCAAGAGATGGGGGGAAAAAAAGAAAATCAAGGTAAGTATAGATCCCTCCCAGCAGAGTAAGACCCGGAAAACACAGTCATTAAAGTACAATTAGCATGCAAACACTTCAGTTCTCAAAAGCAGAAGTTAACAACCAAAGTAATTAGCACACTAAAATATTTATCACCTTGCAAATGACATGTTTACCCTGGGAGCCTCCATGACTCCAAGCATCCTTATTTTTTTTGTTTGTGGAGAACTAAAAAAGAAATATTGTCATAGAGGTGCCTCAGCTTTGCAGTTTGGTAACTAAATACAGATTCAATTGACTGCAAATAATCCTCCAAGCTAAACTGTTTTCGATTCCAGACGAGATTGGGAGGCATAACTGATATTGCTGCGAGCGTGTTTCCCTTCCCAAAATGAAAGATTGATACTAATCATATTAAAACTTGAGGTTGATGCACTGTATATTTAATGAACCTTGTTCCCTTTTCATTTTACGCATTTTGAGGTGAAAGTGATGATTAACTTGATTAGGAGGGGACTGAAACCAATTTTTTGCTGGTGGTAATCCAATCAAGAATGTAAAGCGTTGTAAATGCAATTTGACAAATCACATTAGTCTGTTATTGGCGGCCTGTTGGTGGCTCGTCAGAAATACAGTTTCTGTCCTGTCGGCGATTCAATAATATGATTTTAAAAGAGTTTGGCTTGAGTCCACTCCAGCAGGGACACACAAGGACAAGGTGAACATCGGTGTCACCGCTTTAAACTGTTTAGTCTGTGTCAGCAGAGGAAAGGTGCATGCGTATTCAGTAGGGTTGTTTGCCATCCGCAATGTGTTTTAAAATTCCAATTTGATTTTGAACTGACGTAGCAAACAGGATGCAGAACTGCAATTCGATTTAAAAAGAAAAGCGACGTTTGTCAAGACAAACACTGAATGTTTATTGGACTTTTGGTCAGAGAGAAGATGGATTTTGCACAACCCTTGCACACAGATGATCCTAATCAACATTCAAGATAAACTGAACACTTAAAATAATGAACGTTTTGCTCTCAACGTCAGTGACAATACGGTTGTGCCTTTTTAGTCAAAATCAGAAAAATCATACGTCTTAATCAGAGTTTGCAACTCGTGGAAAGTAGGAGAGGCTTTTATCTGAAACGCATTCTCCGATTAGACATTCTTATCTAAACATGAAATATCCCTCTGATTTCCATGTTCCCTTCTGCTTCGCGCTGGAGTTATGGTGCACTCAGCTGGCTAGGAAAATAACCATTAAACACTTGCAGTGCAATAGAATAAATATTGCATGCAGTGATATAGGACTCACTTGACTCTTAAAGAGACAGTCAGGAGACTCCTAGAAGGCAAAACTGCAGAAATCACTGAATCACTTTGATCGCCAACAAACGTTTAACTGTGAACTATAATTAAACGAATGGGAAAAGTTGTGCCCTCTCTTGAGACTTCATACTTTGTCACGGCAATTACACATGAGGCTACGGAGTCTCCACAAGGCATAATTCAAGCGAACAGCATCATGAACTTATGACTCATGTGACATTGCATATAAAAATAGAAGGCTGCTGCTGCATGTAATATTAGTCAAAGTGGTTCTCCTTCAGAACAGGATGGGATGAAGGCAGGAGAGATTGAGAAGAGGAGGGAGGTCATTAGAATAATCATTTAAAGCAGGCGCGTGCGAGTCCTCGGTGTGCGATTCACTTTTATGGTTCAAGATGTCTCCCACCTGGCACACAAACAATAAACCTCCATAACAATAAAGACGATGCTTTACACGCAGACACATGTGCACCCACACGAGCACTTTGAATCACCCTGCCGAGGCCGGCGAATCTGCTGCTCCGGCCTTTTCTCGCCGCCGAGGCCTCCAGACCCCCCTCCGCCTGTAACGTGTGTAATCATGGCTTTCATTTGGTTACAGGAGCGGAAGGGCCGCCCAGAGATAGCTAGATTAAATCTTCCATGTGTCAGAGGAGAAGAGAAAACAGCATTGCACTGCCTAGGGAGGGCTGGTGAAAAATAACCTGTCATCACTTTCGCTGGTTTTGGCTGCTCTCTCGGTCCTCTTATCGGTTCGGTTGTTCACTCACTCCGTCTCTCTCTGGGTCTAATTCGCAAGGCGGGGTTTTCAAGGGACAAGGTGAGAGACGCAGGCGGTCTGTAATAAAGAGAGACAGCCTGATAGGAGGCAGATGGAGGAGAGGGGAGAAAGAAACGAAAGCGAGAGAGAGAGGGGGATGTTCCTGAGAGGCAGAGTTCGTAAATGGGGGAGAAAAGAGGAAGAGACACTATGTGCAAAGAGCAAGTCATGTAAGATGAGGAGTATCTATCTATCTATCTATCTATCTATCTATCTATCTATCTATCTATCTATCTATCTATCTATCTATCTATCTATCTATCTATCTATCTATCTATCTATCTATCTATCTATCTATCCAACCCGATCTCACGGGAATTAGTACGAATTTTACGAGGTGGCTAATTCGTAACAATTCGTACGACCTCACTCGTACGAATTAGTACGATTTTTGTGAAATCGTACATATTTTACGAATTGGCCAATTCGTATGAAATCGTACGATTGACCTACCCCTAACCCCGCCCCTAAACATAACCATCACGTGGGTTTAGGCAATTCGTACGAATTCGTACGAGTGAGGTCGTATGAATTAGTACGAATTAGCCACTTTTGAATCACTCGTACGAATTCGTACGAATTGGTCGTGAGATAGGGTAGATCTATCTATCTATCTATCTATCTATCTATCTGCACTTTTCCACTTCACAGTACCAGCACGACTCGGCTCGCCTTTGTTTGGTTTTCCATTGTGTAAAAGTTGTACCTGTAGGCTACCTGCTTTTGGGTACTTTTTTTTTGTACCACCTCCAGCGAGGTTCTGAGCGATACAAAATGTCACGTGAAAACAATGCCGACTGCTGATTGGTCAGAGAGAATCGTCACCATTCACTGTGTCATCATTACACGTGCCAGATGGAGTATCCAGAATAACCCCGCTATTTTTAAATAGTTCGGTCAGAGATAGTTACAAAACTAACTACTATTATTATGGCAACTCGGAAGAATACGACGTGGTACTTTCCTTTGTTTGGTGGCCAAAGAGAGGATCCAGCGAGACATTGATAGGGCAACGAGGAACGAAAGGCGTCGCTATGACGACCGGGTACTATTTGTGGCGGTACTGTCTGCAATGGAAAACGGAACGAAAAGTCGAGCCGAGTCGAGCCGAGCTGGTACTGGTAATGGAAAAGCACCATATCGATCACCTTCTGGAATATATTTCCTATTAGGGTCTGTTTTATTCCCATTCATGTAAACCACTTTAATTTACTTTAGTCAATTCAATTCATTTTCAATCTGAACAAGTATGCCTGTTATGCATAAAATCAAATCAAGGTAGGCCTATCATAAAACAATAAATGCTCTGCCAAAGTGTATTTGAAATAACCAGCAGTTCCTTATGTTTTATTACACAGCTCTCTACTGTCATTGTGGATTTTTCATGGTTTTGAGATGTTGATATGAGCTAGCAGAAGAATACGCCAAATACAGACATCTGATGTACTGTCTGAAGAGGCACTGAACCCATTAGGCCTGGAATAGAAAATAAAAACATATGCAGAAAATATTTAAGATATAGAAGAGGAATTGACTATAGGGGAGCATGCTTTACTCTCACATTTGATCTATTTAACATAATTTTCTTTCACAGAAGCTTACACCACTAAACGGGCCTGTCACCATGTGCAAAAAGATGTGTAAAGAGAGAGATAAGGTGAGAAAGAGAACTTATAATTGGATGAGATGTGATGAGATAGGTGAACTTGAGTGCACATGGTCATGCCTTTTGAGGTGGATTAATTATTAATAACATAAAGTAAAAGTTTTGTAAACCCCAATCGATAAGTATTACATTTCTGCACAAAACTTGTCTCTCAGCACCCAAGGTGCCAATACCATTCATGAGACCCCATATTATAACAACCTAAAATATTCTTGCATCATGGCAACAAATTTTCCAAGTAAATAGGAAAGCACCACTCTCATTTTCTACAAAAAATAAAATAATTAAATTTAAATTTTAAAATGATTAAAAACTGGTTAATAAGTGAAACTGTAAGCCTGTTCATCGGTCCGGTTTTGCACACGCAAAATCATTCACTCGTAATATTTCTTTTCTTTTACGCAACACAACAAGATTAAATGAAATATATTTTCTCAAGTATTACAACAACCCATTTAAAAAAATAAATAAATAAATAAATATGTAATGTTTTGTTGTAAATTTAAAAGTAATACATTACTAGTTACTAGATAAAAGTAATTGATTATGCAACTCACATACGAAAAACAGTATGAGAAAAAAGTAGTATGTCCAAATTCACCGTACTCATAAAAGAGTAGGCAAAAAGTACCGAGATGACCTATCCCATGAGGCCACAGGAGAGGATTTATGAATGTCAGTAAAGTGACGCAACTGAAGCTGGCAAGTCGCATGATAATAACATCATGGGGAATATAGTACATCCAGATCACATTCATACCATATAGAACATACCTTTTAGCGGTCATAAAGTAATTACTTATTCAAAATAAGTACCTACTCAAGAGTATCCGATTTCGGACGCAGCCCTGGTATTATAGACCTGCTTTTGGAGGACTGAAGGTTGCATAATGTCTTCAATGCACAGGTGGCATGTGATGACAGGTTGGAGAAATATGTTTGTGTGAGTTCTTCTGTGTGTATACAGTACATGAGCATGTAGATCTCACGTTTGAGACACGCCAGACTGTTTGTTTAATTACTGTAAACACTCGACAGCCCCTGTTGCATGCAGATACAGTCAGCACTCAGCACATGAGGTGTATCCTCAGTAAACAGAGTATAGGAGCGGTGTGTTGACAGAAAAGATCGATACTCGGGCAACTGCTGATGGGAAACGGAACAATCTTCACTTCTGATCCCTTGGTAATAACACCGCCAGTGTCACTGACACACACACGCTTGTCACTCAGCCTGATGAGCATCTAACAATTTCTCTCCCTTATATCTGTGTGTATACGCACTTTAACGCTGAAAACAGAAAACACATTAAGAAATATTTGTGAGATGTTGTTAAACGAGCAAGGTAGCTGACCGCAGAATTCAGTACAGACTACAGAGTCTATAATATAATCATTTATATATATGTAATATATACAAGAAACCAATTTGAAACGATTCGAGCTTTGTGCATTATCCTGCTGGAAGTAGCTATCAGAGGATGGGTACATGGTGGCCATAAAGGATGGACATGGTTGGTCACAAAGAAAGCTCAGGTAGGCCATGGCATTTAAACAATGCCCAATTGGCACTAAGGGGCCTAAAGTGTGGCAAGAAAACATCCCCCACACCATTACACCGCCACCAGCAGCCTGCTCAGTGGTAACAAGGTATGATGGATCCATGTTCTCATTCTGTTTACGCCAAATTCTGACTGACTTTACCAGTCGATCTACGAACGCCGATCCAAGTGCACTGAACTGTGCAGAATCTCATATGGTCCGTTGTTTCCGGAAGAAACACAAACACTAACCATTTTCTTCTCTTCAGTATGTACTGTAAACGTTGCCTACTGTTCGCGCTCACCTTATCACCTTATTCACATCTCACTAGCGCACTTGGATTGGCGTTCGTAGCTCGACTGGTAGAGACTATTTTTCAAAGATTGCTTCTTCCTGTATTCGCGAAGATGACTGTATGTATAAAATATCTTCTTATTAAACTGTATGGATACTGACAAAGTTCTCAATGCTTCGGTTTGAATGTAGGGATCCTTATTATGCTACTGTGTTAGTGTGGGGCTATTTTGAGCCTTGTTAATGGTAATAACAAACGATTTTTATTTGCCATTACTCTATGCCCTATATACTAGCGTTATAGGCTAAACTGTTTTTAGAGATAAAACTATTTACATTCGGCAATCATGAAAACAAATCTCAGATAACGGTCGACTAGGTAACAATGTGTAATTAGACCAAAGGTTCATTTTGCGCCGGAGTTCTCCTTTAAAGAATTATCGTGTAGAAACAGGCTAAAACTCAAATGCAGTCACGTGTGTAAACACATGCTTATCGGATCCCGTCTAATGAATCATTTGGATGGGGGCAATGGCTGTTTTAGGGTTGAGTCAGCATGAGAATCTAACATCTCAAGCTCTATATTCCTGGTGGCAACAATTGTGGACAAGTACTATGTACACTTGACTGAATTTATGAGGGACAGGATTCTAGTGGGAGAGCTAGATTGGATGGGTACTTCTGGTTATCAATCATAATAAAATCTTAAAAGTATCAATCAAATGTCTTTCAAAAGATTGTCACCAAGCTCTCTTTTTCTCCATTCTATCACTTTTCGTGATTCCCTGTGGGGGAAAAAAACGAACCCTGCATGCCTTACATTTTCATCATAATATAGAATATTATGTTTCACACTGAAATATATCAAATTACAGAAGTAAAATATGTTGTGAACACTGTTTCACTGTGCACTAACATAAACAATTCAAAACAAGAGATTTTTTTTTGTTATTTTATGTAGTCTCTTTACCACTGCATTTATCTGATCAAACATACAGTGAAACAGTCATATTGTGAAATAAATATTTTCTATTTTAATTTTATTTTCTATTTTATTTTAAAATATAATTTTAAATATAATCTTGTGATGGCAACTGCATTTATTTGATCAAACATACAGTGAAACAGTCATATTGTGAAATAAATATTTTCTATTTTAATTTTACTTTCTATTTTATTTTAAAATATAATTTTAAATATAATCTTGTGATGGCAACTGCATTTATTTGATCAAACATACAGTGAAAGTCATATTGTGAAATAAATATTTTCTTTTTTTTTACAAAAAGTTTTTCTATTTTAAAATAAAATAGAAAAACAAGAACATTTTCTATTTTATTTTAAAATATAATTTTAAATATAATCTTGTGATGGCAAAGCTGAATTTTATTGTCTTCAGTCCCATGATCCTTCAGAATTATTCTAATATGCTGATTTGCTCTTGTTTTCTAATATGAAACATTTCCTCTTATTATCAGTTGAAATAAATTGAGCCGCTTAATATTTTTATGCCAAGGACGATCAAACATAAACATCCCACATACCAAGCACAACTCAATATTTTCACAAATAAAAAAAAAAAAAATTTATACTGTGAGAAAAACAATAATCGTGATATGCCGTGAAAAAAAAGTATGTTAAAGCTAATTAAATTTTATAAATAATAATAACAATAATAGAGTTTGAAAAGCACAAAAAACATCATTCATTGTGTACATCATTCTTGTCTTCAATTTCAGGAAAGGAACAGTATGTGCATATGCATTCTTGAACGAGACTGTAGAGAGATGAATTGCTCAATTTGCATTTTGAGTGTGTTAAAAATGTACCTTATATGATTTTGAAGATAAAAAGCTGTCTGGTTCATTCGTCCTAATGAATCTAAATGTATGCAAAGATACGAATGGACTTGACCATGTTAACATTGCACTGAGTGAGGTCTTCCTAAAGTGCACTCTTTACCCACATTTAAAGAGAGAGAGAGAGAGAGAGAGAGAGAGAGAGAGAGAGAGAGAGAGAGAGAGAGGGAGAGGGAGAGAGAGAGAGAGGGGGAGAGAGAGGCACAGACAAATAGAAAGACAGTTTTAAATTGCTGGTATGTAGAAATGCACACTTAAAAGGAAGAAAAGGACACAAAGTACATCAGTGAAAGGAGAGAACAGGATGGAAAAGACAGAGGTGAAGAAGAAGGACAGAGATGTGATGTCATGGTAACGGGAAAGTGTTGTTTAAAAAGCTGAGAGGAATAACAGGCTGACCGTGAACATAAAGAGAAGACTGACTCAAGAGTAAATGGAATTGGTCCTCAGCTTTGAATGTCCTAAAAGGTCAAATAAGATTTTAATGGTTGAGTGCGATGTATATTTTTCACCTTTAACGTAAACTGCACCTTGCGTCTCACACACACAATTGTTATATGGCTTCTGGAAATCTATGAACTATACGTTTTGTCCGAAAAGAGAACCACAGACATGCTGCAAAACATTTCCATTTGTGTTCCATCAAAGGAAGAAAGTTATTTTAGCGTGAAAAGACAAGAAACAGAGTAAAAAACAAATATTAGGCAATATCTGTCAGGACTCCACCGGCTTCACTCACTCCTCCCACTCGTTCACAGTCCCCTGAGTTTTGGTCACCATCACCACATCAATTCACCTCCCTATATAATCAATTCCTCTTCAAAAGCTCCAACCCGATCTTATGAGAATTCGTACGAATTTTACAAGGTGGCTAATTCGGAACAATTCGTACGACCTCACTCGTACGAATTAGTACGATTTTTGCTAAATCGTATATTTTACAAAATTGGCCAGTTCGTATGAATTCGTACCAATGACCTACCCCTGACCCCACCCCTAAACCTACCCATCACATGGGTTTGGACAAATCGTACAAATTCGTACGAGTGAAGTCGTATGAATTAGTACGAATTAGCCACTTTTTTAATCACTTGTACGAATTCGTACGAATTGGTCGTGGCTGTGTCCGAAATCTCCCACTACTCACTATATAGTGGACTATATAGTGAGCTCACCATTTTGTAGTGCTGTCCGAACGTATAGTGATGATTATTATACCCTATATAGTCCACTCAATGTATCCCAGAATGCATTTGGAAAAGTAGTGTACAACCGATGGTCACTACCCCAAGCCCTACATACCATCATACTTTGCGCTGATCATAAAAAAGACGGTCGGGCGACAGCAATGACGTAATTAACAGCGCCGAGAGACGAGTAGTGTCCGAAAGTGGTTTTTCTATTATGCTGGTGAGCTCACTATATAGTGCTCTAGTGGTTTGAGTGGAGATTTCGGACACAGCCATTGTCTGGTCTCGTCTCTACAAGACACTACAGACTCACCACGCTTCTTACCTGCAACTTGCTATCTACCTCAGTTCCATCCATCGATCACCTGCTAAGCTTCACATGGAAGTCTAGTCTCAGGTCATTAGTCTGTTCCTAGTGACTCTCCATCTGTAAACAAAGACTCTGGTTATCCTTCAGCTAAGTTCCATCCTGAATATCGTCTGCTTGCATACTCACGATATCTCTGTCTGAATCTGCAACCTGTAAATAAACACTATTTCACTTACCACCTGTCTGACTCCTGTTCCATCCGTGACAATATCTTGATTGACCTTTGAGCATGACGTGTGTGACATAACTACCATTTTTTTTAAAGAAACTAATACCTTTATTCAGCAAGAATCCATTCAGTTGGTCAACAGTTATGTCACAATATTAAGTTTCACTGCATTTTTTAGCTATAAGCACACGTGACAGAGGAAGGTTCTAGCAAATAACATCCTATAAGTTCAATATACCATAACACATGTCCAATAACTGCAAAAAAATAAAAAAATCACACACATTTGATTTCCACAGGATGGTTACTCAGGTTACGCAAAATAGGAGCACACAATCGATCAACTTGATGGAAGAAAGAAAGACATCAACACTAAAACAAACCCCTAAACTCCATCCATGTCTTGGTTTCGGTTTTCTGTTTGTCTACTGGTTTCTCTAAATCGTAATTCAGACACTTCCTTCTCAATCTTGTTCATTCTTTTTTAATACACCACCACATCTCTCTCTCTTTCTTTCTGGTGGGAGAACAGAAACAGAATGGCCTCCTGCTAGTCGAACGAGGAGCAACTCAGTACAGCTGGAGAAAGGTCACTAATGACAGGCCTTCAGCACGGCTGTCAGAGTAGCCCACAGATATCTCACAGACACACACACACAACTACCTCCACCTGCAATGAGCCATGCAGAGAAAAGAATAATAAACTCAAATGATAGATAATGAAATGGATAAGCAGATGAACAGACATAAAGGACACATGAACAAAAGAAAAAAGGGCAAAAACAAAGATAAATGAATGGGTGGATGGATCAATGACAGAGAGGGAGATCTATACGCTCGTGGGGAAAGGAAGACCATATTAACCATTTTGTTTAATTATTGCCATCTAGTGGACAAAATAGAAATTAACCAAATAATCAGCTTAAAGATCCCATCTATTCGTCCCAACCACATTTCCCCTCTATAGATTGGTGCAGGTATGACGTCACTTTGTAGGCCAACCGGCAGTTAGTATCAGCCAGAAACTCAATAGGATTTTCCCATAGGCTTTTGGATTAATGCAAAAAAACAAGCTCTGTGATCAACAAAAGTTTATGATACTTGCACGTTTTGTCCATCAAGATTTTCACAGATTTTATCCTAGACAAAATCCAAGATTTTCACAGATTCACAGAACTTTTATGAATTTTGAAGTCCAAATGTAGTTGCCTTAAGTAAAAAGCTAAAAAAGTAAAAAAAGATAAACGAACTACACTCACACAAACCGCTCGTTTCGTGTCTTAGGCCATCAGTGTGTACTTACATTCACGAGTCATTAAATCATGTTTAATTTTGACTTCTCTGTGCACGCTCTTTGAGGTGGATCCCCTAAACCTGCATTATATGACTGACAGACAACAACGGTTTGACCGAAAAAATTCAAAATTGAAAATACTGTGGAAACAAAGACACCAACATCTTGGATGCCCTTGAGGTAAGCTAAAACATATCAAAAATTAATTTCAAAGTGAACTATCCCTTTAACAAAAATCCCATTCAAAAAAACCCTTGGCTTCGGGACAATGGAACCGAAAGCGCTAAAATGCTAACTCGTTTTCTGCGTTTTGCCCTACAAAGTGATTTCATACCTCCTGCACCGCTCTATTGACACATATCCTATTGAACCAGAAAGTTTGGGTCAGACATATCACCATATCAATGAGCTCTTTTTTAAGTAGCGAATGTGTCACCACCATGACACATGATTTTATTACATGTCACAGGATAAAAAGGTTTGCATCAATATTAAAGCAAATAGAATAAACTACTAGCCACAAAACTTTGATTTCATAGGCTCTATAATGAGGTTCTATGAGTCTCCTTCTATGGCACTCGCATATCATAACATGATGTGTATATCGCCTACCACATACATACACTCAATCACATTCACTTACTGTCACTAGGTCCATGTAGCCTCAAGGCTCGTGTGGCTAGTGAAGCAACGGCTCAGCACTACATCATACAGTCCTCTGTCAGTGATATCACATCTCATCTACCCTCCAGCCTCCTCCTCCGCTTCACCAGACCAGCAGGCCCACATCCAGCCCGCTACAACTGTCCCAGCAGGTCTCCGAAAGAATCTGATGGGATCAGACACTCAAAGACATGTGGTCATAGTCTGAGATACACTCTTAGAAGAAAAGCTTATAGAACCTTAAAAGGTTCTATCAGCGCTACGTATTTGGAACCCCTAAATGGTTCTATGCACTCTTAAAAAAAGGGTTCCTCTGGGTTCTATATAGAACCCTGGGGTTTCATACTTGGCCAATAGAACCTTTTACCAAAAAAAAAAATGGTTCTATATAGAACCATTTTGGAGTTCCATATATGAAGCAGGGGATGGAACCATTTCTGGTTCTAAATAGAACCATTTCTTTTAAGAGTGTAAGGATAGGCCACAATGGTTGAGTAGTTTTTGGACAATGATTTTTACCAGAGGAGTTTGAGCATACTGACCGTTCACTGGTTAAATCTTTCTCATAAACTTTGTCTTTAAATTAATTCCCTTTAAAGTACCGTTAGTTGTCGCTGTCTTTCATGGTAAAACTTTTTAATTAAAAACTTACTTTACTCTTTTTTTGAACGCATGCAAATGTCTTGCGTAGATGTCAAGACATTTGCGCGTTCATGACTCTCCTGTTCGAACTCGTTTATCAAAATGAACAAATCTTTTTTCGTGTCATTTGGTTAATTAAACTAACGAAATGAATGAATTGACTCACGAATTGACTCACAACTAACGAAATGAATGAATTGACTGGAAAAAGATTTGTTCATTTTGATGAACGAGTTCGAACAGGAGAGTCACGAATGCGCATCACAGAACAGAGCAAGATGACCATTTGAGCTTATAAAACTTTTTAAATGAGCGATCGTTTCGCTTGATAAGGCCCCTATTCATCGTCTGGAATCGTTTAAAGCCCTTTGAACAGTTTGCACTGAAACTGTCTTTTGGACCTTATCCCGTTTGGTTACCAGTAAAGCGCATTATATGGAGAAAAATCATGGAATGTTTTCATCAAAAACCTTAATTTCTTTTCGACTGAAGAAAGAATGACATGCACATCTTGGATGACATGGGGGTGAGTAAATTATCAGCAAAAGTTTTTTAAAAAGTGAACTACTCCTTTAAGTCCAATTAGTTGAAAGTTGAAAATATTGCACATTACTGGTCTGATGCTGCATCCTGAATTGTGTACTAAGGTGTTACATTTGAATTTACTTTGCAAACTTTAAAAAAGTAGGCATTGTATAATATGAATATGTGTAATGAAATCTGTACGTTATTATGTACTACATCCGTCATGTTGTTACTCTGTACCAGCGTCAGTTGCGTTGCTTCACTTCCATTCATAATTTCTCACTCATGGCATCACAGGATAGTGTGTGAAGTGAAGTTCATACAACCAGAAAAGTTGCTTGCTGCACTGCGACTCATAAGTAAAAGCCATTTTCTCACAATAAGTGGCCTGTGTATTTTTCTTCAATATAGCTAGCAAACTTCTTCCTGAATGTTTGTGGCCTATTCGCACATAATAATTCTTTTTGCACACTTTAAGAGGCAAAGTATTCTTCCCTTCAATCGTTAAGAATATGCCACACGATCATCATGAAGGATCACTTTGGAGGTAATCAGGGAAGCAGAAAGAAAGCCAATTGCACGGAGATACGGCCCAGGAGAAAATAGAGAGATGCGAACGTGCAGCTAATTGGGACGTATGAGAGTGGAGAAATGAGGAAATATGAGGGAAGCAGAGAATTAGAAAGGGAGGGTATAAAGAAAGAGGAGAGCAGCAGGAGAAAGAGGAGGGACCTTGACGACCCAGGTGGAGGGCATCTGTGCGTTCTGGTGAGGAGAAGAGCACTGAGTGGAGAAGGTGATGAGATGAGAGAGGAATGACAGGAGGGATGTGTTGTCACCTTACTCAGGGCCCATCATCTGTCTTTCTACCCTCACTGAGGAACAGATTTTAACATGACACACACTCTCTCACACCTTTACAATGTGCCTATGACACACTGTATTAGAAAATACATGTACTTGTGCTCTTCTCCTTATCAAACACACATTGTAAATCCCCATCAGGCCTTGGGAGGAGACGGAGACCATGCGCTCCTCAGAGTATACCAGAGATGATCATCTAAAACCCAGACTGAGACCACACAGATAAGAGGAAGACCTCCAGGGCAAAAGCACTGTTTCAGAGTCACTATCAAACACTCAATCTTTATGACATATCATCAATATTTTTGCCTCATATATGAATCATTAAATATACAGTTTGCAATGCCAGAGTCAGACATTAAGTTTGTTAATGTCGGCCTAGGAGAAATGAGAATGTGCAAGAAAAAATAATGTAAAATACAAAATAGAAAATATAATAAAGATTATTTTTTGTTATTAAAAATGCTATTATAGTATATATTACATTATAGGATTATATTATTCTCTCATCTTTCTTAAGTGTGAAATGGACCTCCTTGACTTTCCAGCCTTTTGTCAATTTTCTGCACTCTAAACAATGCTGGGTTGTTTTAACCCAAATTTGGGTAAAATATGGACAAACCCAAATGTTGGGTTAAAAATGTAATTTCAAATTTGAACCCAACTTCACATTTAACTTTCAATTGCACATTTTTTAATTGCATTTTAACCCAACATTTGGGTTTGTCCATATTTGACCCAAATTTGGGTTGAAACAACCCAGTATTTTGTAGAGTCTGTATATGAGTATATATAGCATAGACGACAAACTTTACAGACATGCTAAAGGCTACAAATTTTTGTCATTGAATGTAAATTAATTGAGTCCTACTGTACACATTTTTGAATGTGCTCATTTATCAAGATTTTTAATAAAAAAATAATATGTCGCCAATTCTTTTTGACGCAAAGTGTACAAACAGCTCCTCCCAGATGTCATTAGGAAAGCAATTAAACAGGAAATTTGATGGAAATGTTTAATGTCTGCAGGTAACTCTTGGCACAGCGATGCCGTTATTGGTTGTTGATTAATCCATTCCCTTGTCTCTCCATACACTGACCTTGTTGCGGAAATTACAGATCAATAGCACGAAGTGGCGCTGTACATAACTCAACCAGTCACCGAGCTAATAAACACCAGTACTAACCCCTGACCGGCAAATTAAAACCCAATCAGAGAGGCCCCAAGGGGCCCAGGAGAGAGTACAGCAAGGCCAGTGACTCACACAGACCTACAGCTTTGAACAGAGGACTTAATCAGCCACTGATTAGAGTGGCAATCAGAGCATAGGCTAATGTACAGCAGGGATGCTATAAGTGTAATTATACTTCCTGCAACGCAACCTAGGTGTATACTACAACTCACTGATATTTCTTGTAATCCCAGACTTGTTCTTCTGACTCAGTTCACATGTCTTTTGAGGTTATGCTTTCGTTCTATATGATGCTTGAAATGAACTCAAATGGCCGTTTTCTTCCATAAACTGGATATTTAGTGCAAAGTAGGTGATCCATATCAGAATGGAGCCTCGGACCTTTTTCCTCAGATGTTTCTCCTAAAATACTTTATATTACAATTGTTGGACTATAGAAACAGCATGACAAAAATAATGTATTACAAAGACTGATAGCATGATAGCATAACCAAGGTCATTTGAGAAAAGTTTGAGTTCATACTGAAATCTCTTGACTTTTGGTTGCTGGCTTTGTTATCCTGAGAAATGTGAGCAAAGTTTGAGACATTGTGAACTTTTCTGAGACACTCAAGGAGTCGTGTGTTTTGACGCAATCCTTAGCCTATTTTTACAAAAACTGCTTCTACGGGGCCATAATGTAAGATACAAGGTAATGGAGCCTTTTATACATCGTCATGTTTCTTTAGAAATAAACAATGGACAAATAGAGTATTTAAAAGCCTCAAATGTAATGTTATTCACTGTCAAAGTGATGCCAAAATGAATGGGAGTCAATGGGCTCTATGCACAGCTCCACTACTTCCTGAACTTCAGCCAGCTTCTTGTTTCCGGTCTGTCATTATTGGACACATTGATTAATTCAGGTGTGTCTGATTATTGTTGCCGTGACACTGAGGTCAAGCACACCTGAGTTAATCAAATTGTCCAATAATAGCAGACAGGAAACAAGGAGCTGGCTGAAGTTCAGGAAGTAGTGCAGCTGTGCATAGAACCCCATAGGGAAGGCTTGATAGCCAGTGGTGGCCCCCAGGTAAACTTCAGTTTCCGGCTGATGGATTACCCCATAGATATCCATAATAAAGGCAAGACGTCTTACAACGGAGTCTATATCGTCAACACCATCGGCCAGCTTGTCACGTGAGCAACCTGTATGTCTTCTAATAGCTGTACCGAGTGAAATCTGAATAATTCCCTTCCGAATCTCACAGAGACGGAGTGAGTGAGTATTAGGTGTCCATGAGCTAGCAGCAGGATCAACTTTATTAATCTCTATGGGCTTCTCCCTCGACTTTATGACTCCACGTCCCCCCGAGTGAGTGCCTGTGAGTTTCTCTTCCTCTGTATAAGGTGATTTCTCTACTGTGCGATGGAGAGTCGATTCATTATGATGCAATCGTTAGCCTATTTTTTACAAAAACTTCTTCTACGGGGCCATAATGTAAGATACAAGGTAATGGAGTCTTTTATACATTGTTGTGTTTCTTTAGAAATAAATAATGGACAAATGGAGTCTTTGGATGCCTCAGATGTAAAGATATTTGCTGTCAAAGTGACACCAAAATGAATGGGAGTCAATGGAATGCTAACAGCAGGTGAAGTTCTGCTACAATGGCGGCTCCCGCGAGACTTCAACTTCCGGCTGATGGATTACCCCCTTGTTTATTATGGATATCTATGGATTACCCTCTTGTCAGTAACACACAGCTGCACACTCCTGCATGTGGAATAGGTGTCACAGAGGAGGTACAAGAGGGCCATCTAAAGGCCTGGAGGAGAATGACATGCACAAGTTTGCTGACTTCAGCAAGAACACTTAGTTTAAACAACAGCAGCTGTATACCAGTGAGTGCTGTGAACAGGGCTGTGGTGACAGTTCTGTGTGATTTGACAGGTTGACCGTCTCTAGTGGCCTGATTCAGCAGTTCATCTCTCTCTCTGTAACACTGCTGTCACTCTGCCTACAACCTTAACCATATGCCAAAGGACAAACACAGTAGTGTCAAAATACTGTGCTCAAAAATGCATTTGTTGAATTCAGAACATGGTTAAATGCTCACAGTAATGTACAAGGTTTTTCAGTTGTGTCTTGGTACCAAACACACTAGAAATCACACTATTTAGACTGATCTCAAAACAAATTAGGATCACTCTGTAGTTTTAATTTAGCTAAAACATCTGTGATTAGCATACGCTCCAACATATTGAGCTGTGTTGACCAAAAGAGTGATGTGAATTCAAAACCAAGAGCATTCCTTATCCTTTTCAGTTCTCTCCGTACTCTTAGGTGAATAAAAAGGAGGGACATGTTTCTACCGCTCTAATAGCAATACCGTTGTGCAAATCAGATGTCTGTCCATCATTTGTCAGTACACCTTTACAGTAATTGAGCACCAGATATCAGGCTCTGTCATTCTGGACCTTATTGGTAGCATAACTGTCAAACTATTACACACAGCAAGCCAACCAACCAACCAACCAACCACAGAAAAGCTTTTATTATGTGTCCATCAGTTGACTGGTAGCTACATCAGATCAGTATATGGCCTGACAGAAATACCACCAGTATTTTTTGTGACTTTTCAGTGACTTTTTTGTAACTTACTCAGTTTTTTTTTGTTTGTTTGTTTGTTTTTTTGTGAGCCAGCACAAATGCATTACATGGACCTAAAGTGACTGATCCCTACTAATCTGATATTTTTCCAGGTATCTTGAACTCCTTGTTCTAAACAAAGAATCTAAATGATCAATTAATGCTCATTGGCAAGACCATCACTACTGTATTCGATTTTTTCAAAGTTTTTGAAAGTCTATTAAGCGCAGAGATGCATTTATTTGATCAAAAACACAGTAAAACTGTAATTTTGTGAATATCGCTCAAGAAATATTTCTTATTATCAGGAAACCCTGAAGTTCTTAAAATAGAAAATAGCTTTTTTGTAAATCTTTTGTAGCATTAAAACTGACTTTACTGTACATGTCAATTTAACGGATCCTTAATTAATAAAAGTATTGTTATATAACCTCCACTACGTTCAAAGACTCGACTCGAGGGTAATTGCCCTGTCCTATTTTCTATAGACACTATATGTATTTCTAATGTCAAGACCACAAAAGGAGAAAGTGAGAAGCATTTGGTACCTTACCCAGCACCAGAAAGGCCCAATCCTGCTGGAGTCCCCGACAACAGGTCATTCCTCATGCAGATCCAGCAAACAGGAAGCCGACTGGACAAACACTGCGATAAAGACTGTGATAAAGAATGTCACTACAGTTTTACCATAAAGTGTTTATGACACTACAGTTTTACCATAAAGTGTTTTTATGCAAGAATCTTGAACTGTTGCTTCCGCGAAGCCTCATCACTGATGATCAAAATATGACTACGCAAGGAAAGAACTATTGCCGACTTTAAACAGTAATAAAAAATAAACTGCAGGATTACAAATGGAGAACTTTTATTTTCTCGTCCAGAAACACTAGATAATTTTATTACAACTAAAACAATTTAGTGCCCCATATATGGGAACGGGATTAAACGTAAAACGTCTTCACCTTATGGCCTAAGGGGCGCAGACATATTAACTAATGTTTACCTGTCATCCCAAAAAAGCAGCC
Organism: Cyprinella venusta; assembly: GCA_038021265.1. Taxonomy (NCBI): domain Eukaryota; kingdom Metazoa; phylum Chordata; class Actinopteri; order Cypriniformes; family Leuciscidae; genus Cyprinella; species Cyprinella venusta. The sequence continues at coordinate 8,218,681 of CM075871.1, forward strand.
ACCTCATTGGTCTAGCCGGAAGCACGTGATGATTCTTCCGCGAAGCCTCATCACTGATGATCAAAATATGACTACGCAAGGAAAGAACTATTGCCGACTTTAAACAGTAATAAAAAATAAACTGCAGGATTACAAATGGAGAACTTTTATTTTCTCGTCCAGAAACACTAGATAATTTTATTACAACTAAAACAATTTAGTGCCCCATATATGGGAACGAGATTAAACGTAAAACGTCTTCACCTTATGGCCTATGCGTTAAAATGGAGTATTGTTGTTCATTAAGCTGTGTGGACGTTGTTCAGCCGCCAGAGGGAGCTCTTAGATCACTTACTGACCTCACAGTCTTCAAATATACGGCTAATTTCAACCTATTTCTGTTTTGTCACAAATTATAAAATTAAAGTGGCAATTTCATTGAATGAATCCCCAGAATCACTCGTACACATTTTCTACTTGAGTAGAACAGACCGTTAAGACGCTTGTGACTCATTGTTAAATCACCGCAAAGTACCCTGCAGATTTCTGGTGCAATTATCTTTGCAAAGCTCGGTAATTGTTTTAGTCTCATTGTAACAAAGAGAACTAAATTATTGCTTCTAACTTTTACATTTAATGAGCAACATTTAAAAATCACTCAAGTTACAAATAAGAAAAACAACAATGCATAATCAAATGTTATTTATTCGATATTTAAATTATACAGATAATAAAAACACTGTTTTAAGGCAAACTAGCAGCAGGCAGCTGCAAGATGGAAAGTAAGAACAAACCAGCTGAATGTTATACAGCATGATGAAAAAAAAAGCAAAAAGCCAGAAAATGAATCCCAAATTGTGGAACTGATGCTCTATGATGAGACAATCCAAATCGATCACTCAATAAAAACTCACTGTCTCCATCTATCAGTTCAGCGCAAATGACATAAGTTCATAAATTCTCTAAAGTCAGTTTTTTTAGGGATCATGATGAAAATCTGCAAGTGTGCATGTGTAAAAGTATGTGTGAGAGAGAACATGGGAGTGTATTTGGCTGTTTTCCACACAAGTTTAGCATGAGAAAGTATCACTGATCAAAAGTGCAAACATCATTCATAAGAAAAAAACCTTCGTAACTTAAAATTTAAATTGACCTTTTCTAAAGTGACCTTTTACCAGTACAACCATTGCTAAACTGTTGTACTACAGGATACAGCAGGAGGACATCACTAGCTAGACTACTACTCCAAATATCAATAACGTCACGCTAACACACCAGAGACGCAATCAATGTTCATCACCGCTAAGCCCTGGTAAGCTGATTAGAAATAAGTGTAATGGGTTTGTACTTAAGGCCAACACGAGCTTAGTAAGAAACATTCAGGGAAAACATTCAGTTGGGTCAACTGAGCACTGACCACGCTGGTTGGCCAACAAAACCCTTTCCCTGCGTTTTAAGAAATGCATCCTCGGTGAGTCCTTTGGTCCAAACTAAGGGAGGGTTTTCACGACTCGGAGAAGCTTTCGTGAATCTGGAAAAAGTGTTAGCGACTGCGATTAATCTTCTTGCTGTTTCCGAAATCAAATCCACATTTAATTGCTTCTCTCACTCCAAGGCATGCACTGCTATGAAAACAATGCTGGGGAAAATAACAACATGGTTTCAGTCCTCTGGAGAGCCCAACCTCCAGAAAACATACATTTTACTCACCGAAACGAGAAAGCGGTGGTGCCTTTCGCAAATGGAGATGAAGCAAAGGATTGTGAGAGAAACAGTGCCTCTAGTCATTATCACAACAGTCTGAACCCATTGTTTTGAACTTTATCTTGTCTTTCTACTATTTCTTTGTGTGTGGAAATCAACAAAACAGAGGAGCGAGCCAGTAGAGGAGGAGCAGGTGATGGCTTGTGTGTAGAAGACCTCAGTGACGGGAAAAGGCCCCTTCGGAAAGAGTGATCTGTGGTTCTTTGCTGTGGAGGAAAAGGTTTAGGGTAGATGGAGGGACAGGGAACAGAGGCAAGGCCAATATTCGGTTCCTGCTCCCCCTCAACAGGGGAAGAGACGCATGAGGGAGGGGTACAGTCCTGTTATCCTGGTCACCCGGTTTTCTTGGCCCAGGCCAGGTCGTCGCTGCGTGGCTTCTGACCCGTCAATCTCTCAATCAACCGCTCTGTTTTACGCCAAAAACCCACTCTGTCCAGCGGGTAGTTCAACCACCCTGAGGGAGAGAATGAGAGAGAAAGAGAAGCAGGGGTGTCAGGGCAGACACCAATGTTTATAAAGGTACATCAATGGCAGGGGCTCACTTAGTGCCGCAGGTGAGATAAAACACTACCAAAAGGGATAGAAAGCACTTTTTGTATTTCACAGTATTTCACAATCTGCTCAGTTATTTTCACGCACAACCATTTCTAGGGTTTACAAAGAATGGTGTGAAAAGGGAAAAAACATCCAGTATGCGGCAGTCCTGTGGGCGAAAATGTCTTGTTGATGCTAGAAGTCAGAGGAGAATGGGCCGACTGATTCAAGCTGATAGAAGAGCAACTTTGACTGAAATAACCACTCGTTACAACCGAGGTATGCAGCAAAGCATTTGTGAAGCCACAACACGCACAACCTTGAGGCGGATGGGCTACAACTGCGGAAGACCCCACCGGGTACCACTCATCTCCACTACAAATAGGAAAAAGAGGAGAGCTCAACAAAATTGGAAAGTTGAAGACTGGAAAAATGTTGCCTGGTCTGATGAGTCTCGATTTCTGTTGAGACATTCAGATGGTAGAGTCAGAATTTGGTTTAAACAGAATGAGAACATGGATCCATCATGTCTTGTTACCACTGTGCAGGCTGGTGTTGGTGGTGTAATGGTGTGGAGGATGTTTTCTTGGCACACTTTAGGCCCCTTAGTGCCAATTGGGCATTGTTTAAATGCCACTGTATTAACCAAATATATTAACCAAATAAAAGCAGCCATGTTGAGCATAAAAAAATTCTTTACCAAACCAAAACTAGTAAACAGTGGTGTGTACATAATTGAAAAACATGCCATACAAATTAGATTTCAAGGTTAAAGAGAGAAAACTTGAAAATCACCTGGTTTTAATTGATAATTATGATATATAATATGAAATGCTATCAAATCAAATATAATATTATGTCAAATGCTATAAAAATCAAAGCTTAATTTTAAATGGAATACTTTGAAATGGAAGTGAAACTGAAGAAAACAGGGTGAAGCACACAGGCTGTGATGTGTAAAACCAACCAGACAAAATTCATTCCTTTCGCTGAATGACACACTTCTTTGAAAACTCACCAGCAAGAGAAAAGAGAAATTCAAGAGAGAGAGAACAGTGAGGGCAAGAAAAGCAAAAAGGAGAGAGCAAGGACAAAAGAGCAAGACAGGAAGAAAGAGGGGAAGGCACAGAGAAAGACATCAAGAAGCAGCGAGACAGAAGCTCCTGGATGGCGATTCTCTGGGGATGGACAGAAGATCAGGCGCTAGCAGTAGAGTAATGTACACACTTACTGCTATAAATATGTAGCAGCACCCCACCCCCAGCCAGCCCGCCTCAATTCCACCACACACACGCCGCTGTTGTTGTGCTCACAGACATACATTCCATTGGGTGACAAGAAAACTATTTCAATAATACACACACAAGACATTTAGAAGTTTAACACACAAAATGTGCACAACTAAGTTCAAAGTAGTGATACATCTATATATCTATATCTATGTATATATAAATATACAGTCGTTCCATGTTCCTAGTCACCCTGGTACGCTAAAATAGGTAAATATTAATGGGAATATACTTCATAGATATTTTATTCATAAAAAATTCTAGGGGTATGGATAATTGTGGCCAACGTGTTTTGGAGAAAAACATTTATTTTATAATGTGATTTCCCCCCACTTTCAATTCTTTTACTTAAACGAAAGGTTAGGATTTTGTCTATTTTTTGAATGAAATATCAAAAGGATAAATAATGTGGATTTATTTTTTTACTGCCATTTTTTATCATATTTACCAGGGGTATGATTAATTCTATGATTAGATCTAAAACTGTATGTATATATATATATATATATATATATATATATATATATATATATATATATATATATAAAATTCAATGGATAGTAAATTTATTTATTTAAATGTAGAAAATATAATAATGAAAATGCTTCTTCTCATTTTAACAAGTTTGTGTTCATGTTATTTGCATCAGTGAATTGTATTATATACCAGAATTATATCGGGCATTGTTCACCCTGCCTTCTAGATACATTGGTAATGGTCGGTCAACCATTAAACTTCACACAGTACTGATAAAAACTAGATTACGAAGACAGAAACATAATTTATTAATTTATTAAGACTTTAATTTATTAATTTATTAATACTTTTTGCCTCTATCATGAAAAAAAGACCACGATACTACTATACCACACTATAAAAATATTGTTGGTTTAACTTAAAAAATGAAGTAACCTGGATGACTTAAAATTAAGTTCATTGAACAGGAAAAATTGAGTTAATACAATGGAGATTAATTTAAGCATTAGAAACTCAAAATATTATGCTATCTGAACTACATAAATGATTTAAGTTGATTTGACAAAAGAAAAAATGTTGTGATTACAAATCATGATTTTTTTTTTACAGTGAGGGTATTAGTATGGCTTGATGGTATAATGTAAAAATATCTGTTATCATCCTATTTATGTGCTACAGTATTAAAGGGATCATTGTTTTCTGTTAGAGGAACACCTTTAGAATCAACTACAATCAAAAAATCCATCTATAAAATCAAGCCGTTTTCACACAGCAATATAGAAGGGTTTATTAATGAACTAAATTTCTATGTACGGATCTATATAGAGACCAACAAGGTTCTGGTGCCTAAACTAAGTACAGTTGAGCATCTATTTACCATACCCAATGTGTCCTATGCATGTCGTGTCTCTTCAGAAGGCTTAAAGCGCAAAAAAAAAATCATATGGATCGAGTGGTTTCTTTATAAAATGTTTTTTTAAAACATCAGTTTTGGTAGAATCAGTTAAAGATATATTTATTTCGGTCTTGAATATTAAGCTAAGTCTTAAACTTGGAATGACAACAGAATTTCCATAACAGAAACTATCACTTTAATTGCCAAAAAAAAAACATTAAAATGATCCGGTTAATCACAATTTTGTGCCCTTTGTGCAAATACAATGGTATTCTTTGAAGTATGATGGTATATGAATACTGTAATCATTCAGAACCAATTGAAAGTTCCATAGTATCACTTCCTGACACCATTACCATGGTTCCGCCACACTACTTTTTTCAGCAATCCCCGATTATGACATCACATGGACATCCATTGCCCTTGTATCTTTTTATACACGTTCCTCGGTCACAGATCCGTGCGTACGTGCGCTTGTACCCTCTCTCTACAGTGACCCCTTTGGTGCAGGAGGAGAGCAGAACAGCTCATCATGTTTGTTTGATTTTTCTTCTTTGTCAAAACCACCCCCCCTTTGCGTAAGCCTATTTGTTAGCACTGACAGCAGGTTAGCATTAAATATACATGGAGGTTGTCAGCCACTGGCACACACAAAGGCAGGCCCCAGCCCCCGGGGACTCGGGCAGGGAGGGTGGAGGAGCAGGGCTCACACAGAGAGAGACTCCCAAGTGTGCGCGTATGTGTGTGTGCTTGCGAGAGAAAGAGAGAGAGAGACCCTTTCCTCTCCCTTCATCAGCGTCTCCCAGTGGGATCAGGGAGCAGCAGTGGAAAGGAAAGAAGGAGGGTCAAAAGGACCGGTCTGTGCTCTGGAGCATGCGTGCACACACACATCTGTCGTCCACTGGGGCACAGGGTGACGCACAAGCATCCGTGCTCCCCTCTCTCCCAGAGACGAAAGTCGCATACTGAGTGTTCGAGCTATCATGGGAGTTTAATGCCTTCATACACACACACACACACACACACACACACACATTTCTGACTTAAAAAAAGTTATTTTCACCCACTCTTTACAGCTACTGGCGATGCATGCCACGCTCCGTGGAAGAATCCTTGCCAGATACTGTAGGTTACCATGATCAACTACATAAAAGACTCTCAGAGGAACTGAACCTTACCTGGGTGAATCTGATCCAGTATGTATTACTGTTGTAAAGATGCCTACGGGACTAAATGATTGCTCACCCTAAAAGGAAAATTCTGCCATTGTTTTCTCACCCTCATGTTGCTCCAACCTCTGTAACATTGAAGAATGCTTCCAATGTTTAATGAAAGACAATGCTGTTTTGGACCCCATTGAATTTCATTGTATAGATTTTTAAAAAATGATGCTCTACTTAAGAAAGAATGAAATGAGGGTGAGTAAATGAAGACAGAACTCTCATGTTTTGGTTGAACTATCCCTTTAAGACAGCACCAACGCAAAGCTTCCACCTCAACAAGCCAAGCATGAGTGCGTGCGTACCTGTAGTGATGCAGTAGTACGTCTCATGTGGCGACACATGATGGATCCGGTGGTGCTTCCGTGGCAGCACTAGGTGGCAGTCCTGCAGTAGTGTGACCCAGCGTGGCAGGCCGAAGTAGGAGTGGGACCACTTGTGGATCTGATTAGTCATGGTTACAAAGACTGCCAACGCAAAAACAAAACATTCCCAGGGGTAGGACTCTGCAAGGGCATCTGAGAAAGAGAGATAGCGTAAGGGGGAGGTGGAGGGAGAGATAGAGTAAGAATGGCTAAAGGTGAATAGAGAGAGATAAAATTATATGCAAATCAATACAAAATGCCTTAAAGTGACATGCCCTAAACTTTTGAATTAAGTACTAGCCTAGCCTTTTAGTGTGTGAAAAAACAATCACATTGATCTTTCAGCTTTCTCAGCTCTATTGAGGAGATCATCAGCAACACAATGTTAGTGGAACGTTTTTATATAATAGAAATACTGTCATCATTTGCAAAACCAAAATGAGGGGAAACCACAAATGGCAACGGGATGAATGGTGTCAAGCTCCAAAAACAAAAAGACCATTCAGGTGGTCCATATGACGGGAGCAATATTCCAAGTCTGTGAGCAACAAAACGTAATTTATATTCCCTTTAATAGCATGGAAAATAAATCACTCTGGATATTTCACTAAACTTCTCTTCCTGAAGAAAAGAAAGTCAAATAGGTTTGGAATAACATGAGCAGTAGTAAAGGATGACAATTTTTGTTTTTTAGTTGATCCTGTAACCCATGCAGAACAAAAATGAGAACATTTTACCCTTTTCAAACCATATTCTCATTCGTCGATTTCCCGATTTTTAGGTGTTTTAAGATGAATGTGGGACACACTGACGGCTCCAGGGCAAGGAGCCGCGCTCGGGTCACACCCATTGGTTTTAAAATAGTCACGCTGACTCACTCTCACAGCACACTGAAAAAGTGAGTGGATGTGTGTATGTGTGTGTGTGTGTGTGTGTGTGTGTGTGTACCTGGTGGGTAAGAGAGGAATTTATATGCCATGTGAGCCAGAGGCAGGATGGTGATCATGCAGTTGTCTCCATTAGTCTCTATGAAGTCATGCCGTGTGATAGCCGTCGGATCAATGTGGTGTTCCCGGAACGGCCGAATAAAAGCCTGAATGGAGAGAGAGAGGTAAAGAGAGATAGGGGAGTACAAGGAAGGGAGGTTAAGGTTCAATTGAAAAATGGGAAAGGGTGTCTAGGACTGTGATTTAGATCCATTACCCTGTGGTAATGAATGGGTACGTCTACGATAAAGACAGTGCAGGGTCAAACTAGAAGCTACTGTTGTATTACAGACTACAGAGACACTGAACAACTAAGAACACTGGATGTGCGTTTTAGGGTGGGAATAGAAAAAAAAATGAAAAGAGGAGTTTAAACTAAAATATTCATTGTAGAAACCAGATACAGTACATCTTCTGCTACAAGTTTCTCCACTGAAAATGAGCCATAAGCCCAAAGAAAAAAAAAATGTACAGAGCTCTTCAGAAACATCATTCACAAAGTCATACACATTGACACCCTTGCATGTGTGTTTTTTTTTTTTTTTTTTTTTTACTAAATATGAGAGCTAATTTAATCTTCATTTAGCTAGAAGTAAGAATAGGTCACAATCGTCAACAACAATTGACTACTTGATAAGTTAGGTTGACTAGTTTTATGTAATTAATATCTTAATATTGTTTTATATTTAATTAGCATGCTGTACTTTAGTTGTTGAAAAGTTTGCATTATAAAAATCTTCAGGAAAACTTGTCTTTAAATATAGTCCCATTAAAGCACCACTGTTGCAGCCAAATGCAATTTTGAGCATTTTGCCAGAAGAGTTGCAATCTTAAGATGACATGTCAAGTAAAAAATAATTCAACCTTTTTAAAACCAAGTGCATTCTGTTCCATTTCATTGAACTTGTCTAACAAAAGAATGTGCCTTGTCCAAAGTCTTAGAAAACATGTCCGAACAGGGGAACCCAAACAAGCCTCAATAGTAGGCCTGTCAAACAATTAATCGCATCCAAAATAAAAGTTTGTGTTTACATAATATATGTGGGTGCACTGTGTATAATTATTAAAAAAAAAAAAATATATATATATATATATATACACGTATATATAAATACACACACATGCTTGTATATATTTAAGAAATATTTTCATGTATATACTATATATATAGATTTTTATACAATTTATATTATAAATAAATATAAATATTTTATTTATAAATAATATTCTTTTCTTAAATGTACATGTATGTGTGTGTATTTATATATATATACAAAATAATTATACACAGTGCACCCACATATATTATGTAAACATAAACTTTTATTTTGGATGCAATTAATCGCGATTAATTGTTTGACAGCCCTACTCAATAGTAATTATACAGTGCTTCTAGTACTTCAGAAAAACCATCGACTAGTCAATTTTGAAAATATGCACTTTTGCACATCAGTAGTAATAAAAGTGTAGAACGGCTTTTACCATGTTTACATCCACTCCACAGATTTTCCACAAAAATCAGCATTGAAAATGCGGAGCATCAGATTTCACCCGAGTCTGGTCAAAAGACAGGGTTGGGTGGGGTTAGATGTTGACTGATATACGCAAATTGGCGCGTTGGCGGTCCTATGGCCTAAATGAAAGATGGCGCATGCTGCACGAGCTACACGTTACGGAGCGGAGAGATAACCTGGCATTAAACAGCACTTCCCCACGGCTCAGATCCAGCATCATGAAAAACCATAACCCAGCAGCACCTGTCACTCACGCCCAGGAGCGCTGCTTTGAGACGGGCGCCCGTCTGTGACCGCACGGGTGCTGCAAAATGAAAGCGAGTAAGAGAAAGGATCGTATAAGCACAAAGGAAAATACAAGAATGAAGGTAATTTATTTTCCACATAAAAAGGAGGAATCGTTTGGAGCCACATTACCATAGCGTTTCAGAAACAGAGCGCGGGGGGAAAAATGTCATTATCGCGTGTTTGTGGGCTGAACTCAATCACACCTATATCTGAGAGGACGTGGCGACACTCTGCTGGAGCGGAGAAAACTATCTGTTGATATTTCGACAATTATGTTCCCTCCTGTTCTCCTCGTTTCCTTTCAGTCTCTCTGTGCGCGAGATTAAAAGAGCGCTAAGCCCCAGACAGCACACAGTGTGCACGCCGACTCACCGGCACGCTGCGGCAAACCTGTGCCTCGCCACCGCTAATCCCACACCGTTTAACGGCCTGCCTCGCCTCACTCGCCTTCCGCCTAATCACGACTCACATCTTCGGATTGCCCTAGCAACCCAGCTGAAGACCGGAGCCCGTCCTCCCCCACCCTTAACCTAGAGCACACATGAGAGATCCATTTCATTTCTCTTGCCTTTTTTCCTCCTCCCTACGCTCTTTGCTCTTAAGTGCCTGTTTAATCATGGTCATTAATGATTCTCCCTCAAGTTGGCGATTCTTGTTTGAACATGTGGACAAAAAGCCATATATATCGGTCTGCTAAGTGCTGCCTTTAATCTGCTGGTTAAGGGTCTTAAAGCGCTGCGTTCTGGATGTCTGTAAATTCCCTCGCTTTTTTTGAAGTTCGATCACTCCCAGGTGGCGAATCCTAATTATCCTCGACAGCAGAAGGATCGGCGGTGGCTGCGGAGCCGAGTGGAAACCCCTTCACGGTGGGGAGGTGTGGACGAGCCGTTTTACAGCACAGACGGACAATGATGAAAGCGAGAGAACGCGGGGCCCTCTGCGGTATCCGGACGGGCCGTTCAGATGACCTGATCTCTAAAACCTGCTCTCGGCCTCAAAGTCTTGGCCATGTAGGACAACTCAGGGCCTCAATGACCAGCATGTAAACACAGCCCTCTCTATAGAAGCAGGGCACTAGGCATGGGCAGTATAGAGTCATGACCAAAATCATGATATTATAATGGACAACAGATTCTTCAATTATCAGTAAGTATTTAATGGTACATGGTAATTTCCGCTATTTTTACATTTAGATTCCCATTACCATCATTATCATCTAACACTCACTTATTAATCTTTAAAAACACTAATGCCTGGTTCAGATTACACAATTTTTTTGTCTGTTACGATAGTCACTGTGTCAGATTACGCGATTTTGACTCCAAAAATCTTGTCGTGTAGTGGACAACACACATGTCAGACTACACGTTGCTTCCTGACCAGTCATCGGGAAGTTAAATACCAGTCATCAGGAAGCATGCCGTCTCAGATCCGGATGATGCATCTCGGATCCGTCTCGGATCGCGTGATGTCATCGAGAAGGCGAAACTAGTAGCGAGTGACTTACGGAAACGAACGTAAACAAACAATGGATGAAGTGGTGAGTGTTGGGTTGGCTGTTCTGTGTTCAGAAAAAAGTAAAAAAAGAAAGAAAACCTGACAATGGACACGTTCCTGCATTGCTCGATGAGGACAGTAGGGGCTGTCAATCCTCCAAAAAGAACTTGAGGTAAAATATTGTTTTCTTATATATTTTTACTTTTAGTTTTAACGTTAGCACCATCGTCTCTCTTTTGTTTCGCCATTTTTGAAAGTTGTGTGCGGAAAAGCTTCTGTGCTCCTATTGGTCAACCTCATACATGTGACGGAACCGTCATGGACGACCGTTAAAAAAACGAAACATGCTAGTCTTTTTGTCGTGAAGCATCGCAGACGCAACGTAGGTTGACGCCCACTATGACACACTATACGAGATGATACGATCGAATTTTGCATCCAAACGCCAGTCGTTTACGAATCCCAACGACACCCTACGTCAAACGGATCGTGCCAAAATCGGGCTAAAATCTGTTAAAAGTAATCTTTAGCAAATCTCAATGTCAATATACATTTTTAACACAATACATTATAATGCTGTAATGCTTAAACTACCTTGTAAACTTGATTTTAGTGTTTTATGTTTTATTTAGAGGCAACAATAAAGAATGTTAATATTCTATAGACTATTTGCAAAGTTTAAAGCATCATTCCACCCAGACCTAGAGGACACCATCTCTATGCAGCACAGATCAGCCAGAGAAAAATAGAAAAAAAATGGTGTTATTCAAAGGACAGGCCTCAAACTGTGAACATCATGGTCACACTCTTTGTCAGGTGGATTCTGATCATTGCTAAACCTGTATACTTGTCATTTTCTTTTCGCGGTAATCAAATTTAACACTGCATATTTTCAGGAAGTAGCCTAATAATTGGCACAAGGGACCAGATTTGGCTTAGGTTAGCCATTTTTCCACTGCCAGTCTACTGCCCCGTTCCACATAATAGCACAATGACCCCTGTCAGCACAAAAACACATAAATGCTCCCAGATTCGCGGCCCCTACTTGTCCGACACAGAAAGCAAGTGTCGGCTGCTTTTTAATTGGACAGTGAGGGGGTGACCTTTTCTCTGATTGGGCAAGGAGAGTGCGACCGTACCATGCATTAATGCAACCCTCCTGAGTATCTCCAGCACCCTTTGGGGTTGAGAGTGGGTGGGGTTAAGATGTGGTGCTCCAGGAAAGCAGGAAGGGTTGAAATCCCCAGGGTGGAGATGGCATTTCACACTCGCCGTTTTTGAGCCTGGTAAACCACAACAGGCCAATAGAGCAAAAGCTGATATGAAAATTAAACAGGGTAATTTGTTAAAATCAAACAAGATACTACGCTTAGAGACCACACTGTGCATATGAGTGTGTGGGCAATTTATGTGTGCCAGAGACATGGTGCCATTGTACCTAAATGTGACAACAACATACCTACAGCCAATCAGATTCATTTGGCAGGGCAATATAGGGATATAGTATATGCCATACATACATCAGAAGTTCTGATCTATGCATAGGCCTTGGTTCTTACCTTCCCAATTATTGGGATGTCCACTGAGCCCCATGTATCAGCTGCCCAATGTACCATTCCAGATGCAAAGTCTGCCGTCACAACACCAGTCACTTTGAGTGAAAGAAAGAAATAAAGAAAAGGATTGAATTTAGTGAGTACTGAAATAAAGGCGACCAAAACATGCAAAACAACATCCATTACAACCAATGGGTTTCTCCACAGATATTGACAGCAGAACTTTATTAGAAGACAAAAGGAAACACATGAACAGAATGGTCACAAAGAATGTAAGACTTACCGATGCCAAAGATGATCTTGTAGATGTGCACCGTGGAGAAGTTGAGGAGGAGGAAGGAGAGGTTTACAATGAAGAGCAAGAGGCACAGAATCACACAGATCCACTCCTGCAGCCGCTTTCCTACAAAAGTACATGTTTTTTTAATTAGTACTAAAAAAAAAGAACCAAAATAAAGAGACAAAACGTAGGTGATATGGATAAATCGAGTTTCATTTCATTTCAACAACATTTGGAGTCTGATGATAATTTGTCTTTCATTTTATTTGTTGGCTTGGATATGTTTGCCTAATTTACGTATTGGACTAGTAGTAGTCAAAAGATTTATTAAAAAAAAAGTTTTTTTTTTTTTTGTTTTTTAAAAAGGGGAGTATGAGATACAACAGAAGTGTTAAAAGAACCTTCTGAAATAGTTGGTCAAGTAGTCGACCATAATGACCCATGCCATCAGGAATTAAGAAAAAAAAAGAAACTAAAAAGAAAGCTAACTCTCTTGAAATGTTATTAATTCTCCTTAGTACCAGTATATTTAACTAGTGTCCACTGTGAGGTCACAGACGGCAGCGAAGCGACATCTCTCAAAAGCAGAAAAGGTCATTGGGGTCAGCGGACAGGAGACAAGCCGAACGTGTGTAACCGTGTGTGTGTGTCCCATTATCTTGCATGCTCAGGAGTAATCGATTAGACTAGGACAAGTTGTAGGCAGAGGCGAGGGTCGGGATCTCTTGCGATGGTGCGTTTGCCTGACACAGCTAAACGTCCCAGGTCAGGGCAGAGGGCACCGATGAAGGGGCCACAGCGGGCACTGTCCGGACCACCATGACAGCGGCGTGGCACAGCGGGCGGCCGTGGAGGATGATTAAAGTGCTAATGCATTATTCACAACAGAGTAGAGAATTAGTCTATATGGACACTGGGCACATCTACATGTCCCCATCTTTCCACAGCCTACATTGAATCTCCATTTTTAAAAGCTTGCATATTCAGTATCTAACTGTATTCTACCACATCTGAATCTTTCGTTCTCTTACTGTGACTCTTTCTTCTCGTTCCATCTCTCTCTCATTCGCTCTCCTGTTGGGCGGATGTGGGCACGAAGAGGCGCAGTGGACTCAGCTCTTTTGAAAATTTAATGCCATTAGAGGAGCCGTCCTGAGTGGATTGGGAACGTGAGGAGGTTGAGAAGAAGATATTGATGACAGCTATTTATAGCACCTCAGTGGGCCAGCCAACACCGTGTGCCTGAACGGCAGACCACACTTCTTATAATGCACTCACAAGCCTGCGTTACATCTTGCACAGTTATGAGAGCACCAACCTATGGCATCCCTAACAGAACAGATTGTGTCCCACAATGCGCCCTGTGATCAATCCAGGTTTTGGTGCAGACTTCAGTTCAATTGTCTGTAAAGTTGATTGCTGGATTAGTTTGAAAGCTGTCGGTTGCACACCATGAAACCAAATGCTGGGACTAAAATGAAATAAAATGAACTATTGTACAATCTGTGGCTGAAGTGAATGCCATGGAGAACATATATTAGGCTTTGTTGCCCTCTAAAAGTTTTTGCATTTTTCCGTACACTTTATAATAACGGCTACAAATCGTTTACATCTGGTCTCATCATTAAACAACCATTTTTACATCATTAATCTGTGTTAGTCTATGAGTACTATTATAAGCTCATGTTCATTCACAATAGATACAGAAGTCATCAACCCTGCTCCTGGAGACTCACTGTTCTGCAAAGTTTATATCCAACCTGCTTCAGCAGTCTTGCGTTTCACGTTACCTGAAATTTCACTTTCAAGTGATCCTAAAGAGTAGGGTTGGGAAATGAAAATCGATTCCAATTCGGGAATCGGATACTTCAAGTCGGGAATCAGCAAATTTGAATTCCGCTTATCGATTCCCGTGTGCACATATTAATGTTGTTTTATTCCATTCAAGCACAGTGAAAGAGAACTCAATTTGACACTTGTATTATTTCTTGCATTATTTTCATGTTAACAAATTAAACTATTTTGTAAATAGAAGCAGTTGTAAGACAGGCTGTTTCACAATCATTCATTCAACATTCAATCGAATAAACATTCAATGAATCCAAAATACAATAAACACAAACATTTAACTTAATTTTATATATGCATAACTATAAAAGATTCTTTAATTGTTCTTGTTAAAAAAAGTGAACTTTTTTTCTGGGTCTTAAAAAGTCTTTCAAAGTTTGTCCTGATAAAAATGATACAAATTTATGTTTTGCAGTCAAGGGACTAAACCTTATTTTAAAGTGTTACCAACTTTTATCATTTTAAGCTAAAACTGAGGTAAAATATGATTTATTTTGGTCATTTTACATTGACATTTATTCATTTAGCTGACGCTTTTATCCAAAGCGACTTACAAAGGTCGCACGCCTCTGGAGCAGCTAGGGGTTAAGTCTTGCTCAGGGACACATTGGTGTCTCGCAGTGGAATCAAACCCAGGTATCTCACACCAAAGGCATGTGTCTTATCCACTACCATCCCGCCATCACCACCCCGGTTAAAATTGTAAATTTGACTTTACAAACATACTGTGACCAATATGTAACACTCTAAATAGAGGAAGACAATAAAACTCATGTTCCAAGTCATGCCCATGTACAGTACCAAGAACTTAATATTAACAAAAGTCATCCATTTTATATATACCTATGAATATAATAAGAAAACAAATGATCCAGGGTCATCATCCAAATGATACTTAATTGTACTTCATTTCTGATGGCACAATGGATCGTGTAGTTGGACTATATGTGGAAGCTCAACAGGAAGTGGAAGGAGTCCAGGTGTAGCACATGCAGGTGTGTGACCCTGAGAGATCAAAACTAGATATTGTGCCACTTTCTTTGCAATATCACAGCAGCCTCGGATGTGGAGTCGAGATCTGAATGAGGTTTGCATCCAAGTGCTGTTACAGTAATCATTTTTGTAGAGGAACAATATTACAGCTCTTATTATGGAATATAACGGAAAGGAAAAAGTGGGAAAATATCTACCGCTGATCAACACTTCACATGACACCATCTCCAAAATTATTCAGAGACAGAAACCTGAAAAAAACAAAAAAAACATTTACCCACCCCAGCACTTGCGTCCTCTCTTAAAGGGTACCTATTTTGGGTTTTTGAAAATTGCCCTTCATGTAGTATTTAACATAGATCTAAGTGAACGAAAACATCCTGCAAAGTTTTAAACATGAAAGTTCATCGTATACAAAGTTATTGTCTCTCAAAAACAAGAGTCGACTCTGAGTCGCTGATATGAATCGTTCGAAAAACGATGCTTTCCCTTTGTCTAGTTGACGTCAACTTGACAAGTTATTTGAATAAGAAACGCCCACTTATTGCGCTCGGAGACGCTAGGGAAAACCGGAGCTCCAGGGGTGGCGGGCAAATCTGAAACTGGCCCAGGACGGGCCACCCTGCCTGGGCTGGCCAGGGAGGTCTGAGAGCATGGAGGTTTGGACCCACCGCACCTTTTTGGACTGTCGTTTTTCGAGATCTGGGCTTCGGAAAACAATCATGTCGACGAGACGCTGTGTTTTGAAGTGCGACGCAAAAGCGAACTTTTTTAACCTGCCAAGTGAGGAGTATTTGAAGACTAAGAGGCTGCAGTTCATATATACAAGTACTGCTATACCACACAAGTATAGCCCAAACCTTGTTCTGTGTTCGCGTCATTTTGAAGATGATTGCTTCACAAACCTAAACGCTATAAAGTATGGATTCGTGAGCCGGCTCTATCCTAACGAGCTGAGGATCAATATGCAGAGCAGTGGGTCGCGAGGACCGGAGTTGAGAACCCATTTAAGGTAATAGAGTTCCGTTTTTCTGCACAGAGAATACCAATCACAACTGACTAGGTCATCTGACCAATCACCGCAGATTAGCGTCACGCAAAGGCGGGTCTTGGACAAAGGACTCGCTAAAACGATTCATATGGGAGTCGGTGGGCAATTCAGGTAAAAATAAATGCATATTATAAGACAACAAAAGTGTTTTTTGTCATTGCATGCTTGTAAAATTGTTGTTGGGGACTCCCAGAACAATATTAGGAACATTTTAAATGCCATAATAGGTACACTTTAACTGCCTTTTTTCTTTCTCACACACAGACGCGCATACACACACTCTCGCAGCAGTGGGGCCGCTGTCAGGTGATCAGCGTCAGTCCTTGGATCCTCCTGCTCCCCGGTGAGGGCAGAATCTAGGCCAGGCCTCGACAGAGCCGCCGTCGCCGTACGCAGCCAGGAACACCGTCCCCCTGTCCACGGGACCCGAGCGGTGCGCTCATTAATACAGTCCTGACAACAACGTGCTCCCTTGCAACCCCCTGCACCATCGCTCACACCCGCAGCCCCCTTTCCTGCTCGCTGGCGTGGGGAATTAACCTGGGAGGGGCGGGGGGAGGGTAGGGGGTGCTAATAGGCTGAAATTAATCAACGACGCCTGATTCGACGCAGAGGGGCGGCTGGAGTGCCAAACAACGTCCGTGAATGCTAATGGTGTTCTGGCTCTCTCACTCTGTCAAAATGTGCGCAAGTTTCTGCGGCAGGTTGTAATATTCCATCGTAAATCCTCGGGTTTCACAAAATTTCACATGCAAACGGTTACAAAGCACAGAACTTAGTGAATCCTTAGTCAATTAATACAGTTCACTTGAAGGTGTGAGTGAAAACAAGTGAGTGAGTTCGGACAGCTGTTGAAAGTACATTGGCTGTACACTCGTCAGATAGAATGAGTGCACTCAATAACATTCACTACGGTTTCGGACACCACTACAACTGGCTGTCCCCTAAAATAATGCCCCATTTGGGGGTATAGGGTGTGATTTCGGATTCAGCACTGGTCTATACGATTCATTCTGGAATCACTAGCCCCTTTCACACAGCGCGTTGATCCTGGGAAATTGCCGGGAAATTGCCAGAACGCCTTCTGTGTGAATGCAAACACGACCCGGGATCGATACAGGAGTAGTTCTGTCAATTCATGCTACCCATCGAGATTTGCTACTTATTGGTTAAGCGCATGTGCAGACTCAATCTTTTTTCTTAACAAAAGTTAAATTTTCATGTGTTATAATGTAATTTCCCTTTAAAAAATGCTAACTACCATATGAATATTTGTACGGTAAGCCAGCTGAACAAGAATAACTGAAAGTTTCACCTATTAAGGAAAGATGTGCTTTGACAAGTCAAAGATGAATATGTGATGATAATTTTTTTTACTTTTCACAACGTTTTAAAACTTAGAATTGTATTATCATATAATAGTAATCAACATTTTCTGTGATCGATTCGCACTTCGGTAGCATTTTTCGACAAGGCAGCACAAATCGTCAGAACACCGGCATCGATGCCGGGTTGGGGACCTAATAACATTGCCGGAATCAGTCCCGGAACGCGCGCTGTGTGAACAAAAGCCAGGACCAATGCCGTAAGGGGTGTGTCATAGTGATGACGCTTGTGCCATTGCGCGACTGTTGCTCTTAGAAGAAAGTTTGTGTTCGTCATCAACAAAGAAAGGACAAACAAATGTCTGCAAACTGGAACGAAGCATAGACCAGGAGCCGCTTAAGCTGAGATCGTTCACCAGCTTTGTGGAATGGTATGCGCGTGTACATGTTTTCGACGCGTACGTTACACGTCTCATCGTGACGTCATGTGTCTTTCCGGGATCTTAACGGGTTGTGTGTGAACGCACTCACAGATCCCGGCAAATCACTGGCTGAACCGAAATCAAACAATCCCGGGACAAATGCCGGGTCACATTATCCGTGTATTTTTCGGAATCTCTGTGTGAAAGGGGCTACTGATTCGGTTCTCGAGTTTTAATAATCAATAATATGGATGCAGCGGCAAGATCATCAGTAAATAACTAAAAGTTCACACCAATATAAAGTGCACAAGTCATTTAAGATTACTTTTACGATAGCTTTGAATAATTGTGAAGCTTAATATAGAAAGGCATTTCTATTTTTTTTTTATATTTGACACTAAATAACCACCCCATTGAAAAAAAGAACAACCAGTCACATTATTGAAAACGTCCTTCCGAATTTCAAACCAGTTTGCAAAGATATAAAGGTTAGCAAATGACATTTTGAATGAACTAATCCTGTAATAAATGAGGATAGAAAACTTTTACAGGCTGATGGGACGTCTGATAGGGTGCTAAGGTCCCGTGCTGAGTGCAGATGAAAAGGGTTGGGGTGCAGTGGGCGTGGTGGCGGTTTATCACCTGTCACGCTAGCAGAAGTCAGCGAGTGTGAACAGTATGTGTTGTTTGTGCTTTGGAGAGATGGGTGTTTTTTCTGTCTCTATCCTCGACGAACAAAGGGCTCTTTTCTTCGGCGGGCTCTCCTGATGGGGCTGCGGTGGTGCGCGGGCCCCTCTGTTCTCAGCGCAGCCGCGCCGCTGAAAGAACGGCTCTCACCTCCTTCAGAGAGGCAGACAAAAAGCAACTCTCAGACCCAGAATGGGGCCCTTTCAGAGGGCCGGCCACGCCACAAAGTCCTGCCAACATGCCATGACTGAGCCATTCTCTACCCCACTTCACCTCCCCCCTAACAATGGCAAGGGCATCTACATGTGGGCAAAAAGGAAACGGTATTGATTCAGGAACATCAAATGCTGGCCAGGAAAATGAACCTCATATTAGCACACACAATTATATTTAGCAGGATACTTAATGGCACAGACGCACATACACATTGTCCCCATGCCAGCTCTCTGTAGGCCTGTCTTCAGAGGGGACTTTGGGAAAGAAGGGAGAGACAGGAAAACTGGGTCACGCATGGCGAGAGGAAGAAAAAGAGAGTGAGAGAGAGAGAGAGGGAGGTAGAATTCCCCTGATCAGGACAAATGGATCAGTCACAGGCCTTGTTGCTTTCATCTGTTCTCAGTGGACAACTCAACCTGGGACACGCACGCTAACACATGTACCCAGACACACACACACACACTTTGTGCCATATAATGCTCTGTTTAAAAAAAAACAAAAACAAAAAAACAGCCCAGTATATGAGGACTGATAGACAGTTGTTGTTTTTTTATACAGCAGAGACACAAAAACGTAGTGGACTGAGTGAAGAAAAAAGTTCACCACTAGCACTAGCGACTGTTCATTATTAAGGACTTGAATCATAATGGAACAGATTCCAGACAAATGAGACTATGCTAGAACAGTTTCGTTGAGTGTAACTTGAAAAGACAAAGCAATAGAAAGCAATAGTCTATTTATTGTCTTTGTATGATTTCACCATGAAATTCACTCAGTTTAGATTGTAAGCTAACAAAGCAGCACTTCTTTTGTGGTGAAACTGGATATTCAGTACATAGTACAGTGTTCAGATAACACACTCCTGTTCAAAAGTTTGGGGTCAGTATTTTTTGCATGTAAGAATGTAATTATACATTTATAAGATTACAAAAGATTTCGATTGTAAAATAAATGCTGTTTTTTTACTTTCTAGTCATAGATTATTTACAAGTAATATAACAAAATGTACATATTTTTAAATTAATCTTTAGTCCTTTTATAAAGAACTGGTTCTAGTTCTCATTCTTACAGGTTACCCCTATTTTTTAAGAGAGTTAGGAGGACACATTACTGTTTCTGTCTGTGTACCCTGCCAAACAGACCCTGATAAGGGCCAGAGATGACAGACTAAAGAAAGAGCGGCCCCTGCGACCACCCACACACTCCCCTACACATGCACAACTACCTTTTAATATCTACAAATCTCTAGAGTGACGAGCGCTGAAGGTCACAGCAAGAGGTTGTATGCAATCAGTCAGGACAGACATATTGAACGGAAACGCGTCACCCCGTAAACTCGAAATCATGTTTCTCACATCCTTGCGGTATGGACTAGAATCTGGACCGTTGACCTCGGGAATGCAAAGAGTTAAGCGGGTTTATGGCCTTTAGATTGAAATGCATTAATAAATGAGAGGGATTAAAATGCAGAGAGTGGATTTTAAATATTGAAAATTCACAGTGGAGCCACTTCACCAAGAACTGCACACTTAATACAGCGCTGATTGAGGACGGCGCGGGAAGGGCCGCGTTAAGAAATGGAATTTAGATAATAGTAATTATACGGCTCACCCACTGTCCCTGTCCCCGACTGCCACAAACCACCTGAATTCACACAGAAAGCTAATGGAGAACTCGATCAAATATTAATAACAGGCTGTGTGGTTCCAGTCCAAATGTATTTAGGCGCCCTGGCACGCTTCCGTGTGTGTAGGCATGCAATGACTATTTTCTGTATGTGCCGTTAACATCCTGCCGCATTTGACCATCCCATCCCATCCCAAAGCGCTCAAGTGTGTTTGTGTGTGTGTATCCAGTTTTGTATCATGTATACAGCTGAGGTCCTAATGCATTTAGCTGCCCTGGTGTGTGTATAATTGAGAAGCCCAGCAGGAGAGGTTGCAGGTAGCCAGGTTCCCCTCCTCCTCCTCGTCTCTCCGTCTCCCTCTCTTTTCTTTTCTCCCTCTTTCCCCTCGAGAGCCCACTTTGCTTTTGTTTACGCTGCCGGTGAGCAGTTCATGCTGGACAGAGTGGCGCAGTGAAAGCCAAAGCAACATTATACTACTTTACGTCACATACACAGTAGAGCGCCCGCCTGAATCTGCTGCGGCCCCGGTCACAGAGGTCACAAGACCAGCTCAGGTGTACTAGCCGTTCAGAACCTTGAACTCGTGACCTTTTGACCCTATGGTCAGCATTCAAGAGCCAGGAGAACTCAGCAGGCACGGCGGGGTCAACGTGGCATGACTTCGATGGGAAGGTGGGATAAATTATACTGCAGGTCAGACTCAACTGAGTAAGGGGGCTCAAAAAAAGCACATTTAGAAAGAAAAGCAGCAGCATTGAAGATTGGTTTCTGGTGCTGCCAGGGGGCAGTGTTGGCCTGGCAGTGGGTCGAGGCTAATAAGATTACATGGCTAGGCAACATTGAGTGTTTTATTAGGCCAGTATAAATGAACTTCAAGAGGAAGAAAGTTAAAAATGCAATAGTTCTGCAAGGTGTTCAGCTCTTTAAATCAGTGAAAGCAGCATCCGGCACAGAAAGAGGACTTTTCCACAGAGAGGATGGAATCTGCAAGATCCAGTCTAAAATGTTTTGCTACTTCCATGAAAAAAGGAGTTCCACTTGTTTTTGTTGAACTTTTTGTCCAAAAGCAAGATCTGCAATTACCATTACCACAAAAACATTCAACACATCTGATCTTGTGTTGATTCCAGTAACTAAAGGGACTATACTGTATATTCACCATGTTGTTTCAAACATGTATGGATTTCTTTCTTATGTGGAAAGAAGTTTAGCAGACTGTGAAGGTGTGCATACAGTGAAAGTGAACAGGTTTGCACCATTAAAGAAGTCTGTCAAGAATATATATAACAAAAGAAACAAAAGAAGTCTATGATAGGGCTGCACGACGAATCCTATTTTAATTAATTCAAATTTCAAAATAACTATAGCGATATTGATCAGCATGTTTCACCTGAAAACAAATCTTTCCTGCTTGGAGTTGCAGATTTCACAAGTGTAAACCCCCCAAATTGAGCTTCCCCTTTTTCTATCCAGCATTTTGTTAATATCCCCAACCTGGCAACCATGCACACTCTCTGGGCTCAAACAAAGTGCTGATGATCTGACAACACCAAGAAACATGTATGTTAAAATTTAGTGATCATTGTGAAATTCTGCTCGAATGAAAACGTCATACAGCCAGTGTGTGTTCCTTCACGAGGCCGCGGGTGTGATTTGCTGCTACCAAAGTTGCGAACGAACCTTCTCTGTGGCAAACTGTAATAAATCCAAACATGCATCTCGACCACATTGTTTGTGATCATGGTTGGTGAATAAATGCAACCTCTGTGCTACAAGAGAAAGTAAAAATCTCACATTTGGAATTATTTGAATTAAAGAGCCACCGTTTTGATGAAGCTATCATCAACGGTAAATTAAATTCCATGCGGCACCTACAGACCTATTTGGTGAAGAGAAAAGGCCATTATTACTTTATCCCCTTTAAAAATGAATAAAAGTAAATATAATATAATAAGCAATAATACGGATGTACATCATTCCATGTACATTCCAATATCAGCAGTACATGAAATTTACATTTATTTAACCCATAATATTGCTGAAATGTGATGTTTAAAAAGTGTTTTTAAAAATGACCCAAGATTACTCCAGTCACCAGTGTCACATGATCCTTCAGAAATCATTCTAAAATGCTGATTTACAGCACAAGAAACATTTATTTATTATTAATGTTGAAAACAGTTGTGCTGCTTAATATATTTGTGGAAACCATGATACATTTCTAAATATTATTTTATTTAAATTACTATTTTATTTAAAAAAGCATTTATTTAAAATCTTTTGTAACATTTTAAATGTCTTTTTTTTAAGTCAGACCTCAAACTTTTGCACGATTCAGATTTCAGTACGCGGTATTTAAGTATATGTATATATATATATATATATATATATATATATATATATATATATATATATATATATATATATACATATTTACAATGTATTAAAAGCACATGCTCGATACTGTGCAAAGAAAGATTTCATGTGAATGATGAGGCGAATGGAAGAAGGATGGTGGGCGTGTTTAGATGTGTACAACAGTATGTGATGCAGCAGGAATAAAGGTAAGGTTATGCTCAGTGTCAAGCAGACGTGTCTGGTGTCTCATTCTACTCCGTGGCCCGGGTCTCCTCTTTGTACTGTAACACACACCCCTGGCCCAGCGCCACAGACTGGAGAATTTGCCTACAACGCAGCATGCTGAAAGATACACTGCTTCCTTTCGGCTCGGCTTATTTGTAACTAATTTTTTTACATAGAAATGTTGCAACGCCTAGGTAAAACTATTAACACAGACAATGGGTGAGAAACAATGGAAATAAACTTCACTCTGGCTGTCGCAAAAGGATTTAACCAACTCACTCTCCAGCCAATACATCTAAATGTTAGTTGTGATAGAAGCTGTAGCATTATTTGTTTGGAGATGCCGCTTGGTTTTAATAATTATATTTAAAAAATACTGTCCAAATACTCATTAGAGCAACTTTTACTTCACTTAACTGCAGGAATTACATAAACTGGATAGATGAAACGTTAAGATTAACAAGAGAGAGTGATAGGGAGTGAACCTAAGATCACAGGGTTAGAGGTGGACACAGAAGCTGTGACCTAAAGGCACTCAGTGTGAATTTCTTCAGTACATTTCCATCTCCATGGCCACCAGATGCCCTCAGACTGATCAAGGTCAAGATGTCACCACTTAAAGTGACAAGCAAGGCAAACAGCTGGATTTCAAGAGGTCAGACGTAGTGTAGCCTTTCGCAGAAGTTCTGTGCTCATTTACAACAAACCCCTTAAGCTAAGAAAATCCTTATTTATAATTGTAAGCATAATTATCACTCAGGGTTTTTGTAACTTAAGCATTTTTTTTGCAAGTGGTTCACATTTTGCAGTTTCTTATAGCCCAGAGCTACCCACTTAGACAGGAAGAAACATCCTGACCAAAATAAAACGATCAACCACATTTATTTAAAATTTTTAGTGCGTTTTGTTGCAGTGAGATATTCTGAAATAGATCTTAGTTATCACAATGGGAGAGTGGTGTGAAAAAAATCTGTCTCTATGAATAGATACACAGAAAACACACACAACATTCTGTCCATAAAAAAAGTACTTTTATAGATTTGAAGTAAACGTCATCTTCAAAAGCATTCAATGTATAAACCCTGTGCCTTAAAGGAGTAGTTCACTTTAAAAAAAAAACTTTTGCTGATAATTTACTCACCCCCATGTCATCCAAGATATCCATGTCTTTCTTTCTTCAGTCGAAAAGAAATTAAGGTTTTTAATGACAATATTCCAGGATTTTTCTCCATATAATGCACTTTACTGGTAACCAAACGGTTCAAGGTCCAAAAGACAGTTTCAGTACAAACTGCAAACTTTAAACGATTTCAGACGATGAATAAGGGTCTTATTAAGCGAAAAGATGCTCATTAAAAAAACAATAATAACAAAGTTTAAGTTTTATAAGCTCAAATGGTCGCCTTGCTCTGTTCTGTGATGCGCGTTCGTGACTCTCCTGTTCGAACTCATTCAACAAAATGAATGAATCTTTTTTCGTGTCCTTTGGTTCATTCAACGAACGAAATAAACGAGTTGACTCTGGAAAAGATTTGAAGATGATTTTTTTTAAAGAGTGATCGTTTCGCTTGATAAGACCCTTACTCATTGTCTGAAATCGTTTAAAGCCCTTTGAACAGTTTCAGGGTATATACAGTATTAAATTTACTACTTTTTAATACCTTTTTTACTACCTTCAGAATTTTTTTTAAAACCATCATGACACTGAATTAAGTGTTAATCAGCAGCAACCTTTCTATTATTTACACAGATTTTGACATTTATAACATAAAAATGGCAAAAGATCTGCTGCGTGGCAGAATTTAATAGGGGAAACTGTGAAAATGCGACTAAAACGATTAATTTTATCAATTTAAACTAAATGTTGGACTCAATATAGTGTTCCTTACAGCTTACTAAAGATCCAGTGATCCATGGATATTGACATGTTGCCTGACATTTATGTTTGCCTGATTTAGACACCGGGGAAATAAAAGCAATATAGACCTAAACATAAAGCAAATTTGCCTGTGAACGCTTTATGTAAATACAATATAGGTCTAAATCCGGGTGATCACTTGTTCACAGATGATGTCGATCGACCATTGAATATGGCGTCAGCATCAAACATAGACAGAGACGAAAGATCTTTGATTGTGCCCACATTAGCTAAAGCCCATATTTAAACGGACAAACGCAAACACAGAATAGGACACCTGATAGTCCGAAAAAAATAATACCTAATTTTTAAAAAATAATACCTCTCAGACTACATTTAACGGCCTTAAATTTGACAATTTTGATTTATCATTTTTTAATACTTTTTAAAACCCCGCGGACACCCTGAGTTTGCAGTTTGCACTGAAACTGTCTTTTGGACCTTGAACCGTTTAGTTCCCATTGAAGTCCATAATATGGAGAAAAATCCTAGAATGTTTTCATCAAAAACCTAAATTTCTTTTCGACTGACGAAAGAATGACACGGATATCTTGGATGACATGGGGGTGAGTAAATTATCAGCAAAAGTTGTTTTAAAAGTGAACTACTCCTTTAAATACACCTTTGTTTCCATGCAGAAAGATGAAAGAAAAAAAATGCATGTGGCCTTGAAGTGCATAAAGTTTCACGTTAACTTCAAAGCCTGCAGGTGGACGAATCCATTTATGCATGAAAATCATCAAACATAAGGGTGCATGTACAACGGGAATGTCTCCTAGTGTGGATTGTTACGGCAGAACGGAATCAGACACTAAAAGAAAAGTAACGCTCCTGGTGTGCAGTGTTGACGCATCGCTGGCTTATCTGCAGGACTGCTACCATAAATAAATATAGTGGTGTTAGACAGCTGATAAGCTTAAATCACATTTACACCTGTAGGTCAGTGTGTCTGTCAATAGTGCATTCCAGCCGTTTACACCCTGTATCATCGCTCCCCTTTCCGCACGGTTCAAGCTTTTCTGCAGTCAAGACATCCGCCTGTCACAAATAAGGAGCAGACTTAACCGATTGGAGTCAAGATCGCTGACTGCATAGGAAACTAGATCTTGCAAAGTAATACTATATTGATCTCTTTTTCTCTCGAACACACAGACACACGCACGGCAAGCGCATTGGTAACCAGAGCATGGAGGCTGGCAGAGGCGGTGGGGGAAACAGAAAGTAGCCTGTAAATCCTGTTTACTTTGCGGCGTATCTGTAAAGTGGGATAAGAAGCACAAAGAGCAGTCAGTGGTGCATGACACGCAGACATATGGTGGGGAGAGGCGTCCAGCTGTTTCGCTGTCCTGGGGTTACAGTAATGAGCCGGAGGCTTCATTGAGCAGACTGAAGCCTCATCAATCCCTTTTCACCAGTAAGCCTCAACACTTCCAAACGCCATTCCCGCTCACCTCATATCAGACGCACGCAAACACAAGCCTCCGGAGCGTCTGCTTTTAGCATCCTTGACATTATATTCTGTGGCTCAACCCTCTGCTCTCCACGGCCTCTCCAGATGGACCGCAGTTCAGCATCAGCTCAAGCCGGTTGAATTCCGCCAGAAGTCTCTTGGGGAACCAAACCATTGGATTCCAAGACTATGGCAATTTTTGTGGATAAAGGATCGAATTAAAAGAAAAATACAAGGTCTTGAGGTGGACAACAGCATTTGTGGATGCTGTGGTGTGCTTAAAGGCTCCAGAATGGTAACCACAATGTTGATGGTTCGATCCCTGCATGAGTCATCACCTTTTTGGAACCACATGGCGCCATTCTATGCTGCGAAAGACTCGGAAACGTATTCTTACGTCCACGGTCATATGGAAATAAATAAGCTAAACAATCTAAGGTTCGAAGTCTAGGTCCAAATGCACTGAATTTAAGTTTGAATTATGTTGGCCGCAGTCCACAATGAATCTCTCTGCACTAAGGTCCAAATTTGTTTCTTAAAACAGTCCAAATTCCTTTCTACAAACTTGCTTTTCCGGCACTACAAATTACAGCTACAAGTATTTACTTGAATTTAAATTCATTCGAATGTTCTTACATTCATATTCAAAATAAAGTTGTACATCCTGTTTGATATAACAATTCAAATTCAATTCAGATTGTGAGTTGAAATAATTCAGGGTGCTTTTCATCATCTTAAAGACTAGATCCAAATGGTGGACTTTTTTGTTTTTATTAATTAAATGAATGCTTTTATTCAGCAAGATAACATTAAATGGATTAAAAAGATCTTATATTTACTGTATACTATTACAAATAATAATAATTAAATGTTGTTGTTTTCAGTATCCTGCAAGAAAGACTAAATTTATCGATGTTTCAACAAAAATATTAAGCAGCACAACTATTTTCAACATTAGCCATGCTTCCATCCACTTATTTTTATGTGAACTTTGGAATATTGTATAAAAAATAAAAATAAAAAATAAAAAAAACTTCAGTACCGAAACACCAAGAAATTCTAAAAATGCACAACATACTCAATTGAGTCGGATAATTTTTTGGGTAACACTTTACAATAAGGCTCATTAGTTACTACCTATGGTTACTACATTAGTTAACATTAACAAAGAATGAACAATACTTCAACATTAATTTCAACATTTACTAATACTTTATTAAAATCTTGTTAACTTTAGTTAATGCACTGTGAACTAACATGAGCAAACAATGAACAGCTAGATTTGTATTAACTAATGTTAACAAAGAATCACAAATGCAGAAACAAATGGTTAGTTCATGTTAGTTAATGCATGAACTAATGTTTAATAAATGAACCTTATTGTAAAGTGTTACCATTTTTGTATCTGATCAGAGAAAATGTGTATAAAATATGATTGAAACACATTTACCTAATAAATTCTTCAATGGGCCACAAAAAGAGTAATGTGACTGCATAATGCGGTGGACCGATCTCGTTGCACAGCATCTGAAATGCTGTTTTGGTCATTCTGAAATGCTTGAGCCAACGTCTCGTCAAAGTGCTTCAGTATTATTGAGAACTGTTTAACAGTCTTCTAATTAAAACTATCTTCTCTTCGACTCACTGGATGGAAACGGAGCTTACTTTGAAAATGTCTTATGTGGTATTCCAAGTTAAAATTCGCAACTTCGGAAGGAAACAGAAATGATAATTAGAGCCCGACCGATAAAGGATTTTGAAGGCCGATACCGATACAAATATTTTTTGGGTTTTAAAATCCGATATTCCGATATATCGGCCGATATTTTATTTTATGTTATTTTTTTTAAACTGGACATGATAGTCACAAATTTTGTCATGATTATTTGAGTTAAGAGAACTGATGGGGATGTTCTTTTAATTGTTATTCAAGCAATGTATGTATCGTGACCAACTCAATGAGTGTTGCCAACAGGAACGGTGTAGAGTGCCCTCTCATGGACAAACTATACATCTCCAACACTCATGACATGGTTCAAGCGTGTTTCGTCCATTTTTATTTTATTTTTGAAATATTCATTTATCGGCCATTATAACTGCTGATACCGATAGTTTGGAAAATGACTAATATCGGCCGATAATAACGGTCTGCCGATATATCAGTCTGGCTCTAATGATAATGTTTCTTGAGCAGCACAAAATCAGCCTATCAGAACTAGAATGAATTCTAAAGGATCATGTGACACTGAAGAGTGGAAAATAGCTAATTACATTTAAAAATTTCAAATATTTCACAATATTACTGTTTTTACTGTATGTTTGATCAAATAAATGCAGTCTTGATGAACATAAGAGACTTCTTTTAAAAACAACCCAGTATGGAAGATTGCAATACTATGAAATATTGTAAGTCATGGACGATAAACTTTAAAAGTGTGGTAATTACAACTGCAAACAGCATGCAAACCTCAGCACAAGCAAAACAACAATCCCAGCATACTTTCCTTGAGAATCCCACAGTTAAGCCTCTCCGACATGCACCTCACAGCTGGTGGATACTAAACTCGACTGAGCTCATCCAAAAATCCCATCCACAATCCCACCCAACCCCCCATTCACAGAGAGATGCATCACAACATTATCTTATTAACCTCGCGAAACTTCTCTCAAACATTCTCAACATGGCCAAGTAATTTACATGCTGGACGTGCCGGCGGTAGCATATGCTTAACGCGCCGGGTGCATTGCCAAAGAAAATGAAGTGGTCATTATCATTCTTAATAGCATTTTGAGTTAAATCGATGTAGTTTTAATTGCAGCTGCAAACTACAAGCATCCCATGACACAATGAGCTAGAGGACAGTGGAGGAGGACGATCCCCGCTAAATCTTGTTTCAGTTGAAGGGTGGGTGAATGGGGTGGTGGGGTTGGGGGTTAAAGGCTTTTTCCGAACACTGTTGATCTCCGGCTCATGATGTGCGGAGATGGAGCCGTTTTCCATTAAGCCAAAAGTGGAATGAAGTCCAATCTGAAACGTGCATTAATTTGTTTATTTGGTGTTCCGTATCGGACTACCCGCCTAAGCAGACTCAGGTCAAATAAAGAAATATCAGGGAAAGCACAGCTTGTCGAAGATGTCGAGAAACTGGGAACATCAAGGAACATCACAACGTAGAGCTGCATGATTAATCCTTAAAAAGTTGTGATGGCGATCTCACTCAGTGACAACGATTCTGTGTCTATCTATTCAAATATTTGACGAGTACAATCACAGCAAACATTCTGCGTTGCCGCCGCTGCTGAACCAGAGAGAGCAGTTGTCATGTATGAAACATACAGTATTGTTATTTCTATGTTACAAATATTTATATTATCACAGAAGTACCAGGATAAAAGTTTATAGTTCGGATATGTTTACGGAAGTACAAAATAGAGCAAAAAAAATATATATGTTGCTTCAGATAACGATTGTATCTTTTACATGGTTACACAAGTAGGTGGCGACAAGTTACTTAAAGGGGTGGTTGTTTACTGCTTTTTTTTCTTTGCATGATTATGTTTATGGGGTGCAATAACATGTATTCATGGTTTTTCTTTTTTAAAAAGTCTTATTTTTCATAAAATTCACCTTTATTGTCAGCCGATTACAATAAAAAAAAAAAAAAAACGCCCATTGTCACAACGTCAGCTCTGCTTGTTTAGATTTCCAACACCATAAACTAAAAACAGTAACAAATAATGACGTTGATTTTATCATATCAATGTGACCACGAGTCCGATGAGGAAACACTGGTAAAAGCTTTTCATTCAACCCGAACCTCCATCGCAAGGACAACTTGAGTAGACCGTTTCTCAGTGATACGCTACTTAGTTTGATGTACATTATGAGATGTTGCAACTAATTCCTCACCATCAACATTAACAAACTGATTATTTTACATGCACTAATTTATTTAAAGAGTATTTTTCTAATATATTGCAGTGAACACATGGAAACTGTATCAATAACTGTGCATTTATGCAATGTATACATTAGCCGAGCTCTAGCGTGAATGACTGATCAAGATAAACGTTGGTAAAACAAATATTGCCTCAAAGTAACGCTAACGAGAATGACAATCTGCATTATTAGACAGTTAAGTTATAGGTAATAGTGGCCCACAAATGATTAGCAGAAGTATTTCAGTAAGACAGCGATAACATGAGCCAGTTAGCAGGAGACCTAGCTACACAATATAAATCAAAATTACATTTTTTAACACCATCTTTCAAGAACAAGCGGTTTGCAAATCCTGCATTGAACTCAGAAATTTGAGAAGCAGTCGTCAGTAAAATAATGGGAACACAGCAAAAGTTTAGCATTAAAATAGGCTACTGTTGTGATATCATGGTTAAGATAAATTTCATTCACTAGCCATGTTACACACACTACATGATAGGTCATTTTCAAAAATCCATAATAGAGGTCCTTTAATTTCAGCTAATGTTAATTTCAAGATTTACTAATACATTATTCAAATCAAAAGTTGTATCTGTAAATATAATTAAATGGATCTGAGCTAACTAATAATGAATAGTTATTTAATTAATGTTAACAAAGATGAATAAATACTGTAACAAATGCATTTTATAATTGTAATAATTGTTTTTGCTAATTAATGCATTAACTAATGTTAACCAATGAGACCTCATTGCAAAGTTTTACCAAAATCATTTATAGAATTTCTGGAGAACATTTCTATCCGTATATCAAGTATCAATCCTTAAATAAATGTACTTTTTTACATTTGTGTTAAAAAATAATACATATTAGGCCTGCATATTAACATGTTAACACTTCAAAAGTAATACATATTATAATTGAGTGTCTATACATGACCGTGGCTTTTCCAGACACCATTTCTCTGATCTTAAAAATGCATGGGATACAAAAAAAGAATAGTTTATCCACTATTACCATGGAAACCCAAATAGGTGGGCATATGCCCATTTATCAAAGAAGCAATTTAAAAGGCTATGATTCATGATTTGCACCTTTTGTACAGTGAATCATAAAAGAAACAGTTCACCCAAAACTAATGTCATACTTTGCTCAAGGCATTAGACACCTCCAGCACCATTGAAAAACATGACCGACTAATTTACTTCTCTAGATTTAAATACACAATGTTACAAGTTTTATAAAGTAGTATACATGACACATGCAACCCAAGTCTTATACTTGAGCAGGTGGTGTTATACAAGCACAAATATTCATTTTATTATGTTGGTGCCATTCATGCACCGCAGTCACATGTTATTGATCCAAAGCTGACCTCTGTAACACAAAACTACAAGCAACTTTTATGTGTGCACGCGCGCTTTCTGGCATTAGTTTGGCCCTATGATGCTGCATAGTGAAACAGCAGGAGAATAATTCATATAGAAATAGATTGGTTTAATGACACCCGATGTGCTTGTCTTACCCGGTGAGTAAAGCTCAGCGAGCTGTCGGGCCCCGGCATGCTGCGGTCCCCACCGAGGCAAGGTGCTGTGCGCAGCCGCCCCATGTTCATTCCCGTTCGGATCCTCCTCTGCCATAGACCGCTGACTGATCTCCGTCTCCGACAGCAGCGCCGCAGCCATGCTCTCTTCTGGTGGCCAGTTTTCACAAAACTTGTATTAATAATGACGTTGTATCGGGCATTTAATAACTAATACACATGAGTTTGGCTTTAGCAGTGCATGACAGTGACACGCCTTCCCTGGTAAACTGAGGTTCCTATTTTAGCGAAACACACCCGGAACTAAAATAAGAACGAACTGCCTGTCTGATACTTCGCTATAATAAACAGACAGATTATAAAAAGTATTATTTACCTTGTTTCATCTCATGAGCTAAATGATTGATAAACATTGCTCCCCACGGGGCATCTGAGCAGGGTCTTTAAAGTGTCCGATAGCCCGAATAAAGTGGATATTTGAAAAACTTTTCTTGTGCTCAGTCACTCACTAGTGTGCTGTTCTTAGGGACAGTGGTAAAATGTGTGTTTGTGGCGTGACGCAAAAAAAGAAGAAAAAAGATACAACTTACAATCACTGGCTGCTAACCTCGGAGGGTTAGTTTGATTAACAAAACCACATAATGTCTCAAAAATTTGTTAAAATAGTTGAACGCTTTTACAGACATTGTCCCTTGAATGTTATGAAAATACAACAACGTTTGGTATTTTATTGATGGTCCCTAACAGCTCATGCGAGTCTATCACAAGACTTTGGGACGCTGATAAAGGAAACACGCGTCTCTTGAAGCTAAATTGTTTAAGTACACACGACTACTGTTCTGTCTGTTGATAAGAAAGATAAGGTAATCGTGTTATCTCATGTTTGTGTTTGATTATGTTGTAGTGAAACACTTGTAAAGTAATAATACAAATGATAATATTACTGATATAGTAACAAAACAAACAAAAAAACATATTTTAATATATAATATGTATTGTCACAAAAATATTTATTGTATACATACACATACATTGCTTACATGTTATTGAGAAGACTTGCTAGCTAATGATCTGTTAAGCATCAAGTGACTGTAAAGTAAAGAACCCCCTGAGGCAGTAAAGACGGACAAGATTAGCTAAATCAAATCCTCAAATATTTGAAATAATTCTACCACAAAATACAAAGGTACAGTTTCCTTTTGCCCCATTAGGACATCTCCATTTACCACTCTAAATACAGCACATATTTAATAAACTTTTCACCGCATTACATTAAAATACTGAAGCCCAGTTAAGGGCATCTTTCAATACTCTTGGATATTTGTGGGTGAAATCAGATGCTAGTTTCCAAGTATTTAGGAGTTACTCAGATGGTGTGCTGAACCCGGTTTCCCAAGCGGACCGTTTCAGAGACCCCCAGAGGCCTGTAGTGTATCAATGCGTTCCGATGGCTGATTTCTGGGAACAGTACCGACCTTCTGTCCGGCTCAAGTTATGAGACTCGGCGGCCGAACCAGCTGCTTAAACACATGGATGCAATTAAAGCAGAAACGGCTCTGGTAAAAGAAGAAACACTACTTTAAATAGATGTTTCTTATCCACAAGCATTAAGTCATCTGCTGATCACTGCTGGGTTTTTCCTTATTTACCGAAAACATAACACATCTGCAATCATCATATAATTCTGCATTATGAAACTGATTTTCTATTTTTTTTTAATATACAAGATGAAAAATAATTTCCTTTAAAATTGGATAAATAAATCTGATGCAGTGATCATCATATTTTACAATTGAACTCATATATGTGACTGAGAGCATTATTGTTACTACACAATGTTCTGTCTGCTGCTACTGCTGATCATTTGTGTTTATTATGACTCTAACTACTTTAGTCTTTGAACACTATGAAAGCAGAACGAATCCGGGTTTGAGTAAAACAGCGGTTAGTGATACAATATGAACTCAATTTCTCTACTGCAGGTGAATCATAGTGGAGTTTGAATTTGTATGGTATTTATTACAAGAACTGTAACCACATTAACATCTAAAAATATTTCTATTGAACAGCATGATTATTTCATGTAAACACAAACTGCGTTCAGCCGTCACACCAGTTTTCGTCATTGTCGTTCACATGATCTGTATGTTTTATGAGCCGCATTACAGTGGCTCACTGATATTTATTGTTAAATAGGAAGCATGACAAGAAGAATAGAGCTCACATGACGTCAGGGGAACAGAGCCACTCTAAGGAGTTCAGCTGCTTCCAAACGCTTTATCTGCACTTCGAAAGAACACTCACTTCAGATGCACAGATTCCCTTTATTCATGATTTATTTATTTGTTTATTTTCAACTGTACTAGTTTATTGCAATCTGGTTAATTCACATTTAAAAAGCAGACATCATCCAGTTGCACTGAAATCAAAGATATTCATTTTTACAACATCCATAAGGCCCATGTACTGGAAAATCCAATCAAAACCATTATGTTTTTTCTTTTTTTTTCTTTATATGTTTTTTGTCTTTTTACTGTAATTAGAAAAAAGAAAATATATAACAATAATAATAATAATAGAAAGGAAAAATATTACGACTGGCAAGCAATCACAGCACAGCACAAGTACCTATTTACTGCAAGAAATAAATGGTACAAAGGAATCAACAAATAAAGAGGGCTGAGAATATATGCCTTGAAAAGAACAAAATTGGCACGTATGAAGTTTGATACATGAAGCAACAGAGGACAAGATATGTATTTCTAGAGATTAAAATCAGGCAGAGGGTGTCTTTCCCTTCCATTTTTTTTCATCTTTTGTCCCCCAAAATCAAGAAAAAACCAAAAAAGAAAACGGGGAGAAAATAAAGAACACACAACCGGGAAGAAGGGACGATAAAAAATACTGCACGTAGAATACCTTTTTCTCTCCATCTCCTTTTTTTTTTCTTCTCTCCTTTTCTTTTTTAATAGCATATCCCATTAATATTCATTCCCCACCGTTCGTAATAGCTGCGCCTGGTGGCGGAATCGTTAGAGTTTTACATGTGAGTAGCAAATGACACTTTGATTGGCTGTGATGTTGAAATGTTCCTCCCCCACCGGGCCTGGGTCGGGGTTCTAGGCTGAACCGGGAGTCCTGCGGGGCCCGGTCTCACTGTGCGTGCTGGCTCAGTGTGTGGTTCTGCAGGGGAACAGAAGAGAACACATGAGGAGAGAAATAATAAGCTACGTGCCCACACCTCCACCCGTCTCCTTCGCTCTCTCCCCTCTATCCATTTCTCGTTCCATTTACCCACCAGGCCTGTCCGTCCATCTCAAGGCTAGCAGCCCCACTTTGACAGAGCCGTGAGCGAACACCTTCCTTTCTTCCCCGTTTCCTTTCTTCTCCACACCCTCCCATTAAATATTGGGCACATGTGCACTTGCGATCCCATTCATCCGCCCACACGTTTCCGTACCGGCAGAAAAACACAACGTTCATCTTCCGTTTGATTTAGAGTTCTCCGTTTCTAATGCAAAAAACACTGATTTGTTTATCGTGGAGTCGTCGATCCGTGTTTATGAATCTTTTAAATGAGCACAATGCCTTCGTTCTATGGACTCCTGAGAACAGGGCGTACATTTATAATCACATATCAAAACGCTCCGTAATGAAGTCAAGAAGTAGGAGCCAAAAACAATTGTGTCGAATTCCAGCAATACGTTAAACAAATAAAAAATAACTATTTTGGGTTCCCCAAAGAACCTTTTAGTGAAGCGTTTGCCGGTGAAATTTAGAGTAGAATCCAAAATATTAACCCTGGTTTTTAAATCCTTGCACCAGTCTATCTTGCTGAGATGGTGGATTCACACGGCTCTTCACGACCACTCGGACTGGGACATTTAGGAATGCTGTCCATCCCTAAATCCAGATTGAAACACCGTGGTGATCGGGATTTTTCTGGAACAAGCTCCCTGTAGCCATCTGAACAGCACCATCTCTTTTTGTTTTTGAATCTATGCTTAGATCCTATATTCTTGAACAGATGTGGTTAGTCTAAAATATGTTATGTAGTCGTATTTGATCCCTTTGTAAAATGTGTATGTACAGCACTTTGGTCAACCTTTAAATGTGCTTTATAAAAGAAGAAAAAAGAATTTCTTAGTGTGAATGACATTTTAATGGACCCGTTTGACATTTCTGGGGTTCTCAGAAGCGGAAATAAAATGTTTGTGCTTCCATAGACTCAAACAGCAAAAGAAACAATGACTTTCAAAAGGAGGGGAAAAAATAGAGATTGATTATGTTGGTCAGACTCAGAAGAGATGTAAAATTTGCCATCACTCCCTCAGCCATTGTAGTAGAAACACCCTCTCTGCAGTGTTAACTACATTCAGGTAATATACAGTAAATATACATTATCACAAAGCATACACTCTAAAAATGCTGGGTTGTTTTAACCCAATTTTGGGTAAAATATGGACAAACCCAGCCATTGGGTTGAGAATGTAATTTAAAAATGTAACCCAATGGCTGGGTTTGTCCATATTTTACCCCAAATTGAGTTAAAACAACCCAGCATTTTAGAGTGTAGTATTATAAATGTAACTTTTGAATGAAAACTGCAACATTTACAGCATTAATAAGTGTGGAAATGCATCCTTTCCTTTGAAAAGTTTTCATGGATGTTAAAGGTTCTTTTGTGTGGCATACACATCATGTCAGACAGATGTGCACAAAAGACGCCATAATAGTGGAAAGGGGTCAGAAGAATGACCTAAAACCGTGATCACCTAAACGGATCAATCAGCCGTTGCGTGAGGGTTAAACACAAGCAGATACGCACAGGCTGAAGGGTTATTGTGTTGCCGCGGTCTCTCGGCGGCTCTGCTTTTCCGCATGCTTTTCCCTGGACCATAAACCCAATTCCCAGAGAAGAGCCGGCAATCATCCCACTTTCCCTCTCAAAGCTCCTTTCCAAGATTAATCTCTCCAAGAGAGATAGGCTGTTTTTATACCCCGATATAAAAAAAACGGGGAAAGGGGGAGACAAATCTGAAGGATTAAACATGGTTTTTTGTTGATAAATACTTATTCTTATTCTTTGGCCTCTTATCTTGGTGCACATATTTTGCAAATGATTGCTGGCGAAAGGGGATGGGCAGTTCCATCCGAGGAAGGCCAAATCACTGGGTCTTAAAACCCCAGACCGAATCAATGGCAGTCTGTCAGGGGATGCGAGTCTTACGTCCTCCTCTTTCCATCCCGGCCTCTCTCTCTCTCTCTTTTCCCGCCCCTCCTGCATGGAACAGAGAGGAGACGCGCACGAGGAGGGCTCTTGAGCGAGGAGACGCATCTCTCTGGGAGCCACTGACCCAATTATGAGAGCAAAGCACTTCTCCTTTTGCATTATATGCTGCCTGCGCTGCCTTCCCCCTTCCAGCAGAGGCCAGCCTTGTCTATGTCTCGCTTGGAGATCTGGCGGAGAGGAGAACGAGATGGAGGTGCGTATCGGACAAAACCCAAACATATTGCAAATCATTTGTCCTCATCACAAAGCACCTGTTCCGCATTTTGGAATCACAACAAAACGGAGCGGGAAAAGGCGACGGCACGGTGAAACACGACTGAAAATAATCCTGGGACTCGCATGACAATGAGCAATGAGTCAATACAGCGTACCTGCCCACATTGTCACATGTGCACGTCAAGAGCAACTAACGACCCAATTTACCCAAACCTGCCTTAGCTGAGTCCCCAAGAATATGCTGCTGCTCAATCAATTATCAGTTAGTCCCCACAAAGCCAATCCCTCTCCGAATGCAAACTTCACCTGCTGCGGAGCCAAACGGATATGCCTGATACCACGGCTCAACGTGAGACCAAATTAACATCTGGGTCGCCTATCTTTTCATTTGCGCTGATGATCTTAACAACAAAAACAATAACACTAATAATAGTAATGATAATCTCATGTCATTTAATCTTAATTCATTCCATACTGTCACTGTTCAAGCCTTCGTGATTTGTTTTTGATGTCTTAAATTAAGAATAAAGTACTAAAGTAAGAATAGTTCACGCTGTAAAACATTCTGATTGGTCGATACTGTGTTCCAGCCTTGCTTAAGTCTAACCTCAGTCGTGTGCCGATACCATTCTCACTCTCTCACCCCTAATTTCCTGTCTACACATGTATATGTTTGTATATATGTGTGTGTGTGTGTGTATATATATATATATATATATATATTAAAAAAAATGTTATCGCCCGATAAGAGTCTCATGTTAATGCAGATAACATATATATATATACACACACACACACACATATATATATATATATATATATATATATATATATATATATAATGAGACTCTTATCGGAATACCAATACCAATACATTGTATATACCATTAATACCAATATATTGAAACGTCTGTTTATCCATACTCCCGTAAAAAAGCAGTCCAGACATTAGAAAAATATCAGTTTATGCGTTTTATATTTAACATGGGGGAAATACACACCCATAAACACAAACTTTAACTTTTAGGTGGCAAAGTACAAAAAGTAATACTATCCACAAGATGAAGAAGCGTTGGCTCTCCACAGAACATAAAATATTCATTTTGTCTTATTTTTCGTGTACGCATTTATGATGGAAAGACAATGTTACGTGACAGTTCTCCGTTACGGACGTGACCGCTCTGAAAGCAGCACTGAAAGACTGCCTTAAAACTTTCACAAAGACATCAAACATAAAGCACAAAGCTTTTCATTAAGGTGAGTTTCGTTTAGTATTAATTGTATATCTTAATTTTAATCAAGATTCATCAACCAATTGCCTGGATTTAATAAATAAGAAGTACATATAGCAGACAATAGATAATCGCGACACGGAGGCGCCAGCGCGTGAACTGGAGCTCGTCTGGAGTCATAAATTAACACAGCGTATAAAGCAGGCCTACTTGGCTCAGGAGTCCAGTGGGTGGCGTGAGGTGCGAATGTATAATGTAGAGAATAGTTACGAAAATGGAGAGAAAATATAAATCGGGCGCATTAAAAAGAAAAGAACGAGATAGTCTTTGTGTTTTATTTAACATAAGCTATTTGGCTCAACAAGTGACACGTTATTACATATGCATTCATCAAATATTCTACGTTTTTTTTTTTTTTGCGTTTTTAATTTTAAAATGACTTGGTAGCAGAGGGCCCCATGATGAAGCTCCGCCCCCACTGTACTGAGAGTCTAGCTCCGCCCCTGCCCATCTTACAAACTACCCGCGAGGTTATTTATTTGAGTAGCACACATATTCTGAATGCTTTCGGCAGAATTCAAATGAGCCATTTTAATCTGGATTAATCTAGATTAATTCCAAGATTACAGCGAGATAAATAAGATAAAAAATAATCTATGATTACATTATTAAAAATCTAGATAAAAATAATCTATGCCCACCACTATATATATATGAAGAGTTCAGATGCAAAAACCTCTAAATGCCATTTGAAATTTTCTTCTAAAATGACAATTTTTATCAAACTTGTATATTTAAGTTCAGTAATTTCACTTAAATGACAATTAATAGGTAATCCTCATTGCAATTTAAGTGAAATTACTGAACTTAAATATACAAGCTTGATAAAAATGGTCATTTTAGAAGAAAATTTCAAATGGCATTTAGAGGTTTTTGCATCTGAACTCTTCATATATATATATATATATATACACACACACACACACACACACACACACACACACACACACACACACACTACCATTCAGAATTTTGGATCAGTAAGATTTTAATGTTTTCAAAAGAAGTCTCTTCTGCTCAACAAGGCTGCATTTATTTGATTAATACAAGTAAAAAGAAGAATCTAAAGAATCATGTGACACTGAAGACTAGAGTAATGATTTCATCACAGCAATAAATTACATTTTGCTATATATATTTACATAGAAAACAATGATTTTCCATTGTTTTAATATGTTTTTTGTTGTTTTTATTTATTTATTTAGACTTCTTTTAAGTTTGGACTGGAGTGTATGCATGTGTGACAGAGAAAGGGAGTGTGTGTGTGTGTGTGTATGGTCTCCCCCAGGTTGTCAGGACTGTGTGGAGCTGTATTGATTTGGAGCTGGAGGGACAGAGAGGCAGTGTTGTTCCCTGGGGTCTAGGGTTACACCAGCACTGCAGTGGCCTGATGGAAACGGCACAGTAAGGGTGCGAGGAGCCCGACCTAACATACAGTACACAACCTCCTTCATACACACACATCACTTTACTAAAACAAAAGACATGTGCTCAGACTCCCCAGCACACACATGCCTCTGTACGTAACACACACTAGCCACAATCAACCTCCATCGCTCCGCTTATTTCATTACCTCTGGCATATAAGAGCCACTGTGGTATCATACATCTGCTCCATCTAATCACACACACCCTTATAAACGCTACACACTGTTGTGTTTCAGCTGCCCAGCTCGTGCACACACACCCCCCAACACATCTATTTCCATCGCTCCGATATCTCTCTTGAAAGATGGCAGCTGATGTGTGGGCGATCAAACCAGCAACACTTGTTTAAATTAGTTAATCAGTGTGTTGGAACAAACAGATTTTCAGGCCGGTCGCAGTTTGTTCTCTTCATCCGAGCGCGTTGTCGGGGGCAGCGCTATTGATTAAGCCGCAGGCGATCGATCGCCAGAATGGTGTGTGTCTCTGAATCTGATAATGACTCGCAATATGACATCAGTGCTATGCAGCTGTAATTGATATATTCTTGAAGGGGTGGAAGTTAGAGAGAGCGAGGTGGGCAACACAGATGGTGGCTGTTTAAACAGTCATGGAAGAGCGGCGACTGCATGCGCCAAAACCTGCGCACGAAGTTGCATACCGCTATACTTTTGTACGAGAACTTGAAGAGCTTGCAAACATGCAAAAGGCTCGCTCACGGGTCACGCGCCTTTGTTGTGATGGAAATGGGACAGTTTTAGGAGCTCGCTGTAGGTTTATTCGTGGCTCGCACCTCCGCCGAGCGAACCTTCAATCGCGGCGACGTGAAGAGGGCATGGCGTAATGCACAGAACAGCGTCCTATCCCTTTCCCCCCTTGGCTTGGCGACGGAGCGGGGGGAGGCTGTTCGGTGGGCAGAACAGCCCCTGCGAGCTCAGTCAATATCTACGCTGTCATTGTTTTCCTAAACTGGTTATAAAAGAGAGGCTAAATCCTGCAGAGCTGAGCACTCCTGGGAAATATGGCCCAGTCACATTACTGATGCAGTGACTGCGAGACTGCTGCACTCACCGAGGGGGGGTGAGGAGGGGGAGAGAGAGAAGGGGGAGGCGTTGGGGAGATAAAGATAAAGGAAAATCAAATCTACGTTTCCCTACACAGCCTCTTTTCACACACAGAGCATGCACATACAGCCGGACCGAGCGGCTGTCATGTCACTTTCAATCAGGGCTGTTCGTGTGCGCAAGCGTGTGTGTGCCGCAGGGCCCCTGGCTCCCGGCTCTGTGGTGCCCCCTGGGGACGGTGCAGTGTCAGTGAAACTCTAATGTGTTGGCTCGTTCTGCAAGAGCGAACAGAGCGAGAGAGAGAGAGAGAGAGAGAAAGTGTTGTTGGAGAGGGTGGCCGTTCTGTCAGTAAACTGTTTTTCGTAACAGGATTCTTTGGAATTACTGATGTCTATGAGCTGACCTCAGAACAGTGGAAAGGAGCCGCTACCCAGTTAAAACACAATTACATTATATATTTATATAAATAAATAGTGAGCTAAATATATAAATTGTCATACAATATATACATATACTATATATATATATTGTATGACATAAATTTAGTATATTTTATATTTGAAATATAATTTTTTTTTATTCACTGAACAAAATTATAAATGCAACACTTTTGTTTTTGCCTCCATTTTTCATGAGTTGAACACAATCTTTGTACACAAAAGGCCTATTTCTCTCAAATATTGTCCACAAATCTGTCTAAATCTGTGTTAGTGAGCACTTCTCCTTTGTGGAGATAATTCATCCACCTCACAGATGTGGCATATCAAGATGCTGATCAGACAGCATGATTATTGCACAGGTGTGCCTCACACCAGACGTGAATAGCGCGTCAAATTCGCGCCTACCGCGTCTAGTTATACGCTTGAACACTTTGAATCCATTTGCACGTCAAGAGCGAAATTGACGCAC
This sequence comes from Cyprinella venusta, assembly GCA_038021265.1. Classification (NCBI taxonomy): domain Eukaryota; kingdom Metazoa; phylum Chordata; class Actinopteri; order Cypriniformes; family Leuciscidae; genus Cyprinella; species Cyprinella venusta. Next base: position 8,261,127 of record CM075871.1, read on the forward strand.
GTAAAAAACAAAAGTTTGAAGCGAAATTTACGCGTCACGCACGCTGGAGGTGAAATCTTTTGGCAGCCATCTTTTTACAGGATGGCTAATGTTGATTGAGAGAGTCACCGCTCTGTATTTGCTCTGAAGAGCAGAACAGCAGCGTAGGGATCATCGTCGCCATATTTGGGTCCACCAGACCCTTCGGAGGCAAACTCAGTTCGGCGAGTTCAACTTCAAACGCACAAAAAGCAGTAAATAAAATAATTCGCGCATAATGCGCCCAGGCGCTCAATTCGCACCATTCGTGCGAATGAGGCGTATTCGCGTCTACTGCACCGCACTACGCCTCATTCGCGCCTATATTTTTCACACGTACAGTAACATGTCTTTGCATTGATTTAACATTGAAATCACTCGCACCAGATGCTCTATTCACGTTTGGTGTGAACATACCATTAGGCTGGCCACAATAAAGGACTACTCTAAAATGTGCAGTTTTACTGTATTGGGGGGGTCCAAAAGCCAGTCAGTATGAGGTGTGACCACCATTTGCTCATGCAGTGCAGCACATCTCCTTCGCTTGAATGTTGTCCCTCATGTCGAATGTTGGTCCTCTCCTCTTCAATGGCTGTGAGAAGTTGCTGGATGTTAGCAGGACCTGGAACACGCTATCCTCAATGGGTGACATGTCCGGTGACTATGCTGGCCATGCAAGAACTGGATGATTTCAGCTTCCAGGAATTGTGTACAGATCCTTGCAACATGGGGCCGTGCATTATCATGCGGCAACATGAGGTGATGGTCGTGGATGAATGGCACAACAATGGGCCTCAGGATCTCGTCACGGTATCTCAAAATGCCATCAATAAAATGCACCTGTGTTCGATGTCCATAACATACGCCTGCCCATACCATAACCCCACCGCCACCATGGACCACTTGATCCACACCGTTGACATTAGACAACCACTCACCCACACGACGCCATACACGCTGTCTGCCATCTGCCCTGCACAGTGAAAACTGGGATTCATCCGTGAAGAGAACACCTCTACAAAGTGCCAGATGCCACTCAAGTCAGTTACGATGACAAACTGCAGTCAGGTCGAGACCCCGATGAGGACGACGAGCATGCAGATGCGCTTCCCAGAGACGATTTCTGAAAATTTGTGCAGAAATTTTGGTTATGCAAACTGATTGTTGCAGCATCTATCCGGGTGGCTGATATCAAGACCTCCGTTCTTGGAGGTGAAGATGCTGGATGTGGAGGTCCTGGGCTGGTGTGGTTACAAGCGGCCTGCGGTTGTGAGGTCGGATGGATGTACTGCCAAATTCTCTGAAACGCCTTTGGAGATGGCTTATGGTAGAGAAATGAACATTTAATTCACGGACAACAGCTCTGGTAGAAATTCCTGCAGTCAACATGCCAATTGCATGCTCCCTCAAAACTGGCAACATCTGTGGCATTGTGCTGTGTGATAAAACTGCACATTTTAGAGTGTGGCCAGCCTAAGGCACACCTGTGCAATAATCATGCTGTCTAATCAGCATCTTGATATGCCACACCCGTGAGGTGGATGGATTATCCCGGCAAAGGAGAAGTGCTCACTAACACCAATTTAGACAGATTGTGAACAATATTTGAGAGAAATAGGCCGTTTGTGTAGTTCTTTGAGTTCACAACATGAAAAATGGGAGCAAAAACAAAAGTGTTGCATTTATAATTTTGTTCAGTGTAGTAATTAATATATTTGAAATTGAAATTCATATTTATAAAAAAAAAACATATTCTGGTAATCATGTACAAAAAAAACAGAGAACTTCGCTCGAACACTAATTGTACGAGGTGTAAATGTAAAAAAAAAAAAAACACTAAAATAACACTAAATAGTTGATATACCTGTGATCACACACAGACACTTCTAGAATGTAGTGTATATAATATAATAGAGCCACTTGGTACTCACTTTAGTACTGTATCCAGATGCTTGCTCACGCACAAATGAACAGACAGTGTGTCTCAGCTATTGGTTTATAAAGTGCTCTTAGTCTGTCTACTGTCTGTATGGCTAAGCGCGAACAGGGAGAGGAAATATTGAAGCTGATAGAAAGACATGGGACAAAGAAAAAGATGAAAAGGGTGTTTAGAGAGAGAGGTGGAGCATGAATGAGAAAGAGAGAGTAAAGCTCTAAAAAGAGGAAGAGCGATCGTGAATGAGTGTGGGAGAGAGAGAGAGAGAGAGAGAGAGAGAGAGAGAGGTGGTGGTGGTGGGGGAGATCGCGAGCGCAGCTTTGCTCTTAGGACGCAAGTCTGTCCCTCTCTGCTCTGTTTTTAACACAAAATGAAAAATCACCTTTGCCGCTTGGTGCACTTTAGAGTAGCTTATTTTTAGACCTGCTTGACAGTCTTCCAATGGCCGGAGACTAGCAGATGGGCTGTCTTAAAGCTTCATATGCTCCCAGCTCTCACCTCACAGAGACAGGAAACTCACTTGGGAGTGTGCTACAAATAAATGCCCCCCTGCCCTGCCCCTGGATTCCCTCATCCCTCCCCTCTTCCCACCTACTCACACCATTCTCCACCCAGAGAGTGCCTGTCCCTGAATTTAGCACCTTCCCTGCAACCACGTCCTGTCGTACTGAAGTGCACTACACCCCATCACTGTCCAACTGCTTTCCCCTTTCTGGCCTGACCAGGACTGGAGGTGTATTATGTGTGAATCACAATCAATAAAAATGTAAACAAATATGCTTATGACAGATGATCTAGTGTAAGCACCCATTGAGCCAAGGTGTTCACGTGGACGATGCAAGTTCGAATCAGGCAATATGTATACGTTCACACTTTCTTTTGCGGCCTTGAGCATAATGCCTCATGGAGAGAGAAATCCAGGTGATATCAGTCAAAAAAAATCAGTTTTGTCATTTTGTTCTCTTTGAAAGGAGCGGAGGGAGTGATCCCACTATGACTGACCTCCTCTGACCTCCGTGCTCCAGAGCAGCTTCTTCACATTCATCTCTCACACACACACACACACACGCCCCACCATCACACATACTCTGTTTACACTCATACATACTGTATATATGACATTGGTACATCTCTGTCAAGCACCAGGTTGCCAAATAAATACTAAATGTACAGGGGATTAATTATACAGTGATGATGTACATAAGCAACTGATGATGTAATCTTCAGCAAGAGTGTAGAGCTGGCTCTAAAAGTCAACATGTGCTGTCGGCTGTGTTCAATATAACATTTGACACGTTCTGCAGGCATCAAATTGCAGCACGTGACTGGCATACAAACAGAACCTTAACAAAACTAGTATACACCAAAAAGTAGTATACACCAATGAGCCAAACCATTATAACCAGTCACAGGTGAAGCGAATATCGTCGATCATCTCCTAACAAGGTCACATACCAAGATCTGGGTAGTTTAGGCATCCATTTTTCATGAGGCAACCAATTCCTGATAGATGTTGTCCTATGATTTTATCCTGTTTTCATTTTCACTCAAAAAACATTGTATTACGAAAGTAAAATGAGTTGAAAATACCATTTAATGTTAACAATTTACCACAGTTCATATGGATTAACCATGATTAATATGTGTATTTTGACAAAACTATGGTTAACGTGTCCTTTTTTGTAAGTGGTCCCTAATATAAAATTTCACACATTCTGCAGGCATCAAACAACAATGTGCAGACAGGCTACATTCAAAAAACAACACACGCATGCATGCACACACCCAGACGGACATGCACACATAGTTGTGCTTTCGTGAGATCTGTGGAGTGTGGAGGTTCGAATGTTAGATGAGCTCGGTGGCCTCAGTAGAGCCGTGTCATGGGTGATAGCGCTGCGCTAGGCTAACACTAGGCTACGCTACGCTAGCTGTGTTCTGCCACTCAGAGATGCACTCAAAGTACACACACTCTCTTTCCATGTCATAGCCTCGCTAAAACCCTCCCTGATTCCCCTCAGGGAGGAGGTTTTGATTCCAAAGCAGCCCTAAACTAAGACAGAGAGAGAAAACACATAATGCGGTGAACGATGCAGTGTTCAGAGAGAGAGAGAAAGAGAGAGAAAGGGCTAGTGTGTGTTATCTACAGCCAGTCAATGTCAACACTTTGTTGTCACAACGATGTGTGAGCCTAGCAGGCAGAGTGCGAGTGAGAGCGAGGAGTAAAAGAGAATAGGAGTGTGTGAGGTGTGCTGTCAGAGCTGTGTGATTTATAGAGTGTGCTGTCAGACTCCAGCTGCTGAACCAAAGTGTCAGGTTGAGAGAGACCCCTACCAGGTTCTGTGTGTTAAGAGAGAGAGAAAAATGAGACAGAGAGAATAAAACAACCTTTTAAAGGCCATGTTCTACACTTCTGTAGCATTAAAAACATTTCCGCCAGTAAAGTCCGATATTAGGGAAGCATTCTTGAAACCAAAGACGTTGCAATTTTGTCCTGTTCTGTCTTACTATGCCACAGCAAACAATGTATATGTTCATTCAAACTCAAAAACAGGGTGTCAGGTGACAATACACAGCCCATCAGAAAAGTTCCTTGTTTGGTCGCTCTCACACACTCTTTGTAAGTAAGGGAAAGTAAGGAAAGTAAGGGATTTGTCATCTGATAAAATATAAATTTCTAAACTATAATAAATAATATAATTTATATTTGATGATTTATATACATTAAGGAGCATTACTTGGGATTTTAGCACAACATATCTGGCCACAACATGGTAGAATTAAACAAACCATTTGACAATAAAGTCACATTAAAATTCTGGGATTAAATGTATCTTGTTCAAACCTAATTTAAATCTAAATTTAATTTAAACATGAAAATAAATGTACCACATTAAAAAGTAAGTGATTTTAAATAAATAAAAGATTTACTAAAGATTCCAAACCTGTTTAAGTTTCTCGGCAGAACACAAAATCAAAAAGTTTAATGTTTGTTAAATGTTTTTCTCCAGACAATGAAAATCAATGGGGTCCAAATCAACATTGTTTCCTTGCATGGATAAAACAACACTGAGATATATATAACGTCCTCTGTGTTCCTCCCCCCAAAAAAGGTTTGTAATGACATTCATTCATTTTTGGATAAACTATTACTTTAAGAATTATAAGAAGGATATCTAAAATGAAAAATAAAAATAAATTTGAATTTAACCCTGTAAATAAACAAAGTTTATTAAAATCTTAATAAATGTATTGAAATACACAAATTAAATGAATACGTTTTGGCCTTAAATTAAAAATAATTCTGTCATCATTTGCTCACCCTCATGTTGTTCATGTTTATTCTGTGGAACAAAAAAGAAGATATTTTGAAGAATGTTTGAGCTGATTTTATCCATTCAATGAAAGTCAATGGGGTCTAAAACAGCATTGGTCTCTACTGATTCCATTGCACGGACAAAAAAAAAATATTGTCGTCATACAGTTTTGGAGCAGCATGAGGGAGCAAATAATGACAGAATCTTCATTTCTGGGTGAAGTATTCCTTTAAGATCAACTCTTCTCATCTGTTATGCTATGTTAATGAGCGAGGCAAACAGAGTGAAGTATCCACAGTTCCCAAACCCTCCAGATCGCAGCTGCGCTCAGTGTGCATGCGCACGCGTGTGCGTCGAGCGTTGAGAGTGTCGAGCAGCGAGAGTCATCTCACCGACAGCGCTCAGACTCATACGTCACTGTCACAGCCACGACAGTTCCAGTCCCGAGCTGGCAACCCACACGCGAGACAACAACACACACCACGCAGTGCAGAGCTGTAGCGCCACAGCACAACCCTGCTCAACTGTCATATCTGACTGGGGCATGTGCTGTACACACCCCCTCCTTCTTCTGTTGTCTTCACATTTTCATTTCAGCTCGCTTTCTCTCATGTTGCGTCTCAACGTATCCTTCGCTCTGTCTGCGCGTTAAAGGAACAGGCTACCATGAGAGACGGATATGAGAAAACGCTTTATAGTGATCCCGGTGGACACATCTCTCTCTTTTCCCCCTCGCTCTGCCTTACCCCCCTCCCTCTCTCCCTTTCCATCTCCCTCTCATGCCAGTCCCCAAATTATTTAATTTAGCACAGACACCATATCTCCCTATGTGCCATCCCGCTGAAGTTCTCTCTCCCTCCATGTCCTCCTCCCTTCTTTCCTCCACTTTATAGATTGTTCCAAGCAGGGGCATTTCGTGACAGAATCAGGAGTGTGGGTGGGTTCACTGGAAAATTTGCAAAAAGGCATTTACTTCATTTTTATCTCGACATAAACACGCACGTGCACGCTCGCAGCCGAAACCGATGTCCCACGTTGTAATAAATGAATGCGAATGTGTTGATTTACTCTGAAGATTAGTGCCGCCCCATGGTGAGCGTTTTTGATTTGAATTCGCCAGGCCGGAGCTTTGTTTGAATCTTCGTCTCAGCAAGGGGAGAGCAACAAAACAAATGCAAACAGGTAAACAACTTAAACATGTTCTCTCCGATTCTAGTTTACTCCGACGTCCACCAGCCACCCACGGCCAGGAGAATTTCAATCAAAAAAACAGTGTGGCAATGCAAGTTCTTATATACACACTTCTTACATGCTCCTGTTTGGTATGCTAACTTCCTACATGCATAGATAACTGACCGCATTAGCAAATGGTTTCATTAGTTCATTATTAACTCGGCTACATTTGATATTTTTCGTGTTGTCGTATCATGGCACAAAGGCCACATTTAGGCTGAAACCCAATTCACCCCTTGGCCCTACCCCTTATTTTCGAGTGTACCCCTTGGCCCTTAAAACGGAGTTACAAGGGCCAAGGGGTTGAAATATTCCCCTACGAAATGGAACAACCCTTCATGAACCCGATACGTCATCAGTCGTCGTCGATGGCTCTGCCGTTACAGAGTTTTTACAGGATTTCTCCATGACAACAACTGACAATCAGCGCAGCTGCTCTTAACTTTAAATAAACATGATGATTATAGCATCCCTTCCTCGAAATGTATTTCTTTTCTGATCGGAAAGGTAATTTATTATACCATTTCTTAATTTAAACGACTATAGTGTTATTAGAAGAGTAAATAAAGTGCGTGGTGGAATCATCTGGCACTAAATTTAAATGTTTAACCGTTTGCGATCCATCTCGCCGGTGATTTCCGATGCATTCCGTGAACTTTTCTCTTAGCCCTCCGTTTGGAGTGTGCCTCTGAAAAATCTCCGTTTCGAGGGCTATGTAGCCCTACCCCTTCGCCCTACCCCTCGATCTCAACAAGAATCGGGACACCCTACCCCTAGACATGAACACGCAAAACGGAGGGGTAGGGCCAAGGGGTGAATTGGGATTGAACCTTACACATAGCCGGGTATTTAGAGAAACGGATATCCAACCCCCCCTCGTTTTCAACAATAACATCGTGCACACAACATCGTTTTCAAAAAAGTTGCAACCCGCATAACTACGCCGTAGAGCGCCATCATAACTATGCGCTCACATGACGTTTAGCATTTTCCCAACGCATAATGTGACGTTTGAGAACCTAAAACCACGTTTCTCCCAGTTGACGCGGACGGCAACACATAACCGGCGTTTTCAGGAAGAATTGTTTTCTGTGATGTAAAAAGGGGGTTTTCGTGTAAATGAGAGGCCAAACCGCAGGGAAATATCTGCGTCTTCCCTTCGTTTAAACGGGGCATAAAGCCATTGGAGAGATCCGAGAGCTGGGACTCTTCATGTCAGAAGGCTTGCGGATGTCGTGGTCTTCGAGAGGGAGCTGTTCTAAACACAGGGCTCATAGCTTTAGCTGGAGACACTATACTGCAGTCCCCTGACAACCCCTCCACCAGCCAGCCAATAAGCAGCAGGTAAGGTGGATTTGAGGAGCTGTAGGCATGTGTGTGTGTGTGTGTGTGTGTTGGGGTTAGGGCTCTGAAGAGAGCCCTCCAGATCCCCATTCTAATAACGTACATTGCCACTCCAGACGCAAGGGCAGCTGGGACACGCACACACACTGGCACTAATAAAATTGAGCATCACAATAGAAACCTATATCAATATCTACAGCACACAAAACCAGATTCAGACAAACTCTCCATGTACATTATGAATATACATCATATACATTCAGATTTGACACAATGGAACAGATTCTATGAGTTTCTACAATTCTTAACTCTCTGATTTGCTTAATGTGGGTTAGCCTATATAAGTAGAAATGTGCCCATTTGATCACATGCTAATGTTAATTCTAGTTTAAGCCAGATTTTACATATTCTGAAGAAAATGTCAGTGGTTCTTGCCCTTTGAATTTGCCCAAGTGTTTTTACCACAATGCTATGTTGTTGCTTCTTTTTTTTTTAAGCATATTGCCGTGCGTATTGCTTTTTATTTTGTTTATATTTTATATATACACCACGCTTTAAAACTTTGGGGGTGGTTTGATTTTAATGTTTTTGAAAAAAGTCTTATATTTATTTGAAATTTATTTTAAAAGTCTTTACTGTCACTTTTGATCCGTAATGAATCCTTGTTGAATAATAAAAGAAGAATTTGAACAGTAGTTTGTATATAATAATAAAATACTTGGGGTTAGGGATTTGAACAAACCTGTAACCCCTAAAAATGACCAATAATAGTAGAGGTTGAGAAACTGTCTACCTCATCTCCAACAAGTGCAATACAGAACATGAATTGTAGTTCTATATCATGTAAGCTCTTCCTCCACCTCTGTGAAAAATGGAAAGTGTGTGAGAAAGCGAGTGCGCGCTCCAATAAACGCAGCCTCCTTACATCACTCCACTTAGTGCTGTATGAGAACTCACAGCCCTCAAATATTCAACACTTTCGCAATGTCAAGGGGGGGGAGACAAGGAGGCATCAACAAACAAACAAGTGCAAAGACCCCCCTCCTTCCTTCATTCACACACACACAGATCCATCCAAACTGCTGAGTATGGTTAAATATTAACCAGCGCTAAAGGAAATACCATACACCCACGTGTGCACACACATGCCAGCGGGGAAGGGATACAGGGCATGGGGGGAATGCGGCGCCCCCTGGAGGGCTCAATCAGAACCGGTAGTGTGTAAAAATGAGGCGCGCTGTCAGAGAGTGACAGCAGTGCCTATGGAAGGGCCGAAGGGTGGGCGGTAGGGAGTTCACCTGGGGAAACAAAATAACAACTGAAAGAAAATCTACACACACACACACACTTGCTCACACAAAAAGTCTCTGAAGTTTCTAACAAAGGAGTGGAGGATCCAGCAGAGTAGGTCTAGCTGCGCTGATCGGGGCGAAGCATCACTTATTTACCAGCTTACATCTGCACTATTTATGGGGCACCAGGGAGAGGCAGAAAGGAAAGAGGGAGACGGAGAGAGAGGGGTGGGTGGGGGCAACACAGAGGGGCTAAAATATGCATGGGGGCTGGCTCTTCTGGGAGCTAGAAAAAAGAAAATGGGAAAGGGAGAAAGAATGAGAGACATAAAAAGGCGAATGAGAGAGAGACTTGGAAACAGTTTGAGGAAGGGAGGGAGTTGGTGGGAGTACGAACGAGAGAAAGAATTAGAGACAAGATAAAGGATAGAAGCAAAGTTTGCCATAAGGGAGAGGGGGATGATACAGTAACGTGTCTTGCGAAGGCTCATGGGAAGGTGAGGATTAACTCGGTGTGGGACCGCACTGGGAGGGCACACTGGTCATGCCCGTCCATCCATTCAGTCTTGTTAAGAACGTACACACACGTTCAAGTCTCATTTCACCTGGGCAGGAGCATGGTAAAACCCGGCTGACTGCTCTATTCCTCACCACCGTCACTGCTCAGGTGGGCCTGGAGTGGATGCGGGGGGACGGAGCGGACGGGAGTGATGGGGCGCGCCCGCTGAGCCATGGGCTGGTGAAAGTATCTCGGTTGGCCGGCCTCAGGGTGAGGCAGACAGTGACCGACAGGGTCCAGTGCTCCCCCTGCTGCTAAATGGACTGACCGGCCATATGCCCAGCGCCGCCGGCCTTATATCACTGTCACGCCGAGGCCGGGGGCTCACGTGGAGGGGTGGGGTGTTTGAGCCATGCAGGAGATTTAGGTCACACCCCCCAAGCCCCTAAAATATTAAGTCATGGACCTGAGTACGCTATTAACCTCACTCCCTGCTACTTATGAAGACCCACCCACCAACACACACAGGCGGGCACTGGAGGGGGCTGCAGGAATGGTGGCCCATAGCTCACGAAGATGAATGTAACTTGGGCTAGGGCAGGATGCAGCTGACCCCAGCGGCCCCGTGGCAGTCACTGTGGGCTGAGTTATTCACAGTCCTCCCCTACTCAATCTGTCTGCCCCATAATCAGCACAGAGAGAGAGAGCCAGAGAGAGAAACAATTGCCTCCATATACTGCCACTGACCTAGCAACAGTATATTAACATTATTGTTAAGTTTTCAGAATACATATTTTATATTTCATGTTTGCCACTTAAGAAATCGGAAAATGTTGAAAGATTCAAACTCAAACCGAGCCTAACAGGAACAGGAAAACTATAAGGTTTGTGTTAGTGCATACTGTACAATTAGGGACGTACCAAGCCTGGGATGGGGCCCAGTGCAAGTTAAGTGCGAATTAAGGGGTTCCACCTCGGTCTGTTCGCTGCCCAGCTCCCTTAAGTGTACAGTCGCACCAATTCTGCCTTGCATACAATACAGAACTTCTGGTCTATATTTGTATAATACCCGAGTGAGAATCTAGCCAGCTGTGCTAACACAGTCTCATCCCAAGACGTCAACTAACTGACGCTTTTGACCATACGTCAACATCCGCCGTTTTAGGGTACCCTTTAACGTCAGTTAAAGGGATACTCCACTTTTTTTGGAAATAGGCTCATTTTACAACTCCCTCAGAGTTAAACAGTCGAGCTTTACCGTTTTCGAATCAATTCAGCCGATTTTCTGATATTTAATTTAGAAGAATATCTGTAACCAGACCGTTTCTGGTCTCATTGACTTCCATAGTAGGAAAAAAATATACTAGGGTAGTCAATGAGACCAGAAACGGTCTGGTTACAGATATTCTTTTAAATATCAGAAAATCGGCTGAATTGATTCGAAAACGGTAAAACTTGACTGTTTAACTCTGGGGAAGTTGTAAAATGAGCCTATTTCATCCTACTGACGCTTTACCTTTAACGTCAGTTAGATGATGCGGGTAGGTTTAGGTCTGGGGTAAGGTTAGAATTACATAGAGTCATCTAACGAAGTTAAAGGGTACCCTAAAACGGCGGATGTGGACGTATGGTCAAAAGCGTCAGTTGTATGACGTCTTGGGATGAGACTGCGCTGGCTGTGCACAATGAATAATCAAATTACATTTTTTTGGTTACAGGTTATTTATTTGCTGGGAAGGAATTAGCTGGAAGAGGGAATTATAAAGAGTTTAAATTATGTATGGTATGAACCAGGTTTGGCAGCAATGTAAAGCCTCGTACAGACCTTGTACAGAACCGCTAGACTCCAACAGCAAAAACATTTCTTTCTGACCAATACAAACTATAAGCAGCTACAGAAGCAGCAGTACATTTAGATTACTGTTATTTTAGCACATTTTAGTTGGGGCATGTCAGCTAACTGCAAGGTTCCAACACCAACACTAAAGGCACGTCACATTATAGCAAAATAGGTCCATTGTCTATTGTCTACATGGCAATTTCCTGTGAAAAACGTTAAGAATCTGTGTGAGGAAATCTTTCATCCTTGTGCGAAATTCCAGATTGCGTGGAAGTGACTAGATTTTTCCTGTGAAATTTTGCAGAGCAAAGGTATCTAGGACCACATTTTAATGCAAATGAGAGTTCTCATAAGGCCACAAACACAAATATGTATCTTAAATACTTATAGGTTCACTCCAAAACTCAATTCTCCAATCCAAGTATATCTCCAAAAATGGTCCTTCAACAATACTGAATACAGCACTGATACTTTCAGAGTGTTACACCACTAAAGATGAGTCCCTAAAAGGGGAACTAACCGGTTAGCAGTAACTTTTTTAACTGGCACATTTAGTTCTAGCCCTTTAGAAGGGACTGAGTGGGAGAAAAGTGTGTGTTTGTGTGTGTGTGTGTGTGTGTGTGAGAGAGAGAGAGATTTAAATCCTGCCTGGCCCTTAGGCTTGGCTGAGATGTCTGCATTTGTGTTGGTGCTAAAATTGATACTATTTTTCACCTCATAGCTCTGTGATATCTCCAGCTAAACTTGAGTCAGCAGATGTGTCTCACTGCTCTGCCATGTCTGCTTCCTACGGGAATCATTACCACGGGCCAGGAACATCCAGAGGTGCTTTAAACCAACCACAGCCACTAGAATGTCTGTATTTCAATACAAAAGAATATCTTTTTGTTGGGCAATGTAGACACAAAACTCCTGACCAACAAAGAGTCAGACTGCATTGTGGCACCAAAGAATGTCAATAAAGGCTGTTTATTTTTTAAAAGCATAAAGTGTGTTAACATCACCAGCGATTAGCAGTGACAAACTGACTCGAAGTCAATCGTTTTCAATATGAAGTGATTTGAGACAGCATGAGCAATAGCGAACGTTGGCGTTGAAACAAAGTTAAAGCTACACTGTGTGATTTTTACCCCCATCTAGCGGTGAAAAGGTATATGACCATCCAGTGAATATTAGTTTCTGTTCCTCTCAATACCGATTTCGTTCTTACCGAACTCCTACGGTGGCCAATGTAGTCCAAGATTAACATGGCTTCCAGTTCGACCTCGTCCATGAGTGTTAACTCAAACGTAAACGCGAAAGGCGAAGCTTGAATTAACGGGCTAATGGCTAATGTACTTTCAAGATGGAGGGGCAACATGGCGACATTAGAACCCCTTACCCGTCTGTATTTTCAATGGCATATTAAACACTCACGAGAATACTTTAATACTTGAACGAAGTAAATGTACATTAATGAGCACATATATTTTTGAAAGAACTAAGTGTTTTTAGCTAAAAATAAACTAAAAGAGTTACACAGTGTACCTTTAAGGATTAAATCGCTGTCAGTGTACGTCAAGGCATATAGGCATGGCAAAAGGAACCACAGTGGGTACCACAGTGTAAAAAAAAAGTTCTACAAAAAAAAAGTGTACAGCACTTTGTAAATGTGTGTGGTAGTGCTCGCTCACTAAAGACTATATGTGTGTGTGTGTCAGTCTCAGAGTGGAGAGGTTCAGGGCCTCCCTCAGGGAACTCAGATAAAGGATTCAGTAAAAGAGAGAGAAAGACTATACCTATCACAGTAGAGGAGACAGAAAGAGAAACAGATACAGAACAAAGACAAAAAGAAAGAGAAGAAAAAAAGGGAAGAAAAAGAAACAGAGACTCATCCGGAAAGGAATATTGTCAAGTGGACAAAGTGTGTTATTGTTACAGTAGCCAAACGGCTTTTGATGAGCTGTCAGACATCAGATTGTGCTGTGAACTTGAGCGTGAACCTGTAGGGCATACAGTTGTCTGTACAGTATCTCTAACTGCTCAAGGCCATCAGAACTGTGATTAGTGTACATTCCTTCATATACAGTGCTTAGTGGTGCAGTGGTTTATAACTGGTTTTGTTTGATTTTACACAAGATGTGATCCAACACAGTACTAAAAAATTTAGAAAAGAAAAAATACATTAAAATACTTAGTTGCAATTTATTTAATTATTTGCATTTAACATTGTTTTTATTTCTAAACCGAGATTTTTCACTGTACTAGTGTGTGTGTGTATATAGTCACACAGTGTCTATGACAGTCTGTTTTTATATATGCATTGCAAATATAGCAAGAGTGGGCCTGGGACAGCATTCCCAGTTGTCTGCCCTGACGATGCGTGTGTGTGTCTGTGTGTGTGTAGATGAATGCGAGTTCAAGCAGTCACAGCAGGTGGTGTGATTGATTTGCAGAGTAATGGGTCTAATCGTTACTGGCTTGAGGATGCACCTTGTTTTCCACTTTAATTCCCTTATTAGCTGTGATCTGTGTCACATCTGTGTCTATCAGGACTAACTGAGATTGACTACAGAATACAATATTACAAACGTCACAAAGCAGATACGCATTTCGCCACTACAAGGAGATTCATTGCACATATGACACAAAATATGATTAGAAAACATTAAAACATGAACATCAGAAGTGCATACATGGCTTCCTGGAATATTGAATTCTGACTGGTTTATCACGGCACAAATATTTTCCTTACATAGCCGTTTCTAGATTCGAGTTTTTCTTATCATTACAATTCAATTGGCTTTGGAGAGTAAAGAGTTACTTGTGAGTATGTTTATTAGGAACTGTATCAATGCATGGTTTACATCGATTGTAAGAGAAATATTTTGATACATGCGCATTAACCCTCAAACCGTATTCACTTTATAGCCCTTAATCCTGTAATTGTGAACAAATATTTATTATAAATATTATATCACTAAAGTTTTGTCTATCCATTTATGGTGTTTTTTATTTTTTTATTTTGTGGGTATTTTTGAATTTATTTACTTCAAAAAGTACCATATTTTCTAAGTAAATTATGCTTATTTTTATGTTTTATTATTTATTTTTTTTTAACTACATTAAAATATCATTCCATTAAGTTCTTAGAGCTAAAACCTAAAGATGAAGTGACTTTGCTGTCACCTGGTGTCTTATTTTGGCTCATTTTAGAGTGCTCTAAATTACAGTTTTTCCCTTTTATTTCTATGGGTGCCCATTTTTGACCCAAATACAACATTAAGGAGTTGTTGTTTTTTTCACCCACTAAACACTGTAGACTTGAGTCAAAAAAAATTGTGGGTGTTCAGGTGGCAAACTTAGGAAAAGGAGCCAAGTCTTGTACCACTCAGATCAAGGGAAGTATTTTTAAAAAATAAATCAAAACTATTTTGCCCACATTTGTCCAGAATACGGTTTTAGGGCTATGGAAAAATCTGTTACAGTTTGCCACATTTAGCCAAAAGAAAATTTAGCAATTGAAACTTTAGTAAAACAACTTTTTATCCACGACTCCATGCGGTGACACATGAAATGTTGTTGAAAGTGAATGAAAAAAAGGGGGAAAAAATAACGGCCAGTAAATTTTCCAAAAATGAATTTCGGAGTCATATTCCAGAAAGACATGCTTTTGTTGAACTGCATTACTCACCTGGAGCTCAGTTTGGAAGAAGAACTTCTGTGGACACTGGGAGCAGTCATATATCTTGTCCTCCTGTCCGTGGACGGCAAAGATGTGCTGCTGCAGCTTATTGGCCTGAACAAACACTGGGGGGAAAAGACAGAAGGGAAACAGCAGTCAAACGATTGGCTGAAACGCTTTACCCAAGAGTGTATGGCGAATTGACTGTGAAAATAGCTGATTCGATTAAGAACTAATCCTGAGTGAGAAATTAAAAAAAGAGAAAAATCCATGACTACCAACTTTCACGCTTTGGGTAGGAGAGGGAGAACAAAAATAATGAATTTTTGGGATTTGAGACAATGTGTCGACACTGGAGAAAGTGGAAGGGGGAGGGGACGTTCTCAAATGAAAAGCTCTCAAACTCTCTTTATCGGAGAGCAGGGGATGACAGCCGGAGATGGAGGGAGAGACACAGACAGACTAAAGTATCCCCACCAGACCTTGTGATATTTATCAATAAATCATTCCTCTATCCTCGGGTTTTTAAATTCCGTTCGTGTATTTTTTTTTTGTTTTTTTTGTTTCAGTAAACTTAAGTTTGCTGTGTGTGGAGACTATGAATTATTGAGCGTCCCTGGAGGAGAAGGCATCCGCTTACTTATTCATGAGCCACACAGGAATAGTGTTAAAGTTTAAAAGAGGACTGCGTACCTGTAAGGGAGGAAAGGGGGAAGAGAACGTGGTGTAGCCAAACAACTCGGTAAAGGTGAAAGAAAAACGGAGAACTAATCCGCAAGGAGGAAGAGAGAGAGGGAGACAAAGGGACGGACAAGGCGAAAGAACAAATAATTTGATCAGAGGGGTGGAGAGAAGGAAGAATAGAGGAGTGAATGTGAGTGTACAGTGAATATAGATGAAGATGGAATTGGAAGAGGAGAAATTAGTGATGGGTGAAGGAAAAAAAGAGATGAACTGAATAAAAAAAGAGTGCATAATTATCTGGAGATCGGTGTGTTGCAGTGTTGGGGACAATTTGGCCTCCAACACTGGTCTTTGATGTTGACAAGCTCAAGTAATGATTTCTGATTCCCAAAGGTTAGCTGACAAACATTTCAAAGTGACTTTCAAACTTAGTGTGAGGAGAAGCAAACACACTGGGCCTGTTTAACTAAATGCACACGTACGCGGAGGGTCCTACCCTGGAGAGTGAGAGCGGATTACACTGACTTTCTATAAACCTGCCCTTTATTCTCTGACCTCTCCTCTCCTGAACACACACACACACACACTCACTCACCAATGGATCTTCTCAAAGACATTAAGCATGACAACTGGCCTACAGAAAAAGCTAGTAGTTCATATGAGATACTTTACAGCGTATAAAACGGCTGTTATGATTTGATGAAGCCAGTTAACAGCGGGCTCTTGTTTGTCTATTCTACTGCAGTGCCTTCTGGTCCAGTGAAAGTGGGACATCTGACAGGGGCTCGATCTGCCCAGGGGTCATGAGTCCCACCAGGCATCACAGCGGGGAGATCAGCTCTCATTAGCTTTAGCATCAGCTCAGCAGGATGCCTGCACCAACCGCAGCCTCCTGCCTTGGCCGCGTTGAACTTTATTAACCATTGTGTGCTTCTGCAAAAGAGTGTGTCATAATATCTTGCTTCTATCTCAAGTCTAGAGAAACTGATCTTGATTTACATAATAGTATGTATGTACAGTATGTGTGTATATTTTGATCTTTATGAATTCTAGAAGTTGATCCGTGTTCTCAAAGGAAGTCCATGCCTGGTCTTGCCCCTCTCTCACCAGGATGAACAATGAATTTAATAGTTAATTCAGTTCAATTAGCAGGACAAGGAGGAGAAATGGAGCAGAGGAATGGAGGGGGGAGAGCGGGGTGGTGTAGATGAGGATGAGATTGAGAGAAGGGGAGAAAAAACGAGAGGAGAAAACTAAAAAATAAAAGAAATGAGACAAGAAGAGACAAACGAGAAAGAAGAAGATGACAAAAGAAAATAGATGAGACAAAAAGATGACAATAGTGAAAAGAAGAGAACAAAAAAAATTAAGAAAGTAACGACAGAGGAAAAACAGACAAGAAAATGAGAGAAGATTTTTTTTTAATGAAATGAATAACAGAAAAGTGAACAAGGTTGAAAAAAAGGAAATGGAACAAAAACAGACAATCAGAGAAAGGTTGAAAAGAGAAAAATGAAACGAGACAAGAAATGCAAAGACTAAAAAAGTAACAAAATATAAAATAAATGACAAGAGAGGAAATGAGATGGAACAAGATGCAAAGAATCTAAAAGAAAGAACGAGACAAAAAAATAGAGAAAAGAGAATGAAAATGATGATGAAAAGACAAAACGATAAGACAAATAGAGACAAAACTATAACAGGTTGAAATACAAGAAGAGAAAAGATGACAAAAAAGTAAAGACGTGCTTCTGCATGTGATCCGACATAAGGGAATGTGCTAAATGTTGCCTATTTGAGTGCAGTTGCCCAGTTACCCTGTCATCACTGGCAATGTGTATCCCCCGCCTCCCCCCACTCTTTGACTGCCCCTGACCCTACGACCTCGAACCCACCAACCCCCCGGGCCGGACCCCTCACCTGTAAAGCAGACGGGGCACTTGAAGGTGCCTCCCATGCCCTCGAAGCTGTGCTCGATCAGGTGACACAGGAGCTTGGCCGGAGAGTCAAACATCTGGTTACACAGCTTGCACTCATGATTGATGCCTTCCTCTGCAACACAAGATGACGATACAACAGGTTACACACATTGGCTGGGTCAGATAGAGAGAATGAGAAACAGAGAGACACAGACACATGCTGCCAAAAGACAAGGAACGACATTTTCACACATTAACCGTCTGCGAGGGCGTCTCGTGAGTGAGCGGTCGAAGCCTTTTCAAGATCTCGAGCGAACGGGGTCGTTTTTCTGTTTCTTTCTGTCCTTGCACATCATTTGTGGTCCCAAGCTTATAATCTTCAGCTCTGGACAGTATGACCACACGTCCCGTCCCTCCTCCCCCTCCTCTGCCCAGTGCCGTCTCTTTCCCGGCCGGTAATTGCCTGCTGCCCCCCCAGTGCTGCAGGCTCTGTGCCCTCCCTCTGCCCGCTGCTCTATTTTAAGCTTGCCTGAGTGACATCAGTGCCGCCCCCTGCTGGTGTGGGACAGATGAAAGGTGGGCGTTGTGTCCTGGCTGGACGCCTCTGCTCTCGTCTTATCACCCACCCGCCACACAGGCCTGAACCCAGCCCGCCTGCCTGCGCTCCATCAGACACCTACCGCCAGACTCCCACCCTGATCCCCCAAGCCCCTAACTGAGCCCTGGGGTACGGTAGACGCCAACACCGCGCCGTCTCCCAGACCCCTGTCTTCTCAAAGCGGCCAGCACCCCGCTAGCCCATGCAGACAGGCCCAAAGAGTCCTGCTGCTGAGCTACAGGGTGCGTGGAGGGTTAATAAAGTCTTCAATCATATATCCCCAGCATCACCCTGACCTCCACCTCCCACCCCTCCCTTCCAAAAGCCACCTCTGCCGATTCCAATCTCTGCTCCGTCTCAAAGGCCCACACAAGGGTGCTCTAATCCCCGTTTGAAAGGAGCGGGAGGATAGGCGGAGGGGGCAATGAGAGTGGGGGGTTAGGGGGATTGGGGGGGGGGGGGATTGGCAAGGGCACCGCTTTGGTCTGTCCTCCCCCACTGCCTACTAAAAGACATTGCGTTCGGGAGGGGGGGGGGTGAATTCCTTTCGGGGAGAATGAAAGCAGCGGCAGACAGAGGTTACGACTGAGTTTAATATGTCAAATGCCTTTTGGAGGAAAATATGCTCTAGTTCGGGGGCCAGGGTTTGAAACGGAACTAGATCATCTCGAGATTCAAGATGAGATCCGTTCTTTGGATGCAAAATGAACGAACAAGAATATGGATGAGAAGGATGCAACTCCAAGTGAAAAATCTATTCCTTTTTGGGAGAATAAAAGAGGTTATGACTGCGTTTAGTGTGTCAAATGCCTTTTGGAGGGAAATCGAAAAATATAGTAGTTAAGGGAATGTTTTGTACTAGATAAGCTCCAGTCCACAGCTTCTTGGATTCTTGCGATTTTACTTGGATCTTAGCTTATACAAAACATTTCCCAAACCAGTGAAGATTTTTCTTTAAAAGGCGTTGGACATGTTAAAGCTAGTCACATTGCACAAAAAAAAACCTGTAATAAAACTTACTGTTTATTGTTTAGTGGTTTTCCAGTTAAAGTATGTAAAAATTCAAGCAACACTACATAATATATTAAGAATATAAGTGTTTTTGACTTAATGCACTGGCAGATTTTACATTTTTTTAAGTATTAAAATACCTTAAAACATTAACAACACCTTTTTTGCATTGTGGCTAGCTTTAGTTTATCAAATGCCTTTTGAAGAAGAATCACCACTAGTCTTGGGGAACTTTTTGCACGAGACAAGATCCAGTGCATGGATGCAGATGAACTGCATGAATCCTCTATGAGAAAGATCGACACTGCAAAACAAGACAACATCTGTTCCGTAAATAAGAACGGATCAAAGGATATGTACGTGCACAGAAACAAGAGGGAAGCGAGACCAAAGTGAAAAATTGGGCAAAATGAGAGAAGGAGAGTTAGAGGAAGAGAATTCTGCTAAAGAAAGCAGAAAGCAAAGGGATAATTGGGCTGTCCAACACAAAGTAATGGTAGCCAAGGGGCCTGTGAGCATGTGTGTTTCCGCATGCGTGTGTGTGCACTAAAAGTAAGCCTCTCTCTGAAAGAACTGCAGTTGATCAGTAAGAACAGAACATGCTCCATCATCTATTTTCCAGTCTGCGCAAAAACACTAAGCTCTCCACTTCATTGTCTGTGTGTGTGTGTTTGTGTGTCTATATGAGAGAGTGATGGGGCTACGTTGGGATTACCGTTGCTTGTTACTGCAAACCAGACTAGTGCTGTCAGGGAGAGCATTTGATCAGTGAGGCTGACACAAAGGTCTCAGAGAGGGGGACTGCAGTGTGCTAGGGGAGCCATCACACCACTAAAGAGGAGAAGACAGACGTGTAGAGTGCAGCAGAGGGCCTAGGAAGTGCATGACAACAACACGCTCTTTCATAACTGAAACTAACTGGGGGTTAAAAAAAGAACAAAAGGACTTTACAAGCACTGCGACACATCGTGAAAGGCAAACCGAAGAGATTTCAGAATTCCTTCCCTTCATCTCGGAAAGCATTGATGCTTGGCATGTTGTTTATATATATATACACACATACAGTGTGGTTTGCATGTCACCATGTAAAAAGATTGATCGAAAGCAACCAATTTCTTCCTCTTATATGTGGCTTTGCATCCGATTACGATCGAGGTTAAACGATTTAATTGCCGTCCACCTTTTGTCCTCAAAGAATTCCACCCCATATTCATTGCTTAATAGAGCCTGTGCTAAGGGAAAATAGAGATATAAGAGCAACTAGAGGCAGGGATGTGCGTCTGAGAGAATATTTAACTGGAATTGAGAGAGAGAGAGAACAGGAGGAAAAAAGAAAACTGGCCGCCTCTAAAGGTATGCAGCATCTTAATTGAGAAACGGCATGAAGCCTCCACACATTCGCAGAATCACTGATGAGGGCTTTCCAGGACATCGATAGAGGGAGGGAGGCAGAGAGGGAGCGCGAGAGAGAAATGGCAAGAGTATCGAATCAAGAAAACAGCGATCGCGCAAACAGATAGGTGGAAAGCAAATGAGTAAAGGACGTATTCATGTGGTATTCCAGGTTGTTATTCCACTGACTGAGCAGGCCGACTCTCTTTGCCGTCGCGCCTCTGCAGTGGATGCTGCTGCAAAGCTTGGCCAATGTGCTTCCAGCTAATTGACCAGGGGGAGCCAGGTGGCGCCCTGGCCTGCGCCGCTCCTCTGGGACGGGCCCATCTATATGAGAGTGCCTCCCTCCTTCCATCTTGCTCCCTCTCTCTCTCTCTCTCTCTCTCCACCCATAACCCCCTGTAGCGTGCACTGGCACACAAATGAGCTGTGTAGATGGGAGCTGCACATCCCATGTGGCTCAGCACCTCTCGCCTGGCCCTGAGGCCCGCGGCCCCCGGATTGATGGCCTGAGCGGTAGAGAGGCAGAGCGGGAGAGCTGTGGGAGACGAGGGGAAGGAGGGGAGCGAGCTGGGGCGAAAGGGGGTGGAGGTAGCGGGCTTCTCTAGGGGGTGAGCTCAAGGTGTGTTGCCATGGCAACTCAGAGAGGGAGAGCAGGGAGAAGCGGCGGCGTGCTGAGCTTGACCCGTGCTGGTGGGGGTGGCAATGTGGGCCAAAACCGAGTGCACACACACACACGCACGCACTCCTACTGCAGGGCTAGGGGGGTCTCGAGAGCGCTTGCTTCCTACTCTTTTCCTTTCTTTCTTTCTTACGCACAAACACCGAGTGCTGCATTGCTAAAACAATCCCAGGAGCCATCTCTCTACTTTAACACTATTCGTGCACACATCGACTCAATCCTCAACGTCTCCTTTACACAACTTTCATTCATGCTCGAAAAGTTAAACCCAGCCCTCGTTGACTCAACAAAATATACATGTAGTCCGACTGCGATGCTGAGAGCAAAGTGGGGGACACGACTAACTCATCCGTGTTTTTTCCTGGCTGTCGGTCTGATTCACACATTTCCTATTATCTGCAGCAAATATTTCCGGAATGCTCTCTCTCGCTCGCTCTCTTTATCTGGCTGCCAAACGGGATGGAGTCTCCGGCTTCGGATATTTTTGGCAAACGTGGACGGCATATGGAGTTGACCAGCTTGGAATCTCCTATCAGATTACATAACAGTAGGACGCTGGATCCCTCTACCCTGCAGAAACCGACCTTCATGCAAACAAGCAAACAAACAAACTCTCCATCCAAAGCG
This sequence comes from Cyprinella venusta, assembly GCA_038021265.1. Classification (NCBI taxonomy): domain Eukaryota; kingdom Metazoa; phylum Chordata; class Actinopteri; order Cypriniformes; family Leuciscidae; genus Cyprinella; species Cyprinella venusta. The sequence goes on from CM075871.1 coordinate 8,283,183, forward strand.
CACGCCACCTCTTTGCTCGCCTACTTCCTCTGTCATCGTAGTGCATGTATAAACTCATGGTGTGTCCTCGCTTATTTGTCGCCGTCTACCTGCTGGTGTGGTTTTAGTGGTGAAACAGGCTGGTGTATGAATGAGTGTGGTAAATTTGTACCAACTGTGGCTATTGACTCAGAGCTTAAGCAGAGACCCATAGTCGTATAAACATACTGACATACAAATCTAGCAGTAACAAACCTCAGTACTAAAAATGTTACTACCAAATGTCTGCACTTTAAATGGGATGTTTTATTCATGTAGACATCTATAAACATGTCAAAACTTTGATTAAGTTTAACTTGCTAATCAAGATTGTGTTCATTTCTTGCTTCGACCAGGGGTTTGAGCCAATCCAAATTGAACTGGGATTGAATTTGAAATAAGGAAGTAGAATTAAAATTAATCAAACAATTCAAATAACTAATTAACAACAAAATAAACTTTGCTACAAACTTGATTGTTTAAAAGCCATGAAATTAGAAGCTTTAAAGACTAGATAGATAGATAGATAGATAGATAGATAGATAGATAGATAGATAGATAGATAGATAGATAGATAGATAGATAGATAGATAGATAGATAGATAGATAGATAGATAGATAGATAGATAGATAGATAGATAGATAGATAGATAGATAGATGGATGGATGAAGCTTGTGTAGTTCGAATCCACGACATTCACTTGCATAAAATGTGTTTCAGGATTAAGGGTTAATCTTAATGGGAGGTCTATCAATATCACACTCTTCATTATGACTGCTGCTTCAGATCTCTGAACAGCACAGAATCAAATTAGCTTTCCGAAGTCTTATTATGCCTTGTTACTACCAGGGTGCACTCATTCCGGAGAACTTCATTACCCATAATGCACTACAGGATGAGCTGCACAAGTCTCGCACTCTGTTTAGCTTATAAGCCAATGAAATGCCCCCTATAATAAACCAACCACACACATTCCAATCAAAGTGCTCTGTTCGTAACAAGTGCCCCCCTCCTAATTTCTACTCCACCAATCAGGATGTGTCAGCAGGTCTGACCCCCCGTGAGGCAAGCTGGTCTGGCTGCAGTGTTGATGGCCACCCAGTGCTCTCACTGAGGCAGCGCTCTCTCATTTCCAGCACACACAGATAAAAAGACAGCACACTGTGCTGCAGATCGAGTCTGCAATCAAAACAGAGCTCAAATGGTGGATAAAACATGCATGTTTACTGCACACTTTACAGCGCTCTGACCTTGCAATACCTGGAAAATGCAGCTTGGCTGTTTTAAACACGGCTTTTTTATGGTTTAAACACAAACTGAATTATGAAAAATTATATGTGTGACTCTGTTGCCAGGGCAAATGATATGCGTGCCCATGCATACCTGCGCACACACAGTAACCCACCAACATCATCTTGTACATACAAACCACCCTCGACCTCACAGTCATACACACTTGAGGACCTGATTGTTAGCGTGTAATATATGCACAGCTATTTGTGTTTTGAATGTTAATTGAATGCTGGAAAGTGCCGGTGGGGGAATAGTTCTAATCAGCATACCAATAAACCCTTCACATGATAAAGTCTTTATAAGAAGCACTTACTCCCTTGGCCTCCATATACCTTAACAGTCACTGTACACCTCCGCCTCTCTCCCTCACCCATTATTTTTCCTATCATCTGCCCTTCTTCGAGCCTTCCTAGACAGTGAACACAAAACAGCCATGTGCTAACATATGCTTCGGTGATTAAATAATAGTAAATCTACACCATAAAAATTGAGAAAAAGAGACATGTGCGGCGTTGAAGCAAAAGTGCAAGTCGCCATGACAACACAAAAGCATGAATAAGCTCATCTTGCGTGTATAATCAACACCTCAGAACAGCCAGGTGACTTGGCAAGGGCCTTGTTAAAAGCAAACGAGACTAAGCAACATGTAGAAGACGTGAATCCATATTTCAAGGTCGAAGTGAGCCGTAACTCCTTTGCCAATCTCAAACTTTTATTGGAAGTGGACGCATCACATGAGCTCGCCCGTGCTCGCACAGCCCCAGATTGCTAATTGCAGTATAGAGGGTAATTATGGCTCTGGTGAGTGGTCAACAGAGTATGAGCTGGCCAGTGCTGTTGGCCGGACCTGGTCTTTGTGGGGTCTTATTGAATTTGAGGCCTGGTGCAGTGAATTTGGAGTTGGCCGAGCTGTTAGTCGGCTGCACACACACACACACACAGAATACTGCAATCTGCCACACGACTTTCCGAAGACATGACGGGTTGCTTTTGAACACAATAACTGCCAGAGGACGCAGCTGCCTTTACTATTACAAACACACAATGGTCACATTCAGCAAAGTGTGCTCAACAGTCCTTTATGGCTCTGTAAACAGTAAGCATTTATGCTCTGTGTGCACGTATGCGTATATATACATATATATGCGTATGCACGTGCGCATTTAATTCACACCTTTGGGTGCGCCTGGGGCTTTTTATCAACGCAAGATCTCCCAAATGCAGCTCAAAAGCAATATCCATGAACCATTCCACCACAATTGCTCTTTGTTGATTTGGTCCTTTGGGAAACGCCGAATTCCTGGGACTTCGTTCCTGTCCTCCCCCCTCTCGTTCAACCCATTGAACCCACAACCATATTTCAAACCACATCCCAAGTCAGGTCGCCTGTGCCTACCCGCTAGCGCGTTCCCTTAGCTTTCATTTCTTTCCTGTTTTTTCTTTTCTTTCCTGTATTAGGACACGTCTACATCTTTGGTTGGCTGGTTGTGAATTATCTGCTCACTAAGGAAGGGGGAAAAATTCTGAGCAAATATGAGGAAGCAGCAGGATGCTAATAATGCACCTCCAGCTGTTCAAGTTAACCTGCAAATGTGTCCATCTGTACCTCCAGAGAAAGAGAGAGAGAAAGATAAAATGCTAGAGAGGATAGAGAGGGAGGGAGTTATACAAATGAAAAGAGATTGAAAGGATAAATGCGCTCACATGAAAAAAAAAGCAATGATGGAGGTGGAAATAAAATGGTGGATATTCGGAAATAACTAAGAAAAAGAGGCAGAGTTAGACTGACGGGGAGAGAGAGAAAGAGAGAGAGAGAGGGGAGGGGTCCTGGCAGTAAGCCGGCTCTATTTGGATGATTGTGAGCAGTCGGAGTGACCTTGCTGCGTCTGGACCGTCCCCGCCCCCTGCCCTGCGTCCGACTGTGCCCTGCCTTTGGACCCTCACCCAGGGCCAAAACACACACTGCCCTCCTGCTGGGGCCTCTAGGGAACACAGGAACCGTGAACATATCATATTAACTAACAAACACACACACACACATCCTTAATATCACACTAAATAAAGCTCACACATAACCACAAATCACACATTTAATGAAGACACTGCATCATTTGTAGGTCATGTGTATGAACCTCTGCCAAAAACTCCCATGGACGCCCCCTCCTCTCCCTTCCATCACAATCTTTCCTCTCGCTGTTCTCAGTTGGTGCGTCTATAGACTCTTCCTCTGTAAATACTGTCATATCAAAGATCTTCAGTGGCTGTTTTATGTGGATGTTTACAAACTGATCTGAGACACATCATCAGCACTGATGATCAGAGAGTCGAGGCTGTTAGGGGAGTTCATTGAAAAGAGAAGAGCTGCGAATCTGTGGGGGAGAGATGGGAATGCTCGAGCGCAGCGACAAAGGGGAAGAACGGAGGACGGTGATGGAGAAGTGCAAAAATTCAGGTTATCCGAGCTGGCAAGAGTGTAATAAATGTATTTAAGGGATTGGATTAGTCATATCCGCATGATGAGTGCTAACCTACGGTACAAGGGTGCAAAAACAAGTCTACACTGCATAACGCTTGAATTTAAGGTGAACTGTGTCGGTTCTACATCACAAAAATATGAGTTTCCGCACAGGTTTTGCAAATAAAGTCCTGTCACCCCCTCTCTGGTGTCTGACATATTACAGTTCATCTGTCCGGCATTTGAAGGCCATTTTTTTTAGCTATTAGTACGAATATGTTAACATTAAGGCTACGAATAAGCTGGTGTGTTCCAAAACAATGACAAAATTTAAAACTTACACTCACTTCTGCTAAATCACCACCACATTTGACGTTTCTATGACATTTATGACTTCAGATTTTCATTACATCTTCTGTCCAGTCAAATGGTCTCTAGAATCTAAAGCGTCCCATCATGCTTATGCTATAAATACTATCTGACTAAAGTGACCGTTGACAGACACGTCATGGAGCAATATAGGTTGGAGATGTGTTTGGTTGCTCAAACGTTCAAGTTTTATTCCGATTTCCAACTGTAGGTTGGTTAAGAATAAAATGGCTCGAATTTATACACACCTCTACAACTGAATCCAGCGCATCATCAGCGGCGCTCGAATTCGCATCCATGGTGCAGTATGACTTGAAGTCTATGAGGTAAATTAAACGCTATTGGCTACTTGAAAAGGGGGAGGAGCCATTTAATATCTCCAACCTTATCTTCCTGTTTCAGTGGAAATTACGTCAACGCAACAAACAAAGCAGCACGTTCCAAGGGACTTCAGTTGCCATTTAAACTTTCTAACTTTGTTTTAAAGCCTTTTAAACTATTCGATTTCTTCTCAAGTTAAAAATTAGTAGCATTAATATGTTAGAATTTCAGTTAATTTGATTCAATTCTCATTTTAAATTCTAATACCTTACATTCCAATTGCAATCTGCTTTCTGATTTAAACAATTTAGTTCACAATAAGGGACTGCATTCTCAAAAAATGATATTTTTCAACTTTTGGTCACAAAATGTGGCATTCTTTCCTCAGACTGTTACGTTCTTCCTATAAGGCGCACAATTATCTTAGACATCAATGTCACAGCATTTTCTGACAGCATTCGGGTAAACTCTGGTCCTGAACAAAATGCCATTGCTGGCTCAAATAGACAACAGAATGTTTTGAAAGCAATAGTTTACACATTCGGTGATGTCAGCCTACAAACGGTTTATTTAGTTGTAGTATTTACTTTAGTTTTTAGTAGTGTTAGTTTACTTAGTATTAAACTGGAATAGAAAAAAGTATTTTAAGATCAAAAAATGATACATGCATACCACCTTGATCAGTACCGTGCATCCTAAAATCATGCGCAGGAGTTGCGTTTGCGTCTCAATTGACTGTTCTATCCCCTGTGCAGGGCGCTGCCTTTGATGTGACTTAATGGAAAGGTTTCTTTCTGCAGATTAGGGAATAGGGAACGACTGAGCAGTTTGAAAGAAGGCCCATCTTCCCTCAGGACTGCAACACGCTCTATGCCTGCATGATATCTTCTCTGCATGCCACTTCCTCTGAGCGTTCATCTACCAACATGCTTTGCCCAGCTCCTCCGAGTCTAAATCTCCCAGCATGCTTCTCTTCCCTCCACCCCACCCACTGAGACTGGCCAGGCCATAGTGCACCTGTGAGTTACCATGGTTACCCGAACCTGCCTTTTGTGATGCTAGTACCACATACTTAAGTACAAGCAAATCAATAAATTATGCTGTATTAATTATTCGAAGGTTAGGATTAAATATACATGTGTTTAGAGATTTGTTTGTACATTCATACAGCAGCAGGGCTTTTAAAACTGCCATCTTGGATACGGCATTCCCAATTCGGACAATGACTCCCAGCTGACGTTGACGTACTTACAAACACGGAAAACAAAAGCCCTCATTTCCTAGTGTTGGACAGAATTAGAGTCATGTTGAAGCTTTAAAAAAACAACAACAATAAGAATGAGTGGGAATTGTTTGGAAAGTGACTAAAGCATTTATTACACTATATCCCAAACGCTTCCTCACTATTTTGTATAGAATTAGTTTTCCAAATACAATTATTTCGTAAATACAATTATTTACAAAGGACATCTGTGATTTTTATATGCAGATTTAGTAGTTTTTACTAAGATGGAAGTGTACACTTTCTGGCTATGGCCAGAAAGCAGGACATGTGCATCACAAATCTTATTGAAAAAATAAAAAAGCTAAGGGAAAGAAATTAATTAAGACGTGGATCATACCTGATTCTGCCACTAAAGTGGCGGTTCTGAGCACTCCAGACCCTCCATATTGATGTAAGTGTCTTTTTTTAAATCAGATGGGATGCCAGCAGTACTTGAACCACCAACTGTTCCCAGAAAGGTTTTGGCAAAAAGATTTACAGTATATTCATAATGAAGGTGCACCAGGCAGTTGAAAAAGAAATTTAGCTTTAGTAACAGAATTTGGCAAAAGTCAAAATAAAGTAGAAAAAATGTAAGTAGAAAAAAATGTGTATATATATGTGAATATATATATATATCCCAGACATTTCTATCCAAACGGGAATTGATTTCTTATCAGTCTCCAATCCCATATCTATTTGCTCTGTAATTCTTACAATGGTTGTCTGTAATTTCACAGACATGTTCAAATCAGGATTAAAATAAAACACAAATTTACCTGAGCTCCTCTGGGAAAACTAGTCCTGTCCAAATTGTTATTTTGATGCTTTTCTTTCCTCGATATCTTTCCCTTTCTTTCTGACTCCTTATATCTGAGTCCATGCAACTCTCTTAAACTCTCTTTCTGTCCCAGACAGACTGTCTGAAGGTTAGCAGAAACAACTACAAAAAAAAGCAACCACAAAGAAACACCAAATACTAATATTAATATCAGGGTGTCAAAGACTTGAGTTATTACAGATGACAAAGCATTAATCGGGTGTGCACAGGGCATGTTCCCCTGAGGGGTGGCACCAAACTGGATGTTCAAAGACCCCAGAAGAATAAAAATCAATATTAATGTGCACACATCCACAACAAAGGAAGTATGTCAGTGCTTCTGTTTAGAGGATGCTTTTTCATCCTAACTTTATTTTTTTTTCTTAAACCATGTTCATTTCCCCACTGAGTGGAGGGAGGGGGGTGTTTGTCCCCCTGGGAGAACTCATCTGTCCCACCTAAAGAGTCCTCAGTCAAATCAAAGCTCCCAGCAGCCCAATCGCCCTAATTCAACATGTCACATCCAAACTCACGGGAGTGAAATGAGAAGGACAGCACAGGAGGGGGTAAATACTTCACTTTCCCCCATCTCTTTCACTTTTCCTTTCCAGTTTTTATACCTTATGTTTATGGTTTTTATTCTTTTCTACTTTTTAAGGACCTAGGTGTGGCAGACAGATGTTAATGATGTGAATGAATATCTTTATGAATTAGTGAATCAGACCACTATAATCAGACCACAATATATATATATATATATATATATTGCATATATATATGCTAAAATACACTCTTAAAGTTAAAATATTAAAGTTTTGTAAAATTACAAAGTATTTTCAAGTTAGCCAATAACTAAATGTTAACATATAGAGCTTAACATCCAGGAAAGTTTACCAAAATTACACGCCTTTAAAAGGTTTAAAATGATCTAGTCTGAATTTTCTCTTCAGAAGCAGTGAACGAAACTCGCAACCTCAGAATGACACCAACAATTAAGCTGAGAATCAGCGGTCGGTCTAATTTCATTGGAGGTGCACAACAAATTTGTCGAACACATGCAAGATACACACACATTTAAACAGCGTGCACACACACACAGATGCTCGCACACACACAGGCCAGATGGAGCAGGCGAAGCAGGGCCAAGTGCATGTGCACCTCATCCGTATGCCGCGTTTCCTCACTCCAGTGATGGCTCCTCAATCGTTACGTCTCAGGTTTGAACTCCTGATACGAGCAGCATTGTTGTTCTGTCATCTGCCCTCCCTCTCGCTCACACTCATCAAAATAACATCTGTTTACATCTATGCAAACACCTGACAGGCAGCTGATGCCCCTTTCTCTACTCTGCCATAACAAAAAGCAACAGAAAAAGCGCAAAAAAAACAAATAAATAAAGGGAGGGAGGGCGAGTCTAAAACCGGAGCACATCTGGGTGTACAGCCACTGGCCTGATCCAGATGTGGGCCGCCAAGCTCTGCAGGCGAAAACACACCTGGACACATACAGCAGAAAAACAAAGGGAAAGGGGGAAAACGGGGGAAAACGTCCCCCCCCCACCCCCCCAGCTACAGACTATTCTGATCCTCTCTGTCTCATTCACTCTTTCTCCACATGTAAATCCAAAAGCGAGCATGGAATTGTCTTGTCCTTGTATGGTGGCCACTTTCATCTACGAATTGAATCCACAAAATTAGCTTATTCGTGGGCTAATTCTATAACTGAACAAGGAAAAAAAATGAGTGTGAAAGTCTCACAAACGGCTGTCTCCCTCAAACCCCCCATGGCTGCCCATGCTTAATCCCCCATGATGCACCGGGGCACTTTCGGAGCCACTGAGACCCACGCTGGCGCCGAGGGCTCACACACATACGGCCATCCAGATGCTATGGGTAATTAACCTACCTCTGTGAGTGAGCGAGTGTGTAAAAGTATGAGAGACAGACTTTGCGCATGCGATAGAATCAGTGCCATTAGAAGACGACAAAAGAAAAAAGGCGCGATGGTCACGAATGTGCACTAGCCTGAAGAAACACATCAGTTGAGACAAAAACATGAGTGCGCGCACACACACCGCAGCAGTTGAAGAGTGAGATCAGGGATGAATGCATGCTGTGGCACAGGGGAGGCAGTTCTGGGCTTGGCTATGCCCAGGGTCTTAATGACTTAATTGAGGTAATTATTTGGATAAGAAGTCCAATCACCTGCCTCTTTTCCTCAAGGTCCTCATCAGAAGCTAATTAAAGAGCCGCTCCCAGCGCGAGGCCGACCGGTGCTACGTCAGAGTGCTAAGAACTCAGTAAAGAAAGAGTAAACTCTCCACGCACCCACATCCCACTTGTCTTGCCAACCTCCTGCTGACCTCTGCGGCATTATTTGAATATGTAGCTTTTTGGCTGTGTTAATTTTTTAAAAAATATTGTAGTATATAGAGGTAAGGAGGAATCAAGGAACTTTTGAATGCAATGTTTGCATAACATTGATACTTTCCATTTTCTCAGTGTATGCTTCTGCTTCTACAGTGAAATAAGTGCTATAGTCATTAAATATTGGTTTTCAACAGGAGGTCTGCAGCCCCTAGGTGGGCCATGGTGGTATTGCAAGGGGTCTGGAATTGTTGCAAGAGCTCCAAGAAATTTGTATTAAACAAAAAAACAACATTAAGGTAACTTCAACCAAAGATAAATTTAAGACGTTTAATGTTTCATTGTGTCTCCTTCATTAAAAAAGATTTGAAGTTTAATGAGTTAAATGTATAAATATATGGCCATGTGATTATTTGTAAGCATAATAAATGATGTAAATATATGAATATGGTACTATCAAGGAGCCCTTGTCTTTGAGCAGTCTGTTTAATGAATAGTTCACCTGATTATTCACCCTAATGTTGTTTCAGAAAGAAATTAGGCAAAATCACTATAAAAGTATCTTAAAGGGATACTCCACTTTTTTTTGGAAATAGGCTCATTTTACCACTCCCCCAGAGTAAACATATGGGTTTTACCATTTTCAAATCCATTCAGCCGATTTTATGATATTTAGAAGAATGTCAGTAACCAGATAGTTTCTGGTCTCATCGACTTCCATAGTAGGAAAAAAATGTACTATGGAAGTCAATGAGACCAGAAACTGTATGGTTACTGATATTCTTCTAAATATCAAAAATTGGCTGAATACATTCGAAAACGGTAAAACACAACTTTTTAACTCTGGGGGAGTGGTAAAATGAGCCTATTTCCAAAAAAAAAGTGGAGTACCCCTTTAAGTACCTTTTATGTACTATATACCAAGTCTTATGAAGCCATTTGATATTTTTAGGGTGAGAAATAGAGCAAAATTGACATGCTGGATTCATTGAGTCAGTAGGGAGTTCCCAAAACAGTCTGATTCATGAACAAAATCATTTAGAATGAATTAGAGTCAAACGAATGAATCATTCATGAATCGGATATCACTATTTGTGTCATAAATACTCAGAGGAGAAGACCGGGGAATGTCAAAATTATTAGCGAATAATGGGTTGGGATTTATCATATGGCTGAAGAAGACAGGGCATATGTCTTACAGACCACTTTCGTTACATAAAAAAAAAGAAAAAAGGATATTCTTCAAAAATGCATCTTGTTTTGTCCGTCATAAAGGTTTGACACAACATGAGGGTGGGTTCATTTCTAGGTGAACTATTCCTTTAAGACCTTGGTTTCAGCCTTAATCTCGTCTATCTGTCCTTCTTTCCAATCCTCCACATCCATTGACTCCTGTAATGCTCTAGAAACCGCCTGTCAGCGAATTCTCAAGTCGCTTTTCCCGCTCATATTTTCGATTTCTCCTTCTTTGGCGGATTCTTATCGTTTACCTCTCAAGTCTCACGATTTCCTCAAGTCTCATCCTCGCCAGCCCCGTTCCTCACCTTTCCCTCTCTCTCTCTCTGACGAGTGAAGTGAGGCTGTGCTGGTTTAATTGCGACAGCACCCTCACGAGCGGCTGGAGCTAGGGCCGCCTCAACACCTCCGCAGAGTGTTCAAGGGTAACCAGCAGGGGTCTACCACCCCCCTACTCTGTCTCTCTCCCTCTCTTTCCTCTCTCATACACACACATGAACGCAGTGGGCCCCTCAAACAGGCGCCCAGAGAGTAGCCGTCAAACACTCACTCCTCACATCTCATTAATCAGCTCCCAACATCAAACAGTAACTCTGCTGCTTCCCGGGGGCCTGCCCGTCCACCCTCCTCACACTGTTGTGTCTGTCGTGGCAAATGCATTTCTGTTTCTATTGTGTATGTGCATGCGTGGAGCATACTGAGTGCGCCAAGTCTGTTTTGGCCAGTTCGTGTTGGATAATGAGCCGAGTTAAGACTGTTGAGCTGAGTTTAGTAACTGTTGCCGGTGCCTGGGTCAGGTCGTTGTTTACGATAGCCCGCTCGCCTGTTGCAGAGGGTTTTATAAGCGTACATCGTGCTCTTCCCTAAGGCTCTGTGAATAAAATTCAACACTGTCTCTCTTCTGACTGAGCTGGAGCGGATTGGCATTTGCATGGTAGTTTATCGTGTTGGACGCAAAAGTTCTGCACTGGATGTGATTTAGATAAAAAAGTGATTTAGATAAAATGGGTTGAAAATCAAGTCCCTGTATACCATTTGCATGCATTTTCTATTTGTATGAATTTGCCATGTTTGAATAACATCCTTTCTACTAAGATACTGTCCAATTTTTCCAACATGAATAAGAAATAAGTCATTAAATATTTGTTAGGGCATATTTAAAGTAGAGAATTTAAATCTATCACCAAATGTGTCAAAATTGATAAAATTAAATAATAATTTATTTAAATTATTTAATCATTTAATTAAATAATAATAATAATAATAAAATAATTAATAATAAAATTATTATTATTGTTATATTATTTATGAAAACCTTATACATTATTTTTACTTTGCAATAATTTGTCAGGTTTTTGAGCAAATATATTATAAAAAATATATGCATTCACAAAATTAATAATATATAATTAATTAATAAATAATAACAATTAATAATATTAATTAATAATATCAATATAAATATAACAAAAACAATAATTATAATAATATATTTATATAATATATAAAAAAATAGGGCTGGGCAACGATTAATCACAATTAATCGCATCCAAAATAAAAGTTTGTGTTTACATAATATATGTGTGTGTAGTGTATAATTATTTTGTATATATAAACACACACACATGCATGTATATATTTAAGAAATATTTGAATGTATATATATTTAGAAATATATATTTATATTTAGAAATATATATACAGTATATATTATAATATTATATATAAATATTTGATATATCAATAACACATTTTTCTTAAATATATACATTCATGTGTATTTATATATACAAAATAATTATACACACACGTTATGTAAACACAAACTTTTATTTTGGATTCGATTAATTGCGATTTCGATTGCGATTAATCATGTTTAATCGTTGCCCAGCCCTAAAATATATATATATATATATATATATATATATATATATATATATATATATATATATATATATATATATATATTTCTATGACATACACACATTTTGGTAAAATGTAATGTATACATTTATGGCAGGCTAGTGAAAATTATGGCAGGGCAAAAACAAATCCCTAACTTCCTCACCTTCTTTCTTTTGAAGGTGTGCCTGGTGTCAGTCACGCACTTGCACCTTAATGCCATCCATTTCTAGTGGTAGTCACCTCTAAATGACACTAAAACATTCTTCCCTGCATTGACTTCCCCCTTTTATGAGTGTGGCACACAAACAGGGCGATTAGACAGCAGCTGAAGGTTCCATCAGCATTTGAGCAACGATTTGCCTCTCCCCAGCTGCAGCCCATTACAGGAGGGAATGAATTAATAAACCAGTGAGGGGAGGGGGGAAAGTGAGAGGAGGGGGAAAGCGAAAGGGAGAGGTAGAGAGAGTGAGTGAAAAGAGAGAAAGAGTGAGTCTAGCCTCAGAGCTGGCCTGGCTGGAGAGCTCATCTGAATATGGACCTCGTTAGTAGGTATGGCTCACAGGCAGAGAGATACACACACACAAACACACACATACATGCAAAAAGAGAACAGCATAAATACAAAAGTCATAAAGTCTTGTAGTGTAAGGCTCAGTGTCTAGGGAAAGGAGCAAAGCAGAAGGACTTGGGGAATTTAGAAATAGAAGATGATTTTTATTATCTGCTGTGTCAAGATGCAACACTGTATCTCATAACGACGAGAAGAGTATAATGAATTCAGAGCCTGATATATAGAGTTAGATGTGCCAGTAAGTTCCTGCACTATAAGACCCTAAATATACTCTACGCTAGTATGTCCATGTGAATGATTCTAGCTTGTTGCTCACAATGCAATTAAGGTACATGGTGTATGTGCAGAATTGCGCATATGGCCATTTGTCATGGCATCAATGGTTCAACTATTGTCATGGCGGAGGAACAGATTGAACAATCTTGCTCAGCAAGTTAGTAAAACATGTTTATGGATTTCTATCTGAAAAACAACAGAGATATGGTATGAAGAACTGAACTTGATTGTACTTTTCAAACACTATTTAAGTAGGTACAGTATGTAGGTATTTAAAATTGACTTAGTATATTTTTTTCCTACTATGAAAGTCAATGAGACCAGAAACTGTCTGGTTACTGATATTCTTCTAAATATCAAAAAATCGGCTGAATACATTAGAAAAAGCTAAAACCCAACTGTTTAACTCTGGGGGAGTGGTAAAATGAGCCTATTTCCAAAAAAAGTGGAGTATCCCTTTAATGTAGTCCCAGACATAATCGACCATCCTGGATGTTGGCCTACAACGTCAGTGAAAATATCTTCATAAGTACACTTGCTTGGCGCTTACAGTGAGCAGCCATTCTTATAACTTCTAACTTTTTTTTTTTTAATTATTATTTTCTGAATCTGACTGCGACTAAGCTTTTATGGCCGGAGCCCAATCCTGTTGCCTTCCTGCAAAGTTCAGCCCCAACGCTGATCAAACATAGCTGAAGCAGCTAATGAAGATCTTCAGGAGCACTTATAAACACAGACAGATGTGTTGGATCAGGATTGGATCTGAACTCTGCAGGTAGGTAGATCTCCTGGAATAGGATGGAGCACGGCATACCAAAGACTCCACTGGCTATTCCAGTATTATCCGACTCCTCCAGTATTATCCGACTCCTGTTTCATGAATACTACTTATTCGAACATCTAACTCATTTGACGTGCCTTTTGCAAACTATGTGGCAGGACACTACGCGTATTGAGTCAAGAGTGGCGTAGCTTAACTTCCAGCAGTGTAATGGTGGTAATGGCATCCAGACGTTCGGCACACACTCACACACACACACGCCTGGCAGCACAGAGGAAGTGCCAGCGCCACCCGTAACCTGATCTCCACCCACAGCTGTCCAAACACCACAGAGAGAGAGAGAGTGAGAGAGAGGGGAAACCTCTGGGGGTCTGGGGCAGGCTGGTGCTCCCCACAGTGAAGGGTGCATTCTTTCCTCATCCTCTCTCCATCCTCCCCCACTCTGTCATTCTCCTTCTCTTCCTCTTCTCTCTCTTCTTTTCCCCTGGCACCTCTTCCCCCTCCCTGCTAATACCACAGTCTGCTGTGCAGAGCTGGGCCAATCACTGGGGCATCTGGGACCTGGCTCAGGGTGGGGGGTGCAGAGACACATGATCATTGCCGCATGTGTGTGTGAACGTGTGCGTGTGTGTATTGGAGCAGGGTTTAGGTTTTTCATGCCTGTTTATCCTTTTGGTGTTTGCAGGGGACTAGCGGCAATCTGGGGGTCTGTTCGCATTGTTTTGAGTGAGAGAAAGAATGTTCACCCATTTGTGATTTCGAATGAATTTATGAGTGTGTTTATGAAAGTGCAAATATCACAGCTTAAGGGAGTATGTGTGTGTACTGTGGAAAGTTTGGGGGCAAAATTGTCTTTAAAAGTGAACTAAATCTGAAAAAAAAAACATTTTTGGAATAAATGATTTCATATCCAATAATTATACAATTCATAGATTTTGTGTATGATACTTTACGTAGGTTATATATGAAACAAATAGGGCTGTGAAACGATTAATCGCGATTAATCGCATCCAAAATAAAAGTTTGTGTTTACATAATATATGTATGTGTAGTGTGTATAATTATTTTTGTATATATAAATACACACATATGCATGTATATATTTAAGAAAAATGTGTTATTAATATATCAAATGTTTATATTTATATATAATATAAATTTTGTATAAATATATATATAAAGTATATACATGCAAATATTTCTTAAATATATACATGCATGTGTTTGTATTTATATATACAAAATAACTACACACTACACACACATATATAAATGTAAAAACAAACTAGTATTTTGGATGCGATTAATCGCGATTAATCGTTTCACAGCCCTAGAAAAATATATATACATATAAACTGCTAAATATCATTAATCAAAAATAAATAACCTATGGTATGTCCCCATTTAGATAGCTACAGTAAGTACAAAATGCGTGTGTGTTACGCTATGGGAACAAACTGTCTTTTTTTTCTTAAAGAAAACTGCTTATAAATCATTAAAAAAAATGTTTTTTGAAATTTTAAAAATGCAGAACATTTTCTGTGATTAGGGAATAGAATATACAGTTTGTACAGTATAAAAATGATTGTCAATGGAAAGTCCCCATAAAACATGGAAACCAAATGTGTGTGTGTGAGTCTGATAATCTATTCAACTAAAATCTATAAAGATTACATGTTGTGGCATTCATGTACCACTGGGTGTTGTGTGTCTTGTGTTGAAGTGTAAGGGCTGAGGCTAAATTCTCTGTATTAATGTGTGTGTGTGTGATGCGAAGCTCTAATCTGGCTCCTGGATGCTGGTGTCAGTGTGTGCTCTCAGCTCTCTCTCCTGGGGTTGGTGACAGTAAAGTCTCTCTAATCCCCCCCCTGTCCCTGATACACAACACACCTCCCGCTGCATGCTGATGAGCCTTTCTCAACCCGCACATGCTCGCACACCACGTGCATACATATGTAAACACGTATGGAAACGTCAAAAGTTTCTCTTTAACTCTGAGGAAGTGGGAAGTCACTTTTAGGCAAAGGCTACTCCATATTTCTGTTTACATTCGCAATGAATTATTGTATTCTTTTCAAACAAGTGAATAAAGCATCTACCTACGTCACTCTTAAAAAAACACAAAGCAAACACTATGTACAATCCCATACTTTTTTGTTAAACTATGTCCAAACAAGGTGTGATGTGTTAAAGTGACAAGCGATAAACTTTAAGCAAAAGTTTGCCCCAACCAGCTGCAAATGCAACAAGTTCTTTTCTGATTGGCTTTCTGATAGGAAGAAGAGACGGAAATTAAGCAAGAAGAAAAGAGAGCAACGAGGGTTGAAGTAGAAAGAGAGAAAGCAAAGAGGGACCATGAGAGCGGCCCCTGGGCATGTCAGAGGCCTATCAGTGAAAGACAATGCTCATTTGAAGCACAAGTCAGGACCCCGCAGACGACCAGGGCCGAAAATGAATGGAGAAGCAGGGGAGAGAAGGAGCCAGGAGGAATGAATCATCTAAGTCGGCCCCTCCTCTCCTCACGTCCATCTGAAAGAAAGGAGCGGGCCAGGACGAAGAGGAGGAGGGAAAGCTGGAAAAATGGGAACCAGTGGCTGGATGTCAGATCTGAGCCACCACACTCTGCTACTCGTGGCTCCAAGGAACCGAATTTACACTCCCATGGTTGTAAGAGAGACAGAGACAGATGATATTATAGCAGGAATGCAGAGGTCCAGAAGCAGAGAGAATCATTAATGGTTATCAGAGAGGAGCAGAAGTCCCCCATCCTTGACTGGACTTGAGAGCTGTCTCCATTAGTACAAACAGACTCCTAGTCTGGTTGTATCTAATTATGCCGCACCTCGCTACAAATGTTGAACTCTACGGGGCCTTTTAGCGAGCGAACACGCCACTCAAGGCTGGATGGGAAACAGAAGCACCTCAAGTCCACAGAAACAAGACCTGAGATCCAACACAGGTGCCGGGAGCACCTGCACCCCACGCCATCCATCAAAGCCAAACACCTGCCTTTAGCAAACACTTCTTCTTCCGACTAACCCGTTTTTTTTCTCCTGCCCTATCATCCCCCTTCCACCTCAGGAGCTCCACAGCCCAGCTGGATCGAGTCTTTCTCCACAAATCAAAAGAACGGCTTGTGTACAGTGCGTGTTGTCAGGCATTTGATTGGTCTTGGCTTCCCAGCAGGCAGTGCGCCGTGAGCCTTGGGGGGGAGGCCACGTCGCCAGCCGAGCCAACCCGGTTCAGCCAGACCTGACACCCCTGACCCCAATCTCACCCAGGACCTGCCGAAAACCCCGTTTACCCCCCCCTCACCCTTCAAAATTTGAACGAAAACACAAATGGGCACATACCGATGAATTTTTATTGACGAGAGATGCCAAATAGTTACATAAACACGACGACATCAGCACAGACCTTTGAAAAGACATTCAGACGTAAAAAACACCCACAAACCTAAAACAAAGAAACCCATATCCCTAGGGTAGGTTGAGCTGTCTGTGTTGAAATGCAGTGTGGAGTGGACTAAGGGGAGAGAGGACATGTTTGTGCGAGGGAGTGTGTGTGTGTTTTGTTGTGTTTTATGAACAACTGTCATTGTTCAATGCTTGTTGGTGAGGGCGTCTGCGTGACAAAGCCTCCCCAGTCGGCTTTACCACAGAGACCCACTGACTTCAGCCTTCTCAGCAAACCCGAGGCCTCCTGTGACTGCGTGTGTGTTTGTGAGAATCCGAAATTCCGGCAAACCAACTAAATATGTCAGAACATTGAGAGGAGTGTCAAATCGTTTTTTTTTTTTCTTCCCTTCTGTAATCCCCACTATATGTATGTGTGACAGACTGAGAGAGTGTGTTTTCACTTCAGACCTGGGTGCAGCTGTGCAGACTCCCTTCCACTCGATGAAGAAAAAAAAAGCCTGCTTATCAGCTTATGTTAACAGCGTAGCATTTGAATTCAAAATATTGAACTACTGCTATAATGAAACAAACACTGACGACACTCCTGCTGCTGTTATGTGCTCTGTGACCTTAACAACGGATCTGGGGCCCATCTCAGAGACAATAAATCAGTTTAAAAGCATCTCACGAGTAAAAAAAAAACTTCTCAAAGGAATTCGCTGAACATCTATTCGAAAATGTCGACATGTTGTAACCCCGATGCTGATTACACAGGGTAGGCCTTTGTGGTGTGACAGTATTTACTGTTTTCTAAACAGTATTTGTTATGAATAATCAGATATTATGAAATAATATTCGAAATAATTATGAAATATTCAAATGAGATGAAGTAAATTCTATTATTAAATATATTTGTATACTGTATCTAAATACATTTAAAATAGTAAAATTGTGAAATATATTATTAGATTTTAAAATAAAATCAATTTTTTTTTGCTCAAACTTTTTTATTAAACCAAATGATATTACAACACAATAGATTACAAATTATTCTTTTTTACATTAAAACTAAACCAAAGAAAGTAAAAATCAACAGAAAATAAAAATAATAATTATATATATATATATATATATAATTATTATTTTTATTATTTTATATATATATATAAAATTATTATTTTTATTTTCTGTTGATTTGTACTTTCTTTGGTTTAGTTTTAATTTCAACAAATAATAATAATAATAATAATAATTATATATATATATATATATATATATATATATATATATATATAATTATTATTTTTATTTCCTGTTGATTTGTACTTTCTTTGGTTTAGTTTTAATGTAAAAAAAGAAAAAAGAAAAGTGTCAATAATTTGTAATCTATCGTGTTGTTTTATATATATATATATATATATATATATATATATATACACACACACTTGTCTATTTTAATAAATTTGAAAAAGTAGTTTATAACTGTAATTGCAACACTGAATTTTCAGTGCCACATTATCCTTTAGTATTTGTTCCAATATGCTGATTTGGTGCTTGAGAAACTTTCAAAAGTACAGCATCTAATTGAGATAGAAACTTTATAAATGTTTTTACTGTCACATTTGATTAATTGAACCAAATTTTAATCGCATTCTTTCTGAATAAAAATGTATTACAATAAAAAATAAAAAAAAAATTACTGGCCTGAAACTTTTAATGGTACCGTACCGTTATCGCGATACAAAACTACTCCTATTTTGACATAAGATTTGGTATGGTAGGATAACTAAGCCTAACTTGATGGTTAGGTTGGATCTTGTGAGTGTTTCGCAGCATGAGGGTTACCATTGCAAACTCGCATACACACACACACACACACACACAACCTCTGTAAACATTTGCTAGTTAGGCCATCTCTCTAGCCCTGCAGCTCCACTCCATTAATGGAGGGGAGTTATGGAGGGGAGTGTGGGTGAACGGTGGAGCTCCTGGAGTTGGGTGAGAAAGTATGTGGAGGGTGACAGCTGCGTAGGCCCCTCCCCGCCTGCACCCGCTGGGGGTTCTGCTGTACTTCACTCTGCGGACGGGAGCTTCTTTTAATCTACCAGCGGGGCTCCACAGCTGCTGTAAGCTAGCCCAAAAACGTCTGCTTGTCTAAAAAACCCACGCTCCCCCATTCTCTGTAACCCTTACACAACTGAGTCTTTCTCTCTTATCTTTTCCTCTCTCTCTTACTCCCTCTCCCTCATTCCAGATTCACGCTGTCAGTCAATGCAGGGTGATCCGGCCACGCCAGAGGAGTGAAAACAACAACTTCCTCTCTTGTACAACTAGTACAGAAAGATACATTAGAAGCCCTCATTATAAACTTTACCGAAAAGCAATGCTTCATTTATGTTCATAAATACTACGATTATTATTTCGTCTTATTTAGTCTAGCTTTACAATTTAACAATTAAATAAAAAATTAAATCATTTACTGCAGACTAAGTGACATTCTATATTATTCTTGCCTAAACTTAAAACATTTTTTTTTAATTTAAATTCTTATCATTTGTTCACTCTATTTTTAATAAACTTATTTGACTTTAAACTACTGTCATTGAATGCACAAATGTATTTTTTTCTCATGCCATCGATGCACACTACAGTGTAACTGACTGTGAGGGCAGAGAGAAGTGTAAGGTTGAGTTTAATTTACACTTTTTCCTCTTGGATGTTCTCTCTCTGTCTTTTCTAGAGAGTGAAGAAAGCCAGAGATCTGCAGAGGACTGCAGCCTCACTCCCCCATTAACATTCCAGGTCAAATCTCCCACCAACAAGGGCAAGAGCACGAGAGAGACTGAGGGAAAGTCAGGGGGAAAAAAGGAGGAGAGAAAGAGAATGAGCGCGAGCAAACACATTTCACCTGTTGTGCCCTCTTAACCAAAAATGGCAGTGCTGAGCACATCATGCAGGCAGATTGGTTTCATACCAATCAAATTAAAGAGAAATTTAATCAAATAATGAAAATTAAGCCCTTGTTTACTCACCATCATGTACTCTATTTAAAACTGTATGATTTCTTCAGTTTTTTTGACCGTTTGTCCCCAAAAAGCATTGGAACCCACTGACTTTCATTGTATGAAAAAATAAAATAAATAAACACTTTTTTAAAGTAAATAATACAGTTTTGGAATGAAAAAAGGTTGAGTAGAAAAAATATTGTGAAAAAAAAAATTCGGGTGACCTATCCCTTCAAGTTTCTGTCATTACACACACAGACCAGTGTAGATTAGAGCCAGATATATCGGCAGACCGATATTATCGGCCGATATTAGGCATTTTCCAAACTATCGGTATCGGCAGTTATAATGGCCGATAAATGAATATTTCAAAAATAAAATAAAAACGGACGAAACACGCTTGAACCATGTCATCAGTGTTGGAGTTGTATAGTTTGTCCACCAGAGGGCACTCTACTCAGTCCCTGATGGCAACACACGTTGAGTTGGTCACGAGACATACATTGCTTGAATAACAATTAAAAGAACATCCGCGTCAGTTCTCTCAAATCAAATAAGCACAACAAAATTTGTGACTATCATGTCCAGTTTAAAATAAATAAATAAAATATCGGCCGATATATCGGATTTTAAAACCCAAAAATATCTGTAACGGTATCGGCCTTCAAAATCTTTTATCGGTCGGGCTCTAGTGTAGATCCGCCCACATTAAAATCTCATTAGTCTGAAATCCTTTGCATAGCTATGTTAAACTTTTCGCTTTCAGAAAGTAGAGCAAAATTACTTAATCATGGCCACGTATACACAATCTTGATATGTAAACACTTGATTCATTCCCTCTCTACCTTCTACATACAAACACACACATGGGGGTTTGACATGTTTCCACGTCTCCTTCGCAAACCCTCCTGCCACATCTTTCCCAGCCTCAAACTCAATTAGTAAATTAGTTCCACACGACTGGGCAATAAATAGCGATCAGGGAGCTGATAAACACACACTCCACACCCCATTAAGAATCACCTCCACTCTGGAAACACACCTCTCCTGATTCACCCATACCACAACACACACACCTAACTCTCCCAAGGCATCGCCAACCACTGCGCACTGTCTGCCTTTGCCTCGCTTTGCACTCGGAGCTAGCGATGCTACCCGGGACAGAAGGCAATTACACTCCAGAGACCAAACACAGGAAAGGGGTAAGATGAAAGCATGAGACATTAGTCTATCGATACCTCCTCTTCGTGTCACACATTAAATCCATATCACAAATGAAGCGTCATGGCCGAATAGGATGCCGCTGCCACTAATAGGCAGACCGCAGGCAGTCCGAGGGAGCGGGGGGCTGTCACTGAGGTACAACCCTCTGATGGAAGGAGCGAGAGAGGGAGGGGAGCCGACAGACGCGACGGGAGATGCAAACAGGAGGAAACTTTTAAATTATGCGCTGTGAAAAACGCGTTCGACGGAACATCAAGTGCCATCACATCCTACTTCTGCTCGCACACACGTGGAGATAAGTCCCTCGCCCGCGAGAACGCTCAGGCACTCTCGTTCCCGCGGCCTGTGTAAACGAACGGTCCCGCGCACACAAATGTGACGCGTAAACGCACAAACAAACACTCTGGATGCGTGCATGTGTGTATTTTGACAGGGTTCAGAGAATAGAACAGTTTGCGATAACAGTGGTTAAAGCACTTAAGCTGCTGTAATTAGAGTGTGACTGAAGATCCGCATTTATCAGCCATTTCAAAGAACAGCATGAGCAGGATCAACGGCAGAGACGCTCCCAACCAGGCTTTTATACTTCTGCAGACACACTCGCACAGTAGAGCAATCTATCCAGAATGACATGCTCTCAGCTCACGTCCTCTATCGTGCGGCCGTCAGGAGTCGTGGGCAGGGAAGGATAGACTTCTTGGCCCAGGACGGAGAGCTCAGAGCCAGGGCAGGAGAGGGGCGAGATATGGACCTGCGTATCTCTCCAATCCGACAGCCAGAGAGACGACAGGCTCTGGGCTTAACGCGGCGAGCCAGGCTGTACCCAAAGGCCCGCTCCAATGTTGGATACCAGCCTGCACTCTCTAATGGTAAAAGTACTCAGTCACTTCTAACTACACAGTCTTTGTCTTCCCCAGCAAAAAGGGAGAACATGATCCCTGCCATCCTGTCACAGGGAGGAGGAGGAGGAGGAAGACGGGCATGGGGCAGGAGAGAAGGTCATATGGATCTGAGAGTGTTTGTGTCCCTCAAAAATCTTATTGGATTTATGTGTAAAGTGGTTCTAGTAATTTGAATAAATTGTAATAAAAATAAATTGTCACAAGGGTTTATTTTTAAAGTAATTTGTTAATATAAGGAGATAATATATATATATATATATATATATATATATATATATATTAGGGCTGTGAAACGATTAATCGCGATTAATCACATCCAAAATAAAAGTTTGTGTTTACATAGTATATGCGTGTGTAGTGTGAATAATTATTTTGTATATATAAACACACACATGCTCGTATATATTTAAGACATTTTTGTACATATTTATACAAAATTATATGTATGTGTTATGTATTATATGTATATACATGTATGTGTGTGTATTTATATATACAAAATAATTATATACACTACACAAACATATATTATGTAAACACAAACTTTTATTTTGGATGCGATTAATTGCAATTAATCGTTTCACAGCCCTTATATATATATATATATATATATACACACACACACACACACAGTATATCGTATATATATATATATATATATATATATATATATATGAATATATAAAAGAAAGCGACCTAGGGTCACAATGACACTAGACTGTGCCTTACAGTTTACCTGAGTAAACTGTCACCATGGCTACAGGACACAGTGTGTGTGTGTGTGTGTGTGTGTGGAGCCGACAGGTGGAGTGGGTGAATGTGGCAGGGCTCTTGGATGTGAAGGGCTCTCACTCCTCATACCCTCAACTCCTGTCTTCCCCTCTCTTCCTCTCTCCGCTCGCCTCGCCGGAGTCATTACTGTCTAATTAAGTGCATGGCTTGTAACACAAGCAAGGCATTAAACTGAAACATTTCGCCCTTGTAAACGATGAGAATGATTATCATGCTAATTCAGCCGCTCTGCCGAGGAAATGGGGCGGCAGGCAGCGTATCTGCTTCTGCTCGTCTGACAAAGCTCTCAGCCCTTTGATTCATTCCGTCGCATTTTTTCCCCATATTGTTTGTGCTCTTTGTAGCTTCACCCTCCACTAATGAAGAACTAAAGAGTGTCTTTTCAGAAGAATGTTCTCGTTTGCATATATTTGTACACTTCGAGGAAGGGAGATGTAAGCACACGAGAATCAAGGAGCGTCTAACAAAACCTCATGAATTCAAACATATTTACGTAAATGCACACAAAAATGCAATGACATATCTATACACTTAAACGCAGAGGTTTAATTAGAAGGTTTGTTCTTTAATGGTGGATTATCACCGATGCAACAAGTTTCCAGTGACAAGACAAACCACAAGACAAAGTAACAGCAAGTCATCGGAACATATTTGTGGTTTAATATGAGATTTTAGTGTGGGCAACCTTGCTTTATGCCACTTAAAAAACAAACAAACAAAAAACAACCAGCAAAAAGTCTTCGAGGTTGCAGCTGGTGGGACAAAATTTCAGATTAACAAAGAAGTGATCGCTTTAATCACTTGTCACTAATGTGACACACCTACTCAAGCCGTGTAGTTAGCATTCAGCAACTTAACATGGCTGAATTCAAAGGTGTTAGTCTTGAGAGGTGTGTTTGTGTGTGTATTAGCTGACAGACAGGTGCTAAAATGTCCCCAACACTCATCATCATCACTACAACTGAATGTTGTTACATTTGGTCATTAGTTTCAAAATGATCTAAAAACATTATCTTTTTTTTCTAAATAGAAATTATTTTTATTTACACTACCGTTCACTGTCCGCTCACGCGGACGCGTCGAGTTTAAACAAGGCTTTACGCTTTAACCAGCTCAGCCCCAGTAAAGCCAGCTAAACTTTTACTACCCTGTTAGAAAAAAAAAAAAAATATATATATATATATATATATATATATATAGCTGCATTGATTCATGAGGTTCTTTTCCCTCGCTGTATTATGGGTTTGCTATGCGGGGATAAATGTGCTGATTACGTTTGTGAGACAATCAGCTGATTACTATTATTATATTATATATTAAGACCCTTGATCCTCACCTGACAATGGCTTTGTAAACTTTATCCATGATGTGGTTTATAATGGACTGTGGTACAGAAACGGTGACAATGTTACACACTCCTATACACCTAATCTGGCTATTCTCTGCTGTCTCAGATGACGATGTTTTTCCTTTTTTAGGAGGGAGGGGTGAGCAGTGGGCTGAGCCCTTAGTGCAACTCCCAACCAAACCGCTAGATGTCACTAAAAATACACACTGCACCTTTAAAATTTTTTAAAATCAGACAGTTAAGCAATACATTTAACATATATTAAAACAGTTATTTAACATCTTAATAATATTTCATAATATTACTGTTTTTGATCAAATAAACGCAGCCTTTTTAGCACTTTTTTATGGGTTGAGGAGAACGTGTGGAGTGGTCACATGGGCATTTTCATTCAGGGAGGATGATATTTTTATATATGTATACAAAATAATTGCAATTAGCATTTTTTTTATAAAATAAAACAATTAAAAATATATAGTTAAATTAAAAGAATGTAACAAACTGCACTGAAAGTTCTGCCCAGAATTCCTTCTGCCCTGTCAACTCCTCCATCTCCAGGCACACCCTCACGCAGAACCCCTGCTGTTGTAATTAAAGGTGTCCTTGACAGTGATATAAGTCCATTTTCACACTCCTGGACCCAAGATTTTTTTTCCTTTTTATCATTTTCTCCCTTTTTTAACAAACCAACCTTCAACACATCAGCAGCTAAGTGAGATACAGACACACACACAGACAGACACACACACACACACCCACATCCACACACACACCCCCACATCCACATCCACATCCACATCCACACCGGGGTGTGTGATGTAAGGTGTAGCTGAGACCTCTTTCTCTCCGCTCTGACTTGATGGAGGTGCTAAATTCTTGATGAGTCTGTGGGGACCTCACACAGAGTCGGAGAATCAAACATGCTGCGATATTTGCATACTTTTATTCGTAACTGTGGGTATGTACATGTGGGTGTGAGAGAGGAAAAGGAAGAAAAGAAAGACAAAGGGTAATGTGCATGGCCTATGTAGTAACCACAGCACTTTGCTTTAATTTTTGCCATTATATTCCGACCCCTCGCTCTGCAGATGTCCATTTCCTCTTTGTAAAAGGTTCCTCAACACAGTATGTCAAAAACACTACTTTGTGTGGCAAAACAATATTACTATGATGACGCACAAAATGATCAAGCTACTTGGAGTGCACTGAAGCCCTTGCACAAGACTCACGTCAGCGTTTGTCAACGTTCTACGGAGTAACATGTTAAGCTAGATTGTTACCCCGGTATTAGCACATACTGCTAGCCAATTAGCCCTTTTCCCTTCCTCAGCAACTTTTTTATGGGTTTATCATCATTAAGGAAACTGCTTTATGGTGTATTTATTCTTAATCTTAATCTTTTCTGTTAAAGTCCTTTTAATTACACACCACATTATATTACTAATGCTTAAAATTACACATTTTCTGTTTTTGTATTTTCATTTAACCTTTAATTAACAAGCTAATTTGCTTTGTTTACTAGCTTAGCATAATGCTAACTGTTGGCAAAAAAGTGCTAACTGTTTTTGAAACTTTACAAAGAGTTACTACTTCTATCTAGGGGATAGAATTTTGCATGATCAGCAATGAAAAAACAAAACAAGACGGAAGAGAGACTGAGCCTGTGCATATGTTACAAGCTATACGATTTAGTGTGTTTTCGCTAATTTAATGGTTCCAGTGTACATTTTTCCCGTCTCGTAAAACCACCTGTGACAATGAAGCCCAGACACAAAGAGACTAGGGCCTGAGTTTGCCCAAACATGAACCCATTACACAGTTGGACTGCTTCTTAAGTGTTTGGACGACTACATAAAAATTGGTACAATTTCTGCCAGCAATGACTGTGCACCCCTAACCTACTTGGACCAACAATCGAAAGTCACAGAAATAAATCCCACAAGTCGATGTCATATGGCTTTAAAAAAAAAAAAAAAACGATTCCAAAAAGACTCTTTATGTGTTATATAGCTGACCAGCCCAAGAGCAGGTCATTTTTACAAGGGTTGATAAGCTCCGTACACGCACACACCTGCGTGGATCAATGCTGTCTGGGTCGAGACTGGATAAGGGATTGTGGCAGACTAGAGCAGGCCTCAGGGCACAAACCCCACACCTTTAATCTGCCCCTCCAGCTCTCATCCATATCCACTCAGAAAAAAGCAGAACCGTTTCCTTATGCACACGCACATACGTGTCAAGACAACATCTGCTAAAAGTTAGCACTTTTAACTCTCTTTTTTCGTTTTACACACACACACTTAAAAAGATACAAACTGTAATATGATTACTTCGCTACAGGGAAGGACACATTATGTGGAATTGAAAATGAAGAGAATACGAGATGAAGGCAAAAAAGCTCCCATAACTATTCCACTCCTCTGCCTATCATCCGATGTCTACCGAAACCTCAAGTGACAATGACATCCTCAGGGCGGTCTACTGACTCTCCAAGTCCATCTCTGCCAGCTTCATCTCACTGGTTAGTTGGAAAGTAAATGGTCCCCCTTTTTAACCTTTATGTTCTGGTGAGATAATGGTGGCATAACTGTTTTTATGATTGGGGTATGAGAGATACCAATGATATTTGTGTAAAAATACTATGGAACATAATCCATCCCTCTGTTTTACCAGAAAGTATTCATTCCTGTTTTTCTTTTTTGGAAATGTGACCCTATCAAATACCACAGGAGATGTTGTTTAAACTAAATAATTTTCAGTCACTGAAATAAAGCTGAAATAAAATCTAAATATTAGAAGAAAAATTTAAACTAAAAAAAAATTGAAATGCCTTGGTACTAAAGTACTAAAATGACTAAATCTAAAACTGAAATACAAAATAAACAAAGCTTAAAAAACATGATGTCTCGACAAAGCCTTACTTCCCCCACACTAACTGCATTATATATAGGCTAAACAATATTGTGGGAATGATGGCTACATTTGTATTGTGTTTGCGTGTGTGTGTCTATCGACAGTTACAAATATGCCACAATAAGCTTGTCAATCATCTTGATGGATGACACAGAGGAAAATCAGTTTGAGAAATGAGAAAAAACCAAGAAGAAAATGTAACATTGTAAAAAAAATTAAGTCCGTTGCGAAACAAAGCAAATGATCTACAGGTCTGAAAACGCCCATTAAATGGTCCAAGGGGTCTCCGAGACACCAAACAGAAAAGAAGAGATAAATAAGTCAGCACTGCTGAAACTTTTTTATGAACCACAGCAGACAGTGCAAGAATTTACTTAATTTCTATAAATAAAATAGAGCCATTTTGTCAGGTGTTTTAACATTTCTTCATGCAAGTAATATTTTTACCCTGATCTATTTTTAAATGCGTACTTTGGAGCCCCTCTTTTTTAAATGAACCGTTATAGCACAGGTATCAGATTAATTACTGCAGGAGCGCTTTTAACATCTGCTTCAGTGTCATGTCTAGTGGGGAGAGTGTGTTCTCCGGCCTCGACGGAAGTGTGAAGGGTGCGAGTTAAAATAAGAACAGTGGCGTCTGGAAAGGTGGCTGACTGGGAGCCACAAAGACACGCAGAACGCTCCGTTTCCTTAGAAACACGGCCACACCATGGAAGTGCAGAGTGTGTGTGTCGATGATTGAGTGTGTGATGGTATGGGCGGGATGTTAGCGTGCTGTAAACACTGCAGGAGGCTGTTGTATTTGAGAATGTGTGTGATATGCGACTAATTGCATTGTAGTAAGCATTGTCAAAGAACGTACCAGATTACCAAAGCCAAGTTCTCAGGGTAGATTACGAGGGCTTGTGTATGTTTGTGCTTCGGTGGGTGTGTGTGCGTGCATACTAAGGAGAGATAGTGAACATAATGACCAGCTAAGACTAAAAATCAACACTAAGAACTCCCCACAAATGACTGCGGCCCTCATCTATTTGCATGCGCCGTTTCAGGGCCTGTATGTCAATCAGCTAAAGGTGCAAATGGATTCACAAAATCTGGAAACCGTAGGAATCTGATGCAGATTTTTAGCGAGTTTGCCCAACAAGAACAGACTTTTAAGAGCACACTTTGCTAACGATGGAAGCACAAATGCGTCCAAACTCCTCTGGATGTCCCTAAAGGTACCTACGGCTCCTCCGCAGAGTGGGCGAGCGCGAGCCGTGGCCCCGCTCGCTCTGCCGGTCAGCGCCGCTGGTTGCGAATGCGGTGTTGAGAGCTGCAGGTAGCTAAAGGAGAGGAGAGGAGGGAAGGCGTAGGCTTCATGCTTTATGTTTTCAGTAATTAAAACAGCATTAGGCTATTTATTTTCTCTCCCCGTGCGTAGCTGATTGGGCATGAGGGAAATGTGGGACTCGCAAAGCCGAGAAAAGAGCACAATTACACGCCATCAGCAGACAACATTAACTCACTAATAGGAACACGGCAATAAAAGTTTATTATTATGGTGTAGCGATGATTGCCTGGTTTAAGCTAACATTTATAATACTTAGCGATGATTAGGAGGCGAGGGCGGGTGAGGGGGGAAGGGTCACGAAAGATAACGGAAGATAGAGCGGGAACCTTTTCCTCCTGCCTTCTCCTCGGCGCATTTGATCAGGGAGAGAGAGGGATAAGGCTGAGGGTCTGTTCCTGAGAGGATAGCACTCATTAGCCAGCCTTCCAGACCTCCATTATCTTCTTCTTCGCTAATGTTCTCTACCACTTATTCAAGATGGCTCACCTCCACACGGATCCCACGCTATTGGCTGCCACTGTAATGAGCGAGAGATGCGGTCGGAACAGAGTAAGTGTGTTTAAAATGAGTTTGCTCTTCGAGCGCCCTTTCCCCGGAGAGGCAACAGCGAGATATGTAACGCCTATGGATGTTGATCCTCTTCTTATAGAGGACCCTGCTCACCTCATAAACGCACACACACACTGCTGAGTCTGGGCAAATACTACCCAGCAGCACCTGACATTGCGAGCGATTAATGTATGCAAAGCTACTTAAAAAAGAGAAGAGGGGCTGCTGCAGGAGGAAAACTAAAAATATGATGATGAGAAAAGCATGAGAAAGAGAGGGGAAGATTTGTGTCAATAAGGAAGACAAGAGGACAGGCTAAGAACATAGGGAGAGAGGAATGTCTATTCAGTAGGGCTGTCAAACTATTAATCGCGATTAATCGCATCCAAAATAAAAGTTTGTGTTTATATAATATATGTGGGTGCACTGTGTATAATTATTTTAGATATATAAATACACACACATGCTTGTATATATATAAGAATTATTTTCATGTATATACTGTATATAGATTTATATATAATTTATATTATATATAAATATAAATATTTTATATATAAATAATTTTTTTTTTCTTAAATATACGTGCATGTGTGTGTATTTATATATATACAAAATAATTATACACAGTGCACCCACATATATTATATAAACACAAACTTTTATTTTGGATGCGATTAATCGCGATTAATCGTTTGACAGCCGTACTATTCAGACATTCAGTTTGTCTTGATCAAATCAAATTTCTTTAAATGTCAATTAATTTCACTTCTAACATTTATTTAATACCTAGAATATGAAATAATAAATTGAAATTCCACATCCTTATTCTGAGAAAAAGCTTTATTAATTAAATTCCAAATAATAATTGAGGGAAAATGTATTTGAGATATTTAAAATAAAATAAAAATTTCTTACAATTTCTTTCATTTCTCTCACTTATCCTACTTTTACAGCAAAGTTGTTGCAATGCGTTCGGGGATTACTTTCTCTGTAAATGCATTGTTGCCTTAGAATTTAGCAAAGATTAGTTATTTTAAGAGGCAGTATAATTACACTGCCTACCTTTTGGAACAGACTTCACGGCTACAATGCTTTAAAACGCTGCCTACGGAGTGCAGCTCACTAGGTTTTGGAACGGAGCGGTGGAGTACGAGAGAGGCAGGGCGGCTTTTCCTTCTTTGCAATTCTCTCCACGTCGGGGGGATAAATTATTCAGAGCCCAGGGAGACTCTGGCCTCATCGTGTAATGAGAAGGACACGCATTGATACCAAATATTGCTGTTGGGAAACTATTGATTGGTGAGCTATTTGTCCAAAGTTTGGTCTGGAAGCGAAAGCTGTCAGCGGCTTTTAATATGACTGACACTTACGTAGAAGCCCAACTCACAGTTCGCCCTCCTCCCTCCCCATGTATTCATCCATCCATCCCTCCCTCTCCATCCATCTCAAACATTCCCTCACGTCCCTCCAGTATAAAGGGGATTTACTGACAGAGGAAAGAGGGGGCTGAGGTGTGAGCGAGACAAAATGTGCACAGTATGGAGAGCAAGAAACACTGTCAATAAGGTGCCAGCAGCGCAATTAACGCCTGCAGGAAATGCAGCAAGTCAGCGCAATGGGTACCCTTTGACCTTTGACCTCACATCAAAAGGTCACCAAAGAGAGAAAACATGCCTGTCTTTTTTCTCAACACCGAGATCAAGCATAAAAGTGAGCCGAGTATCAAGTAGCTTTTATGCTCGACTTCCCCTCTGTCCTTGGGCGAAAACTGGCGTGTAACTGTGCCGTAGGATCTGGCCCAGGAGGGGAGAGGATGCTTGCTTTGGCCTGGAACTGAAAAGTTCTGGCTTTCCTATGGGGTGTAGGGTACGCAGAGGAGGCTTGTGGTTCCTCCAAGGTGGTCTGATGTCCCTGCCGAGTTTCAAATGGAAAATCTGAAGCGCTCTTCCTCGAGCGGATGTCTTAGTAGATTGGATGAAACTATTCTGGGTGACATAAGGGCAAGAAATGAGTAAGTATATAAAAACAACACGATGGAATGCCAAATTGTGCACGAATATGTTCACGAACACATCCAAATCTCAAAGTGATTTCTCTAAATTATAAGCGCAGAAAAGGAATGTTCGAGTTTCTACCTCGCAGTTCAGTTGGCATGTGTGGCACGCTAACGGCTGTCTACGACAGCGCGGTCGGTGGCCTGAGAGAACAACGAATGGTAATAACCATCCTCTTTCTCTCTCTCTCTCTCTCACACACACACACATACACAGAGAGAGAGACAGACCTACAATTACAACATCAATGTGTGGCAGAGACAAAAAAAGAACCGAAAACATCATTACAATTAGAGTCTCCAGACTCTTCATAGAGGAGAGAGAAAAGGAGAGGAGGTAAAAGAGATGAGAAAGAAAAGAGAGACTTAATGAGAGGGAAAAACCTACAACAACAAATCCTCTGTTTCAAAGCTAGCATTTTTTTAGCTAACTTTGGCTCAATACTCAAATCAGGTCATTAGAGTCTTAGTCTAGACTCTAGTCCATTTGCAGCTTATTCTGGCCAATAACCGTGCAGCATATGACTACAGTTCCTCTTTATATCAAACAGATTATACAACAACAGATAAAAAAATGTATATATATTTATATATGTGCACATTACTGTTCTTAAGTATGGGGTAGGTAAGATTTGTTTTAATGTTTTTGAAAGACAAACAGTATATACAGTAAACACAGAAATATTGTGAAACATCATCACAATAACTATTTTCTATTTTAATATAATCTAAAATGTAATTTATTCCAAAGCTGATTTTTTTTAGAAGGCGTCATTCCAGTCTTCAGTGTCACATGATCCTTCAGAAATTAATTGTAATATGCTTTGGTGCTTAAGAAATATTTCTTATTATTTAAAAAGAGTTGGACTGCTTAAAATGTTTGTGAAAACCATAATAAATATTTTTATTCCAAAATGATTAATAGAATGATATTAAATTAATTGCGCAAAAAAAGAAAAAAAAATAGCACAATTTTTTTTTAAATAATAATAATAATATTTATTAATTTTGCTAAACTTTTTTAAAGCCCTAATTTTGTTCTGTTAAAAAAAAGATAAAGATTTGGTTACTTAATTTCTAAACAGACTGCTAAGCCAAACTAATGCAAGTTGCCTAAAGTCAGCCAATTAGCGCCATAGAGAAGGGCATCAGTCGGTCAGTGAAAAGACTGTAGGTGGTCCATGGCCAAGCCATCTGAGCCTACTACAGAGTAAAAAATTAGAAAGAATTGTTATGAGATATATTCTTAAAATGGCGTTCCACCAAAATCCCCCCAAAAACCATCTAAAATGAGTTTAAACCTATGTTTTATTGACTTTTTATTCACACATTGACATCTGTGCTTGCTATTCACACTTAAGCCTACATGCAAACTCTTACACGACAAATGAGTCTCAGAGAGATGTACAGATGGATCGGCGCCTTTAGAAGAGGCCAATGTCTCATTATTAACGTGCATTTGAAGTGTGCGCTACTTTGACAGTATATAAGTGTGTGTGTGTTGTAAGTGGGGGAATCTAGACCCTGTTAAACCCAGCCTTCCTCGGGGACTGCTCAGCTGGTGAAGGGGGCTGGGGGGGTTGGCACAGGGGTCTGCAGCTCTAAGAAGTCAAATTACCTCTGAGCCCGACTCATCAGCTCCTCACACACCCACACGCCACACGCTCATTAATGGCGTACTCACCAGAATATTAGCACAGACAAGACTCGCAAACACGCACGCGAACAGCACCAAAGTAACACTCGCGCTGCAAGCCATGGACATAGAACTCTCGGAGCAACTATCCACGCTTCGCTGCACACTCGCGCGTAATACACAACACGCAAACACACAAAGGTATGCGCGCAAATATCTTCAAATAAACGTAACACATTCTCTCGCACACACACATACACACACAGGGGCATTCTTGCGGGTCTCTAATGAAGCCCCAGTTGTGACGGCATGGAGGCGTCTGAGGCTCCGGCGGGATAATTATGCCGCTCCCTCGCAGCTGAGTTTGGCAGATGTAGGGGAGGGGTGCGAACGGCGCCGAGCACGGAATAACGAGCGCGGGGGAGCGGAGGTGGGATTCGGCACAGACCCCGCCATCCGCCATTAGCAGCTTGGCACCGTCACAAATGAGTGTTTTTCACCAGAGCACCGGGAAGGGCTGCGAAATTCCAACAAATTCTGAGCTCGCACTCTGTTGCAACACCCAGAGACGGCGAGAGAGAGATCGAGAGAGAGAAACACAAACAAAAGCAGGGTGGAAACAGAGGAAGATGGGAAGGGAGGGGGGGGGGGGGGGAAGGTTCACGCCGCCATGACCGGATTTGTCACCTCTCTCAGCGCAGGGAGCGCAAAGCGTGGCACCATGGGAAATTACCAAATCAGAATGCATTGATTTTCTTCGGGGAGGAGGCAAAAACATTCCTGAAAAACTGACATGGTTGAGAATTAAGAAGGAGATTGTATCAGACCTTTGTATTATTGAGAGCAGAGAGTGGTAGACTTTTGTTTTGCGAGGATGCTGAATAAAAGCGTTCTATTGTACGCCTCTGCTACACAGGGACCGTGTACGCGGCAGGCCAACTATTACATCTCTCTCTCTCTCTCTCGTACCTCCTCGACTTCCATTTGTCTCTCTTTGTCCTCTTGTACTGTAATTACCATAGTGTCACCAAGGTAGGACCGTGTGCTTCACTCCAAAGAATAACTTAAAGTAATTGTAGAACTGTACGTGTATGTGTGTGACAGAGCTATCATAAGTGTGAAGAAGTCCCACAGCAGTGGACGGAAAATAATCTCCAAATGTTGTGCTTTCTGCCAGCTTTCTCTCCCACACATTTTAAGTCCTCAACGGTCCTTTTCCCAGGTTTGGTCAGCTGAGTCATCCGCCGCAGGGAAGTTGACCTTGCAGGCCGCTGTCGCAGGAAACCAAGCCGCAGCGCCTGCTGCCTTGACTGCGACTTCACCCCGTATCTGAAGATTCGCGGCATCTGCTACAGCTGTAGCATTTAACACTCGCCATTTCTGTCACTAGCTAGAGAACAGCTGCTTTTGTTTCACAGCTCTTTCACTAGACACAACTCTGTTTCAAAATCTAGCGAGCTGCCTCACTGCCGACCTTTCCAAGACAGCAACGTAACCATCGTGGAATCTCAAGTAGGCCCACACGGAATCTGCTACGGAAAAATTCCTTGAATTTCTCCAGAACTAGAACAACTGTTATGTAGGAAGTTCTAAACATTTCATTCATCGCATTCTATTACATCTTATTAGTTAAACTGTGAAGGTTTCCCCATAAAAAAGGTGAAAAATAAAAAAAACAGAAGATTTTGAAAATTCTACACAGGCAGAAAAGGATGCCACACAAATAGAACTTCACCTGGGGATTTGGAATTGGATTTCAATAGAGTTTGCTAACAGATAACAAACATTGTACATAGTACAATGTTTTTAACTTTCAGTGCCTAATGAAATGTACATTTTTAAAATGGTTTCTCTTGGTAATTTTTCCCCCATTGAGCTTATTTCAATGAATTATGGGATTACATCTCTGTAAAGGATTTCAATATTCATAGAATTTGCCCAAAAAGATCGGTAACGCTTCCTTTTACAGTCCAGTTACCCATGTAAATACTATGTACTTATTTTAGTAACTACAATTACTGGGTAATAACTAGTATTAACCTTGAAACTTTCCCTAAACCTACCCCTGTTCCATGTACTTACCTTATATTTACCAGTACTTTCTAGGTAAGTACACTGTAAGTACTGTACTGTAAAAGAAAGCGTTACCAAAAGATCTTAAGATGCATAGAACAGTCTTCATGTCTAGGTTTTTGGAACAGACTATATAGTTAGTGTCACTCGTTCATTCTCTCTTCTCAGTCCGTCTTCATCTCTCTGATGGTAAATGATCAATTTCAAGGTGACCCTGGCTGAATTACGGTGAGTGTTTTGTGTGTGCGGGCGGCTGCAGCCTGGACCCAGTAATTAACACCAGCGCCTAATGAAGTCCAGCTGCTCACCGCGCAGACTGAGAGGCTGCCAAAAACCAGGAGAGCCCCTGTCAGCCAGCCTCATCCTCTTCGCTCGCTCTCACTCACTTCCGAAGGTCAACCTCCCTCATCAGCACCCGGTCAGTTCATCTCTCTCTTTTTCTCTCTCCCTCTGTATCTATTCCTCCCGCAACATCTCTGTACCAAAAAGGGAGGGAAAGGCACTGATCATGCATTCCTCTCATCTCATCCCTAGTTCCTTGCCAAATCTCCCCCATTCCTCCTCTGACCCCCGGATCCCTCACCATTTCGGCCATTTGTCGCATCCCTCAATCTTCATAATGCTCAATAATCTTCTTCTAACAATATTCTCTTAATCTCTCCATTGGTTCGCCATCTGAAATTGTTTTACAAGCTTAAGGTGATATTTGGAAATTTTAGTGATGACGAATAGCCAATGAGGGTACAACATGAGACAAAAATGAGCCAATCACAGAGCTCTCCAACCCAAACTTCTGGATTAGGTCGTCTATACCCATACAAAAACACAACACATTTTAATTTACATTCTGTGCAAAGTTATTAGGTCCATAAAAAAGACATACTGTGTAATATGGATGTATCGACACTACAACAGTTTAAGCCTAAACTAAACTAAACTACACAACCTAAAAAGCCCACTGAATGGTGTATACTTGTGCACCAGAAGTAAAGCACAAGTTCAAACTGTCCGATACCATTATTCTTTTTTATTCATTATGATATTGTCGATAACGATGAAATAGCTGATATAACCAACATTTCTACAAAAAACAAATGAAAATAAAACAAAATTAATGACTAAATTGAACTACAATATTCACACCATTATAATAAGAGAAAATAGCTATTCATTTCAGATTTGATGAAGATTACATTTAAGAGTGTTATTACATTATCACTGATTTAAAGGATTAACTAGTTTACCTTTAAGTGAATAAAATAATAAAATAGTTTATTACATATGATATTACATAATATAATACGCACAATAAAACACGACATCTATGCAATATGTGTATGTATAATGAATTACAATATAATAATTATCTTATTTCAATACATCTATTGGATACAGTTTTTTAATCTCTAAAATCTGATATGGTAATATTGTGCATCCCAAGTTCAAACTCTTAAAAGGCAACAAAATAAATCCTTAATAAATTGCATGATTTGAGGTATAGTCTAAATAAAGTTGGAAAAGTTGCAAGTTACTTATGAGCCATATTCCACTAGTTAATTAAATGAATGCTCTAAATAAACCAGACTCAAAGCGAGAATCATAAAGACAGAATGCCTCTGAACGCAGAGATATACATACAACAAAACAAGACAACAGACAAACAGCTGAGGCATGTTAGAGGCATACCCACAGGGTAAAAGTGAAGACTTAAAGAGTGAATCCTAAAAGAAGCCTACAGATCTACCATGTACCACACCTACTTTTTTGTATCTACAAGTCCCACCTCTGAATTCCCTTCTGGATTCCTCCTTCCTGCCTTCCATCTCCTCTCCCACTCTGACTCCTATTCCGGATCAAAGCCAGGGTTCTTGTCATACAGGCACCTCTCACCGCTCCTCAGAGAGCGGCCTTTGAAAAGTCCGACCCCAGGTGGCCCCTTCTCCCACACATGGGCTTGAGCACATGCAAACACTCTGAGGGGCCTCCACCCGTCTCTCTGGGACCTCCACCCCCGCCCTTCCATCGAGAGTGTGCCTTCCCCTGATTCCTGCGGATCTCACATACAGCACTGATGAGCTGTGACATCCGCTTATTCTTTCCTCCCACACACACACACATATATACTCACACACTGAGCTGATGTGCAGAGGCAAGATCACACCAGACAGCAGATGTTAATTATCAGTCAGTATTTAGGGGCCTTTATTTACAGAGTTTACCTGGAACCAGAGCCGGCTTCAGACCGTTTTTAGCAGGGGGGCATTTATTTTCAATGGGTGGGCACTATATGGGGACTTTTTTCGGATATCAGATATCCTATATTTATTATTCCTACTGCCTTTTCTGTTAGTTATTACCATGAAGTAATGCAACCCATAAACACAACCATTACACATTGCAAGATGAGCGACTCTTAAGAAATTTGATTAATTAAGGGTTAAAGAGGCTTTTTTTAAAAAAATGCGAGACCGACTCTGACCACAGCTTTATAATAGCAAGCTAACGAGCACACGTCTCTCACTGACAGAATAGTCGTTTTAAATGCTATCTCAATGGCGGAAGAGAGAGAGAGAGAGAGAGAAAAAAAGCTAAGTAACTCATCTTTATTCTGCTTTGTTCTAACATAAGCATTTAAATTCGTAGCCTACTATTAAAAAAGCATCATGTAGTTATCTTTATCAAAACAAATAAAAACACCCACAACATACACAGATATTATTCTACAATTTCCATTTACAAGAAAATATAGGCTTAAACACCTGTTTCTCCACGGCGGGAGTGAGTGACATTTCAGGACAATGGGCAGCGCAAAAAATAGGCTTACTAAACAATATAGCGAACATTTACAGTAGCCGACATGCCAGTTAGATAAATACACTAACGACTCGGACTCGACTGTCTTTGGTCTCGGTCTGGACCATAGACTGTAAAGGTCTGGACTCGGACTCGAGTGAGCTGGTCTCGACTACAACACTGCACGGTAGAAGCACCAAATACCAAAGCCGGGCTGTCGTTGTCTTGCTGTATAGGGTCAGCAGAATCGTTAATCGACGTGTAAGGAGAAACTGTGGTATTGAACTATTTTCTAATGTCCATTTTTGGAGAGTATTCATCTGTTTGCTTTGTTTTGAATGCAGCCAGGAAGCTCGCGCGGTCGCGCCAACTTCATTCAAGTATTAACTTGCGTGATTGGGGGGGCGGCAGGGGGGTTTCCTCAGAGCGTCACATTGTGTTTTTTATGTTGGCTTTATTGTATTTTCAGTTAATGAGCCGTTTGTAGACATATATTTGTACTATTTCTCACTGAAATGTGAATTAAATTAAACTGATATTATTTTGTAAATTATATCATAATTCAATTTGGGGGGGGCATTAAAAGACATTTGGGGGGGCATTGCCCCCTAATGCCCCCCCATAGCGCCGGCACTGCCTGGAACCGCTGCATCACCTGCTGTCTCGGTCTGCTGCTCTGACATCAACTAGACAATCTTATGGTCGACTTGATACAAGAGCTATACCTTCTCCTCATTCTACTTTCTGTAAACACACACACACACACACACACAGCTATACACCTTGATTCACCTCCTTAAAGGGACAGTTCACCTCATGATGATCCAAAAATCACGATGGCCCAAAAAGACGTCATTTTATAATGCACTGGCCGCTCTTTTCCATGCAATTAAGCATCATTAAAATGGTCCAAATGACTCATGCTCTACATTTCAATTCTTCGTTAAATTTAGAACCAAATAAGTCTCATTCATGAATGAATCATTCAGACTGAGTCAACAGAACAGAAAAGGTCTGAATTAAAACAGTCCAATTCAAATGAATGATTCATTCACAACTGGACATTACTAGAGCTCTCATGAAGGAAACGTCATGGAGGACATTTAACAAAAGCAAAGTTTTATTTTAAATTCATTTTATTCCTCACAACACCAAAAAAAAAAAAAAAAAAAAAACATGGCTATGAATTTATTCACCTGAATATAGTGAATGAATCATATTTTATGATATATATCTGTCCTCTTTGAATCTTTAAAGCTTTAGTCAATGTAATGTAATTGAATGGAAAAGAACAGCAAGAACTTAAAAAATATATATATTTGGGTGAAATAACTATTTAACACTCCATCCTCATTACATTTTTCCCATCTATTGTGTAACGTCACATCCTCTTCGCCAGCTACGACAGATGCCACTGTCACTCGAGAAAATAAATTCAGAATACTTAACGAATTAAGTGAGGAGCAAATTGCGGCTGGCCCCCGTTCATTATGCACAGATAGGCAGGCAGCTTGTTTGTCTTTTTAACAATTACCGCACGGCATGGAGAAGGGAGGGTTGGGAGAGTGACGAGCTCCTGATATTGCTGTTCCTTCCCCTCCACGGCAGCTGGCTGAGACACACCTGGACGGATCTGGGACGGTCGAGGAGGGGAAGTGGGGAAGCGGGGCAGCTGCACCTCTACCAGACATACCTGAGAAAGACATGCTGCTAACATACCAGCACGCCAAAGATTCATTCAGACCTAGCGACTTCCAATGTCAAAGATTATGATGTAGCAGTACACCAGATCAGCTAAAGACACACTTCCCTCTAAACACACCTGCAACCCACACCCATGCGATTTCGCCACGTTGGCCGCAATTTCCGCAAATGTACCTCATTTTCCATTCCGTTCCCACACCTTTTGGAGGCGGCTCCCCCTGAGCAGTTCTCTTATAGATCTCCAAACAGCTTGTAATTACCTTTAATAAACAGCATAAGAAGCAAATCAAGCGCAAACGTGGCAAAATGAGCTCTCAGGGGGATCAGACATCACTCAGCCTTGCAAACAAACATTTCGGCAAAACATTGCTGCCTCACTCCCTTTTCAACATGACATTCTCTGTGGGGGCTATTCAAAGGAGGGAGGAAGGAAGAGAGAGAGAAGGTAAAGGAATTAAATCACTGGTGTTTGGTCATGGAGCAGGTTAGGGGTCGTGTGGCGTGTTTGAGCTGTGTACGGTACAATAAGGACACATTATACTGTAAGCACTACTGGTTATTTTATTCATAAATAAAAAATGTTATCTTAATTTTTTCACATTTATTTGAATTTATATGTATCTGTTATATAAATGTAATTTTCAAAAACACTAATAATTAAATAACACTGGTGAATGTAATCTGTAATTTCGAAAATAAACCAACTTATTTATTATTATTTTTATTTTTTATAGAAAAAGGTCTGTACATTTTTTTTTGATACACACTCTAAAAATGCTGGATGTTTTAACCTAACTTTGGGTCAAATATGGACAAACCCAAATGTTGGGTTAAAATTGTAATTAAAAATGTAACCCAATGGCTGGGTTTGTCCATATTTGACCCGAAATTGGGTTAAAACAACCCAGCAATTTTTAGAGTGCATTAATACTTTTATTCAGCAAGTATGAATTAAATGATTAGAAGTGGCAGTTATAATATTTTGTATGCTTTTATTTTTTTTATTCAGCTTTTATTTGTATGTCAAATAAAAGCTGTTTTGAACTTTCATGGAAAAACCCTGAAAAAAAATCAATGTTTCCAAAAAAATGTGACTGTTTTCAAGCATATTAGAATGATTTCTGAAGTATCATGTGACACTGAAGACTGGAATAATCCAGCTTTGCCATCACAGGAATACATCTACATTTTAAAATATATATAAAAAAAATGTTTTTTAAATTTGTAATTATTTCACAATATTACTGTTTTTTTATTACAAATAAATGCAGCATTGGTGAGCATAAAATACATTCAAAAGCATTGAAAAAAACTTACCAACCCCAAACTTTTAAATAGCATAGTGTACACAGGTTATACAATGATGTGTTCAAGGCATGATATATACAGTCAGATGGCTACCAACGACAGGGTCATCCGGACCCGTCGCAAAGTGTACCAAATAAATAGAATTGACATAAAATGATTCTAGATTACTTTATTATGTCAGTGAAATGAGACCGTGGACTGAATCAAGAGAAATAAAACTAGCACATCTACAGTACGTAGCAAATCGGTTGCCAAATATTTAGTTTAGAAGTCATTATACTTTATATATATATATATATATATATATATATATATATATATATATATATATATATATATATGGCCAACTGGAATCAAGTATTCCAGAGACCTGTGTAGTAAAAGCCAAACATTTGCAGATGTGTATGAGTTTATCTCTGCACGTGATTTGGTCAAACTCAACCTCATCCTTCTCTCTCCCTCTCTCTATTCACCTCTAGCAGCGCACCCTCCATCATCCCCCCTCAAACGTTGCCCGGCTCCTC
This sequence comes from Cyprinella venusta, assembly GCA_038021265.1. NCBI lineage: Eukaryota > Metazoa > Chordata > Actinopteri > Cypriniformes > Leuciscidae > Cyprinella > Cyprinella venusta. Next base: position 8,324,417 of record CM075871.1, read on the forward strand.
TGAGGTTCCGCCTGGCTAGCTCCAGGTGGTCTATGATGTGCATGAGGGGCTGTCATCTGTTCCCATGCTCACGTACTTGCCACATGGGCTGCAGTAGAGAGCGCCACACCATTAACAAGCCATAAAAACCAACCCAACCCTTTTAAAACATCAGAACACTGAGGAATAACTGCTCTCACCAAAGCCACTCAACCTAACATCGGCTCGGCGCGCACAATAGAGACATCAGTGGCTGGATAACAGGGAGTGACATGCAATGTGAAGGAATGATGATTTCTTTTGCTCTCCTAATTACAGAATGGTGGGGGCTAGAGTATGGCCACACACACACACGCAAAAACACAAACACGGTGTGGCCCTAGGCAAGACACTGGCGCTCAGTGAAGTGAACCCTCATCCACATTATCTACATCCATTGACTCCTAAAGCTTCTTGTGTGCTGCCTCATTAAGTCTGCGCTGACACAGAGAGACCGCGCCTAGGTCTCCTTTAGTGGCCTGTCTCCATGTACGTGTGTGTGTGTGTCTCTACAGCATGAGATGGGCATTACCTACAGCTAAATAAAAATGCACGCATCTATAGCATCTCTCATCTCTCAAAAAACCTGTCTTTATCAATGATACAACAGTCAATCCCACAATCCTTCACTTTGCACTAAAGAAATGATCCACTTCAGCAACCGTTTGCGTACATGAAAACAGATTTTCGACAAATAATAGCTGTGATGTGACAAGACAGATTCAAATGGAAAAGCGCACCCACAGTTGAGACTATTATGACATCACAGAGAACACCCTGGGGTCAAACGGCAAGCATCTATGTGGTGTTGCCTTGACAACACACGTGTGACTCGTGCTCCAGGCATCAGAATCACTGGGATGAATAACTAAGAATCAACGGTGACATTAGCAATACTCTCTGGAGAGCAGTCTCATTCAGGTGGATGTGTGTTCATGCCCCTGGCCCAGCCCCATGCACAAATAACCACTATGGCAATGTGTGTCAGTGTACATGTGTTTTTATATGTGTGAACTGGCAGAGGGAATTGGATTTGGAATTCAAATGACATGACAATATAACTAAGGTTGCACTCTTTTGTGTTCATATTATGAAATCATATTTTATATTCAATATTCTACTACTGAAAAAAAAGAGTGTCATGTACTTAGTTTAATCCAAATTTTATTTGAATGTATAGAAGCCAAATTAATTCGAAAATTCAAATAAATGGGAAATTCGAAGGATGATCCATTTTATGAAGCTAAACAGTCTTTGAGTTTCAACACAGACAAACAAAATGCTCAATTGAATTTAACAAAACTCAAAAAATATTTTGTTCCAAGCTCACTGAATATAGCACCACCGCCAACATTCAAAGTAAGTTGCAAGTTGCAACAACTTCTATCATCTATTAACAAGGGGGATATAGGACAGATAGACTATTACTTATAAACCGCAGTATGAATTATACGACCATTAGGCCGTGTGTCCACCAAAGCGTTTTTATCCAGCTGAAAAAGCCAGACGCTCTGCTGAAGACGCCGTGCTTTGGGCGCTTGAGAGCGTTTTGGCAGCGCAGCGTTTTTTTCCGTTAAGACGTTTCGTTGCTATGATACAGAATATCCGCAGCGCAGTTTGCTTGTAACTGATTTCGCAGATAATTTGTTTCATACTAAAAAATTATTTTTCATCCATTTTGTTCGGTTAGCTCTGTTGGTTGATGTCGTTGTACAGAAAGAATGTTGTGACGGTTGGTCAGTGTTGTTTAGTCCCGCCCTTCCTCCACTGTGATTGGATGGCTGCCGGCAACCAGTAAAAACTACGCTCAGGGCCTTTAAAAAACGCGGCGCTCCCATTGAAAACAATTGAAAACATACGCCAGGCGCGTATGTGGCTTTAGTGGACACACGGCCTAAAAGAAGATGCTGTTACTCCACTTGCTATATAACTAATGGCGAGAGCAATATGTATAGAAAGTCACACATTCTTGTTTTAATCTGTCACAATGTAATTCAGGTTTTTGCGAAGACTGTTGCCGATGGAAGGGGGCTCCTGAGTCATTTCTTATATCACATGCGGCAAAAAACTGCTTGTTTAATTCTGTGGGTCAAAAAGAGTATGGAAAATGAGCATGAAAAACTAAATTAAAAGGGCCTGAGGGGAGAAAAAAAGAAAATAAAAATGGAATGACCCCTTTATGTGACCAATCATGCACTGTTCTCTACTACAGCCCCGCTCCTTCTACTCAAGCAGTGAGAGATGTATGTGTGCCTGAGGGGGGGGTCATTCATTCAGGAAATCTAGCTAAGAATGGAGAGAGATAAGGGGGAACAAACCTTGCAGCTGGGCAGGCTCTCCTATGGGCCGTCCGACAGGCAGGGAGGGTGGAAAGAGAAGGCAGGGTGACAGTTAGTCAGCAGCACTATGATCACATGAGGGTTAGATGGTGGAAGAGGGGTCAGACATGGGGGTCATGGCTTACTCATGGTGACGTTATGGAGGGAGACTGGGCTGCCATGGTTTTGCATGTCTTAAATTGTCAAAACACACTACAACTAGAAAATAAACCATCGGTAAGGGGCGAGTTTCATCATCTACTCACCCTCATTCCAAATCATTAGGACCACTTGAATTATATTTTTTGTCATTTTGACAACTTGACAGCACACTTTTATCACTAGGAAAAGTCTAAACGTCTGCTAAACTACATGCTTGGACCGACATGAGCCTCATGAATCCCAACTATAATTTGAGCATTCATTATCCTAACGTGCTTCCAGAATGATCGTCGAATACAAACTTAGATATTTCACCCAAAAATGCACTCACCATCATTTCGTTCCAAACCTGTATGACTTTCTTTCTTCTACGCAATACAGAAGAAGATATTTTGAAGAAAGTTTTTGACCATATAAAAACACAACACTGGATCCCGTTAAAGTCATGCAGGTTCAGAACAACATGAGGATGAGTAAATGATTGTGCATTACTATGTGTGATGTACAACAGCAAGTTCTCTAACGGTCAACCCTGAACCTATCACTGAGAAAGATCACAGTGGCACAAAACGCTAAAAAAAGGCCTTGGGAAAGTGGAACAGAGAGAGAGAGAGAAAGGGAGAGAGCACTGATACGGCACAGACGAGCAAGAGAGAATCAGGGTTGGACGGAGGGGGGTGAAGAGGCTGACTACAGCTCAATCCACTAATAAAGGCAGATGAAAGGGAGGTTAAACACAATATGCTAATTGAAATGTGTTGGCTGATTAAGGGCGATTGAGAGGAGAGTGGACGTGCTGTGAGTTCTGTACGCCGGTGATTAGTGCAACATTAGTGTCTGCATGCTTTTCCTTGCGACGTGCCCAAATGGATGGATGGAGATAGACGGGTGGGGGGTGGGGGGGTGGACGGAGAGGTGAAATGAGTGAAGCCTCCTTCTGCTCACCTCTTACCGTTCCTATACTCTCGCCCAACATGAAAAGCACAGGAAAACACAGAAAACTTCTCGAACCCCAAGGACTGCATTGGGGCCCAAATAACAAGCTTGCCTATGTGTGTCTAGCCTGCCTAGTAAACCACAAACATTATAAAACATCACACCTTATCACAAGGACTGTCAAGAACGTGTCAAGGAGGAAACGTGGAATGCTAGGCCGAGCACCTCGCTGTAATGTCTGAGAGGCCTTGTACTTTGTGTCTGCTTGTTTGCTACTCAAGTTATTTTCCCTTTTCTCGGCTTGCTTATCTGTCAGTCTGTCTGTGTTTTTATTACTATTATTTTTTCGGTGCACAATCTTTTGTGTGTGAAGGTCTCTCAGGAGGATTTTTTTTTTCTTTCTGCAGGCTTTATTGTTTTCCGCTGCGCAGCTGTAGACCCACGGGGTGCCCCCTACAGGTGTGAGAGTGTGTATGTATGTATACGTGTGCGTGATTTTGTGCGTTTTCTCTCAGGAATACGCGCGTTTGCGCAAACTCTCCCCCTGCCAGCAGGACGCCCCGCTACACAGAGGTGATCATCAAGGGGTGCTGTGCTAAATGAAGACTAAAATTAAAAGCAGTGACTATGCGGGCACGTCCCCATGAGGGTGGCCCGACGGTGGGACTCAAAATCTTTTTGCCCCCGAACTAACAGCCTGGCTCAGAGGGGTTCTGTGATATTAATATGAATATAAACTCACTGAGCTGGATCAAGCTCCCCTTCTCATTTTCATCTGCATCCCTGTCAAGTCAAAATGGTGTATTTTTATTTTTATATAGCACAACCAAAGAGTGATTTTACATATTTTGCTTTATTAGGCAGATGCTGTAAAGAATGACAGGAACTTTTATGATGCATTGCCTGTATAAGCATAAATTATTCTGACCCATAATGGCAGTAGCACCTCATTGCAGTACACGAGATCCAGGGGGCGGAGTTGGATCCAGATCTAAGGGGTGGAGATGGGTAGGATTAGAGGTGGGGTTAGGGATCAGGGGGCTAGGGTAGGTTTAGGTATACGTAAGGTGGGAGGAGTTGGATCAAACTCCTCCCCCTGGATTTCGTGTTCTGCAGGACCATCTCCATAATGGAGTGATTCAAAGGGTTAATTAACCCAACAGTGAAGATTTTGTCATTATTTACTCATATTCATGTCATTCCAGTGCATTTTCAGTGGGGTTTTTTTTGTTGAAAATTTTATTTTTAACAACATTTATAATTTCGTATAATTTATATTTTTTTATTTATTTTTTTTAATTTATATTTATTCGTATAATTTATATTTTTTATTTTATATTTATAATTTATTTACCAAACATTATACATAAATTAATAGGTTTTATTACATACTATATATATACTGTGTGTGTGTGTGTGTGTGTGTGTGTACATACTATATATATGTACAGAATTCTCATTCGTAAGACCTTGTTGTTCAGCCATGCTAACTGTCATTGTGTGACAAGTGCTGTGTAACAACTGCAAAAAAATTATATATATATATATATATATAGATATATAGATAGATAGATATATAGATAATATCTATTTCCATGTTAGAAAAAAAAACAATATGGTATGAAAATATACGATATAGGCATGAGACAAAATGACACAAAAGTAAATCATGTAAATTTTTGTATTTTTTTGGTGAACTGAGTGAAATATAACAGCACACATTACATACTCTATTCATCAGCATGTTTAGGCTCCCTCAACAACAGTCTATTTGCATCACACCACCAGTCACTCAACTAAATGCCACAACGCACCACAATTCTCAGCTTTATTCCTTCTTTCTTTACTTCAGTCCAGTCATCCTGTGTCATGTCTGAGACAGGTCTTGGTGTGGGGTAGTGAAATGAGTAAAGCAGTGTCTGTCTCCTCACAGGGGAAATGAAGGGGCTTACACTGGCTCTCACATAATGGAGTGTATGCTTTCAGATGCGATGAAAAAATATTACTGTTACTGTAAGTCAGAAAAGGTCCTTCACTAAAGTATTTCCAACAAATAGTCCTGTAGTGTGACAAATTAAACAAACATTTGTATACAGGTCATAAAAACTGCATTTATAATCATTTTAAAAAGTAGTTTTAGATTTAGTATAGCACATTACAGGCTACTGCTGTCACAGATTGACACGTCATGTCAACTACACTAATGAACAAAGAATATGTGTTTTGTTGTGTTAATTTTTCATCTGGATCAGAGTGTGAAATATTTGAAAATTTCATTAAAAAAATAGTCAACCTCTAACAGACCAATAGGAAGCCTTCACTTTAAAAGGTGAGAGAGTAACTAGCCAATGAGATCAGATGACCCTAAACAGAAGCTGAGTAGACTATCACTGCAACATTAAACTAATGATAATGCAGTATAAAAACCACAGTAAATAAAAGTCTGCATGACCCTGTGCAGTCAGGAACTGACGGCTGTTTGATGAAATCAGGGCAGCGCTAATGAAATTCATTTTTCCCGTACACGCGGATTGACGCCTCCTTGCTAAGGAAAATCGTTACGCGGTCTCTCCGCACAGAGACAAACGTCTACATTAAATAATCACACGGCTTCAATCAACAGGCAGGGAAAAATAAACCCACATTCCTCCAGGCTCACCGCCTCCTGGAGAACGGAGCTCTGATCGCATTCGCCTGCCTCACCAGTCGGATTAATTAAAACACTAGGCTTTTTCCACCCCTCCCATCTTGGTGTAATCAAGCTCTTTTGCAGCAAACCGCAGCCCGAAATCTTTATCGATTCCCTCACCTATGCTCAATGCTGCTTACATACAAACGCAGGCGGCGAAGATTTGAAACGACACCAACATAATCTAAACCTAAATTAAAGATCAAGTCACAAAATCTCAAGGTCCCCTAACCACCTGAAGCATGCCTCAGGAAGCCTTCAGGTGTGTAAAACGAATGTTAAAGTTGTGTGAATTATTATTATTTATTTTTTTCATTTGTGGGAGGAATGTCTCTTGTGATTGGTGCAAGCTCCTCCTGGGCTGTTGGCAGAGCAAAGTGACGGTACAGAAAATGACACAGGCAGCGTGCTCACGCAGTGGTGGGCGCTCACAGGAAGGACACGAGAGAAAAGAGGAGAGCGGAGGAAGAGACGGGAGCAGATGTTGCAAGTTTGAGGAGGTAAACTGATTGAGATGAGGTGTCACCTCAGCCTACTGGTGACTGTGAGAGTGAGAGAGGGGAGGGGGACAGAGCTGGAAAGAGTGAGAGGAAAGGAAGGTGGGGGGAGGCTAGGTGAGGTATGATCACACCTCGGCAAAAAAGGTAGGATGACTGAAACGGGGAACTGAGTGTCTGTGTGTATCCACAAGCTGAAAAGAAAAGAGCTGGAAGTTGACAGAATGTGTCTGTCTGTGTATCCAAGCTCTTATCAGCTGTGTCAATCATATATAAGAGCAGGCATGTGGGCAGGAATGCACAGGGACTTCACATCTACTAAATTCACATCTTCAACATACAGTATACGCAACAATCACACTCTCACACACACCGTTGCTTTTGGCAGAGGAGAATGCATGAATATGCATAGTGAAAGCACTGATGAAACACAGAAGGCGGAGAGATCAAATTTGTGCGATTTCTGCAGCTGCCAAACGGTGAGCAAAAAGCACAAAGCTAAATTGTTCGATTTAACACGGCAGGAGAAGAACATGCATCCTACTAAATGCTCACTCAATTAGTAAGTTCAAGCCAAACAATTAGCAACAATAAAATGTATGTTAAAGTGAAACTGCATTGAGTCCATTTGCAGTCAAAATCAGCGATTTCAGTAATTGTTTGACATTGACACAACCATCGGAAAGCACACATAATATAAATGGGGCTGTCTACAAAATGAACGATTCCTAATTTGCTGCATGCAATTATAATTTGAAAGGACCATTCTTGACTAAACACATGATGAATTATAGTGAATTTCATTGCTTGAAAATCAAGTAAGATATTTATCTTTTTATGAATGCATTTTTGCATACATTACATACGTAAATTAACTCAGAACATTGTTCTGAGTTAAAAAAAAAGGCTTTTAAAATCTGACCAGCCCTTATTAGGGGTCTAAAGAATCAAAATGCTCATGGTTCGGTTTGTACCACGGTTTTAGGGTCACGGTTTTGGTACGGTTTGATACACAAATCTAATAGAGTGCCGAAGTTACGACGTCACTTTGTAGGCCAAAAAGTGGAACTGAGTTAGCATTTTAGCACTCTCAGTTCCCTCGCTCTAAAATCTATGGGATTTTTGAATGGGTTTTTGCTAAATCGCCTGAAATAAGGTCTGTGGTGAACAAAGCCTCTAAATATTTTCACGTTTTGATCTATGATATAAAACACACAGTTATAACCTGCTTGTGGTTTTTGAAACTTTATTGTGTCTGTGTTTTTTAAAAACTTTATATAGGCTTCAAAATGTATACATTTCAGATTAACTTGTAAAGATGATCTTGATAGACAAAACGTGTAAGGGTCACAACTCTTTTTTTCCCCATTTTCCAAAAGTATATGGGGAAAATGCATAGCTTTCCGTTCGAACCCATGCGCCGCTAACTTCCAAGTTGTCCTACAAAGTGACGTCATCACTTCAGCACTCTATAGCACAAATAAATACAATAGAGCAAAGATACAAATGAAATAACCAGTGCTTCTTAGGTTTCAAGGTAGTCTTACAGAACTTTTCAGGTACAGAAACTGACTAAAGTAATAAAATTTAAAACATCAACTCACTGTATAAATGAAATATAGATTAATCCTTTCTTTGTCTTTTCTCGTTTGATTAACATTAAAAACACAGACTGCAGCAGATATACTAAGCTTCTCTCACTTTAAAACATAATGCACGGATCAAATTTACTAATACATCCATTTATTTCTCAACTGTTTATGTTCACTTAAGACATAAACAACTATCTACTGTACAAGGATCCTTTCCAAGACAGGCATATTGACAATTTTGTGTGAATTTGTAAACCCATGGGCAAAGACATGAAAAAGAACTCAATTAAGTACGGTGCTTGCACGCAGTCTGAAAGTTTCAGACTGACCTAGAGTTCAACACACGACAAAGTAACAAAGTAACCAATGCACAAATGTGTGCCGAACCGCAGGTGGAGAACGTAACAGTTAACTGAGAACTGTTAAACCCCTAGTAATTATACATCTAACATCTATAGATCTATAAACCGGTGGTCATATAAAAATGAAGTATCATTACTATTATCTGGACCATGTTCACTTTTTTAAAGTGGTCACAGATCTGCATAATGTGAGTATCCCTATTGTACATATTTTTTCATTATTTTGGTAAAAAAAAAAGAAGAAGAATAAAAAAAAAACAATGCGCCTGCTTGCAAATTCCAGCATTAAAAAGGCGGGCTAAAATATCAAAGTCTTATAATAGCCTCACCAGTCATATATCAAAGCTGACAGATAGTGTAGCTTTTTAATGATTGCTTCGTAATCTCAAAAAGAAAGAGGAACACAGAGAGCAAAAGCACTAAAACTAGAACTCCTTTGTGATCTCGCTTCAATTTTCTGGCGCCTAGCGCAGAGTCTGATAAAGGTTAATACACGACTCCCTTTTCATTATTCAAAGACGTCATCAATCTTTGAAGAGGGGTGAAAAAATAATAAAATAACAACGGCACTTAAAATAATCTGCCTAAATTCCATAATTAATCTCCTCCAGCTTTTCTGACAATTATGATGTTAATTAACCCAAAATTCCCTTCATGGCGATGGGGAGAGACATACGATCCGCCTTGCCGTCTCACACGCAGCCTCTATCTCTACCATCGGTATCTTTAGAGAGGAAAAGAGAGAGAGGATGGAGGGATGAAAGGAGAGAGCTCTCAGCGTGGTCCAAATTGGATTGTGTTGGTCTGAGATTGGGCAGGTTGGATACAGTTAGGTTGTGATTGAATGGTGAAGGGTCAGGTGAGATGGAAAAGAGGAATGGAAGAGCGATAGGCGGATGGATAGAAACAGGGTGGGAGGTTAAAGACAGGGCGGTTAATATGGGAATAATTGGGTGCTAAGCACTTCCATGCTCATTTAATGAAGGAGAAAATGAACATGGAACCAAAGGGCCCTAGAATTAAACTCAAAATTCCACCCACATAAAATAAGGACAGACAAAAAGTGTAGATTGGAAACACACACACACACACACACACACACACAAGTCTATGTGGTTAGGCACAATATCCTTTTTAAAGACAGATGCAGCATGCTCACAAGGACTCTAAGAATATATCAGGTGGCTCCACTTTAGTATCGGCTGTCAGGATCGGAGAAGGCCAGGAAGTTGCTGAGGCTTAGAGCATTGCGCCGTTTGTTCTGTGAAATTACTCACAGGCCCAGCTCGTTAATCTACACTACAGTGTGCTGCAGCAGCAATTATTACTTAAAGAATAACAACACCAAGGGAGGAGGCATATAAAACAACTACAAAGGAACTGTTCAGTTAAGCTCATATACTGCAGCCAGGGCCACTAGACAAGAAACATAGGATCGAAAATATCATCCACCAGGAGCCAACATTAAAAAGCGGCACCCAGCGCTCTATAGCATTGTAGCGTACGAGGAAACATATTCAAAACACTCCTATAACATAATTAGATAAGTCACAGAGCCCTTTATTAGTTCAGCTAACCTAACGTAATTAGAATTCCAACATCGGTAAATAACACCCCCTCCACGTGGACATGTAGTTACTCTATTTGTAAAAAATCGGCAACAAAGAGCAAGATCTGTGTAATTGTCCACGACAGACTACAGGAATTAAATGAAGTGGAATAAAATGGAACCTAATTGTTTGTTGGCCTTTGCTGAAGAAGCGAGACCTGCAGTCCTGGTCTCGGCTGCATGGTGAAGAGTTAACAGAGCAATCAGACCTGCAGCCGAGGCCTCAGCTGCGTAGTCAAGTGTTAAACAATGGAACAGCTGTTGAGAGCGATGTCTGCACTTCCAGAAATAGAGCTGTTCATTTCACCTGTCTGTCTCACACCTGTGTGCAGGGAGTGAGAGAGAGTGCTGGGGCAAGACTAAGGCAGCAAAAAAGGGTAGGAAAGCAGGAGGAGCGACTGGCAAGCATCCAAACACACACACACACACACGAATCCACGCTCAATAGCAGAGGAAACTATGGGGTCAACTTACCGATCATATGGTTGGCAACATGGATCTGGATCTCTCGTTCTGTCTCAAAGGTCATTTGGCATTTGATGCACTGATACGTCTTCTTCTACAAGGAAAGATACAGGATTGGAATTCACATTGAACTGTTTTTTTTTTTTAATCCTCAACACATTCACAAACACCCAACCTATCCTGTTGCAACAAGAGAGGACAAGGCAGTGATTCTCCCATCTGTTACACTGATCTGAGACAAAAGCACAGGTAAAGATTGAGCGTCCCTGGAAGTTCACTGTCAATATCTAGTGAAGCGAACAGGCTGTACAATAGCCCAGCAGGATGAGGCTGCTGAACCCTCTGGGGCCAGTAGTAATGTAGCCATGAATTCACACATCTCTCTTTGACTCAGAACACTTTGGGAACACAGGGAACTTATACACTAAAAATACTGCCAGAAAATGGTTGCTGGCAATGTCTCCCCTTTTCAAAAGAAATTGCTTAAAATTCTTTTTTGAACTGCCAAAAGAAAAGAGATAATAGGAAAAGAAACACAAAAAGAGAAAAGGTAGAGAAAGAAAACAATTTTGAGAACTAGAGGAAAACCTCAAATGACCTAAAAAATACCCCAAGCAAATACGAAACCATTTAAAATAGAATATTTCTGTCAAAAGGCCCAGTGCTTGTGGACAATGGCTAAGAGTCATCTTTGATCTTCTTGTTTAATATTGCACCATAAAATACTTTTAATATCCTTTCAGATGACAGTTGTAGTATAAAGCATTATCATAGGGGTTAGGCTTTGACACTTACTTTAGGGACAGGTGAGGCATCCGTAACTTTCTTAGCTCCACTGGTCTCAGGGCTCATTTCAGGATGGTCCACCTGAACATGGCTTTCCAGGTCTTCCAGGGTCTCAAATTTAACAGCACACTCTGGGCAGCGCAGTCCAGTGGTGCCCTTCTCGCCTTCTTGTTGCGTGACAACAACAGTTGGGGACTGGCCATTTGTGCCCCGACTCATGCAGCCAGCACAAAGGCCATAAGGCAGGCCGTTGACATCGATCTTGACCAGCTCTTGTTTATTCTTGAAGTCTTTGAGACAAAGGGCACATTTATAGAGTTTGTGAGCCTGCAGCTGGCCATTTGGAGACGACGAGGCTGATCCTCCTCCTCCGCCACTGACCCCAGAGGACGAGATCTTCTGCATGTGAAAAGTTCCGTGGATCTTCAGTTCGAGTGTCGAGGTGACAGTTTGCATGCAAACAACACAGCGGAAGCCTGTGAGGGAGTTTCTCAGGTCAGGGTGCATCTGGCAGTGCTCGATAAACTCTTCCTCGCTCTGCAGGGGCATCTTGCAGATACGGCAGGTGCCTGTGTCCAGGCTCTTGCTGTGGGTGACCTTGTGCTCAGTGAGAGTAAGGAGTGAAGGGAAGCGTTCACCACAGATGGGACACATGTAGTGCTTCGCCGGGCCACGGTGCGTCTGGGCATGTTCCCTCAAGCCGTTCTCAGAAAAGAATGTCCGTGAGCAAACATTGCATTTGTGGTTACCCTTGATGAAGTCAGCCTTCTTTTTTCTTGAGCTTGCATCGTCATCACCAGGTCTGATATTGTGGTCTCGAAGGCGGTGGTTTTGGAGGAGAGACTCCATGGTATAGGCTGCACCACAGATGTCACAGGCATACATTGGCTCTGAGGCGTCCAGCTCCTCTTCACCACCGCTGGCTTCATGGCTGTTTGCGGTTTCCTGACTCCCTCCTTTTAACAGCATGTTCTGCAAATCTGCTTGCTCAGCAGCTGCAGTTGACCCTGCTGTGGAACGCTTAGAGCTTTGAGTCACGCCATTAGGCGTTCCATTTTGGCTGCCTCCATTTCCGTTGCCATTTCCTCCATCAAAAATGCAGTGCTTCTCTCTGAGATGTCTTTCCAACAAGACAATGGCATGGAAAGCCTTCCCACAGAGCCGACAGTTATACTTTTTACTGTGAGTAGTGATGTGACACTGGAGCTCTACTTCTGTGCCAAATGTCTCCCCACAGAATATGCATTTGCGTGCTTTCCCAGATGCCCCTGTACTGGTAGGATGACCCAAATGACTGTGCTTCACGTGTAACTGCAGGTCACTTTCTTTGCGGAAGTCCCAAGCACAGGCCGTACAACGATACATTTTCTTCTCATTGCTGTGCTTGACGGCCAGGTGGACTTGTATAGAGACCTTTGAATCGAAGACTTCCTGACACAGTGTGCAGTGGTACAGCACAAAGGTATGCATGTCTAGCAAGTGCTTTTGTAGATCATCTACTGAAGAGAACTGTTTGTCGCAGCTCTCACAGACATACTGGGTGGAAGTGGTGGTGTAGTGAATGGTCAAGTGCTGAAGCAGTGCCTCTTGAGAATCAAAGTCCTCTTTGTTGCATTGTGGGCAAGACTGTCTCCTCAGGAGCAGTTCCAGATGGGACTTGAGATGGGCTTGGAATCCCTCAAAGCTGCTGAATCGAAGGTCACACTGATTGCAGGGATAGTCGCCATTAGCAACTGCTGGAGTGCTGTCGCCAGTTACCCTATGGCGTTTAGGAGAGGATATCTCCACATCAGATGAGGCTGGGCTCAAGTCTGCCACTTTGACTTTGCGCTTATTGTTGGCTAGAGGGATGTTCTTGTGGTTTTCCTTAATGTGTTTAGTGAGTTTGAGGAGGGAACCAAAGATGGGAGAGTTGGTGCAGTAAGGGCAAGAATACACTTCCATGAAGGACTGAGAGGGCTGCAAGACTGGAGACTCCATCTTGGTCACACCACCCCCACTGCTGCAATGGGTCTGTTGGATGTGCTCGGTGAGTGAGGACTCTGTGAGGAAGCCCATGGAGCACTGGTTGCAGAAGAAAGCATGGTTGCCCTCCAAAGTGGTAGATCCAGCAACAACACCACTGGAGAGGCAGTGAGACACACGGATGTGCTCTTGCAGGCTATTGATGTCTGCAAACATGTCAGGACAGTAGTTGCAATGAAAGGCTGAAACATTACTGAACTGCAGAAGTGGAAAGTTTGAGGCAGAGCTCCCACTGGATCTATGTGCTTTGCGCACATGCTCATTAAGGTTATAGAGAGTAGGCAGGGTTTCCAGACACAATTGGCAAGTGTGGCTCTGCTGAGGTTTGTCTGCATGGATAGTCTTCAGATGTATCTCCAAGACAGCCAGACTGTTGAAATCTCTCTTGGAGCAATATGGACAACTGTAGGTCACTTTGCCTGACCAGACTCCATCGTCATGGTCAGAAGAAGGTGCAAGCTTGCGTCTGTTCTGTCCAGGCTTGAGAGTAGAGTCTGGGGTTGATCCTCTCTCCAGGGAGGCACTGGAATCAGGTGTAGCACTGCTCATTGATGCCACACTTCCCAAGACCGGATCAGGACTGGCACTGTGGATGCTGGAGTCTGGCTGCCGGTGGCTGTCAAGATGGCAATAGACATCCTCTACAGATGGGAACTGTTCTGAGCACATGGGACACTTGTGTTTCTTGTTGGCGTGCGTTCTATCAATGTGGGTGAGTAGAGTGCCTTCATCGCTGAAGATTTCAGGGCAGTGGATGCATTGAAGCTCTGCACGGTCTGAGAGCTGAGGATGCTGCGTCAGCACGTGTTTCTCAAGTTCATCTGTCTGACTGAATGTCTCCTCGCAGTAATCACACATATATAGGTCCTGGTCCTGGTCAGCTACGTCGCTGCTAGATCCATCACGCTTACCCTGGTCTTTCTTTGCCAGGTGTTCCTTATTCTTCCGATGGGCTTGCATGTGACTCTGTAGAGAGGATGTGGAAGAGAAGCCACGCTTACAAATGCTGCACTTGAATGGTTTGCTGGAACTGTGTGTTTTGAGGTGGATCTTGAGATGATCGCTGCGAGAAAATGCTGCCTCGCACTCCTGGCAGCTGTACTTCTTGTCACCAGTGTGAAGCTTGACGTGGCGATCACGACTGCGTTTGTGTTTGAACAAACGACTGCAGAAGGTACATTTGAAGGGCAGCTTGTCACTGTGGATCTGTTCGTGGCGCTTCAGGTAGCTGAGGCGACTGAAGGACTTGTCGCAGAACTGGCAGGGATAAGGCAGGCCAGAGCCCCCTTCTTCCTCCCCTGTGCCCATGCCCATATCGCAGCAGCCATCCCCTAGCATCTGTGACGGCGATGCCACGTCTTTGCTAGAGGGAGAGGACGCCACCCAGGAGAGCCCCGGGTCATCATCACCATCTGCAATGCAAAACACAGACAGAATTAAAATGTTAAAGAGGCAGAGAAAATATCAAAATAGAAGCAAAGAACTAAAGACATCAAACCCCACAAGAGTAGAGAAATAAGGACAAAGATGTATTTTTTTATCCTCTTATCCTCCCTTAGCAAACAAGCTCATACCCATATCCCTCAGATTTGGTTCTGCTTTATTATATTTTCATTATGGTCACCAGATTGAAACGCTTCACAAAAGTGATTAGAGCACATTCAGAATGGAAAGCCATCTTACTGGACAATGCATACAAAATCATAGCACTGGATTATTTATATTTTTCCGCTGTTTGTGCAAACACACGACCAGTCTAGATTAATGCAGGCATACATTATACAAAGATATACAAATCGGGTTGCTCTTAATTCTCCTGCTTTGTGCAATCTGATGGGGCCTGACACAGTCCACACGTCATCTATTTAGCATCTCAACCAGCCGACTCTGAAGGAAAGCAATGGAGAGAGCTCATGACTTATTGAGCAGGGATGCTGCGAGCACAAAGTCCCACTGCGGCTCAGACAAACACAGAATTTTCTATCAGAGCACTGTTTGTTTGCTTTATTTTCTCTAAGTTGTATGTTCACTCTTAATGCGTTGAAAAAGCCTCTGGTAAAACAGATTCAAAAAATGTATGTTTACCGAGAATAACATCCCACATTCTCTAAAAGCTCCATCTGTACTCACAAGCCAAATGTAACAATGTCCTCCTATGCTTGGTTTTCTAATTAGAAATGAGAAACACACTGAAACAGTCACAATCTACGACCTAATGCGACAGGAAAAGGAAAAAGGAAAAAAAAAAAGAACAAAGAAAGTGCATCACCTCAGCGTGTATTGTATAAACTAATAACTTCAACTCCATATGGCAGTTGTAGGATTTTACTTCCGCCCACTACTCTCCCATTACACAAAGGTGAGCACAGCAGAATTTGTAGAAAATATATTCAAGTGATGAATCGATCCACTTTAAAATGTAGGTGCTGTGCAGAACAAATAAATCTCCACGGGGGTTTGTGGGTAGAAATTTGTAAAACCATGAATTATGAATTTAGCTCTAAGCGAGAAATGAATTCAGAGCCGAGGTAAAGAAAAACTTAAAAATAGAGATATCAGTAAAATAAGAGAGTGTGACATTGTTTAGAAATAGGTAATTCTATGAAATGAGTGCTTTTCTAAAATGAAAGTGTTTTTGGACCAGATTTATTATTTCATTGTTAATAAATTGCATAGTAGCATCTCAAGCTAAATTAATACATTTAATATAAGTTGGATTTTAATTCCCGTACTCTAAAACATAATAAAAAGGAAATGGGGATTTTAAAAGAACATTCTGACTGTCTTTGAAAAGTTTAAAGGAAATCTTGAAAGTATGATGATGGCATGTTACAATGACAAAGATTTTTGGTTTATGGCATTTTTATTATGGCATGTTTTGTAAAAAATAAAAAAAATAGAGAGAGAATAACATGACACAAATTACAAATAATGTCTTGTAAAAAAGAAAGAAAAGGAAACCACTCAAGTTTGTGTCCATGTACATCCACTTTCTTTTTTGTTTTAGCGTCTCTTTCTCAGATTACATTTAGCGTAAGAAGAGGTGGCCCACCTCTCACACACCTCCTCTGCCTCTTTCGCCTCCCTCCTTCAAGTACAGTGCCCTCCCCCTGTTATGTTCTCATGCTTTTGTGCCCATGTCAGGATAAGAGCCATCCCAACACAACCTAAAACCCTTGCAACACGGGAGAGAAAGTGTTGCAGTGGCCCAATGAAAGAGCTCAGATGAAAAGCCCATAAGGGACTTAACCGTGGTGAATTCTTTGGCTGCACAATGAGACTGTGGCCCATGACAGGCCATTCTCTGATCCAGCCACTGTGGAGGTGAGAGGGGGGTGGGTATAGTGGTGATGGCGGGGGTGCCGACTGACAGGTAGGCCGTCCTGCTGAGACACAGACATGTACCACAGTGCAAGAGATACAAAGAAACACTTGCTTGAGTTCAGAGCCAGAAAAAAGGAGGGGAAAAAAAGGCAGAGGAGAGGAAAAGAATGGAGCCTAAAAGAAAAAAAAAACCTCCTGGCACATGTGGTCATTCTGGCGAATTATAAATCTATTAATGCTAATGCAATCCCTCTGACTGCGACAGAATGTGAGAAATCACTTTTGAGAAAGAGGGAGATTATAGTCATTAAATAGCTTTAATCCTCAGAAGTGTGGCTGTCGGAAAATGGAAGATCACATGGCTTTTAGGGGGCTTTTGTCATCTGTCCGCCGGGGGACTTGGCAAGAGCACTAAACAGGGTAAGAAATTTCAATGAAAAGTTAAATTAGAAAAGAAACAGAAAGAAAAAAGTGAGGGAGAGAGAGCGAGAGAGAGAAAAGAACCGGCGTCTGGAATGGGCATGAAAACATGGGGTTCATTCCATGCCCCTTTTCTTATACATTTACGAGCTCAATCGACCTTTCCATTGTTTTCAGATTCCTCCCTCCCTCTCTGACAGTTTGTTTCTCACTTGTTCCACATTCCATCCCCAAACTTTCTTTCATGTTGTGACTCATTACCGAATTAACAGGCTGCTCTGGTGGTTGCCCCTGGCGCTGGCCTTCTTCTCGCCAACCTGTCCCATGTGGAGGGGTGGAGCACAGGATGGAAGGGTGTAGCGAGGGAGGGAAGAATGGGAAGACGGGACTGGCAGAACGACACATTCTGATGTCCAGGGATGGGCCTGCCATCCCGCCTTGAACAGGGCCTGGTAATTGGGAGCATGATAACAAAAACACATGGTGATGGCACCAGCCACCCCAGCATCTAATCTGCAGATAATTCGAGAAGATTCAAGAGCAGACCCCCCCACCCTGCGAAGACCCCCATGCCTCCACCGGACCGGGCTGGGCTGAACCACATCAGGCCAGTTAATGGGCTAGCCAAAGCACTGGCATGCAGGGCTGGAAGCGTGGTGGAAGACGGTAATGAAGACGTGCTCAGTCTGATGTCTGTCCTCTCTCCTCTTTATCAGATACAAGGACAGAGAGGGGGGGTGGTGGGAGTAAGCCAGATAGAGAAGGTAAAAAAATAGATCTCTATCCCCCTCTATCTCTATCTCTCCCAACACCAAAGCTGTGGATTTTGTGAATGCCCCTACCGACACGAGCCAATCGTCAGAGCCAAAACAGGCTAGCGTGTTCATTAGCGCTTGGAGGCATATACAGCAGACCCACACTTATGACATACAGCACTGCTGTTCCCCTTCTGGAACAACACACCATCCAAAAACAATACAGACGTTCCACAATGATTAACACACTGAAATTTACACTACATGGGAGAAAAGTTAAATATGCCCACTTCGACAACAACCAAACCAATACTAAACTAGTTTAACATTCATTCCAACATATTCTATTCAAATCTGACAAATTTTGGCCAGATTAATCTCATCCCCCATCTAGGTTAGATGCCACTACTAACATCTCGCTTTGTTCTAAAGCAGTTTGTAACTATTAAATCATACTTTTGCTTCAGAAAGACTCAAAGTGACTGTAATAATGTATATATTCTTCCAAGTCCAGTCATAGAAAGCCAGTGAGTTCATAGAACATTTTTTTTGCCATCAAAATGTTGCGTATTATTGCTGCTAGAGAAGCTTAATATTTTCTGACAAAGGTTTAATTTCAGAACTTCAGCTAAAATGTAATCTAAAATGTGGGGACAATGTTATCAGCGATCACAGACATCAACATTGTAATGCTGATAGCCTCAAGCTATGCTAATTAACATAGTAATGGCCCTTAGAAAGCGTAAACATATTTTGACACATATATAAACAAGGTACAGTTCGTACAAGGCTGTATTAAAAAGTCCAAACAAACCAAAAACTCCAAAGACATAGGTTGTGAATATTTAAACAAGACATTAGAACCCATTGAACTGACTTAACATCTATATCTCACAGCAAAGGTTTTATTTATGTCAAATTGAATATGTGCCTACCATGACTAAGAGCCAAAGTAATCTTGGATTACAACTACAAATACACAAACTAAGTAATAGTACATTAAAATAAAAAGTAACAGTACATTATACAAACTATAATAATGCAAATAAAAACTCAAGACTTGAAAATTATTTATACATATTTTTTTCCGTCCATACCAAAGTCTGTAAGGGCAATTCACTTGCACACTAAATCTTTAATCGATGTTCCACAAGTCAGTCAGAAAAGTCAGAGTTTAAAGAAAGTAACCGATTCCCTACAAGTGAATTTTATGGGCACTTGTAAATACGACCATTCTGACATGATGGAACATAGGGAAAGCAAAATGGAAGAATAGTGGTCTAATTAAACCTGTGTCTTATTTCACCTAGTCACATTCCACATCCCTGACCTCTCACCCCTCCTCTACCCCCTCCACCTTTGAGCCTGGCCCCCTGCCCAAATCCTCCACCTTTTCAGCAGCCCCCCTGCCCAGCTCACAGCCCCTTACCCCTGGCCCTCTGCCCACAGCCCGGGGCAGGAGAGACACACTGTAGGGGGCAGAAAAACAACTTCCACCCCGTGCTCCCACTGGGCAACCCAGCACGCCGGCCAGACAGGCCTGAAGCAAGAGCCAGGGGAAAACAACTTGCAGATAAACCCAGAGTATAGGACTACAGGAGTTTTTACTAGCGGTTCATCTTAATTCTCTTCCATCATCTCTTCCGTTTCTTTTTCTGTGCTTCTCACAGAGACCTCCCTCTTCCATATCTTCCTTCCTTCCTCTCTCCCCTAGGCAACAGGGCCGTCATAACCAAATACAACAGAGGACAAAGCTATGTTGCTAAGAGGGTAGGAAAGAGTGGAAGAGTGAGGACAAGAAAGGAATGAGGGAGAGAACGAGAAGAGAAGGGAGGGGGACGGCACACAGGAACTGACCACATGGCCTGCAGTCCACTGGGAGCGCAGTCTCTGAGACCAAACACCTGTTTATCGATACTAAAATACACACATACACACACATAAGCAAACCGACTCCTGTATTCCCCCCAACTGCTCTGCAATGTTCCTTTGGGTTTCTATGCTGACACACTCTCTGCCTCAGCCGTAACCCACCGCCGCTCAAGGGAGACAGTCTGTCAGGGGCCTGGTCCTAGTGGACACACAAACACGCACATACACACAAACTCATGTTTGCCGTCCCTAACGGTCTCTGCTCCATCAAGCTGACACTCTCCAGTCTGTGCTCGTAGGACCCCTGGCATTGCTCTCGGTACCCTACAGGGGGCTCCAGGGACACAGTCTGTTAGGGGTCTTTTCCTAAAGGACACAAACAAGCAAACATGCCAAGGTGATGTCATCATGTAGCCAGTCTGTCAGGGACCATAATCCTGGAGGAGAACCATGTATTTACACTCATATGTACCCTTGCACACACACACACACACATATGCGTACTGCAGTGATGTCACAGGACGGACTGTCTGTCAGGGGCCGGAATCCTGGAGGACACACACTCTTGCTGCCCACAGCCCATATGGAGTTGTTGGCGCCCATAAGCGTCCGAGCAGCCGGACTCATTCCCAGGGCAGAAGGTGAGGAGCAGGGGGTAGGGAAGGCAAGGACAGCTGACAGCCTGCTCCCCATCTCCCCCTCTAGCGACCCCCAGGTGAGGAAGAGAAATGGAACACCTTCTGGAGGCTGACCACTCACTCACCTCTAGAGACCACAGAGTGCTGTACAGATGGGTGCAGTGCTACTTGCTAACATGACAACAAGAGAGACTGGAGAGAGGATAGGAAATGATGGGCAGAAGACATGAGCAGAACTCGAACACCAATGTGACACCACAGGCCTGGGCAAAAATGTAGATGATTTTCCAATTAATGGAGAACAATCTTGATAGCAATTCTTAAAGGGATACTCCCACTTTTTTTTTTTGGAAATAGGCTCATTTTACAACTCCCCCAGAGTTAAACAGTTGAGTTTTACCGTTTTCGAATCCATTCAGCCGATTTCCTGATATTTAGAAGAATATCAGTTACCAGACCATTTCTGGTCTCATTGACTTCCATAGTAGGAAAAAATATATACTATGGAAGTCAATGAGACCAGAAACTGTCTGTTTACTGATATTCTTCTAAATATTAGAAAATCGGCTGAATACATTCGGAAACGGTAAAACCCAACTGTTTAACTCTGTGGGAGTGGTAAAATAAGCCTATTTAAAAAAAAAAGTGGAGTATCCCTTTAAGATCTCATGTAAAAGAAAGTCATATGTAAGAAAAGTAGATAAATATACACAAATAAAATAAAATTAATCTCAATCTAATTAAAATCTAAACAAGATCTCATTCCTAACTGAATAGAAGGTTTTTTTAAGAATGGCATGAATCAAATCAGGAACTCTATGTTGACACCCAGCACTAGTCAGGTCATAAACCCCCCAAAATAGGGGGTTATGACACATTATATCCTTAAAAGGGGGTGACCATGAGTAGTACCCTTATGAATCCAAACATGACAGATCATAAACCCTATAGTCTAAGTAAACATCAAGAACACCATTTGGGAAAGGGCCTTTGACCTTTGGTAATACATGTTCTGTGGGACAACAGAAGTCCATACCATATCGTACTATAGCACTTTGTTTGTCTTTACAAACTATGGGGCAACATTATTTTCCAATGGTAATTAAGAACATACCACAGATGTTGACGATAAAGCTTGCCTTCTATTTAACCTGAAACACTCCTTTAAACACTAACCAGACACAGATGAAATCACTTCTAAACAAACCATTTCTGCAGTAGATAAAGTTGCAGTAAACCCAATTAAAAGCCTTCAGCCATTAATAATGTTTAGATGCAGAAAAGCCAATGGCATTTTCAGCAAGGATGATTTACACGCTAAGCATTTTTAGGGGCACAAAGGTGAAACGCAAGTACTCGGTGTGTGCGCCTGATGGAGAGAGAGAAGGTGAGATGGAGGAGAGATAAAGACTGAGGGAGAGGTTGCGTGACGACAGGGGCACTGGCAGTGGTTAAGCTCCGTTTGACTCTTGTGTTGCTCAGTCTGCGCGAGCGGCGGGGGCCCGCACTGTTAAACAGCTGCAGATTAATTACATGTGAAGTGTACCAAAACAAGCCTCTTCACAACTCCAGCATCAGAGATGAGACGTTTGGCTTCTGCTGCTTTCTTTTCTCTCTTTTGATTTTTATTCTTCAAAGTTTGGCTCCCTTTACTATACTTTCCACATTTTGATAAACATAAACCTTGTGATGTCACTAAATGTTCGAGAAAGTATGTTCTATTTGGCTAGTCATTTTAAAATGATGAACATTACCTGACTTTTTATACAACAACAACAAGAGTAGCTGTAAGTGTGGAAAACGCAACGGAAAATTGTGCCTCTGCTCATGAACATTACTGTAACTCGTTTTACAAATTCTTACAGAAACCTTGATCAAAAATATAGTAAAACAGTAATATTATGAAATATTATAAAAAAATAAAATCTCTGTTTATGTTAATGTATTTATTTTTTAAATGTATTTAAAATTTGAGATGGTAAAGCTGAAGTTTCAGCAGCCATTACCTCAGCCTTCAATGTCACATGATCCTTCAGTTGTGAAACATTTCTAATTATTTACTTTTATAACATTACAAGTCTCACTTTGATCAATGCATCCTCGCTGAACAAAAGTGTCATTAACATCTTAATTTAAATCCTAGAATCTTTCTGACTAAACTTTTGAACAGTAGCATAGTTCATTATATGAAAATAAAGTATATTTGGATGCAGTTCCAGGCAATCTGTGCGCTTTACATGCACACGGTCTCAAATGAAAAAAAAAAAAAAAAACAAGCAAACAATTTGATGTCTCTATCAGTCGCTCGTTGTGTCTTCTGTCTGGTAGTCATGTATGTCACAAGTTTTACTGGTTGGGAGTGTACAGTGAGTGCAGTCAGGTTCCCACTGTGTACCTAGTCAATGGGAAGCAGCTGCCTGCCTAGCCATGCAGGAAAGCGGTGCTAAACAAGCACTTTGTTTCCTTCTAGAGTCTCACACACACAAACATCTACCTCACATAACCTGGAACATGACCCTCCGTCACTAAAATGTGCACATTTGTGTGTGTGTGTTTGTGTGAGAGAGCATGTGCATAACAGATGGGAAAGAAGAGAGAGAGAAGGTGAATGTGTTTAAATGTGTCCCTGATCGTTTCTTCCATCACTTACTGTACCCGTCTGTATGTCTTTCTCTCTATGATCTGTGCTCGGAGGCAGACAGGCCTCTAAACTGATCACACACTGTATTCTGCCTCTTGGCTCTCTTTGATCAAACTGATGCAGAAAAGGGTTTTGGTTAAAGCTCACCTGCCCCCTGTTAACACAAAGTAAACCTTTAAAGGGATAGTCCACCGTTTTTTTCATATTAAACTATGTTATTCCCTTAACTAAAAGGAGTTACCTCTCTCCTCTCAGTGCGTGCACTCAATCACGAGACACTTTGATCGCTTTAACCTCAGCATATCATCACAACATACATTCAACAAGTATGGGCACATGTTTTTTTTAGGGGCACTAAAGGAAGTCCTAGCCCAATTTGTACTGTGCTTCCACATATACACACACATATTTTAAATTTTTTTTAAATATACTTTCATTTATAAATGTGCATTCAAAAGCCCTATTTGGACAGAGCTAGTTTTCACGGAGGATGTTGGAGAAATTCATGTGTCACAGGCAGGAGTACTTTGTGAATTTAATCCTATCTGAATCTGCCATGTCTGTTTTTCTCACACAACCTCAGCAAAAATTAGTGCGAATTACCAACTTTTTTTTGTAAAATCAACAGTATTCTGACAAATCTAATCCTGTCCGAATGCGAATGTCTGTGAATGCTAATGTATTTTGCTAAAGCTTCTCATGTGTTTTTTTTTTGTCCTACCTGAGCAACCGTTTGAACACCAGTCTTTCACATGGATGGTATCTGATGAAAAAGTTAAAATTATGAAATTAATGAACCGAGCCAAATCGAGGAAATTGCGAAGACTGCATTTTAATATTAGTGAGAGATGTCTCTAATCACTTATGTGGGATTATTATAAACAGCCACTTACATAAACTCATGTGAAGTTTTAAATAGGGTTTTAATAATAAATTAAAGTTTTTAATATGATTAAGTAATTAATTTTTTAAAAATATATACGCCATATGTGATGCACACAAACACATTAGAACTTCTGTCATGCCCACATCAAGAAAACACACTCCCACCTCTGTAATAAACACAGAGATGTTAGTCCCATCCGAATCGGTACATAAAATCACTTCGGGTGATAAAAACTGTAAGTCAAACATTGATTATAAAACTAGCCCCGGCGGAATAGGGTTAGTCTACTTGCCTCAAATCTTTAGTGTGTCTTTTGACTGTCTTAAAATTGTGGTCTAGTGAACATGCTTGATACAAACTATATGTGGCAATAATTTCTTTATTCCATCTGAAAGAAGTAAAAGCTAAAAAACAATCTGCCGCGTCCCGTCACTGACACTGAGACAGTGTATATGAAGAGGTTCTGCTGTCTAACATGTCTATCTCTGACCACCCCTCTTTTCCCTGAACTCAATCAGCCAAACCTCATTGTTAAAAATAGTCGATGTGCCTGCAGGCTCCTGCGCTACAGGAGGAGGCTAATGGAGAATGCTTCATGCTAACTACAATGAGAGCTCACACTGCCATCCACGCCATTAAAATTAGCGTTATTTACGCAAAAGGGTTTGAATGATTAGCTGTTAGCACACCGCCCAAATTCAGTGTAAAAATGGGTGTGACAGTAATAGCCATCACTCTTAGCTTCTTAGCTTAGCATATAATGGTCTCTGGGGCATGACAGGCTAAGCACCGTATTTCTGATGAGTGTTTAATCCACCTCAAGCCTTCAAACAAGTGCTCCCAGCTGACAAGTTGATGTTACAGTAATCCACTTACATCTGTACAAACTCACAGTGCAAGAGATGACCACTGGAGCAGTGTAGGACACTGAAGAGATAGGGCTAAATCTAAGAGAATCCAAAGCATTGTTTTATTCATAGGCCAAAAGAGAGACAGGAAAGTTCATGGAGAAAAAGAGGGAGCAGGATCGCAGGCTGGATCACGGACAGGTCTGTGTGTCACAGGCACAAGAGCTGTTCACTGTGTCATGATTTTAACCAGGAAGTGCATTTATTTAGAGCACTGTTTCTCACTCATGAGCTGAGTCAGGTGTATTTGATTAGGAAGAGAGGTAAAATGTGCAGAATTGGAGGTTATCCAGGACCAGGGTTGGGATACACTGGTGGTCGGACGTGTTTATCGCCCCCTACAGTCAAGTGAGGGGAAAACAAGTATGCTGGTAAAGGTTAAAGTAGTATAAGTGTATCCTTAACTACAGTACATGTTCTTATATGAACAACTAGTCAGTAAAGATACTGATTTACACTTATATTACCATTCAAAAGTTTAGGGTCAGTAAGATTTTTTAAAAAAAATAAATAATTAATACTTTTATTCAGCAAGGATGCATTAAATTGATAAAAGGTTACAGTAAAGACTTTTACATAATAAAAACCAGAGTAAAGGCTGCTGAAAATTCAGGTTTGCCATCACAGTTGTTCTAATATTTTGAAAAGTAATAATATTTCACAAGATTACTGATTTTACTGTATTTGTGATCACGCAAATGCAGCCTCTGTGAGCATAAGAGGCTTTTGGGCAATTTAAGTACAGGAATGCAGTGAGTTCAATAACTGAAAGATTCAACTGACTGATTCATACTAAGTTTGTGAACGATTTATTAAAAGAACAGGTTCATACGAGTCATTCGTTCTTGAATCTGACTACACTAATAGCGCTGTTTGTTTTTAAGTGCAGTAATAAAAGTCAAAGCAATAGAAAGGTTTGTTTTCTTGCCATTATTTTGCAGTACTCTCTGTGTATTTCATCACATTCAATTCAGACATCAAAATCCCAACATGAGCTAATGCATAGTATTGCACTTCAATATCTTAGCTATAGGAGGACTATGGAGCTGAGAGTGGGGGGTTAAGGCTGGGGTCCTCATGAGGCTGCAGGGCCCAGGGGACCTTCCACACAGGCGGCAGAGAGAGGCGGGTACCTGCTGCCCACACTGCCACAGTGGGAGCCATCAGCACCTCATGGGACCACCAGAACTGAGAGGAACACCTGGACCTGCCATTAGTCACACAGACTGTGAGAGCAGACAGACGGTAAACTGGAGATCCAGAGAGAAAGACATCACATACACATATGCATACAACCATACACACAGAAAAACTACACACACAAACACATGTTAATGTACAAACAGTTGAGTAAACACGCAGAACCGCGCATATAGCATCCACACACAAAAAATTTGACAGACACAGCACCCACCCATGTGAGTTAATGAAAAGGTGTCATGAATATTAAGAGGAATAAAAATACAGGGCAGCAGCACTATAAAAAAACACACTAAAACGCAAGTTCATGCGCTCAGATAGCCTACACACACGCTGGGAGACAGGGTGAAGGAGACACCTGGACGGCAATGTGGTGAATAAGGACAGGATAATTACTGTGGTATTAAACGGTGCACTCCCCAGGGTGACACCAGAGCACCCAGCCGGGGTTCAAGGACGCAGAGAGAGCTGCACCTCACCACTGTCATTACAGCAGCATGCACAGTCTATCTCTGCCTGTCTGCTGCTCAACCTCTCTTTCTATCTCTCTCGCACACTCAAATACAACACATATAAACACAAACAGCTGCACCTCACCACTGTCATTACTGCACGGCCTTTGACAGTCTCTCTCTCTCGCTTCTCTCACACACAATCACTTTCGGCGCATGTAAACTAAGCTTTGTTTTAGTAGAAAACCTGTAGTATTGTCGAATTACCATGCTTTCCACCCTCATATCTCCGTGGAAACGAGAGATTTATGTATTTTTTGTCTGAAAAAAACCTCTGATGACGCAAAAATTGTCATTTTGCATCATCGGAGGATTTTTTGGCCAGAGGTTAAAGACTACAGTCAGTAGTAGGGGCTGTTCCGCATGTTTCCAACTCGCCCATAGAGGGTGGGATCTCACTCACAGAATGTACACAGTGTCAGCCATCTTTTTTTGAAGCTAAGCTAGCAGACTATTTTTCTGTGGAGAAAGCTGAGTAGTAGGGATTAGCATCCTCTTTTTCCCGGACATGTCCTGCCGTCGATGTCCGGGATTCAGTTTTTGCTTTCTGCAGTCGCCATTCATTGTTTACATGTACAGCTTTTATTTCAATCTAACTGAATTCATTCCGATTGGTGAATCTGAATGTTCACCAACCTGCCCACCACAATCAACATAATGAATGGCGACTGTAGAACGCAAAAGCCGAATCCTGGACATTTTGCGGAATCTCGAAACACATTTTCAGGAATGAAGGAATGAAAGGAAGGAATGAAAAACAGAGATAAATATTCACATTTTTTTATACCATAAAAGATTACGTTGAGAGCCAAAAATTAAAAAAAAAACAATCATTAATTCAGAATCTGTCATTATTCATATATTTTGTTATTTAGTCACTGAAAATCGCTCAAGTTACTTTCACAATTCTGCATATTAAAATGTTGGCGTTAAAAAATGGGTTATGAGATAACACTGGCATTTTGCGCTGATGTCAAATCTGGTGTGCCAGAATTTTTATTTTCATTAATTCACTCAAAATCTTTCATTTCATCATAGCTCTCATGGAAAGTTTCAGTGAATAATGACTTTTCAAAACTTGTTGTTTTACACTAAAATTATTATATGGTTTAAGAAAACATAATATGCGTCATATGTAGCACTTTTAGAGTATTTTATTGTGTTGTGCTTTTTTGGACTTTGACAGCATCCATTCTTACACATTGTTGTATGAAAAAAAATAGTTTGGATATCTTGACTAACATTTCTTTTTCCATTTCACAGAAGAAAGTAAGTCGTAGGGGTTTGGAACTCCACCAGGGTAGGTAAATAATGACAAAATTAAATTTTTTTGGCTGAACTATTTACTTAACCGCTGTCATTTATCAGCATACCAACAGAGAGGGAGAAAGAGAGAATCATCAATCAAAAAACAAGAAAAATCACACGCACAAACAAAATCTTTCAACAAGCAAACAGCAAAGTCATTACAGATCACCTGTCTATGATCTGTTAACAAAAGCTGATCACTGGACCATACCCACACCCGCTCTGAAATGATGTGAGCCTTCTTAGAAACTCGCACTGGCCCTTTATTGTTGATGGAGCGCTATGTAGTATGGCAATTAGCCCAAAAGAATAGCTCCACCGAATAGCAAATCAACTCAACATTATGCTAACAATGCTATTACTTTACAAACAAACACAACCCCCACGTCCATGCATGCGGGAAGCTATGGATCAGCGCCCGGCGGGACATGCGCTAAACAACGGACAATGCGCGACCGCCAACAGGTGAGGACCGCTTATTCCCTTTGAATGGTTTTCATCAGTGGATTATTATTTTTGTTAAACCTATGCACTCCCTGAGACTCTCTCCTACACACACAACGGCAAGATCACACATTAAACTAAAACACGCATCTCGTTTCTTCACTGCGAAAAGAGGACGCCAGGACGACCCAAATAGTGGCCAGCCATTAGCTTTGTGAGTTTATTTGATTTTTAACTCCGGGACAGAGCGGGGGGAAAAAGAGCACATTGCCTTTAATCAAGGTCACGAGGACCATAAAAACACAAAATAAAATAGCGGGCAGGAAGAAAAAAAAATCTGCATCAAGTTCAATGTGGTTGTCAACAAAAAGGACCCAACTTTAAAACAAAATGGAGGGTGGCGAGAGAGAAAATTCTCTTTGTGTATTAAAGAGCTCAAACTGTCTCCATCAAAGGGGGCTCAGCTGGGGGAAAAGGAGCGGCAGAGAAAAGAAAGGGAGGACGAGACAAAGGTACAGCGAGTGGGAAAAAAAATCTGCCCGACATGAAACAGATCAAAGGCTGCGGTCGGGAGAAAGGGAAGCCAGGGGGTCCAGTAATTACGGCCTACATCCGCTAAAACATGGGGAGATGGAAAGAGAGGATGGAGGCAATGAGAAAACTTCTCCAATCCATTGGCTCCTGGGGTTGCCTTTGCACTAGTCCTTCACACACACACTCTAACCCCTACCAGGACGCACAAACGCTGCCAGATCCTGTCCTCGCCCTCCCCCTCTGCAGGCAAGGCCCCACCCCATGCGGGAAGCCCCCTTGCTGGCCCATGGGGGGGATAGCTGTCCACTGTGAGTGAACGACTTGGAAAAAAACAACAAGAAAAACTTTTTGTTGGAACTTCTGGCATCGCCCCAGGGGCTGTTCTCTGGGAGGGAGAAGCAAGCTGACCTCCAGACAGACGTGCATTCAAACATACAATGTGTAAAAACATTCACACATATGTAAAATACATAAAATGCACATGCAAACATGAATACAAATGTCTGCATATATATGTGTGTGTGTGAATAAAAAAGCCTGCTCATACACACAGTCAAAATGAGGCACACAGTGTGGTAGAGGGCAGTGTGACGGCGCGCAGTAGATCAATGGCGACCACTAGCTGCTCAGACTCCACAGCATAAAAAAGGATTGCAGTGGGACTAACAGTAAAAGTGTAGCCCCATCCTCACATCAAATGCGGTCCCGCCACCACTTTTTAATAAACGTGGGTGAACAGAAACATGAAAATGGCTTCAACAATGATCTGGCTTTCATGTATGCCCTCTGTCATTCTACCCTATCCTATGGAAGAGCTTCAGGGATGTATGTTGCCTTCATCAATGGCACACTATCAAACTCAACCACTGGAAAGTTGTAGGTTTAATAATTAAAATCACTTAGCCTATAAACTAAAGTTATACATTTTTAAAGCAAACGTGATGAGAAAAGTCCCTGCCATGATGCTGGGATGGTCTATGTTGGGTACTCAAGGGTGGTTGTGTGGTAGTCCAAGTCAAAAAAGAGATAAAGTCCCTTCTTCAATACAAGTCTCAGGTTTTTATCCTCCACTAAGGCACAAAAACCATACAAAGCTCAATAAAAAGGATGACCCACTGGCCCAAGAGTTTAGGGCTAGTTGACAAGATATTTGTCCTATTGGGTTTCTTAGTGCTGTGTTGCCACGTAAACATATATATATGGTTTAAGCCACCATTAGATGTTGTTTTAGCAATAGTATAATGACGATATATAATTATTGTTCAGTCTCTTTATTAGAATATAACCAGAACATACAAGAAATGTGTATGCAGTATAAAAAAACAGAACAAATCTGGGAGGAAAAACAGCTTCTTTAGACTAAAGTGGCAAGTATTTAGTAATTAGTTGATCCTAATTAATTTTGTGAAAATTCCTGTAAAAAAAGTGAAAAAAGTAAAAATTATTTTTTATGTATTTAATGAAAAATCTAAAATATTTTTTCATTTATTTAAAAAAATAATGATATTTTTATGAAAAATGTAATGAAATTGTTTTATATAAAAATGACACATTGACTAAAATCGATTGATCATTCTTTTGTGGTGAATCCAGGGAAAATGTTGGTAAAGAAAGGAAAAACAAATATTGAGTTCGAAAGAAGTTCAAGTAGTTCAAGGTCAAGTTATGCACCAAAGTTTACAAATATAAGGTTAGGGGGGGGTGTTTGAATATATATATGAGCAATAATAATAGTTAAAGCCCTAATACACACTGTGTTACTAGTTAAAAATAAAGACTGTGTAACTGATGTAGAATGTGTAACTGATGACAAGGATGTTGCTACACACATTTGAATGAATAGAAAGAGAAACCAGTAAGTGAGTTTGGAAGTGAAAAGACACATAGGCCTTTATAATTTCCTAATGTTTTACCTGTTTACCTAACCTGTATCTCACTATTTTCTTGTTCTCTCTTCCCACCACACACAGGCAAAAGCACACAGCCAATATGGAAGGGTGCGCTTTCTGCCGCACAAGCTTGCACACATGCCCCAAAATTAAATTAAAATGAAAAAAAAAATTAAATTAAATCAAACCCCCAAGTGTTTTATTACTTACTTGTGTTTCCAGCCATTAAGAGAGTGCATTACTAAAATATGAATAATTAAGGACATATGGGTATTATTACGTCGGAGGGAAAAAAACAATCGCTCGTGCCTTATTTCATTTGGAAGAAACGTTGTTATCTCTGGAAAGTGGCTCTGATGTGTCTGAGGCGTGAAATGGGAGAAATACATGGGGTCGGTCTATATCGGGACACAAGTAACGCCACCATTTCGCCGTCCACACTAAACTTTCTTCTCTTCATGACTGTTGCCGAGTTCATTTCTAGCTCTACAAAAGTTCTGAAATGCCCCATTTAGGATTTTTCATTGATTGCAGATTGTCCAAAATTAGATTTAACACTTGGCTGTGGCTTTCCGCACAAATAGTGGAACAACTTCTTGTCTATGCACGATTGGATCATTATATAGCCCAGCCAAGCCTCTCTGACATCCACATATCGCAATTTTCGAACTCTGGGGGAATGATGCTGCCTCGTCTACATCAAGAAGTTTATCCGTTCTGACCCAAACCGGTGGTGGAAGCTCTCCATCATAAGATAATCAAATCAAAATCACTATTGATTCTTCTGCTATTCCACAAGACACTTGGGCATCCAACAAATCAGAGCAGAAGATGCAAGGAGGAAAAAAAGAAAGAAAAAGAAAGAAAGGAAAGAAGGCAATGGAAAGACACCAAAGCAAAATCTGCAAACGTATTCATAAACAAAAAAGTACATAATAAAAAATACATTATTAAATAAGGAGCACGCCAAGAAGCTAGGATACGATGCTTACCAGCAGGACACATGGTGCCAGTACACAGTGTTCATCACAATCCCAAACCAACACACACAACCACACTTTTTCAGCATGCTTGTGGATTATTAGTCGCCTCCGATCCGTACCGACCTGTTATCAGCCCCTCACCAGTAAACCCAAAGCCCCCCACAGCTGGCAGAGCCTCCCAATGCTCACTCTCTCACTCCCTCTCCTCCAAACCCCCACTTCACTTTATCTAGGCTTTCGCAGGCCGCACGCTTTTGCAGCAGACCGGGGGGTAAGCAGTCTCTAAGTTTCCCTCTCTTTCTCTTAGTCTCCCCACCCAGCAGCAGCGGCGTCAACAGCAGTCCCGGTCTGCCCTGGGAACGGAGTGTGGAAACAAGCCCGCATTGCTGTGCAGTGTCCTGGGGGAGTTCATTACTTGAGCAGGGCGCTCCCACCAGCCAGCCAGAGAGCAGGTCCGCCATGGCCCTACTGCGCTCCACTGGAGCCGCTCTCATTAAACAGAGAGAAAGAGAGAAAGAAAGAGAGTGAATGAAAGAAAGAAAAAAAAATGGCGAGACACCAAGGCTAATAACGTGACGAGTTTTGTTTTTTTCTTGTAGGGTCGTGTGCGTTGCATTTATCGTCTTTTCCGAGGTGGAGTTTGTGACTGTGACACCACCCACTCCCAGGTCTGGTTACTTATTCAGCAGCGAGTTTCCTATCCTCCCCAGAAATGAGAAACAGGTTTAAATATTTTACAAAGGCAGGGTGGATAGCGAAGGCTCTGAGGAAGGATTCTCCAGATCTTTAACCCCATAAGAGGGCCGTCTCCTTCGAACACTCAACCCCCATCACGCACTTCTCTTTCTCGGTTTCTCCCGGGAAGCTCCACTGTCACTAGCCTCGACAAAACAATACACACCTACCGGGCTAATTCTACTGAAAGAAGGGGGGGAAAAACAACATGCATGCCCTTCCTCATCCGATATTACGCTCTAAATCTAGACTTGTTCTGTTCATTCTCCTACTATCCATCCATCTCTCACTCCCTCGCGGTCTCAGGCGCCCCCCCTTGCGACCCTGCCAAGATGCGAAGGATTCCAATCAGGCACTTAGCTGGATGGCTATTTCCAGGGACAAAGGACATGGAGAGGAGCAGGACTGGAGGGGAGGGGGAAAACGAGGGGGAACAAAGACTGCTCCCGGCACCCAGGGGAGCAACCAGCCACTGACGTCACCGTGTACGAGTGCGTGTGTGTGCGAGAGAGATAGAAGGAGGCCGTAATGGGTGTTTGAGAGCCTGCCTGAGGCTGGCAGAGGTCCCCAAGGGGGGCTGTCCTCATGGGAAGATAGGAAAAGAGGTTCTCTATCATTTGTGGACACTTACCGAGTGAGGGCCGTGTGCAAACTATCAACTGTGATATAATGTAACTACGAAAATGAATGAATTCATGTGAGATGTGAATATCATAAGTCATAAGAGATGTAATCTTGACAAGAGTCTGGCCCGAGTTCCGTGGTACTACTAAACAAACTGTGATAGGACACTTAAACAGATAATTTGAAGTTCTGTTCCAAAACCTAGCGGGTTACCTAAACAATCACTGGAGAGAAACAAATTGTTATTGATAAACTGTAATTGTGATTTGTGACTGAACAATTTAGTTCGAACGGATTTTGTGTATTAAAATAAAAACAACTCTTTTAGTGATTTATGAAGACAGTAAACTACATTTCCTATCATTCTCTGTGATAAAATAGATAGATGATACAGTACAAGAATGTCAAAAATAAAATCACATACCTAATGTGTATCCTTTGCTATTTGTTATGAAGCATTAGTGCTAAAAAAGTGTCTTGTATTTGTCCAAAAGTTAAAAGAGTGAGAGAATTTTGATTTATTACAACCCAAATCGTAGTACAAGATGGTGGACGAGTGTAGAGAATTAATGACAATTAAGATGATGATTATAAATACACTGCTCTATTCAGAAAAGTAAATGATAAACTGGTTTAAATTAAAATAATAAAAATAAACTATGTGCACAGTGTATTTTGTGCTTTTTAGAGAATTCCATGTTGTTGTTTTTTTTATAAACCATAAAGCACAAATCTCACCAAAATAATTTCAATGGTCAACTCAATTATGCAGACAACAAAAGAAAAAAAGAATCATGAACGGATTTGATTGTGATAAACAGTTTGCAATCTATCAGGATGGATGTGCTCCAACCAAGGTTATGGTTAGTATTTGTTTGTAGGCTATCACCATAGTGATTTGTCCAAAAAAACAAAAAAAAAACCCTTTACAATTTGCCATTGGACATAAAAATATAGTGCCGAAGTTATGACATCACTCTGTAGGCCAAAACGCGGAAGCGAGTTAGCATTTAGCACTCCCAGTTCCCTCGCTCTAAAATCTATGGGATTTTTGAATGGGTTTTTGCTAAATCGCCTGAAATAAGGTCTGTGGTGAACAAAGCCTCTAATTATTTTCACGTTTTAATCATGACATTGAACACACAGTTATAACCTGCTTGTGCTTTTTTAAACTTTATTTTGTCTGCTTGTGTTTTTTAAAAACTTTATATAGGCTTCAAAACGTATACATTTTGGATTAACTTGTAAAGATTATCTTGATAGACAAAACGTGTAAGGGTCACAACTCTTTTTTAAACACATCTTATTTTTTGCGATTTTCCAAAAGTCTACGGGGAATATGCATAGCTTTTTGATCGAGGGAATCCATGCGCCGCTAGCTTCCGAGTTGTCCTACAAAGTGACGTCATCACTTCGGCGCTCTATTAGGCTTAGAGCATTAGCTTAGCAATATGTTAGCATCACACTCTACCACTCTACTTCTTCAAATTGCTGCCTACAGTCACTAATGAGGGTCCATTACAGATGTAGACAGCAACTACTAGCTTATGGAACAGACCTGTAAAGACATTAATACGAACACCAATTTAAAAGCAACTTATAGGCATGTATTTGTCCATCTCAACTGGCGCGCGTAAGTCTGCGTGCTGAATCAGTGAGTGTGTGTCAATAAGGGCGAGTGTGTGAGCATGTACGCTGGCGGCCGTGGTTAATGGACTCTGGTCTGTCTACAGAGGGGGAAAGGCTGGGGCTCTTTGAAAAGAGTGTGGATTCAGACAGCCTTACCCATTTCTCTCCGTGCGTACGCCCCAGGGGCACTGCTTTTCCTGACATTTCACTTGACAAAGGCGAGCCACACCTGAGCGCAGGGTTAAAACTATTATAACAGCTCTCCCCCTGGCACACTGCCCTTTGGCTCCACTGCACCAAGTGTGTGTATGTATGTGAGAGCTTGTGTGTGCGCCATTTGGGCCCCTCGAGTGTGAGAATGTGAAAGAGTATGCGGGTCTAGGTTTATGTGTGCAAGAACCCAAGGTCTGCAGCTCCGGGGTGTGTTGACACAACCACGCCACCTGACCGCATCTTCATACTGTATGGTAACAATGCGGGCAACGGCACATATTGAGGGCCGGATCTGCAGGGGCCCACTCCACGCCCACATTCGGCCCACGCTAAGCTGGCTATAGGGAGCCAGTGAGGAGTGGAGGAGCACAGCTAGTAGCCACAAACCATAATGGAGAAGCCAGAGATTGAGAGAGCGAGGGAGTTGGGGGCAAATGGGCCGAACTCAACAGGAGGTGGGGAGTGAGTGAAAAGAAAATGAGAAAGGGAGAAAGGACACTGCAGGAGAGCTGGAGAGAGGGAGACATGGAGAAAGAGGGCAGTTTGGGTTATCCACCACAGGGTGAGAGACAGAAAGAGAAGGAGGGGGCAACAGGACTGAATTGGAGAGAACAGGCTGTTCCTCATTACCGCGGCTCCCCGCAAAGAACCTGGTGATGGCTCTATTCTCCAATGCCCGGGGTCACCGAGGTCACACCCACCAACCAGGGGTCACATTCTCACACAAAACACTAACTAAGACGCAAGGCGATCGACGGAAGACCGAAACACCTGACCTCTTCCGCCCACAGAGCCTCTGACAAAGACCTCGTCCCTCCGGAAAACCAACAAAGGGCGGCCATCTTAGAACGGACCTGCACACTCACACAATTGCTCAATGGGAGCAGACGCGGCCCTAACTGACTTTGGGGCTCAAAGTTGAGCAGTCAACATCCAGGGATGGAAAGTTTAATTCGTCTGCAGAAAATTCATTTTGAACTACTGCACTTCCTGAGGCGCGCACAGATCTTTATGTATGAGTGAGTAATATTTATGCATTAGAACATGCGTGTAATACAGAAAAAAAGAGAGACGATTTGAACCCTAAAACAGAAAGGACACGTGGCCAGAGCTTGCGCAAATAAGCCCAGGATGAATAATACATATCGGTGTGGATGAGCACCAAAAGAAATAGATTTGTAATTGTGTACTTTGATTATCTGTACATTTATTTGTCTGTACACACCCTTCGTATAGCCAATGAATACAAATGAGTGCGTTTGGTGGCAGGAATATTAACTCTCTCTCTCTCTCTCTCACTCTCTCTCTCCAACGAGCGGGAAAAAATTGTGTGTGGATATTCCAACAGATTTTGGCTTCTTCCTGGGCACACGCAGACAGACCAAATATTTACTCTCCCCTCTTCCGCCCGCCTGCTCAACACAGCAGCCGAGAGAGAAAGAGAGAGAGATAGACAGAGAGAGAGTTACATTTTTAATCTGCTGATTTTTTCCCTCCGAGAAGGCAAGCTGAATACAAGTACGCTGCCGCCAACACACACACGCTCCTTTTTTGTGTCCTTTGGCAAATTCTTTTATTTCGCTCTTGCGTGGAGCAGGAAAGAAAAAAAAACGAGAGAGGAGAGGATGGAAGGAAAAGGACGAGAAGAGAAGAGAAGAGAGAACGTCCCCACAGAGTTTTTCTCCCTTCCTGGTGCGAGCGCAGGCCCCCACAGAGTCCCTGTGTAATTTCCAGTCCCTCAGAATTCAGGTATTAATAAAGGCCCCATGGGGAACTGCACACAATATAACCCTACATTTTCAGGCATTATGAAAGGACGCCCCCAGGGGTCTTTGGCTCAAATTTCTGAAATGCAGGCATTGTAAAAAAGGCACCCCAGGGGAGTCCCCCCGCAATAGAAATCTGCTGAATTCAAAGCATTTTCGGAGTCCTGGTGGGAGCCATTACTCCCTCTGGAAGCGCTTTTTTTCCTCTCTCCTCTTTTTTTTCTTTCCCTTTCTTTTTTTTCTTTTTTTTACAAAACATGTGTTGCTGACATGTTGACAGATTGCTCAGTGAAGTGTTTAGGTGCATGCACAAACCGAGTCTCTACAGAGACAGAGCACTGCTCTCTCTGCCAGAGCGCCTCTCAACTCTCCCAAAACTGGTGCTATCCATATTTTATAAGAGGGGGAAGAGGAAAATCTAGGGCTAGGAGAGCAACCGAGGGGGGGTAAACACAAGATAAGTAGAGTCACGTATGGATGGAGGAGGAGAGGAAGCGAAAAAGAGACGCTGAAAGACAGCGATGGGGAAAGAGAAAAGGAGAGAGAAAAGAACTTCATCGTGAAAAATGAACCCTGTGATGAAAAATGACTTCCAGTGTGCTTTGAAACAACCCTCCTTCGTCTCACCCCCTCCCTTTCTCTCTCTCCCTGCATGCTGTGCCCCCTCCCCTCCCCTCAATCTCTCTCTCTCTCTCTCTTATGGAGGCAGGGCTCTTGCTCTCCCTGGAAAACCTGAGTTTACAACCAGCTGTGACTGCATTTGTATCTGTGCCAAAGGCTTAGTGGAGGAATCTTCAGGCCACCCTCTGGCTCTGAGAGAGAGAGAGAGAGAGAGAGAGAGAGAGAGAGAGAGAGAGAGAGAGAGAGAGAGAGAGAGAGAGAGAGAGAGAGAGAGAGGAGATGGAGGGGGTAAGGGAGGACCAACACACAAAGCAGCTCTCACTTTGAGGGAACACGAGTAGTCTGATTTGTCCAAACACACAGAAGCGAACACACGCGCTCCTCTGATATAGGTGGCGCAAATGCGCACAAAGCAAATGCAGCTGAAGACGAAGGTGGCGTGCTGTCCATTACCACAGACAACAATTTCAGATCATCTCACGATTTGTAAAAACGAAAAAGAAAGTTATGTCCTTACAATGGAAAACAATGAGGCAATACAGGGCGTGCTGCGAAGCTTAAACCTCTCCTCAGACAGCATTTCTGCTGACTTGACAATTAAACAATGATGTAACTGATTATGTTAAAAGCCATCCACTTCACAATCAGCTTATGAGCCATATAGATTTTGATTTTAAGCTCTAAAGTATTTTAATTCAACGTCTTTATTCAATTACAATCTCCTTCTAATGCAATGTCGTGTTTAAAAACTAGTTTGTGTGTGTGTATAAAATATATGTGAAATGATAGAATTATTAAATGCATTTTTAATGGTGCGGAGCCAATTTTTCCAGCTCAACTGAGACACACGAAAAGGCACGCGAAAAGGGCTCCAAGATTGGCTCCCAGTCGTTGGATAAAGGGCACCAGACTTACAGTACACTGTAAGTGTGAAATTGCGTTTTTATTCATTTTCACAAACCAAGTCAAAATTATTTTCCATGGCAATCAAGCTTAATTTAATAAATCTTATATGTTGCAATTAGCCCAAAAAATTCCTTCAACATACAAATGAATGCCCGGCCACATTTTTTTAAAACATGCGACTAAGAAACGAATGCCGATTTGTCCTTGCCCACTTTTTTTTTTCTTTCTGCACAGCAAGATCAAATTACAAACTACTCTTCTCTTTCTCAGTAGGATGAAGGGAGAGGAAAATGATCTGCAACTTTAATAAGAGTCTTGGCCTCCCTGGATTCAGCTGCTGTCGTGATGACAGGCAGCTGGGGGGGTCTTCGGTTGGCCAGGACAGATATACGGACAGATGGATGGAAGGATGGATATGAGGAAGAGGGATGTGTGTTCATGACGTGAAGCGCCCTGGGCGAGTGTGTGTTTAGTGAAAAAATGAAGGGGGTGACTGCTCTCTCAGGGGACCGAACCACCCCGAGGCCCGTCACGTACCCCCATTACACTTTAACTGCCTGCCAGACACACAACTCCCCACCTAGCACCCCAGCAGAGGAGAAGGCACACCGCTCTGTGTGTGTGAGAGTGTCTACAGAAGTAAATGAGTTGGTGTGCACTGAACGTAACAGACTTCAGCCCAAAGTACTGTATATTTCGGCTGTCCGCGGTCGCGGCGGTCTGCGCACTATCCGTGTGACGCAACTTCCGTCATCAGGAGTCATCACACTGTTGCACGCAGCACAATTTTTCTGTCCGCGTGGTCCAAGTACAAAAGCACATGTGCGAGTGACTTGAGAGCTTGAAAACAAAGTCCATTAGACGGTGCGCATGTACCAAACACATCTTTCCCCGCTCATGGCCAAAGGAGTATACTTTGAAAGGCTCGCGGCACGCAAAAAAATTAAGTATACCTGGGCCGGGAGATGCAGGAAAAAACGCATTCACAAAGTCCTGTGTTTATTTAAATATAAAATAATAATAATAATATAATATAATATAATAATAAGATACTTTATTTAAATGTTTATTAAATATACTATTTTTATATAATCAAATGCATAAAAACTCAATTGAATCAAGTGTAATAATGTTATTAATTTTAATTATTATTCCACTAGTATTAATAAACAAAATTCCAAATTACATGTAATAGATAGAAGTGCATAAAACTTAATAAAAAAAATCATTGTAAAAAATTAAATAATATAAAGTGAGTACTGACAAGTTTGCAGCTTAGAGTACACGTCACAGTCAAGGTTGTGACCTAGCGGTTAGCGCATACGCGGCCCATGCGAGTTTGAGTCCAGCTGGTGACATTTACTGACCCCATTCCCCCTTATTCTACCCATCACTCCATGTCCTTTCTTGACTACACCTATAAATAAAAGTGGCAAAAAGGCCAAAAAAAAAGAAGCCATTCGTCTTCCCGCCCTCTCTTTCTTTCTCAGAGCAGTGACAGAGAGAGTGTGAGCAGTGTAGAGCTATTTCTACTGACTACTAACCCCCCCCCCCCCCCCCCCCACCATCAACTCTCTCTCTCTCTCTCTACCAGCCTGTCTCTCTGGAGCGCTTGCCGTTCCCCTCAGTCTTCTGAAGGCGGGTTAATTAGCACTCGCCTCCTATTTGTATCTGACAGGTGGAGAGCCCGCCCCCCCAGCTGACTGACAGCTCTCTCGTTTACCCACACGGCTGCCTGCTTCACTCAACCATTCTCTGGCTTAGTCCCCGAAGTCTATCAGTCTTTCTCGTCCGCTCTACTTCAGGAAGACGTATCCTGACATTTATTTTCTATACAGATCAACATATGAACTGATCGAGTGAGAAATGGGTCAGAGGAGGAATTCTAATTTCAAGCTAGAAGAGCTCAGCTGCCATGCAGCGGTCACCTCTGTGTGTGTGTGTGTGTATCTGTGCCTCCTGCTCACCCCATCCTGCCACATGAGTTTAGGAAGCTCGCGAGGTGGTCAGCACCGCTATATACAACACATGGATAAGGTGGAGCGATAAAAGCTACACATATAGCAAAAACAAGGCCGAGAGGACACCTGAACGGGCCTACTGGTCCACATGCTGTGTAGAGTCTAAACTGGGCCTCTTTTTCGACTAAGTCAAACCCAGGAGGCTATAGGGCCTTCTGTTCCAGACTAGAGAGGGAGGGGTCAGCTGCACAATGCCACAGGGGACATGTGGAAAGGGGGCGAGAGGGAGAAAGAGAGAGCAAGAGAGTGAGGTGAGTGTTGTTAACAGCCAGGGCCCAACCTTGGCCGGTTGCAGGGCAGTGGAGCGGAGCAGCGCAGTGAATGTTCTCCATTTGATCTGAGGTTTTTTCCAAGCGCTCCTCAGGGAGCCAGTGTTCCAGATTCCTCTTCCAGTAGAGCCTCCCTTCAGACTCAGCCCACAGCATGACACACACTCGTGTATCACCCA
Organism: Cyprinella venusta; assembly: GCA_038021265.1. Lineage (NCBI taxonomy): Eukaryota > Metazoa > Chordata > Actinopteri > Cypriniformes > Leuciscidae > Cyprinella > Cyprinella venusta. Next base: position 8,365,153 of record CM075871.1, read on the forward strand.
CACACTTTCACATACTTGTGCACACAAACACTAATCCACACTCATGACCCGATAGATTCACACAGACAAATATAAACACACACTAGACGGTAATGCTGTCCAACTGCCAGAAAAGTTAACACAAACACACACACTTACACTGTAATCTTGTAAACAGGCATATTATTGGGACGCAGGGTCATTTAAACTACTGTTCAAAAGTTTGGGGTCAGTTTTTTTCTCTTTTTTTTTTAAAGAAAGAAATGAATAAGAATACGATCAAAAGAAACAGGAAAGACGTATATAATGTTACGAAAGATTTATATTTCTAATGAACGCGGTTTTCTTACTTTATATTCAAAGATGACTGGGGAAAAACACTTGCAATAAAAAATATAGTTTTTACTTTAAAAGCGTATTCAGAAAATCTTACCAACACCAACATTTTGAACGGTAGAGTAGAAAACTGTGGTGCCAAAAACAAATATAATACATAACTCACTCTGAAAACATACAATGGGGCCCAAAAGTTTGGGAACACTAATGAAAATGCTCTCACTTACATTTTTTTCTAATTTTCTAATAATAAAACACAAATTATAACTTACAACATGTATATTATGAGCTTAATTTGAGTTGAATTGCAATATTTATACTAACTTTTTGCTTTAATATTTGCATTATTGACAGGAGCATTTGAACTGCCTGAACTCTACAAATTTGAGTGAAACCTGATGAAGCAAGAACACCTGCCTATTTGTACAAAGATGCATGATCAATAAATAAGTCAGAAATAAGCCTATTTGTTGTGACCTAAAATTCATTTCATAAGTACAAAAACAGACAAATTTCTTATTCATGTTAAATCATGTTTTTTTTGTTTGTTTTCATTTTAAAAAATCCTAAAATGTATACATTTTAGGCTTGTATTCCAGATTTTCAATATGATACCAGACTTTTAAATGCTCTAAACCTCTAAGCAGAAAGTGAAAGAGCACAAAAACTTTTAAGAGATATAAGAAAGTTGGAGTTGGAAACGCTAGGAGTGTAATGGGGGCAGGCAGAGCCAAAGACATTTGGAGGGATGGAAAGGCAGACGTTCCTCGTCTCCAATATCGTCTCCTGTGGAACTCATATTAGCAGCGATCAATGGCAGCGAGGGGGAAAAAGAAAAAGAGAGGGATGGAGGGACAGTCAGAGACAAAAAATGTTGGTAGGGATGGTTAGCGACAATATCAGAGGTTTTATTATTGTCGAGAAGCTAAACAAGAGGACGGTGCACAAATACGAGGCGGACATGCCAAATACACATGCACGCACAAACGCATGATGGGATTCCAGGTGTAATTCTATAGCAACGGTGTCTTCTGTTAAGGGAATAGAAATTTCATTTCATGCCGTGGTGTGGCACGGCTGTGCTCGAGAATATTCCTGCTCTGACGGGCATGCGGTCATAATAATAACCGTAAATTGATAGAGTGGCTTTATGAGCCTTCTGCTGGTGTGCTGATATTGGCCAGGCTCTCCTTGGGGCCATGGGAACCATCCACTGCTCTCCACAACATGGCCTCCCTCACACACACACACACACACACCAACACACACACGCACACAAAATGGCGTGTTTGTCCCTTATCAGATGAAGTCACCAGCAGCACGCCACTCTCTTCCCCAACCAGCTCCCAGGAGTGTGTCAAGAACTCGAAAGGGTTTGCAAGGGATTTTTTATTAACGGCTATTATTGTTGTTTTTAGAAATAATTAAAAGGGATATTTTTTTAACTAATATTGAATATTAATTATTCAATAATAATTTAATAGATTATTCTCTCTCAATAATAATAATAAAGTAATAATCAGGGTTATTATTATTAACTAAAAATATGAACAATTTGTGTTTATTGAAATAAAGCTGAAATAAAATAAAACACAAAAATTAGATAAATAATAAAACAAGAATTAGAAATGTTGTCTTGGCAATTAAATTAAATGAGTTTAAGTATTAAAATTACTAAGTCGAAATCAATAAAAACTGAAAGCAAACTAAAATTTAAATATAAATAAATGAAACCTAAACAGACAGACAACTGAAGAACTCATTAATTAAAATGAAAACCGAAAATACAAAAATAAAAAAGGTAATTTTAAAAGTAATAAAATATATAACATTATAGAAATAATACTAACAGACACAGCACCTTCTCAAACCTTCTTATTCCAGTCAATCGAAGGCGTCTAAGCTTTTGTTCTCATCAACATTAAATGTTACAATAAAAAATGGTATAGTAAATGCACATGGCAACGTCATAAATGTTTCCAACCCAGCAGACGCAATGTAAAAAATCTTTTAAAATTATATTTTGAAAAATGCTTAAAGCTACACTGTGTGTTTTTTACCCCCATCTAGCGGTGAAAAGGTATATGACCATCCAGTGAATATTAGTTTCTGTTCCTCTCAATTCCGATTTCGTTTTAACTCCTACGGTGGTCAATGTAGTCCAAGATTAACATGGCTTCCAGTTCGACCTCGTCCATGAGTGTTAACTCAAACGTAAACGAGAAAGGCGAAGCTTTAATTAATGGGTATGTCCCTCTTTGGCTAATGTACTTTCAAGATAGAAGGGCAACATGGCGACCGACATTAGAACCCCTTACCCGTATGTATTTTCAATGGCATATTATACACTCATGAGAATACTTTATTACTTGAACGAAGTAAATATACATTAATGAGCACATATATTTTTGAAAGAACTAAGTGTTTTTAGCTAAGAATAAACTATTGTCTTGCATTACGTAGTGAAATTGGACAACCATAGTGCCGATTCTCTTTCTTCCAAATCTTTTTTTGTGAACTGGTAAGTGTGCAAAGGAGTGTGGGTGATTGGAGGACATGAAGGATACAGTTAATGCATCCTTCAAAACAGGTCGAACGAAGGACGTGAAATTAAGCCCGCCTTAAAAGGATCCTTTAAAATGAGAAGTCCTTTGACGGACTTTGATGATGTGGCAGCCAAAATATGCAATCTTGCTGGGAGGACGCATGCTTTCGATTGAGAAGCACCCTCTTTTACAATCTTCAGATCGCACACTCCTGGGAACAACTGCCTTTTGTCATTTCATTTCACTCTTTATTTTTCCACTCCAATACACAACATGCATCTCTCTGATGACTCCAAGACTGAGATTGCGTCTAAAATCCAGGGCCATGATTTCATTACTTTGGAAGCAGCCAAAATACTGGAAGGACATGGGGGAAGGGGTTGTGTCATGCTGTATTGTGTCCCCTCAGAAACATGTGTGCTCTAGTATGATGAGGGCTGTGGATGTCAACAATCCACTAGCATCAAATTTTTAAGAATTTTATATAGCTGAAAAGATGATTCAATAAACGTACTGCATTCGACTGCTGGAGTGGCATCTCGTGCTCTCTCTCTCTCTCTCTTTACATTTATATATATATCAACCTCTCCCCCTCTTTTCCTCAGATTTTATGCTCGTTAAGGAGAGGCCCTTGATTAATCTGCTCGGAAGCAGATGCCCCTGCAGGCCCGCTTTCAGCGTTTCATTAATTACCGCGATTGTAATAACGGCTATTGTGTGCGTGTATTGCGTGATAGCTTTAAAACACCCCTCTCCTGAGGGAGCATACTGACTCCAGAACAGCCAACGGCCTCTAAGTAACCCCACCGCCTCGAAAAACTATACCAACTTCTGCCTCCTGCCAATGTGATTTTCTCAGAAATAAGAAATTAAAGCAGTGTATAATTTCAGTGCCAAGACCATAACCACACGAAATTGCAAAAAAAAAAAAAAAAAGTTTACTAACCTATTCCCTCGTCTGCCATTTCACGGCTAAACAGGTAGTTTCGCCCAATAACGTAATGCAAAATAATTTGCATCTTCATTTACATTACATTTACATTTATTAATTTAGTTGACGCTTTTATCCAAAGTGTCAAACAATTGCTATATATGTCAGAGGTCGCGCCTCTGGAGCAACTAGAGGTTAAGTGTCTTGCTCAGGGACACATTGGTGTCTCGCAGTGGATTCGAACCTGGGTCTCTCACACCAAAGGCACGTGTCTTATCCACTGCGCCATCACCACCCCCCAAAAAATCTTCAAAAAGTTGCATGATTATTGTAAAAGAAAAGGTTGTCTTAAAGGGTTTTTCAGCCAAAGAATTTTATCATCCCATAATTGACTCATCCTCAAGCCATCCTAGATGTATATGAGTTTTTGAACCTAAAAAAACACATCCATCCATCATAAAAGTAATCCATAAAGCCATAACGATTCGACATGCTAAATCGGCTTTGGGCCGTCGGGGAAAGAGAGAACTCTTATTTGCAGTTCAGCTTAGTGAAAGAGTCAGTGCACGAGAATAAAAGCAAAACAGCAAGCAAAGAAGTCAAAAAGGCAAAGATAGAAGGCTGTTCTTATGTTACGTCATCTTACCTGAGTGTTCCTTGGCGAATATTTCAATATTAACATGAGCGGAGTGGAATAAAGAAAGTGTTTAGCTAGATTGATATTCAAAACGGTGTTTACGGTGTGTTTATCTGCAGCCGGCAGCGTCGGTTTTCCTTTCTGAATGACGAATATAGACTAATATATCTGGAGAAATAGACAGTTGGCTCATTTACACGCAGGCGCAAAACGCGCATTCTAACTGACAGTCGCCTGTAGTTCTCTCGGTGTGTTCAAGTGCAGCTTTTTACCCTGACAAGAGGCGATAACACGGTCGGCTTTCAACAGCGCTAGTTCGTCGGCGTCGGCTTGCTGTGTTCCAGGCTTTAAACGAATATTTTAAAGAGAAATGATGGAGGAGCTGAGTTTAAAGCCAAACCCTATTTGTTTGAACCGCGAGAGGCTCATCTAGATCATGTGCGTATGGCCGTTACCGGAAGCCAGTGAATGTAGTTTATCAAGTTATAAATATGTATGTTTTTTTTACAAAAACACATCGCTTGGAGCCGTATGGATTACTTTTATGATGGACAGATGCGCTTTTTGGAGTTTGAAAAACTCAGGCTCTATTCACTTCCATTATAATGCTTGGAAGAGCCAGGATATTTGTGTTTGGCTGAAAGAAGAAAGTCATATACATCTAGAATGGCTTGAGTATGAGTAAATTATGGGAATTTTTTTGAATGCTGTACCAACAATCATCCATTCTCAAGTCTGCATTGAAATGCATTGAAAAAAAATACACTTTTTGGCTTTAAAGACAGTGGAGAAACAACACAAACCTGCTGGGCAGTGGTTGGTACGGTGCTCGGTCAGGTCTGCCAGGCACTCAAAGTCCCGTTGGCAGTTGTCACAGGTGAAGATGGAGTCGTCATCTAAATCCTCCTCTCCCACCCTCTCGTCATGACTGGTCACACTCTGTTCTCCGTCCTCACCAGTCACCCGGCTCTCCTTTCTATCAGAGTCTCGCTCCGATACCGCTGCATCTATGTATAAACACACATTCACCACAGAGAGAAAGAGGCAAGATGTGAGGTCAAGGGACTGCTGTTGACAGGTGAATCATACTATAATAATTATTTCTTTACTGTTATGCGTTGTACTTCATATATGTGCTGATGCAGGGCTTTTGCAAATGTCACGGGTAGCAAAACGTACTGTACTTGTCAAAACTTAAATCAATAAAAAATAAATCAAGCAGGTTGTAAGCTGTCCACTGTGTCCAGTGTTGGCAATGCTATTTTGAAACGGCAGCTTGCCAAAGCAGAACTCAATAAATGAAGTAGGTAAACTAGTAAACTAATCTTTTTGGAGAAGATGTCAACTACAGTACACTGCATATTCATATTTTACTCACATATAATGTAATAAAAGCTGTATTTTCTAGCACAATGAGGGTTTTGGTTCTATTAATGAGACTGAATAAAAGAATAAATGGAGATTATGATGTTGTCAAAATGGAACTAATAAATTAAATGACACAAAAAAATATGAGAAATTAAACTAGAAAAAAAGTGTTTTATTACAAAGATGAATGTGTGGGAATTAAATTCAGTAAATCATTTTATAAATCAGTAAATAAACCAAATGAAATGATTCACTACAATGATTAAACCTTTCCAATTGCTACATTTAGCATTATGAGGAAAATAATAAATTCCACAGAATTCGGATTCTGTGAGGACGAATTGATTAGTATGAATCAGACATTCAAATGCTGCACATGAGGTAAATAATAATTTAGGATGAACCAATTCACTTGAATCAGTTGAACTTTCCAACGCTACATTTGAGAGTTGCTAATTGTTAGAAAATGTAGCGCATTACTGAAATAGCTCAACTGTTAAAAATGTCCTAAAAGAGATCACTTTTCTCAGTCTCAGTATAAATCCCAACCCTAAGTGTGTCTAGTCTCAGTCAAAACTACATCAAAGCTCCCATGAGCCTCTAGACTGAAGTGTAAGAGAGGGGCCCGAGGCTTCAAGAGCCGCTTGAGTGCGAGCCACCCAGTCGCTCGTGGCACACAGTAAGGACCAGTGGATAAATCTGCCACTGCAATCCTCCTTCCGCCATTGTGGCTCCATTTTCACACCTTATTATCACATTAAAGGCTCTACGCTGAAAGGACTACACACGAGACTGGAGGTAGAGGGAGGAGAGAGAGCAAGATTGAGTTAGAGTGAAAGAGAGACAGAGGAAGAGAGACAAGACGGCGTACAAAATGTGAGGTGGTATGAGATTGCGAGACAGAAAGGGAGCAAAGAGACCCTGATAAAATTGATCCAAATTAAGACACAAAGGGCCCCATCACACCTGCTATTAACATGCTCTTTCGGTGGTCAGATTGCAATCGGATAACACTTGGCCACTTTAAAAGCCAGGTGATAGCATTTTGATTACCTAGACCGTATGGAGGTGGTCAGAGACCATTCTGACCACACTTGACAAAGGTGTCAATGCTAATATATTTTGTTATGTTCATACAACAAAAGTAATATACAAAATAATTCAAATTCACCCTCTGCTTTGTAAATGTTATTGATCTTATTGTAGACAGCTATCTGATTCCATCCATATGTTTAATTTTAAGAAAATGTTGTGAACTTGTAATTTTTAAATCAATGTCATATCTTGATCTCTTGGTGAAACAACAGACTTCTCTCTGGTAACGCATTCCATATTCTCCAATAATTTAGTCCACTTAAAACTAGTCTCTTTCTTACAAAAGACTGCAAGCTCGCATTCAGATCTTCACACAACCAATCAACAACCAATGGATAAAACCAAGTCCCTGTCGCTACTTCCATTTTCAATGCAACTTAAAGGGATACTCCAGTTTTTTTGGAAACAGGCTCATTTTACAACTCCAACTAAGTTAAACTGTTGAGTTTTAACTTTTTTGAATCCATTCAGCCGATCTCCGGTTCTGGTGGTACCACTTTTAGCATAGCTTAGCATACATCATTGAAGTGCACAAGACCATTAGCATTTCTCCCCAAAAAAAATTATCAAAGTGTTTCGATATTTTTCCTATTTAATTAAAAGTTGACTCTTCTATAGTTACATTGTGCACTAAGACCGACGGAAAATGTAAAGTTGCGATTTTCTTCAACTTAAATGTTAAAAAAAACAACAGACGGTCATATGATCAGGTCACCTGACTTAATAACCAATGAATTTTTCCACTGGACTACACTTGTTTCCAATCTCTTGTTTCTCTCCAATAAATTCGCACTATCATTACTCTCCCCATCCATAATTGGAAGGGAACTTTAAAACTTTAAAATTTGAAATTAGCATCATTTACGGTGGGAATGTTTCTAAATGCAATAATGCAATACAACAAATACCATCATTTCTATCTGTAAAACAGCAAGCATTCTTAATGTTTTTCAAATACATTAAATGGCAGAATTTGTTGTTCAGTTAATGCAACGTCTGATGCAATACGCGAGCAGTTTTACGTATCATGAGTGTAAGTGCGATCAGCTCTCTATCTGAAACACACTAGAGATACACTGCAATGGAAAAGAATACGAAACGAGTATTGATGAATAAAAGAAATCAAATAAGCAGAAAAAAAATCAACACCGACAACAGTGGAAGCCAAGGAGCTGAGAAAAAGCGCAGGGGAAAGGAGGAAACGTGAGGGCAGAGGGAGCGGGAAAAGGGAGGGAGGAAGTGGGGGCCGGAGAGAGGGAGGGCTGCTCACCGGCTCCCCCGGGCTTAACATCCTGTCTAATCATCCTGGACTTGTGCAATCAGAGAGAAGCAGGAGGTGGCCATTCCTGTGCTCCACACATTCTGATCAGCTCTAATTTGGCCAGGCCTGGCTCTGCATTACGCCGCACCGCAGCAGCCCACGCTAATGGGGCCTGCGGATCGGAGCCCAGCCAGCGGAGAGCCTGGGCCTCGCTTTGGGCCCCAGCCCAGTCCGGACTGCAGGTGGAAATGGGTGAAGGGGGGGGGTTGATGGGCTCGGTATCTGGAGGGGCATTTGGATAAGGAAGCGTCGAGGTGCTCTAGTTTATTTCACCCCCACCAGAGCAGAGGGTGGAGAGGTGGGGGTGAAGGTGGGGGCGTCGTGGTGGTTTGGAGGGTGGTTCGGGCTGGGCTAGGGGGTAGGAGGAGTATGGCCATCTGTCCAGTGGTGAGAACACCGTCTGGACAGGGAGGAGAACGGCCCCTAACTGACACTACACTGATAGAGCCCTGAGCAGCGGTTACACACATACACACATGTGCAAACACACAAAAGGTGCATTAACTACACTATTTCATCCATGAGAGCTTCTAATCTCAGGGAAAAATTGATGGTGGCAGTAACCCTCACTCAATCACACACACTCGCACACACACACACCCTGATTCCCCCAGGTACCCTCATGCCAGAGGTACAGGCACTGCCAACCAAGGCACATGCCAGCACAACCTGCTACCATGGCAACGAGGGAGGAGCAGGAGGGGACCTTTCCCTACCCTTCTCCTCTCTCCATACCTCCATCTCTCTGGTCATAAGCGGGGCTGGCGTGCAGGAGGAGATGAAGAGGAGGATAAAAGTGGCCAGCGGAATGCTCCACACTGCTAACCTGCCTTTTAAACTCCTCCATCCTTCTTTTTCATTCTCTTTTTGCATCTTCCTTTCATCACTGCCTGCCTTCTCTCCCCCCCTCCTTTCCCGTAAGCGTATGCCCTCTCAGGAGGGAAGAAGGGAGGGGAGTCTCTAGAGGGGCCCCTCCAGAACACACTCCATTAGAGTGCAGGGCCACCGTCATTACAGGGCTCCATTTCTCTCTCTGCAGTGGAAGATTGATACACACGCATCACGCATCTCAGCTGCAGTCGTTCCACCGCCGACCGTGGCCTTGACAAACACACACGAGTGCAAATGCGTGCGTAAACATGATGCGTGGTGCAAGGAGAGGCTGATGGACGCAGGATGGGGCACAGGTCGTGCCGAGGTCCGTGAACATTTCTAAATTAGGGTTCATCCAACCTGGCTCGCTTTTTATTTTGCGCATCTGACGGTTGAAATGTTTAAAGGGATAGCATACCACAAAAAAATATAACGGTTATTTACTCATCCTCATGATGTTCCAATGCCTTATTATTTTATTTCTTGTGTGGAAAAACTGGAAGACTATGTTTCCAGTTGAGGTTTCAAAAACAACTTGAGGTTTCAAAAACAGCCAAAATTTTACACAAAATAACCATAAAAGTACAATAAAGGTGGCTTGCATGACTCTGTCAAGTGTACTGAAACCATTCAAAATTTTTGTGCAACAAACAAATACAAATATAAGTTGTCATTCTCATAGTTTTCTCTTTCAGTCATTGGGTCTGTGAAACCAATTCATGCGCAAACCATTTACACTAGTTTTGAGAACTGAATCAAATGATTTAATTACACATTACGAAAAGTAAAAATTACTCATTTTGAGTTCCTAAGAAGAAAAAAGCTTCGTAACATCAAAAGGGTGGGTAAATGACCATTTAAATTTTGGGTACACTCATTTAACACTCCCACAAAGGCAACGACATGCAGAAGTGACTTAAGGTCAAGGCAAACAGGCTTAGTGGAATCATTCTGAAGCGGTGTGTTGTTTTTAAACAGACTGTGGCACAGTTAAACTCAATGAAATCAGGGCTGTTGAGAATACTGTCCAAAGAGACTAATGATTTAAAGAAACACATTCAACAGAACCAGTTATTTTTATGCACACCAATATAATTCTCGACTCTCCTCTGCATGCTGCTAACATATATCTCAAACATGCGCCGCTCCTGACTGAGACCACGGCTACATTTGTTTCATTACTGTAATACCTGTCAAGCTAGCAAGCCTGTGGTAACTGTGCTGCTATTTGTGTTTTAATTTTAATGAAAAAAAATATGTTAGTGACAATGTGGTGTTTAATATTTTTATAATGTTGTGCCTCAGGTGTAGGCTGTTGTGGTTCAAATGAGTACGAGAGGCTATTTTGTCCCTTCAATGTCCTTTTGCAATACTGGAGGTGGAGGACAGACACACACACTGGCATACCTCACAACAGGGCCTAGACTCCCTCTACTGTGAGAGGGCTAAGTGAGAAACAAGCCAAAGAGACACAACGCTTCTGCTTGTGTGTGTGTGTGTGCGCGTGTTTGGTGAGGGTTAGTGGACAACGGTGTTGCGAACTTGATTGAAAGCTCCATTTATCAGAGTAGACCTTGGTATGTAGATGACAAAGACACAAGTGCTCTTCCCAGGTGGCAAGCTCTTTCCACCACACCTTTTTTCATGTATGTGGGAGAGTATTTTACCAATACTTTAAGTTAGGCTGCATGCTGCTGTCCTCTTTCGTGTGTGCAAGAGCGATGTGTTAATGAGTGTTTGGGGGACCCCAGCAGGGGAAGTACCCAGAGCCCAACTCACAGCCAGCTGCAGCTCCTGTCCCTCACTCAGTCACTCTGCAGGCCATTATCTCACAGAGACAGCCTGTCCCAGCACCAAAAACTCACACGCATATACCCACCATACACTTACAAAACAGATGCAAACAACATAAACATACACTACACAAGGGTACTATAAACATACACTCAACACACACGAATTCACTCTTAATTGATCCAAAGAAAAAGAACAATATTCTTAAAAACTTGTTTTTTACATTAAAGGGGTAATGAACTGTCTTTTTAAATTTCATTATATTGTTGTCTGAGGTAAACCTATGACGTTCGCTTGGTTTTTGCATTCAAAAACATCAAAATGAATAAGTAATAGGCTATTTTCTATCCTAGTTTTGAGCCTAACTCAAAAACGCTCGGTTTTTATGGGTGTCTCACAATGAAGACTTGGAAGTAAACGCCCACTGCTGTGAGTGGATAACAGTTTAGCATATTATAATGAGTTTCAACTCACTCGTCGGTGCATATGGTGGAAATTGTATTGAAAACGTCCAATGTTGTAAAATGGCAACCGGAATGATTCGCCCATACATGTTCGACCCAGAGTCCGTGTGTTGCACCATTCTTGTCAGATCCAATATAGACGGCACAGCACCGTTCTTTACTCTTAATCGCTCTGCAAATCCAATCTTGTTTACAAAACAATCCTCAGTGAAATGAAGCGAACAGACGGTTTTATCCTCATCAACTGGAACGTCATGAAAAATAACGTTTAACCATGCCTATTGGAATCCAGAGGAAGCACGACTGTCTTCTTCCACAACCAGGCACTGAACAATACTCTGTATTGCTCGGTAGCTTGATCCGGTTTGTCATCACGAGGTAGGCTTATGTTATTTAGCTATGCGTGTAATGCGCGAATCGGTTGGCGGGGCTAAACTGCCGTGTTGAAGTAGGCGTTGATCTTCTTCTGCGGGGTGGTTGTTTTATCCTCTTTGACGTCATGGTTCCCCACTTTGAAAAAACGAGTCGTTTGCTGAGCCTGGTGCCAATAAAAGCTTTTATTGGACTAACAAGGACGTTTTCAGTTCTGAAACTTACAGGATATTCTTATAATATGATGACCTCTTAGATGTCAAAAGCTCAAGGAAAATTTGATTTCTCAGTTCATCACCCCTTTAAATGACTTTTTTTGTTAAAAAACGAAACACATTTTTAGTTACATACAAGTTAAAAATAAAAAATAAAATAAAACAGTGTAAAAAAAATAAAAGAAAATTTTATACATAAAACATATAAATTTATAAAAATTTCTGTCTAAATTAAAATTTCAATAAATGTTTTGCTACTGGAACTCAAGAATTGGTTCTGGCTAAATAAAAACAGCTGTTCATCTCCAATTCTTGAGACATACCCACTTTCACAAATGTAAAGATGCTTCAAAACAATTGTCTCAAAAATAGCTGCAGCAATTTTTATCAGAGGATATATTCATATTCATATGTTACGAAGTAATTCAATGGTGCTCAAGAGTTGAAGTCATTAAACGCAGTCCCAAGGGCTGGCATCCTTTCTAAAAATGGTAGATTGCATATTCTAACGCAAGATAAAAAATTAATATTCATGAAGCTCGGCCAACTTTTTATACCGCACTTACAATGTGGTCTGTCTGAAACTGATTTAAGCAGTTATCATTATATATTAATGACTGTTTTTCTTTATGATATTGTATAATATTCACAGCTCTGCTAATAGCCCTTTCTTATGCTTTATATTAAACACGGTTGTGTATGTTTAACATCAAGTTGAGCCTCAAGTCGTGTGTGAGTGTGAGAGAGAGAGAGAGCAGTGGTGGTGGTGGTGGGGGGGGTCTACTACGATCAAACCCCCCCTCACACACCCTTTCTCTCTCAGGAAAGACAAACAGCTATGTTTGTGTGGGGTAATTAGATGAGGAGAAGTGAATTAGCAGAATCCACAGAGCAGTCATGTTGCCGAGCACAGCCCCGCCTTACAGGGACCTGCTAATTACCCCTCGTTAGGTTGATATGTCTTTTTTTTTTTAAGTTTGGTGTAGCTTCCATCATGAGAGTGGGAAATAATTAGCATTGGTGTGATGCTGCCCTTAATGGACACCGCAAGGCATGCTCCTCTCTGATGAGAGGAACACTGAAATGACAAAGTGACAAAGGATCAAGAAGATTCTTCAGTGCCACTAAGAGACATAGATCCAATGGCACAACTATGTCGTCTTTATATTCGCCCAGAATGCACAATAAATGTTAAATTTAAAAAAAAAAAAAAAACATAAATCTGATTGACAAGCTTAGTTTCCTTTTTCTATGTTGAATTTTGGACGAAGCAACAAAACGAGAGAGTACAGTGTCCTTTTCATTTATCCTAAAACAAAACAAAAAACCTATATATTTTAAGTGCATATATCAACTAAAGTTACCTTTGTCTAACATTTAGATGCCGATCAAAGATAATAGTCCTGGACTAAAAGCCACGAATGTCCAACTTTTGATTTCATGTGATGTGATCTTTAAATAATGCAATAAAAAAGCTTTCATTTTGCATTGTGGGTTTTGCTCACGGAGACGGCTAGTCAAACAACTCCGCTAAAACGTTTCGAGATCTTAGCTTGGGAGCTCTCTTTACGACCAGAACCCTTAAAACTCCATTTCCCTTTCCGCCACTGTGTCTGCTCTTAGTTATGCTGTACCGTCTGTGCATTTAAGTGGAATTGAATGTATGTTTTTATTGTTTTAAAGTACTAAAAGGGGAAATCCACATACGGAGGTCATACTCGCCTGTCAAACGATAGAGAAAAGAAAGCAGGAGAGATCAGAAGAGAAGTTGTGTGTGGCGAGTGTAAGCTTGGTTTGGGAAAAGAGGTACACACACACACAGAACAAAACTAAACCCCAACAAAAGAACAAGCCACACTGTACAGGACTGGAAAAATAGCAGCTCCAACTTCAACAAGCCTTTTTTTCCAATGAAAACATTAAAGCACAAGGCTGTCTTTCAACTACATCACAAATACACACGCACAGGACACACACTCGAACCAGACATGGCCAAATGTAAACCAGATCAAGGCTGCATTAGTCAGAGAGACCAAAGGAATTCTAGAGCTGCTCTAAGCTTGATTAGAAATGTCTGATCTGATCACACACACAGCCTACCTGTCGAAATCTATCACTCATTCTCTCCCTGAAAACTGGCACAGACACACTCCCTGATAGAAAATATTAAAGGGACATTGTGTAGGAATTTCTCCCATCTAGCGGTGAAATTGTTTTTTGCATTCAAGCGAATTGTGCTCTCCAGCGCCTCGCTTCTTCAAATAGGTGTTGCATCTACGGTAGCCGTTATGTACCAAAGAGCTATGACAGGATGTCAATTTTTTACCGGGCCAATCGGCAAACAGAAGGAGTGGCTGAGAACGATGACGTTGATGTCGTCGTGCGCTAGTTTGAGTTGTCATACGTCACGAACAAATGTTAGCGACTGGTTATGGCAGATCCAGAGTGACTCTAAAAAAAATAAAAAGATCCAGAGTGACTCTGGGCAGATCCAATAGTTTAGAGTACCCGCCTACAAGGAAGTTAATGCTTGTCATTGGAGCGATGCCAGACTCTTTGTACAAAAAAAAATGCTAGCTGAAGGGTCAAAGCATGAGAGTTTCAATAGTTAAATTCCATTACTGCTCAACACCAATTTCTAATGGACTTTTCAATAGCAACTAAAATGCTAAGTTTTAAAAGTTCAGTATTAAAATTAACACTAAAATTAAAAAGTGTAGCCAGCTTGTTAAAATAAAATATTTTACAAAGAATTATAAAAAAAATAAATTAATTAAAAAAATATATTATATAATAATTAATAAACAATAAATTATAATAATAATAAAATGGAGATATTATATATAATTAGCATTGGACACCAATCTTGTAAAAGTGCCATTTTGTACAGTAAACATAAGTAATAGTTCCTCCTTTACCCCCCTTCCCAACGGATAATAAACTTTTCCTGTTTTCAATGCAAATTTTAGTGCATTTCAAGTAAATACCAAAATATCTATTTTTTTTGTCATTAAATGTATGTCAGAAGCATAATAGTCATCCTGCTCTCCATGAACTCTCACTATCCTTTAAATAACTTGTGTTCGTTGACCACTAGCTCTAAGGCCACATGTATGGTACATCTACATCCGCATTGTGCGTATTCCGGTTTGGAGTTGGGACAAGGGCCCCTGATGGCCCAGCGCTTGAGCAGGTGCAGTGCGTGCACGTGGTCTCTCGGGGGAGCGCAGGGCCTAACGCGGTAAACACGGGACCTATTTAAAGCAAGTAGACCTCTCTCTCTGGCTCTGCTGACCTCTGCTAGCTGTGTTTCCACAATACCGCACGGCCCCCCGGGACCCCCGCTTGCCAGCCACGCTGTACCAGTCTCCCCTTCTCCAGAGACCCAAGCACCCAGCACTCGTGCACCCAGATACAGAGAAGAAAGAGAGGGAGATGATGAAAGAGCGCGTCATGGAAGGATGGGAATTAAATCACACAGAACACACAAACAGCCATGCAGCTGCTCGCCGATGCCATCACCTGTTCCAGCCCATGGATCCGCGAGCTGACACGTGAACGTGCGAGTGACGCGTACACACGTCGGCGTGCAAATATACACGCGTGGCGACATGCTAATGCATACACACACAGAGACGCACACCTCCTCTTCACACATTAAAACTGTTTTCCTGTCGCTGCCTTGGGGAAATTAAAAATATATTATGGACCTCCAGAGGTTCATGCAAGGAGATGAAGAAAAATAGAGAGGGACACAAATGAGAGAGCGAGACAGACAGCGAGACAAGAACGGAGGGAGCGGAAGACACACAAAAGCACTTGAGGGATAGAGAGATGGATCTCTTGGTTGTGTCCTCCTTTCTAAACTGCCCACTGCATCATGGAGAAAGAGGGCCATTTTGGGGCTGCGATGTAGCCGACGGTCATCATCGCTCCTGTCCTCCTCCCACTCTCCCTCGTTCCCAGTTACCAAACAGGGAATGCATGGCTGAATCCAGCTCAGGTTAGATTCCAGAGGGGACGGAGCATTTGCAGGGGCCAGGAGACTGACTGATTTTTCACTCTGTGTCATCTAACAGATCTTGCCAATCCAATCCTCTGGCTCTCTACAGTAGAGCCCAATAAAAAAATGGGACATTTTGTGCCTGACTGAACCATTGCTTGCCCAATCAGGCCAATGTTGTGTAGAGATTTAAATATGTTGCCAAGGTAATAATACCTAGCTGCTTTTAGCGAATCTGTGAGAATGACTTGTGAAAGTGCATCAAAGAAATCAGTAAAACAGTGCTTCTCAAACCCCAGTCCTGCAAAACCAGTGCTCATTTTTCATATCATCAGCCCATTAGAAAAGAGCTCCATGAACTGATCTGACTGTGTCATATAAGGGAGACTTACAACATGTGCAGAGCAGTGTTGATAACCACTGCAGTAAAAGCTTTGCACCTTATGCTATCACTGAAACTTGTTGGCCGCCTGTCTTGGCCAGGACTCTCTGTAAGAAGAGTTACTGTAACTCAATGGGACTTTTTCTGGTTAAATAAAGGTGTAAAAAAAAATAATTCTACAGATATGGCAATGAGGAAATAAATGGTTTCATAAAATGACATAGTTTGCAAAAGTTGAATGCATAAATGAAGTTTGTCTGCATTTATCTAAAAAAATATTGTTGGTTTAACTTAAAAAAGTAAGTAACCTGGTTGCCTTAAAATTTTAAGTTGATTGAACTGGAAAAAGTGAGTTAATACAATGAATGAGATTCATTTAATCATCAGAAACTCAAAATAATAAGTTATCTCAACTAAATAAATTATTTAAGTTGATTTGACAAAAGAAAAAATGTTGAGACAACAAATCTTGAAAATATTTTTTTAAAGTTTGTGAAATATAATTTCAATTCCATTTTTCTCAATATATTATTATATCAGGGTTACATAAAACATCATATATCAAATATCAAATATACCAAATATCAGGTGAACATAAAACCAGTCTATTATTCAGGCCATTCTTTACTTTGATGAGTCGAGCCTAAAGTTACATCGTAATTAAAAAATATTTTATTCTTATTTTATTCCTAAGCTTTATACATTTTGCAGGGCCACTAGTCAAAATATTGGCAAGTAAAAATCTAAACTTCTGGCCCAACTAACAGCCCTGCTCTGTACTCTACTGACTGCAGCACATAGCTTTTTTTCTCCCTCTTTCATTTTGGCCTCGACAAAAGTTTAACGTGTGCCGAGTTTGACAGTGTAGGCCATTAAGAGGGTCATAAATAGGCCTGGTTCGGTGCCCTGCTGCCAAATAAAACCAGAACACAACAGCTCCCTTTCTGCCTAAGGAATACACAGGTGACCAAAAAGCTCACATTACGGGTGAGCTCACAATGACTCGCCCAGTGTGGGTGAGACCAAGGGAGAACAGACGGAGCCATCCGATTGGCTGCGTTAAGAGGTCCTGCAGGCCCACCAATAGCTGAGGGAGGAAATGAATAAAATAATTCAATTCAAGACCATTACAGCCCCTATCGGCCAGAGCACGGGGATATGAGCAGCCTTTTTCCACAATGAATCATAGTCGGGGACGAACACACACAAATTGGGTGCTTGTGTGTGTGTGTGTGATAATGTACTTGATCCCAGCAAATGTGCGTCAGACAATGTCCTATATGTTGACAAAGCAAAGTCTCTAGAGCTATTGTTTCAAAGTGTCTGTGTGTGTGTGTGTGTATGCATCCAAAAGCACAGCTCCGGTTCCTTGACAGGAAGCAGGAAAAACAATGCTCAACTTCACAGCTCTGATGGCACTTATAAAAAACAATTCCCCCTCCCTGTTCTGTCTTTCGAAAAATGACAAGCGTCTGCATCTGTCTCAATAAACTCTCTCTCTCTCCTCTTTTTCCTTTCCTTCGACCAACCCCCCTCCCCAACTCCCTCCACACCACCATCTCTTCGAGTCTCCAGTGTCAGACCTGGCTCATTTTCTCTCTTTTCTCCTTTCCTTCTCTTGTTCCCCTCTGGGCCAGGGAGGGACGGGTTGTTTTTCTATCTCAGGGAGCACGGGGTGGAGAGAGAGAGAGAGAGAGAGAGAGAGGGAAACAGGGGGTGTACCTCCGGCCCGCTCCCCCAGCGGGACAGACCGAAGGGGCCTCAATCAGGTCCTCTGGGGCCTGCGGGTGGGTGGGGGGTGCTCTAACTCTTTCCTTTAACCTCTCCAACCCCCAACTATAACCCCCCCCGCTGCACTCGCTCCAAACTCAGTACACATTTTCCACCGAGGAGAGGGGTGGGGGAAATGAAGTGAATTTAATACCAGGAAAAGCCTGCCAGTGTCCTTGTCGACATCATCTCCTAGGGAATAAAGGGAAGGAAGGTTTTTTTATCTTTTTAAATAAGAGATGGCGAGCGGCCCCCTGAGCCCCAGCACAGCAGCACAAACAAACACAGGAGAGAGTATGGAAAGGGGGAAGGGATTGAGAGAAAGAAAAAAAAGGGAGACAAAGAGGAAAGAGAAAAGAAGAAAGAAGAGGTGATGCGGAATGCGACCAAGTCCGCCCGGAACGGAGGTGGGAAAAAAAAAAGTCTGATTAGCGCAAGCAAATGGGGTTAGAAATGAAGAAGAGAGGGATGGAGGGAGGAGTCGAGGAGGAGAGGCAGGGAGGAAGAGCGGAGGGTTTAGCGAGAGCCCTGGGACTCCCCTTCCTGCTGTATCTCACACACGCAGCACTTTGCAGCCACCCAGGACCTAAGTCAGCACCCCTGCAGCACTCCCTCAGGGCCGGTTAGGAGGGACCCACGTCATCCCCTTGGGCCCCCCGGGGCCTCTCTTTCTTACTCCCTTCACTCTGCTGAGCTCACCAAGATCCAACACGCACATCCAAACACTTAGAAATGCACAAACACAACTAAAACACTCTGACTTTAGTGATTTGAGTACGCTAATAAACAATAAGATAACAATATAGGCTATATATTTTTACATTTACATTCATTCATTTAGCTGAGCCTTTTATCCAAAGCGACTTATATATGTCAGAGGTCACACGCCTCTGGAGCAACTAGGGGTTAAGTGTCTTGCTCAGGGACCCGGGTCTCTCACACCAAAGGCATGTGTCTTATACACTGCGCCATCACCATCACTTAAAGAAAATCAAGCAGATCCTTATATGTTTTTACTTAGGCTCCTTTGAACACGCTTACTGATAGGGATAGAAGAAAGATGACATGAAATCATGGGCCCAAATGCACGTCAACAACATAAGCACAAGTCACCGATGCAACGCTACAGATCCCACAAAGATTCATTATGTTAAAAAAAAAAAAAAAAAACGATCAAAAGTTATTGGAACTAGTCTCATTTACTGTTGGACAGTGAAATTTCCAAAGCAATTCCAGTAATTTTAATAGTAATCCGCGACATAAGGAATCCTCAGGCAAAATTTCCCACGTTTACTAACAGAAAGCTGTTTGGTTTAAAGGGATACTCCACCTTTTTTGGAAATAGGCTCATTTTACAACTCCCCCAGAATTACAGAACAGTTGGATTTTACCATTTTCGAATCCATTCAGACGATTTTCTGATATTTAAAAGACTATCAGTAACAAGACAGTTTCTGGTCTCATTGACTTCCATAGTAGGAAAAAGAATATACTAGGGAATTCAATGAGACCAGAAACTGTCTGGTTACTGATATTCTTCTAAATATCAGAAACTCGGCTGAATGGATTCGAAAACGGTAAAACCCAACTGTTTAACTCTGGGGGAGTTGTAAAATAAGCCTATTTCCAAAAAAAAGGAGTATCCCTTTAAAAGTGACTTCTGCGCTTCATACATTGCTACACTATTGACAATAGACAATGGACCTTTATTTGCTTGCAAAATTTCACTAAGACCGGACCTTTAAAAATTGGTATGAAAATCTATCCATTTTCTAAACACGTTATTGATATTTCTATGAATGAAGTTTTTATTTATTTTTTTCAAGTCGTACTTCTCTCTGATGTTGTATACCAGACTTCTCCAATCATTGTCTCTGCTCAAACCCAGTCCATTTTTAACAATCAACAGCAAACTTGCATTCAGATCTCCCCCAACGTCATGACTTTAACTTGAAATCACAATTAAATATCACATTTTGAATACACTTTGCACCTTTTATTGTGAATGTTTGTCTTTAACGTTTTATCAATATATCTTGCTTCCTTTTTGACTGTCATCGTCAAGACCTTCTTTTTCTCAAATCCACTCGTTCCTTCCTGCCACTAACCCATCATAAAGAAACCACTTTTCAGAAACCAATTAAATCTCAAAGGGTGAAATCACACCCTGCTCTACTTTTTCCCCCCCTGGCTGAATATCCTGTATCATTCAGAAATACTATGATAACTTACATAAGCAAAGAATAATTAATTCATAATCCAAAAAAATGCAAGGCTGTGTTTTAATTGGATAATGTCCAGTCAGAAAAACAGCTTTGTTGATGGCGTTGTAATGTTTTCACTCTCTGAAAACGCTCAAGTAGCGAAAATGGATTCTGAGGTAACAGGGCGAAAAGCAAAATATAATATTCAGAAAGATACATGATCTAAAACAGCCCGTTTGGATTTAGCCTCTCCAGAGAGGAGGTGTATTCAAACGCGTCAAGTCGTGGGATATTACATACATTCGGATTGCGGCAAAGTGCCTTTACGTTTTCTTTCAGACAGGAAGCGCCGCTAAGCTTCCAGTCCAGCATGCACCTGGACGCCAACCTCTTGTGTCTTATATAAAAACTCTCCCTCCTTTCCCTGCTTAGTTCCCTCCCTCTGTGCGCAGGGCTGCAGGCCATGTGGAATTGATATTAGAGATTGTGATGCAGCAGGTCGTCTCCGAGGGAGCAGGGGGTTGGATGTATCGTGCAAGACGCCACGCTAGCGAAATCATACCTGTCTGAACAGAGGAGTCCCAACCACTGCCGCACTCTGTAGATTCAGCCTCTTCCACTGCTACCGAAAAAGAGAGAGAGAGCGCGTATTAGAGTGCTTGTGTAGTCAAATCGCACATTTTTGAGCACACAAACATGTACGGCATTCTTCTCAGAAGCGTGCCACATAAACAGCGGCCCATCATGAGTCCACGATGCGTTCGATCTGATTGTTGGATGCACATAAAAGAGATTTGTTGTGTGTAAGTGCTCTTTGTTTGTCTATGTGCTAATTTTGGAGGTGCAAAAACAGGTAACAGGAGGCAGTGAGATGAGAGGTGGAATGTGTGATAAAGGTTTTCCTGGGCATAGTCAAGGAAGGAAGCCCCACTGGCACACAAACAGGAAGCAGCAGTGTTCATGACACAATAAGAACTTGGACACACACACACACACATTACCGGTCTCTACAAAACTCCTTGTAGCATGGAAGCACTTTGGCACACAGTCTAGAATGGAAACACACTTTAACTTTACAAAAACAGTCTGTAATTTGCGTAACCTCTACACATATTTGACGATAGAGGCATCAGTGCATGCCAAATCATTTCTAACAGCACTTTATCTGCATGAATGGACTATTAGGTGTAGAAGTCTTCACACTCAGCGAACAATGTCCATGAAGATAAGGAACAAAAAGCAGGAAAGATAAACATCAACGATGAGGTTCAAAAGAGGCTAAGACACTAATTAAGTTATCATGAAGATTTAGAGCGTTAATAACGACAAAAATGAAATGCCTATTATTATTTACTCACCCTTGTGTTGTTTTATTGGAGCGATTGTTCACACTGCTTTTTTTCAATTCTATGAAAGTAAATTGGGACTGGAGAGGTCAAGCCTTAAAGGGATACTCCACTTTTTTTGGAAAGAGGCTCATTTTACCACTCCCCCAGAGTTAAACAGTTGGGTTTTACCGTTTACGAATGTATTCAGCCGATTTTCTGATATTTAGAAGAATATCAGTAAACAGACAGTTTCTGGTCTCATTGACTTCCATAGTAATTTTTTTTTCCTACTATGGAAGTCAATGAGACCAGAAACGGTCTGGTTACTGATATTCTTCTAAATATCAGAAAATCAGCTGAATGGATTCAAAAACGGTAAATCTCAACTGTTTAACTCTGGGGGAGTTGTAAAATGAGCCTATTTCCAAAAAAAAGTGGAGTATCCCTTTAAATAAAAAAGTTAAAATAATAAAATAAAATAAATAATTACTTAAAAAATAAATGTTGATATAATGTGCTTTAGAGAGATTTTAATGAATAAAAATAAAGTTTTGTAATATTCCTCAATTAAATCATGGCCTTAGAAGACTTGGAATATAGCCTATTGTTGTTCGGAAAAATTTTATTGTTTTTTTTATTTGCCATCTTCAAGCTCTTCACATAAGCTTTCACTATATGTGGCCCTCCAGTCAGAACATTCTGCATATTATCATTTGCAAGTAGCTTTCGCTTTCAGTGTCTTCTACATAAATGCGTAAAATCTTTTGTGGAAGAATGAAAGTCATACAAGTTAAGAGTAATATGACAGACGTTTAATTTTTGTGTGAGCGGTTTCTTTAAATAGAGTTTTTATGTGAGAAAAGAAACAAAAGTGGGAACAAGAAAGACAGAGAGAGCCAGAGAAAGCACGAGAGAGAGACTGAATCTGCTCTGTGTAAAGGAAATTGTGGTTAGATATGCTCCCACTGGCATTGGGCATCACTGCAGTCTCACTAAACCCACTTCCTCTCAGGAAAAGACTCTCAGAGAAAGAGGGGATAAAATGAGAGACAAAAGAAGAGAAAGACAGAGACACAGACGGAGAGAGAGAGAAAGAGAGAGAGAGAGAGAGAGAGAGAGGGAGGCAGGAACTGCACTATCCCTGACAGCCATACTGCATTCCTTCCACATTATCAGTTCCTTAATTACACACAGACTCTCTTTTCTCTCAAATATGAGCAAACCACTGCAGAAAGTGCTGTCTGAGCCACCGTACGCTGCTCTCGTCGAGGCTGCTCCCAGCAGGGTGGTCGGTGTGAACTGACTCCCCTACCAGCCTCCCCATTCCATATTCTACTCCCAAGCCAAGGCCAACAGCCCCCTGTTTTCCCTCTCAGAACTGCGGAATATCAGGACCGCAGACACTCCAGCCAGGAGTTCCAGAGCAAAGCCTGCCGTCAAGGCCAGAGGAGCCAAGCCAGGTCAGAATGACTGGCCTGTTACCGGACGCCAAGCGCTAGAGCCCAGAAACAACAGAAGGCCTTTGCTAAAAGGACACTGAGGTCTTCTCTTCCACTCCTTTCAAAGTCGAGGGATACATACGTCACATCTCTCTTTCCCTTTCTCTTGTCCTTTGTTTCAAAGTCTCTCACATTTTCCACCTCCGTTACTCAATTGTACAGTCTTAAATGACGTTTGCCTTGATTTCTGCATCTGTTTATTCTCGTTCCAGACTTGGAGGCAGTGCTGCTGGGTAGAACTGGAATGCATTTAATTCATAAACAGATTCAAAAAAATTAAGTGCTTGGTTCATCCTCAAAATATGGTGACAAACATGTCCCTTGAGTTTTCTGTCATGAAGAAAGTCATCATTGTGTAACCTAAAATAAAATATGTTTGAAACTATATTGTTTTGCATATGAAATAAATAATAATGGTAATAATCTATTATTATTATAAGATTAAAAAAATACTTCTATCACTTTTTAAACTCTATTTTCCAAGCTTACACATTAGTATAAAGGGGGTCGCTCACGGGACGAGTAGAGCAACGCCATTTCTTTAAAATTCGAACACATTTTTCTCTAAGAGTGTGTACACACGCCGGCGGCGCAATTTGGCGTCTGTCCGCGGCGCCCAGCTAAGGCTCAGGACCTTGTTCAAAACCCTGCCGCACCACAGAGCACCATTTGCATAGTTTTATATTCAATTTACATTTATTTGTCTCAAATCGTTGTTAATGTTCACGCCATGGCTTCACCCTGTGCTAGCGAAAAGCTAGCTAAATAAATACTATTGTATTTTGTGACATAGTTGCCTAGACAACGGATAACGTTACAACAAAATAACAGACTTAAAGGGATACTCCACTTTTTTGGGAAATAGGCTCATTTTACCACTCCCCCAGAGTTAAAAAGTTGGATTTTACCGTTTTCAAATGTATTTAGCCAATTTTTTTATATTTAGAAGAATATCAGTAACCAGAAAGTTTCTGGTCTCATTGACTTCCATAGTATTTTTTTTTTCCTACTATGGAAGTCAATGAGACCAGAAACTGTCTGGTTACTGATATTCTTCTAAATACGAGAAAATCGGCTGAATGGATTCGAAAACGGTAAAACTCAACAGTTTAACTCTGGGAGAGTGGTAAAATCATCCTATATCCAAAAAAAAAGGGGAGTTTCCCTTTAACGTGATAGACACTTTTACTCGATTAACGTTCAAACATAAGCTATTATTCAATCAGCATAAAAAATAAATAATAAATCAAGTTAAAACCCACACATCATGCAGCTCTTCTACCAGGAGTTGATTCAAAATTGAGCTCGCGTAGCGCTACGCTTTTTGTCCAGTGTGCGACCCCCTTAAGTTCTGCAAACTGAGCTAAACAAAACATGGATCGGCGTATACATCAGCGTGTTCCAGGTCCTGCTAATATCCAGCAACTTCGCACAGCCAGTGAAGAGACAAACATTCCCCATTCACAATCAACAACATGATCAACACTAAGCGAAGGAAATGTGTTGCACTGCATGAGGCAAATGGTGGTCACACCAAATACTGACTGGATACTCAGACCCTTATGAGATTTACTCTGTTATAGAATTGCATGTCTGTTTACACTAGAATGTGCTCACTATCCAGGTTTTTGAGAGAGGAAACCAACATATATTTCCTCTTTTAGCTGATCAAGACAGCCGAGGTCAGGTCACTGGGGTCACTTGAGCCTGTCGCCTACGTGACCACTTCTTAGTAAAAGCATTTACTTTACTTTTCATCTTTAAGCACTAGAGAATAATGACGAATGTTCTCTGAACCTCACACTGAGAGAAAGAACATGTTATCAGTATGTTTTGGGAAAGTTTCCTGATTAGAACAAGAGCTCGACCGACTTCAACCTTGAAGAAGCTGTGTATCTGTGTGTGTGTGTGCAACTGGAACCCAAGGGCACCGACAAGCTGGATCCTAATAGGTTCCACTTCGTGCCTAAAAGTCTGGATCCTGGTGTCACCCGGATAATCAATGAAGATATGATTCTGCATATCAGATATGTGGAAAACCTCTAAGATTATCTATTTCTTGACCAATCAGAATCATTCAACCTGAAGTAATGATGTAGCTTAGCTACCTGTGAAAAGTATAATTGCTGTGGAATTTACATTTACATTTATGCATTTGGCAGACGCTTTTATCCAAAGCGACTTACATTGCACTGCAAGCTACACATTTACATTCTCATCAGTTCTTGCTTTCCCTGGGAATCGAACCCATGACCTTGCCGTTGCAAGCGCCAACGCTCTACTATTTGAACATATGGCAATTGCTTATTGTAGCTCTAAATAGTATAAATCTACCCGACACTGCTAAGATATGCTCTCTCACCATCTCTTCCCTTCAGTGCAGGATTGTATTTGTGTGTCCTGCTCTTTCTCTGTTCACAGAATAAGTTTGTCTCCCGGCCTGAGCCGATCCGATGCCGTGCTGTACTGTTTATCAGGGGAGATATCATGCTGCTTTTTCTAGTCAGATCTTGCTCTCTTGTTCTCCACTGTGTAGGGCTGGGCTGCTCTCCCCCTGGCTTTATGGTATGTTCCCGGTAGTCTGTAAGATCCACTATGAGTGCTGCTAGTCATACAAAAAAAAAAAAAAATATGCACACACTTACAAACACACACAGAAAGCACAGTATCTCTCCAGAAATGCAGCCTACACTGCAGGTGTTAGGTACACTCAGACTCCCACACTCAGAACAATTCTACCTTCCTTAAGAAAAGATAATTAGTGGTGCTCATTATTGCTCATACTCATGGTTATGAACTTATACAAACCCTCAACATAGGATTTGTTGTTGTCCATACATTGTTAATGGGGTTCAGTTTTGTTTTACGCTCCTCTGACTATATCTTCAAAATATCTTCTTCTGTGTTACACAGAATAAAGAAAGTCATAAAGGTTTGGAACCACACAAATAATATGATGAGACTAAGACTTTTTTTCTTGCAGCTCCTTAACTTAATCAACTTATCATGCACCTTCTGTTGTTGTAAATATTAATATTATTTCTATTAGTAGTAGTAGTAGTAGTAGTAGTCGTCATAGTAGTCGTAGTAGTAGTAGTATTGGTAACACTTTACAATATTATTGGTAACGTTTCCTAATATATTTTTTAAAATCCAAAGTTGGATGTGTAAACAAAGTGTAAACATTAGTTAATGCACCCTGAATAATAACAATAATAATAACAACAACTAACATTAACAAAGGCTACTAAATGCTGTAAAAAATGCGAATGCATTTGTTAATGTAAACAAATGAGATCTTGTAAAGTGTTACATTATATATTAATTATTATTATATTATTTTATATATGATTATTATTATTATTATTGATGATAATAATAATATTTACTTTATTATACCTATTTACTACTGTAAAATTATTAATAAATCAGACGTTTAAAACAGTGGGGGAGGAAAAAAGAACTTTTGAAGAAGGGACCCACATTACACTTAGAGGCCAGAATATCAGAGACATCAAGGTGGGCTCTTTTAACTTGTCTCCGTACTACCCCATGAACACCTGAGCAACCATCCAGAACACCCTATCTAGGTGAAACACCAGAATTCATAGTCCTGAAAGCGAAGCATCACCTAAATCTCAGTCGCACCACGATGAACACTTAAGACTGCTGAACCAGATGAGGGACGTCACGTTCCTGAAGACGAGTCTTCCCAACGGAGGAGGGAAAAACGCTAAATTACTCCCAATCAGAGCACCACTCATCCCCCATTTCCCGCTTCATTAGAGGAAGGATATTGGAGTGTAGTCAGGCAGAGAGAAAGAGCGCAGGAGTGCGGAGGAGGAAGAGGGTTACGGTAGACAAATGCCCTACGTCTTCTCAAACACACACACACAGAGACAGCTCCTTTCAGCCCCAGGCTTCAGCACAACAGCACCACACACAGTTGAGTCCCGATCCCCGTCTAAAAACAAAGCTGCCGGCGGCACTGGCAGACCTCTGCCTCCTACACACTACTGCACTGCACTGGGCTCGAGCCAAGTAAGACATACTAACTTGCTCTCTGTCTCTCACACACAGAGAGAGAGTGAGCTACAACTCCAGACCCACAGTGAAGTCAATGGTCAGAAATATCAGTGAATGAGCAGATATAGGAAAGCGATCGCAGATGCTAAAGAATATAAATTATCACTGTTATAAAAACCCAAACACATCAAGGTGTGGCTCGCGCTCAACTACAGGGATGGGCCGTACAGCTGCGGACAACTGGACTACAGATGGCCATCGGTACACACACTTCCAGTCCTGAGTGACTCAAACTCTCCAGCCCTCCTTAAAAACAAGTTTTAAACATAAAACCCAAGAGGATATTAAGACCTCACACTAGGATCCGCACAGCCAAACACAACCCCGCATGGAAAGAAACAAAAGAAGAGGGCGATTGGGAGAAGAACAGAAAAAAAGTCATTAGAAGGAGTTTTAAAAGCAGCATTCTATTAAAAGCCTCTTCCTGCTCTCCCTCATTAGCTGAGCATATTTATTTCTGTGTATCTTGTCTTCATCCCCTGGCACACTATGTGCGAAAAGCGCTGCTGTTGTGAACTGAGACGTGGCGGGGGGGCTCCAGCCATAGGAAGTGTGAGATGAAGGAGAATGTGGGATATAACTGGTGTCATGTGACTGTCAACCGTCAACTATCCACCTAGGGCTGTCAAACGATCAATCGTGATTAATCGCATCCAAAATAAGTTTTTGTTTACATAATGTATGTGGGTGGTTGCACTGCGTATAATTATGTTTTATATATATATATATATATATATATATATATATATATATATATAAATACACACACATGCTTGTATATATTTAAGAAATATTTTCATGTATATAGGTTTATATATAATTTATATTATATATAAATCTAAATATTTTATATATAAATAATATTTTTTTCTTCAATATACATGCATGTGTGTGTATTTATAATAAATAAAATAATTATACACAGAGCACCCACATATATTATGTAAACACAAACTTATATTTTCGATGTGATTAATCCTGATTAATCATTTGACAGCCCTATATCCACCAATCACCAACTTCTATAGACACGCAGTAGCGAATACTTCAACTAGTGCAAATCAGATGTAGTCACGGACTGATAAATACAAATTTTCGGGAAAAATTTACAGGGATGCACCAATATTACAATTCTGGCCAATACAGATAAGTCGATAGCTGATAAACAGTGATTTTAAAATTCTAAACTATTTTGACAAAATTAATAATGTTCAGTATAAAACATGGATAATAATTTTGAGATTTGGCTAACGATTACATTTAACTGTGTTTTTAAAGATTAACTTTATTTGAGCATTAGATGTAATCTAGAAATAAAAATAGAGGAAAAGAGCTTGCACAATTAAATACTCAATATCAAACAATAAATTAAAAACATCTCTAATATCAGTCAATAATTTTACAAATATATTGTGCATCCCTACAAAAATGTTAATTGTGACTAAATATTGACAAATTAAGTCATTTTAAATTTTATGTATGTCTTATTTGCAAAAAATTTAAATGTATGCTACACTAACATTCGAAAGTTTGGGGTCAGTAGGATTTTAAATGTTCACCAAGGCCACAGAAATTGAATACTGAATATATTTAAAATGTTATTTCTCTTGTGATAGCAAAGCTGAATATTCAGAGTCATTGCTCCAGTCTTCAGTGTCACATGATCCATCAGAAATCATTCTAATATGCTGATTTTCAGCTCAAGAAACATTTATTATTATCATCAAAGTTGAAAACAGTTGCACTGCTTGATATTTTTCTGGAAACCACAATAAAAAAATTCAAAATTCTTTGATAAATAGAAAGTTCAAAAGAACAGCATTTCATTTTTTTAAATATAAATCTTTTGCAACATTATACCCTAAATGTCTTTACTATCACTTTTGAATCAACTGAATGAATCCTGATTCTTGCTGAATTAAAGTATACATTTCTTTTAAACAGAAGTGTATACAGAAGTATTGTATTCCCAATATCGGTGTACCACTAAAAACTAGTGCATAACTCATTTGTGAAAGGAAAGCTGCACATTGCAGGCACTGACAATGCTTCCTTCCTCCAGAACAGCTCCTGCTTGTAAAAGCTTTATACAGTGGGGTGCACATTCTAATGATAACAGCATGTTTTAAATGTTACCTTGGATACTCTCAGTTTCCTTAACATTCTCGAGAGCTGCACAGGAGCTGGATGGAGAAGTAGAGATTGACGCTGTGCCTCCATTTCAAGATCCAAAATGGACACTGCTGACCAGATCATTTGCATACTTTCACATACTGTGACCTTTCAGGTCTGTAACCGTATAAAACTGGACCTTATCATACTATAAGGTGAGCAAATTTCAGAAAACTGTTGACATTTTAAGTTTATCTATGAAAAATGGAAGACAATTCAGTTCAGAGAAAGCTTTTTCTAAAACTGAAAATAAAGATAAGATCAGAATTACAATAATGAACTAATATATATTTTTAAAATGTACAAATAAATAAATTTCCACATTATCAGATCATCCTAAGTAATTAATATATGTAATATGCAATCATATTCTGTCATTTTTTTATTAATAACTGTATATATGTGTGTGTATTAACCTCACAGATAAGAAGGGGTTAATAAATAATCAGCATCCTGGGGAAATCTCCCCCTTTATAGCACCATTGCAGGGGTGGACTGCTGTTTCTTTTTCCATTTAAACTATTATTTAAAAGAAGAAAGAAAGAGGAAAAAACACATTTCCCCCAAGGGCCATCTTCAAACTCCCTCACTACATCTCACTCACACACACACACACAAATCCTTGACACAATTTATTTCTATATTA
The DNA here is from genome assembly GCA_038021265.1 of Cyprinella venusta. Classification (NCBI taxonomy): domain Eukaryota; kingdom Metazoa; phylum Chordata; class Actinopteri; order Cypriniformes; family Leuciscidae; genus Cyprinella; species Cyprinella venusta. Next base: position 8,395,174 of record CM075871.1, read on the forward strand.
TTGAAATTCCTCCTCAGTTAATTACTGCTGTGTTGGAGTGAGCATGCAGCGTTATTTGCATTTCTGGGTCCTGTTAAGCAATGTTAAACAGCACAGTCACCACACACACACACACACACACACAGACAAATATATCTGAGTGTAGCTGACGGCAACACAGTGATCAGCGTAGCAGAGCGGAGAATAGGACGAGGGTAGAGATCAAACAAGCGCGTCGTAACAACATGGCAAACACAACGCTCGCATTTAGCCGCCAAAACTCTTGCCAGCCGGTGGGAGAATGACACAGCCTTTAATTGTTTTCAAAATGAGCACTTTAAATTAACAACGGGCGATGCTTATCTACCAAAATAACAAGGGTATGGGGAAATCACAATAAGTATGCACAAATTAACATACGTGTTTCTATTTGAACTTGTAAAAGGTCTGGCTTGTCTAATATCCGTGTCACTAGTGTCACCAAATGGAACCACAAAAAATATATATATATATAGTTTCAAAACCAGGTCTGCCATTGTTCGGCCAAAGAGATAATCCTGCCCCAAACTTACGCCACTGGTTGAGCCAGAGTTGATGGTTGTGATTCTCAAACAAACAGCAATGTTTTGATAGCGCTACAAAGACATAATGTTTATACTTTTCAGAGGAAAACACCACAGTCTTATGCATATGCACAATGGTGAAACTCAAATTTCACAAAAATAATATTTAAAAAAGGGACTTAGGCGGCGTTTACACAAAGCCGGGTATTTAGCAAAACAAATACTTTCCCTCTCTCCATTTTCAAAAATAACATCGTTCACACACCCGCATAAATACGCCTTCGAGAGCCATCATAACTATGCCAAACCTATTGGCGGCAGCGTAGGGGTTAAGGACAAAGCCATGCAAGCCAATCAGAATCCTCAGAATCGACAAGAGAGAACCTAAAACGCCGTTTCTCCCAGTTCACACGACAACACATAACCAGTGTGTGTTATGTGTTAAAACTCCACTTCGGCCGGAGTTTTCAGAAGTAATCGTTTTCTGTGATAAAAACTGGGTTTTCGTGTAAACGAGAGGCCAATCCGCAGGGAAATATCTGCGTTTTCCCTTCGTGAAAACGGGGCCTTATTGTGTGTTTGTTTACATACATAGGTCTAGGTCATTTTTTATAGAAGTCTATTAAATTACTTCTGTTGAAATCACAACATTAAAATTTAAAGTAGTGTCAGATTGTCTATATTTTGACATATCCCATTAAAACGGATTATTGAAAAAAAAATGCAGTGTGGTTATTTGTTTCAACCCATCGGTTGTTTGACTTAAAGGTATAGCGGAGGATCTTTCCGAAATTTAGAGAAGACCCGCCCTCTCCAATTTTTTTTAAAAAATGCAAATGTCAAATGCCCGTCCGTGTTTTATTTACTTATTATACTGATCGATTGAGTGACCGAGGGCTCAAGACATGATATGTGCAACCCTGTATCACAAGAAATACGTTCTGAGGAAACTATTTTGCAAATCGCAAATGTTACATGGCAACATATGAGCAGTGCTATTACGTTGGTCCTTAACCTAACATGTCTCATTGTTAATACGTAGGTGTTAATACGTTATTTTTATACATGGAGAAGTAGCTTGTTGCGTTTGTGTAATAATAAACACACACAGTTTTAGAATATGAACACATGAACACACACGGTTTTAGAATATTTCAGCGCGATACCATTTACCATTTGGTCAAAAGGCTACTTTAGACAAATTGAGATGTTTACCGTGTCTATGCGGTGCATGACTTGTGCCAGGGCTAGCATTGCTAAGTCGCTTGCATTAACTTTTACTAGTGATTTTAAATGGATTTCTCCAAATAGCATGACAAACTTTGCCTGTCTAGTAGAATCTTCGCGACTGCGGCATCAGTGAGAAGCCCGACCTGTGCTTTTAGCGCACGCCAGCGTGTGATATCCACCCAAAATCACTCTGGTCTTGTTTCTATATTCTGCGGCCTTTCTCTTCTTATCATACACTTCGTATACATTTTTTCTCTTTCGACCCTCAGTCATTTTCAAAGGAATGGCTGAAACTGTAACTCTGACATAATACACCAAGTGAAAACTACATAGAGATGAGCACGTACGACGGCCTTACGTAAACATATCACCAGAATGATTGACACTTAGGTGGACCAATAGTATAGACTACCCACCCGGAAAAAGAAAATCCTCCGCTATACCTTTAAAGCAGGCAGCTCTGAATGGGAGCTTGCAGTCAATTGTAAGAAAGAGACCATTTTGAAGTGGACAAAATGATTGGAAAAGTCTGGCATACGTCACCAAAGCCCCTTTCACAAAGCGTGTTGATCCCGGGAAATTGCCGGGAAGTAGCCAGAATGCCTTCTGTATGAACACAAACACGATCCGGGATTGATACCGGCATCGATGCCGGGTTGGGGACCTTGTAACATTGCCGGAATCAGTCCCGGAACGCGCGCTGTGTGAACAAAAGCCAGGACCAATGCCATAAGGGGTGTGTCATAGTGATGACGCTCGTGCCATCGCGCAACTCTGTTGCACTTAGAAGAAAGTTTGTGTTCGTCATCAACAAAGAAAAGACAAACAAATGTCTGCAAACTGGAATGAAGCATAGACCAGGAGCCGCTGAAGCTGAGATCGTTCACCAGCTTTGTGGAACGGTATGCGCGTGTACATGTTTGACGCGTACGTTACACGTCTCATCCTTACGCCATGTGTCTTTACAGGATCTTTACGGTTTGTGTGTGAAACGCACTCACAGATCCCGGCAAATCACTGGCAGTGTGAATGAACCGTAATCAAACAATCCTGGGACAAATGCCGTGTCACATTATCCGTGTATTTTACAGAATCTCTGTGTGAAAGGGGCTCAAGAAGAAGAAGTCAGTCATCTCAGTAAGATGCATGTGGAAAATAGATTTTGAAATTTCATTTCATGCAGAAAGTGAATAAAAACACTTATTGGGGCATTGTGGTCACAACAAGAGTTCAGCTCACAATATATTTCCTGATTCCTGCTCAAAAATTATTTAAAGGAAAAGAAAGAACAAACCGGCAATTGTTGCTACGGCAAAAAGAAAGCAGGTGTGGATAGCTGCTCGACAAGCATGAAAGTCCCCCGCCCCGGACATAACCATGGCGAGAAATATGGGAAACTTGGGGTGAATCCTGTTAGCATCTGTTTACATAACCATTGCCATTGTGACTGGCAGGATTACCAGAACACATTGCTCCTGAACCGGAGAGGAATTCCATCAGGATCCACCGCGTTATCAAATCAGGGACGCGTTTCACCGCAAGTGAGATTCTGACAACGAGGAAACGCTGCGCATACAAAGAACGAGATCCCATCTCTTAACCCAGTGAGAAGAAAAACACTCGCCCTCAGACATGATGCTGCGAGGGCCCTTAACGAGCACACACGCATATGCGGACCCTCACACGCGCTCGCCGGCCCCCTGCTTCTCCCAGTAAGGGCCTCACACACTGCAGGTAAAGCTTCAAAGATCTGCATCCCACTGCAGCGCCATGCCAGAAAAGAGAGGGGAGGGAAGAATAAGGAGAAGAAAAAGAAAACGAAAAGAGAGATTGTTATTTAAACAGTCGTGCTAGTAGGGCTTGTATGAATATCAATTTTGAGAGAGACAAAAAGACTAATAGATGGGCGGAGGGAGGGCGAGAATGTTATGCAGACGCACCTCAAATGACATTACAATGAAAAGCTCTTGTGGACCACTGTTGGTATGTGTGTTTGACATGGAGAGAAGGATAGAAAGAGAGAGAGATGGAAGGGAAGTGAGTGAGCGAGCGCTCAGAGGGAGTCTCACCTGGGCCCAGCTCTGCTGCAGCCGTCTGCAGGAGATTCAGCTGCAGAATACCTAATGCGTGTGTGGAGGGGCGTGCCGTACAGCCCTGTTACTGGCCCCGGGCCATTCTGTATGATTAAGTCTTCTACACTTAAGGGATAAAGCCTTGCTCTCCTTCTCTCCCACTGGAAGCCATTAGCAGCCCCCCATTTGCAACTCAGTGTGTGTGTGTGTGTATGTGTGTGCGCCCTGTGCGTGTTTGAGCCTATGCATTTGAATGGGTTCATACCCCTGTGTCTTTGTGCTCCTGCCTTGTTTGTGTACGAGTGAGTGTGCTGCTTCCTGAGCAAAGCGTGTGTGATTTTGTCAGTACAAAACAGCTCCACGGCACCCTGGGATTAGTGTCCAGCGGCGAGCTGTTTGCGCCCAGAGTGCACTGCGGTCCGGCCCCCTCATTAGAATGGGCCCACGCAGGGCCAATGGCTGCAGACGCAACATCACGGATCACGATTGGGGTCCTGTTGCCTGTCCCTAAGATGGAATCGGGAGACCGGGCCCCAGATTGTGTGTGTCGCACGCACACGCTTGCACTGGATTAATCGTGTCGGAGTCCACAGCTCGGAGGGAGGGGTGTTTGATCTCCTCCTGTCCAACATGTGGCACAACCATCTTCACAAAAAAACATGTGTGACACACACAGAGTAGTGGTGAATTCTGGGATGTTGCCATGTATAATTTATAAAAAAAATATACAAAAGAAAAACCTTGTTGGGCAACAAATGATGGCAATATGGAAAGATAGCAACAGGGTCAAAAATATGATCGGATAAGGTGATTTACACACACCTAAAGTGGCAAGTTAACAGCACACTGTTTGTAATGTTAACTGTTATAACAACAAACAGTTTATCTAGCATAAATATAATTAAGCAAAAAGACAGATAGACTTGATGGATGGATGGATGGATGGATGGATGGATGGATGGATGGACAGATACCCACTGGGTCTATTGAATCCCAACCAGAGTCAATAGGACCCCTCAACCATTGAACCCTATGTTAAAAAAGCATAAGGCCAGGCAGTTAACATTTAATAAAGGAAATCATCCCGCAAATCCTACAGAAGGGCTGATTCAATGGCCGCTATGTGCGGCTTCACATCGCCCGTGTTCTCCGGGACAGAGAAAAACACATTATAAATGAAGAGATCCAGCATGCTGTCGATCACTGCCATGTTTCTGGGTTAATGACGCCTTAACGGTCATCCTATCCTGACGCACAGTCTCGCCATGAAGGAGAAAGGAGAGAGGGAGAAGTAGAGGCAGAGTGTCTTTCATTTCCAGATAATTAATAATAGATAAAAGCCTGACTTGTTCTGCATGGCTTAATAGCTTTTAATAGCAGGGAGAATGACGGGAACACGCACGGCTGTGTCTCTAGACGCTGGCCTGCAGACCTCCAGAGACACCGTCATCTTGCTGCAGCACAGAGGGGGGAGGCGTACCTGAGCCAGAACAGACCCACACACACACACACACACACACTCATTCACTCGGAAGGAGGCAAGCACGCTAAAGAAGCCCATGCACTTACTCAAACACACGCGGGCACAAACACACCCAAGAGAGCGCAGTTCGTAGGCCTGCTCTCTGAATGGTGCAATTCACTCCTGCCAACACGCATATAAAAATACATAAGCTCTTTCCCGTAAGCACTACACACATCACAAGCAACCACCGAAGATCAATACCCAGACACAGCGGTATGAAGCCATTCAAAAGAGGGGACTCAACTACATAGAGCGAACAAGCATACACGCAAGTGTTGACCGCAGCACATAAACACACATAAATACCTTGAGCTGAAATGTATTGCTCATTCTGTAATGTATACGATATTGGTGTGTGTTTACTACAGCGATAAGCGCAGTATAACCCGCTGGACTTCAAGTAGCAACCATCATTGGAGCAGAATTAGCCGTAGCTATCACACCATACGACTGAGGATCAAATCTGAGGGTCATATTGGAGGTGAGGAGGCTGGGAATCGATGAAAATTAATATTTCATAGTGTCAATTTTAAGCATAGTGATATTCTACCTCACAATACTGTATTAGAATACAGTCGTGACAAATGTTGTACGAAAATAAATGGTCTATAAATTAAATAATACGTTTATCATTTAAAGTAAATTTAAAAATAACATTTTAAAATATAAATAATTCTATAACCTAAAAAATATATTTCGATTACTTAAATTTTCTTATAACATATTTACAATATAACATAAATTAACTTTTAATGGTGCGTTCTATTATTTATCCGTCACAGAGTTCCGATTTGGAAGACCGATGTTGCCTAGCAACACGCCCCCTTTCCTCGGATTTCTCCTCTCGGACGTCGCACAACTGTGAGGACACCGAGCAAGAATTCCGTTTCGGAATCCAAGATGGCTGCGCCCTGTGTGACTTGTAAGTATGAATTGTTTTCATTGTTTTTGAACCGCTTTGGTATTTTAAATGACGGTTATAATCACTCGATTTACTGCGTCCCCTGTAGGTATGGGAATCGGTTGTTGTGAGTGCATTTACTAACGTTGCTAGCGTTGCTAACAGAAGACTGCGTTTTGATAAGGTGTAGGTATAATGTTAACTCGGCCAGTGCCACCATTACAACTGCTTTCCGGGGGTCGTCCATTTTTTTTCTCCTACTCGGAAGCGCAAAACATTATAGAACGCTTTACAGTAAGTGTGGACGTAGCGTCATATCCGAGGTCCGAGACGGTTCGTTGGCTATAATAGACGTGAATACTCACCAAGAAGGATATTTTGACATCATTTTGTGTGTATTTGGCCATATATAAACAGCGGAAGAAAACTGAATTCGGGATCACGGCAGGAGGCCGGATCCTGTGCACATGACATGAGTAGGCCCTACTTCGCTTATTGCATTTGATAACATTAAGCATGTCACACATACGTAACAGTCACGTGACCAGTCTACTCTCAGTTGTCTGTGTCTACCTAAAACTTTTTGGAGTATTACATTTTTGGAGAATTTCCTGAAAATCCTGCAGTTATCACAAGCCCAAATAGTGTTTTTGTATAATGAATTTACACTACTTACTGCACATGGCTCTACAATAAAGACCATGGTCCAATGAAAATAATAAGAAACGGGTAAAAGATTTTTCCCACTTTTGAATTGCAATTATGCACTAAACATTAAGTCATATATCCAGATATCAATATAATATTGTATTGCCAGGTCCCTGGAGATTTCCACACCTACAAAATATCACCATCTAAACGACCGCTGCCATTCTGACAGCGAGAGATGTGCCAAAAAATAATAAACTAATATTTACACTCAGGCAGCCATTTGTCAGCAACACACCATCACTGACAGGAGAAGGAGGAGACTGGTTCCTCAATATGTCTATGTCTCTCTTTCACTCCTTCCCTGTAGCCAGGGCTGTTTTGAAAGCGGGCCGGATTCTGTGACAGCTCCGCCCCTGAAAACACACACATACACACACTGTCCAGTTGCAGTGGAATGACAGCAGAGATGGAGTGACAGGGATGAGTATTCCCCCGAGCGCGGTGCGGAAGCATGGACAGCGGGAGTTCTAACGGGACTCTTATCGCTCAACTGGGTCACTGTGTCCAATCAGGCTTTGGAGGCTGGCCCGTGAGGGCGGTACAGGCATTTCCTGCTGGATGGTACGCAGCTGACAGCCTCGCCCTCAGACCCTCGCAATCCGAATGCATTGGCTGCCAGCTGCATCTCGCAGGTCCTAGCATTGGTAGCGCGCAGTGCCAATCTCTCAGCCTGGGCTTTTCCCAGAAGGGCTTCAACTTCAATAGCCTGTCCTCCAAACCTAGGCCGAGGGACGGTGAGGGAAGCTGATTAACCAAATACTTTTATCAGCACTGAAACTGCTCCGCTGCACAAAATGGCCTTAAAAACCAGTGGCACTAGCCAGAAAACACGCTGGGGGGGGAGGAGGCTTATATGGCAACGGGACACAAAGAAGACTGACTGGACCCAGACCGCAGGCTCACCACTACATCAATCCAAAAAAAAAATAAGAAGTTCAGCATCTCCCTCTAAAAACACATACAGAGACACTACAGGCTGTATTTAAAAACACACAACAGTAATATACCGCATTGGGGGGAAAAAAAATGAAAGAACGGTTAAAAAAAACATGCCTATGACTCGAGATGCAAGGACAGGACAAGCTGACAAAATGGGTGGATAAATGAGATTAAACACATTATCAAAATTACAACAACAACAAGAAAATAATAATAATAATTCGCATCTATCATATACTAACCAGAGAGTCTGAGCAAAGGACAGAGCTAGAGGAATGAGGGACAGGAAGTCAACTCTGTAAAAAAGGAAATGGTGTGGAGGAAAAACGGACTAGATACAACAGTGAGCGGATGGCAAGAGCACTTGTGCTGTCTTCCTGAGGTTTTGCGCTCTTGGGACAACTTGGATGGCTCAGGTCAAAAGAGACTCTTATTGTTGTGCTTTCTATTTCTCTATGCTTTCTTTCTTTCTTTCCTTCTGTCTTCTTCATGTAAGTTGAGGTGTGCTGCATGTTTGTGAAAATGCTTGAAGTGAGGGTATCTTTGATGTTTTTACAAGAGATCCACAACACCTCTGATGTGACAGAAGATGGAGATGAGACAGAACACCGCACACAGAAGCACAAATACAACATGTTGTAGCGGAATCTAACAATATCTATTCAGTCAAAGTCTAGAAAACAAAACATATTTAGTTTAAAAATGTTGCCATTTTTCTGATGTTAAAATTAATTACAGTTTAATGAAAGAGATGACTATGGCTGATTTACATGTTGTAAACACAGCACTGTACGCTCAAAACACTGCTCTGTTTGAACATTACCTCAACAAATGATGCGAGTTTGAGGTAGGACTATCTCCTTGTCCAAAGCAAGGAAGTCTAAAATGCCTGGAGAAATAATCCGTAAGCTTTTTTAAAAAAAATGTCACTGATTTTGATACAAAACTGAACACTGAACAAATAAAAAAACAGAATTAAATATTTCACAATATGTAAGTTGCTGACAATTTGTATTTTTTCAGAACATTTACATTTTAATGGCTGCCAAGTGTCAATACTGAAAAAGCTTACACTAACCTGCTAAAACTTGAGCATTCCCAAACAATCATGAGCTGTAATGTGTAAAGGCCAATTTATACTTCTGTCTCCATGCGGCGTACCCTTCACCGTACCCTGATGCGCACCTCCTCAAAAAATGTAACTACACGCCACGACGACGTGGACCGCAAGATCTGTGATTGGCCGGCTTGATAACATCGCATTTCCTATTTCCTGCATTTCCGCCTTTTAGTGTTCCTAATTTAACTAAAATGAACTGTTTTTCCACCTTGATTAGCTCCAACTCCAACATGATTCGCTCTCTTTCAGTCGCCATTGTTTTTGTAAAAGCCTAAACTCAAAACAGCCGTGAGAAATCTAAACACAGTGGGACATTAAAACCCGCCTCCGCCAACTAGTGTTTCGGCAGTGTAACTGCAGATCAACACAGACATAACACAGAAGTAAATGCTCACGACGGCATCGCGTACGTAGCTCATGGTGTACACTCGTCGCAGAAGTATAAATTGGCCTTATCAGCGATTTATCAGCGATTTCAGGCCCAAAAAAAGCTCAAACATAAATGATTACATTCATTTAGTATCGTTAGGAAAGATTAGATGAATGTGATCATTTATGTTTGGGCATTTTTGGGGCCGAAATCGCTGATACAACCTTGAAGCCAGCAGATGGAAAAATATAATTAATATAATATAATATAATATAATATAATATAATATAATATAATATAATTAGGGCTGTCAAAACGATTAATCGCGATTAATCACATCCAAAATAAAAGTTTGTGTTTACATAATATATGTGGGGGCACTGTGTATAATTATTTTAGATATATAAACACACACACATGCTTGTATATATTTAAGAAATATTTTCATATATATTCTGTATACATATTTATATATAATTTACATATTTTACATACAATATTTTATATATAAATAATATTTTTTTTCTTAAATATACATGCATGTGTGTTTTTATATATATACAAAATAATTATACACAGTGCACCCACATATATTATGTAAACACAAACTTTTATTTTGGATGCGATTAATCGCGATTAATCGTTTTGACAGCCCTAAATATAATATAATATAATATAATATAATATAATATAATATAATATAATATAATATAATATAATATAATATAATATAATATAATATAATATAATATAATATAATATAATATAAAATTCTGTTTGTTAATACTAGTGGACCAGTTTAAATCACATACCAGCAATGAAGACACAAAAATATAAAAAAGACCAAGTCACACACATAGACACATTCTTTGTCTCTCACACTTCTCCCTCCTCGCCGCACACATGGCACATTCCTGGCCGTGCGATGCGAGGTTCTGGCTAAAGGCCGTCAGCAGCCGTTTCCTGAGGAAAGCCCTGGGTGCAGTGTCAACTCTCCTTCTTCCTCTGCATTCCCCTCTCTCTCTCACACACACACAGTAAAAGATGTAGTCAGGGCTTTATCAGTTTACCACAATTCGGCCTTTCAACACAGTGCAGAACACTCAAGTTTATATATTTATCTTGACACTCTTTGACTCTAAACACACTCACTCTCATAAACACACACTCAGAGGCACAAATGTGCTTAAAAACGTACCCAGGCACATTCTCCGACTCAAAGATTCTGGGAAAACGTAAACCACACTGGTACCACACACACATACACACACACGGTGGAGCTACTGTGTTCACTAGAAGAAAACATAGTCAAAGATTAAAGGGGTGCTCAGATCAGATCTGAAATTTGTTTTTCATCTGTCTTGCCTGTCAAAGACAAGAGAAAAATGTTTCCAATATACCTGTGCAGAGAGAGAGAGAGAGAGAGAAGTATCGAGGAAGGCAGAGAGAAGTAGAGTCTGAGCGATATAAAGTGAAAGAGGAAAAGAGAGAACATGGAGCGAGAGCAGACGTGATTAAATCCCGTCGGCTGTGTGGGGCTGTCAGCGACTGTGACACAAGGTTCAGATCGCTGCTCACTAGGGAGAGCACCATAATCACGTTCTTCCCACCGTGATGCCATCAAACGGGGACAGGACAGCCCTGGTTGCAAAAGGGACACAACGGCAGAACCCAGCGATGAATAAATTGTAAACAATAATTGAATGACTACACTTTTGAATTTCAAAACTTTTAACTTCATTTTATGGAAATTTAGTATGACCACATGCAAACATGCCATAAAGGACTTTCAAACTTTCCTTTTTGACTTCTGACTGGTTACGGTGTTATTTTCAGCAGTTCATCAGACAGCAATTTGTGTCAAAGCTGTACACCATTGGATGGTCAACTAGCGATCCGTGGGCCAAATCCTGCACGTCTATTATTTTTATATGACCCTCCTATTGATTAAGATAAAATTTGTGTGCTACCTTGTACATAAAAGTGCATAAATCAACAATCATACCTTATCCAATCAGATGTATTTATCCACAATACAATTTTTTCTTTAAAAAAAGGGGGAAAAAAGGAAAAGAGAGTCTACATTCTCAATCATGAACATCATTAAATCTTGCCCTTAAAATATTATATTAATAAACACGCTGTATTAAAGGTGTTTAGCATGTTAAACTTAAAGTGATAGCAGACGCAAAGACGGAAAATGTATTCAACCTCATGTTGCTCCAAACGTGTATGACTGACTTTCTTTTACTAAACACACAAAATACTTTTTTTAAAGAACACTGGAACCAAACCAACATTGGACCTCACTGACTTCCATTGTATGAAAAAAAGTTTAAAGTTTATTTAATTTATAGAGCACATTTAAAAACAGCCAGCAAGACTGACCAAGAAGAAATATTAACAAGAAGACCAAGAAATATTAAATAATAATAAAAATATATATATACATAAAAAGTAAAAAAATAAAATCTAAAATTCTAAGAAACATCACAGAACAAAGAAAGTCATACTCGGAAAGACATTAGGGTAAGTAAATGACGATATACATTTTTGGCTAAAATATCCCTTTAATCTTTGGACTTCAAAACGAATTATAATACATATTTTATATATATAAATATTGCTGACAGCTCCACACAGCCGACTTGATTTAATCACGTCTGCTCTCCGCACAGATGGACCCCCATCCTGAGTACCTCATTGATTTATCTGTAGAGTACTCAAGGAGACAAAACGACCAAAATGCGAGCTTTACACCCTCTGGCAGGTGGAGGGCCCCGTGCCGAACGCCCCTGACCTAGGAGGAGGACGGCCTCCCTGGATCACACAGCCATCGGGACCCTCCAGAAATAGATGTTCCCAGTACACCACCAACAATACCATCAACCGAACAGGAGGGAGAAAGCGAACGGGGCTGTTCCACACAAAGAAGTAAGAGTACAGCCTGACTGCTCGGGAGACAGGAACAACGAGAGAGAAAAAGAGAAAGAGAGAGAGTCTTAATTGCCTTATCCTGTAGTACAGGCTGGGGAGTGCTTTTTGACTTCGGCTTCCAATTTCACGCTACAGCATTATTTAGTTTGATACAGACTTGATTAGGCATTACAATGTGTCCCTCTCTGAAGGAGCTTTGCGGCCGGCCTGCATCACTAGAGGACAGATTAACTCTGCAATCATGCTCCTTCTGAGACCCTTCTACTGTTTGTTTAGCCCGCCGGAGACCGTGCCAGCGCATGTTTGTTTGTGTATGGGGATTTTGTGGGAGGGGTTCTTATTAAATGAACTCTACCCACACTTACAGCGACCCTTATTATGGGACAAGACCGCAAGATATAGAAGGAAAGTGTGTGCTTTTGGAGGGGGGGATAACCCTCAGTCCTTGACCTCTCAGGGGTCTTCCTTTGTATGAGAATTTCTAAAGAACTGTCTCAAATCATAGATAAATACACACAAGCGGTGCTGGTGAACATTACTTTTAAAACTTAAGTTACATTATTACTTTTTACAGAGTCTTTTTTTTTGTCAGCAAACAAATAGATTAAATCATTTCTGATACACTCTAAACAATGCTGGGTTGTTTTAACCCAAATTTGGGTCAAATATGGACAAACCCAAATATAATTTAAAAATTTAACCCAACTTCAACTTTCACTTTCAGCTGTAAATTTTTAACCTAGCATTTGGGTTTGTCCATATTTGACCCAAATTAGGGTTGAAACAACCCAGCATTTTTAAGAGCGTATAAAATTACATTAAAATAATTGATTTAATTTTTATAAATGGATGTTAGTGCAAACTATGATTAAATAAAGACAAAGTAGAGATTGAACTTCTATAAAAGTTATTATGTTACATATACTACTTTTAATGAAAATCACTTGTACTTTGAGGAAGGGAGATGATTTCAATTGCATTTCTTTAAAATTCAAAATAAATCTAAAAGGCATTCATTGGTACTTTAAAAGAATCATGCTTTTTCTATTTGAACTATTCACTAACAAATGCAACTGAAAATCTCTTCGTTCCCATAAAGTCATCATGTAACAGTGAGACGGACTAATGTAAAAGTGCTCTAATAAATTAAAAGTGTAAAGTCACTTTAAGGAATATCACAATGCTACGCGTTTACATGTTACATTACTATGTTACTTCCGTAAGATGTCGATTTACTTTAAATTAAGTTTTACAAAATCACTCGTAACCAAGAGTGTAAAAGAGTACCGCACATGACATTATGGGACATGTTGTTCAATGAATTTGTCAGGAAATAAATTTAATTCAATTAAAAACTCTCTAAATTTGATGTATGTTATAGTGTTAAAGCAACACTTACCAGGAAATTCTAATTACGTTACTTATTTTACTGTCAATAACAGAAGGTATAAAACAACACAAAATAAGTGTGATAGACTTGGACTTTAGTGTCCTAACCAATTACGAATTGACTACGTCAGCACCAATGTGTCAACTATTGCGTTTACACTTTGCCTCAAGGTATTATGGTGCAAATATATGAAATTGGATTTTAATGATCAAGCTAGATCCAGATATTAAAAAAAAGAATCGACAGCCCGGTCCTTGTCCATCACTTCAGACCAGGCCAAACTTTACATTTTTAACATCTGTCCATCCACCCATCCATCCATCATCACCAAGGCCCCACTGTACACAACCCCCACGCCCCGCGATCTCCAATTCTCTTTCTTTCCGCTCCCTCTCTCTGCCTCTCCTGGAGCAAGTCGGGCCCTGTTTGATGGTGACATGAAGCATTTATTAGGCGAGAGAAGCTGAGCAGGAAAGAGAGAATAAAGAAGAATTGGGAGCACGAGTGTGTGGATGGTTAATAATTTCTGTGGACTTCTCTTGGCCCTGGATTTTTATTTTATTTATTTTTTTGTATTGCAGTAGCTGAAAGAGACTCCCTATCCCATCATGTTCAACCACAACAACATGGATACGCATCTATCAGAGCGGCCCACATCGCCCACACGCGCGCGTCTGAGTGCCAGCAGATGGATGATTAAAAACACGCTGTGGCTGTAGCATGGAGAACTTTACCTGGGGACTAAGCCGACGAGATATAACATAAGGTTAACTGATTTGGTTTGGATATGGCGAGCGTTTTGAAACAGTTTGAGCAAATTCTGCCTCTTTGGCAATGCATAACACAAACACACACGTCAGCTGCACTGAGATGCAGGTCCACCGCACATGAGCTGCCACAGAGGTGGATGACTTGGTTTTACACACCTCCTTTAAAGTGGCCAGAGTCATTTCTCCTGACACAACAATAGTGGTCGACTCGACCGTTATTGGTTATTTGATGCCGATATCTTAGAGAGCAGTGTGGCCAATGGGCGATATAAAGCTGATATATTTTTTTATTTATATTTATTTAATTTAACATCTAAAAAATATAAATAAATAATCTGAAAGTTAATTCACTTAATAATAAATCTGCAAAACAAAGACTTTGGCAACTTCATAATTCTGTAACATTACAAAGACAAGGAAATACTAATCTGGTCTGTATTCAATTCGCACGGACCAACCATCACACATAATGTATACACGTTCATGCAGTTTAAGTGCACAGTCAGCACACCTAAGTCTGCAAGGTTTGTGAACTTTACTGAAATGTTTATGACATTCAAAGAATTGTTTAAAATGATACAAATGGATATTTGCTTAATGCTAAAGGTAAATTTCAAAAGTATTATAATGTTTGCCTTTTTATTATTACTAACAACATAAACGCAAACGCTATAGAACTGTTAAAGTAAACAGATCAAAAAGTATTATGTAATAACTTCAAAATAAAAGTCCTGAGACGGAAACATCAGCAACAGCAACACAGACAAACTTATCGGTAGATATTTTAAAAATACTAAATATTGGCCGATATATCGGCCTACTACACAACACTCCCAGATAAGTACCAGAAAATGCTCACATCCTCAAGAAAACCATCTAAAAGCACAGATTTTTTAGGGAAAGTTACGACTTTGGTAATAAAAACCATGTCGGAGCTGGTCTGGGTGATGCATGTGAATGTGACACGTACGAAACTCTACGTGAGAGTCTGATTCATCCCATTTCTTACACCACCTTCTCTCATTATATATTTATATTATAAATACAAAAAGAGATGTAAGTTTAAAACAAATCCCATGATTTACAAGTATTTTTTGAGAACTCAATTTACCTGCACAGCTTTACTTGTATAATATATCATGAATAATACAATTTAATAAGTTTAGTAAGGCAGAAGGGTGAGATGAGGTGAGGTGAGATGAGGTGAACAGAGAAAAAAGGCGAGAGTAATAATCACTCTTTGCCTTCTTCAGTTCCTCTGGGAACTTCTTGAATACAGGAGCAGCCCTCCAAAAAAGCACACACGCAATCTGAACTGCACACAATGGAAAAACCTGACTTTTAACCAACAAATGAACACATCGTAGAAGAACGGCTGTTTTGTAAATGTCATTATTAAGCTTTTTTCCAGTGTCCCCTCCCCTTTATTCTCCCTTTGTGAGCGTATGTGTGTGCGAGCGAGCGCTCTCGAACGGAGAGCGACTTTAATTGTTTCTTCAGCATAGCCCCGCTGTTTGCACGGGTTATTATCCCCGACTTTGCAGGAGGGGAGGGGGGGCTTGCTGTTTGACGGGGAATTAAATGAAGAAAAATAAGGAAAAACAGATCTGACTCCAGGATCAAGGGCTCGTCTTTCTCTGGGGTCAGACGGGCTAGCAGAACTGAGAGTCTTTTACAATGAGGGGCTAATTCTGTCTAAGCCAAAAAGGCTTCTATGCTAGGCTCCAGACTAGCCTCAGGATAAAGCGAGGAAGCTTCACGCCTTAAAATCAATTTATCAAGGCATTACTAACCCAACACAGAGACCTGTGGTTCACACACATAATCTGTCCGTGACGAAAAAGCAGACTGACAAGCACCGCTCCGCTATTGTTGGTCCTGTCTGTATTTTTAAAACTAGTTACTTTAATTGATAAGTGAAGGGTCGCAGTAGTCTTTTATCATTCTGCCAAATCAATTATGCCTCTTTATTCACCGACGTAATGGTCTGGAAGATCTGAAACAAGGTACCGCCAGACGTTTTGACATCGGATGAACTCTGCAAATTGCTCAAAAGTTACGTCTCGCAGAGTCAAACTCTGTGTGTTTGAAAGGGCAAGGCTGCTCAACTCTGTAAGCATATCTTTGTTTTAGCGGTTTTGTTCTTGCTGCTAGAAAACTTTTTTAGGCCTTGTGAAATCGATAGGTTCTGCTCTGGAGAGAGCCACAAGCGTTCAAGAGATTTCTCTGTGCGTGGGCACATGCATGCGTACACACACACACACAGGAACATTTCACCTCCAGCTATACCAGTCCTTCACTGGTCTCGGACGGTTCCCCAAGCGCTTTGCCATGGGAGGCCAAATGACCTGGTGAGGGGTCAGAGGGGACTCTGGGGGGCGCAGCAGGGGTCAAACCAGCACCAGTACTCCTCATTAATGACCTCTGCAGCCCTTCAATCACCACCCTCAAAAAGCTCAGACCAGGGCCCGAAGCCTGGCCAATAAATATATGCATCAGCCAGGTGTAGAGAGTGGGCTTAATTGCCCCCTTTCCTTATGTTTAATGTACAGCCCAGTGAGACAGACAGGGTCGTAGAGCAGACACCCGGAGAGGAGAAAGAGAAGAGAGGAGAGTGTTAATGCATCTTTTAAAATCAGGAAAAGCCAATTACCCACAGACAAACAGTTTCTAACTTTTGACATAGTAGTCGGTGAGATTAACATTTAATGTTTTTGAAAGAAATGTCTTTCGTCCAACCAGGCTGCATTTATTTCATCAAAAATCTAGGAAAACTACTATTCTAAAACCATTTTTACAATTTAATAACTGATTTCTATTTTATTGTGTTTTATTTCAAAACGGTTTATTCATGTGAACGCTGCATTGTCAGCAGCAATTTCTGTCTTCAGAGTCACATGATCCTTCAGAAATCATTCGCATATGCTGATTTGTTACTAAAAAAATTATCAATATTGAAAATGGCTAAAAATTGTTGGTTAAAAGTTTAAAACAGCATTTATTCAAAAAATAAATATTTTGTAACATTGTAAATGTCTTTACTAGAGCACGACCGATAAAGGAATTTGAAGGCTGAAACCGATACAAATATTTTTGGGTTTTAAAATCCGATATTCCGATATATCGGACGATATTTTATTTATTTTTTAAAGTGGACATGATAGTCACAAATTTTGTCATGCTTATTTGAGTTAAGAGAACTGATGGGGACGTTCTTTTAATTGTTATTCAAGCAATGTATGTATCGTGACCAACTCAACGAGTGTTGCCAACACGAACGGTGTAGAGTGCCCTCTGGTGGACAAACTATACAACTCCAACAAGTGTGTATCGTCCGTTTTTATTTTAGTTTTGTAATATTCATTTATCGGTCATTATAACTGCCAATACCGATAGTTTGGAAAATGCCTAATATCAGCCGATAATATCGGTCTGCCGATATATCGGTCTGGCTCTAGTCTTTACTATCACATTTAAATAATTTAATGCATCCTTGTAAAAGTATTAGTCTTTACTGA
The DNA here is from genome assembly GCA_038021265.1 of Cyprinella venusta. Lineage (NCBI taxonomy): Eukaryota > Metazoa > Chordata > Actinopteri > Cypriniformes > Leuciscidae > Cyprinella > Cyprinella venusta. Next base: position 8,413,199 of record CM075871.1, read on the forward strand.
TTTTAAACTTTTGAATTTAGTAGGTAGTGTAACCCAGAGTGGGTCATAACATCCACAGTTTGACAGGCCTAAATTATAAAATGAGCGTTACAGTATGAAACGTCACTCAAATTCCTATTCTAGGTCACCAAACTTAATTTCCTAAATGTAAAATAATACTTTCAAGATGTACCGCAACGTGCTTTCTAGACAAAAGTCTCTGATGCTCTCGGAGGACCAAGTGAAAATGGCTGCCATGTTTAATCTACATGGGTACGAGCAGCTTTGAGAGACTCTTTCTCTGCGCGTTGTTCCAGCACGTTTTAATCTGCCCTCTGCAGCAGCCCAATCCGGGTTCCAAAGCGCAGCATCTTAGAGCGGCCGCGATCCTCCGGGAAGGCCTGACAGGGGAGCCTTGGCTGGCAGGCTTGGTGGGGAAGGAAGAGGGGGGCGCTGGGAATGCCAACCACACAAACAGAATTAATAACAGTGAGCGTCAGAGCGACGCCTTCTCTTTAGAAGTGAAGCGTGGCATGGAGCGGGTCCGCAGCGAGCTCCGGTTCCGGGCCACTGAGCCCAGGCCTTCTGATAAAGCATGTGGCTAAGCCGGTACAATGGCAGAGCCTACGAATGAGCTCTTACATTAAGACAGATTCTTCCCCACAAAACTAGCAGGCAGGCTGCTGATAAGGAGTTGTCATTGGCAGACACACTGCCCGCCAGGGAGAAACCCACATCCAAACCCATCCGCCTTTTCCTCCCATCACAGACCAGATGAATTACGCCACCATCTCCACACCAATAGGTGTCACTGCATCAAAACAGAGCAAGGAATAACTATTGGAGAATGTTAAAAAGCGAAAGAAAAAAAACGTTTCGCCTCTAAATATCATGATACCAGTCGCATCAACAGCCATTAAAAGAGACCTCAGCTGCTGTCAAGGGTTTTTTTTTCCAGGTTCTGATGAAATATTTTTAGAGTTGTTTAACTAATTGTTCAAGCTGTGAAGTCAATGAAAAAAGAAAAAAAAAGCAAGAGCATAAAAATCAATTTTGTGGTTCATCTCCCATTACCTCAAAATCACACCCTCTAATAGTCAAACACACAGACACTCAAAATAAATACTTCATTCTCCATCCTCACATAAACTGCCTGGAACTGAAACAAACACCTTCTCAACGTCAGAAGATTATTTGAATATTATAAAAAGAATACAAAATCACTAAAAGAATGCTTAGTTAAACAGATTTAGGAACATATTAAACAAAACATGTTTCAGTCACTACAATAGAAAAGCAAATGGACATAATGACTAAAAATAAATTTAATCTATTATTCTCAACGAACCATCGTTTGAAAATGAGCACCAGATGCAATAGAGTGATTAGGTGCAAAAAAAAAAAAACCCGAAACAGCTCACAAATCAAAGCCTGAAATGAAAAATACAAATGCGGGATGCATAAGAACGCTGGGGGTTCTCGTTCCCTGATCTCTTCATTTGTGGCTTTGCAGCCCTATGGTAACTCACTTCAACATTTTACAACAGCCCACTGACCAATGAAACTTCCACACCGTTGCCAAAAGCCTAGGTGACAATAAAAAAAGCCATTTAATGATAAAACCAGATGGTGCCAGAAAGGAAGGAAAGCAAAGAGATCTGTACGTTACACAAACACACACCGAAAAAGATCAACACAGCACATTACAGCTTCATTGATATGTTTCTTTTTCACAAACGTGTAACAGTTCTTCCGGAAGATGACAGTTTCAAATATTACCTCGGAAATCACTCGACAGAAAACCTCGGCAGTGTTCTTTAAAGTCACAAAATTAAGTTACAATTTTTGTATTGATTATTTGTATAGTTGTTCCTGCAAAAATCTATGTATGAAAACCTCTTCCCCATAGTCCCCCATAGCACATCTGAAAATATAAATTCAAAACAGCGAGTAATTACCCAATTCCCACAGAAAACTCTTGCTAAAGGATACATTTTTTTACATTTCAACCCATCCACACATACCCCTGATGTCAGTGGGCAGAGAGGGGAATAATGCCATTAGATTTCATTCTCAGCAACCATTACTCAAACGTTTTCTCCCTTTCTTAGAATTAAAGGTCCAATTTGACTCGACTGACTGTAAACAACAGTGAAAAAAATGGAAATAAGTGCCCTCTCTGTCTCCCTTCCTGTCGTGTGCATTCATCCCCCTCTTAATGTCCTGCAAATGAAGGGGATTTATTAATGTGTAATTAAGTAATAATCATCGCTACATAATGCATGAAACACTCAAGGGGACGGTGGAGATATGAAACAGGAATGCCACAGCTGAACACTCAGTGCATAGACACACATTAAAAAGGGATTAATTGAGAGAAATAATATTTTGATAAGCGCAGCTCCCTCTCCCCCTCTGACGAACGCTTGCTGTCTTTTTCCTCTCTAAATAATCTCTCTCTCTCTCACTCTTGCGTGCGCGAGTAACACTGGCAATCACAGTTTCTAATGTAACGTGATGTGATGTTGAGAGCACGACTTCTTTACTGGAAGATAATCTAACACGTCTAACAATGGGCAATGGTTTCTTGAGGAACCCCCTCTCTATGCGCCTGAATGTGTTTCCGACAGCCGCAACACCTGCAGATTTGCACATATCAAAGCAGAAATTAATGACAAACAAGCTTAACCTCTGCATGAGCGAGCCAATACACTAGACGCCGGGACATACAAAACATGAATGATTTTGTGCATACCACACTCAGACATATTGTTGATGCCCTTCTAATCTCAGTGCATAGCAATCAAAGCTAAAGGTGCTGGGCTGAGATAGGGACAGAGCGAGCCTTGCTTACATATTTAATTGGCCTCTGATTGACGTGCATCGCTGAGTCAATACAATCACTGTTTACCCCCCAAACCTCTGTGCTGCAGCAGGCCAATGCATACTTGATAGAAAACTGCAATAGTGTGTGTTGCAATACAACCAAACATTTTCTTGAAATTGGCTTGAAAAAAAAAAATAATTATATATATATATATATATAAGTTAATGCTTGTGGGGAGATGATGCATATTTAAATGCAATATTTCTCTATCACAGTGCATGTGAAAAATAAAAGCTGGTCGAAATAAACATTATGCTATTGATTACAGGGTCAAAAAGGCTGCTCTCTTTCCAAAACAACTCAACAACATTGTTTAGGATTGATCTGCACCCAGCAGACTCTGTCAATGTTAAATATCTATGACAAGAACTTATTCTTAACACGTTTTATTATCACTTTAACAGCCATGAATATTATCCACTAAACTTATGACCATGTTTTTTTTTTTTTCCCCTCCTGATGAACCTCTGCAGATTGCGGCCGTTAATTAAAACAAAAAACTGGTTATTATTTGGAGGAGGGGTACTAATATGGGCCACATGGCCACCCGAAAGCCCATCTGGTTTCTATTGGGGTGAGGGTGCCAAGTGATATCTCGACCGGCAGCACAATATCTGCCACACATCGCTGATGGACAAGGCAAAATAGCAGCAGGCCTTATTGCTCCTAAATTCACCTGCCTGTGAGTGTTGAGTCTTGTAGGAGGGGCGTGAATGAGATGAGACTGTGTTTGACTGATTCTGCCATGTCAAAGTCACAACCAGGAATAAACTGAGACAACAAAAAGCAAAGAAGGGGGAAAACACCAAGCTGAGATCTATAGAGAATCAGAATCCATTCACAATCCCACTACAGACTGACGAAAATGAGTTGCATAAACATCTCAAATTTTGTAGGATTTCCACAAAATTTGAATGTATTGAATTGTCTATGTTATTATCAGTAGTAGTAGAGGTATTAGTAGTATTAAATAAAAAAATAAAATATTTATACATGCATTTAAAAATAAAAAGCATTAAATTATAATGCTTTTGACTATGAATGATGTATTGTTTAATTATAAAAATAAATAGAATTTAATTATAATATAATTTAACATACTTAAACCAATTCAAAAATACGACTACTACTGACATTTTAAAAACCTAAAACTCGAGCACTCTTTCAACAGCACCTTTCCTATAAGAGGTACTTGTACTTGCCAACCACAAGACCTGCTGGCACCTGGCACCAAAATGTTAAAGTTTCATTTTTCTATATGGAAAAGGGCATACTTAAAATCTATAAACATAATGTCACTATGCAAAAACATTAAATCAGTGACTTTCGCAATCCCCGCCAGTTTTACACATGAAATCTCATTGGCCATGTGAGTTGTTCCCTCTCGTAAAACGCTTACCTTTAACGGAGCGCGGTTTGGCCTGCTTGCGTCTAGACATCTCCGTGTTACGAGCAATATTTTACTTTCTTTAACGGATGTATTGTCCTCTCCGAGAAATATTGACAGGTCACGCGCTGATACTTGGGAGATTTCTTCACTTTGCCTGTTGCAATGCGGCAACTTCAGTCTCGCTAGTCCAGAGGCGTTCAAAGGAAGAGAGAGTACGGAAAAGGAAATGGATATTCCAATGATTAAACTTCTCCAACCTGTAGATTTAACGAATAACTTGCGGCTTTTTCCCGTGCTCGAGAAGCAAACGCTCTTTTGTTCCTCCGTAACGGCAGGCGCTGACGGTGGAGCGGGCACGCGCGCCCAGAGTTTCAAGAAGCGGAGCGTGCCCAAATTACACCTGATCGGAGGAGAGAGGTGCCAATACTTGCCGATAATATGGTAAAGCCACTTCGAGGATGTTTCGGAATTGATTCGCAATGTTTTTCCTCCTTTTAGCAGTTGTCGCAACTGTCTCTTTTCGTTGTGATCCCGCCGAACCGCCCTCCTTCGCTGTTATTTTTCCGAAGGTGCCACTCTCAATGGCATTTTACGCAGCATTTTTACCTGAGGGGTTTTTTCTTCTTTTTGTTTATCGTCCTAAAAACCGTAAATATTTCTAGTCGCTAGCCTCTCTCTCCCTTTTTCTTTGTCCTGACTCTGGTCTTCCCTCCGCCTCCCGATCCGACTGCTGGCGGGGCTGCAGCGCAGACACACATAATAAAGCCAGGCTTGGCTGGAAATGTAGCCGTGTCCCAGCAGGAGGATGTGAGAGTAGGGTCCCGGCGGGGGAGCGCTCTGATCCCGCAGGGAGCTCCGCACAGCCTGGGTTGAGCAGACAGAGAGAGCCAACAGCACCAAACCATGGTCAGCCATGGAAACTACAGCTTAACTTGGAGCACGGATCGGGGCCAAAACACGGAGCTTCGAGGAAACTCTGCAGCGTGCAAGAAAAAAGACGGACTGGATTCGCTTTTTGCGCTCCTTGCACTCGTGCCATCGTCTCGGGTTCACTCCAGCGTTTAACTGTCGATTGGATACGATGACATTTTGACTATTTGTGGGGCTTGTGTTGAACATTTAACATTCCCACGTCGTCTTTGAAAACGTTTATCTGCGTTTAAAATGATAAGATTGAGGATTTAAAGAGATAGTTCGGCTCAACCAAAAATGAAAACAGTGTCATCATTCACTCACCCTCACGATGTTCCAAACCCGTTTGACTTTCTTTCTTTCTTCAGTGGAACACAAAAGGAGATGTTTGGCTGTATGTTAAGGTCTGACAGAATCAGTCACCATTCACTTCCAGTGCAATTTTTCTTCCCATGCAATGAAAGTGGATGGTGACTGAAGAAATAAAGTCATACAGGTTTGAATCAACTAGAAGGTGAGTAAATGATGACAGCTTTTGTAATTTTATTATTTGGAAAAGATCTGCATATGAGAATAACGTTTGATATCATCACATGTTGTATTTTTCTAATTGTTATAATGGGTTATGTTTAATTCACTTTAAACCCTTCTTAATTGGCAGGAGTAGGTGTTTTCGACAGTGTTTGCAGTCCCCATAGCGTTTGTCTGGCAGTCTGCATGTGCAGAAATAGGATCATTTGTGCAAAAATCAAGCTAAGAAATGGTCAAAATCACACGCGGTGTGCCGGAGCTGCTCGGCCGTTGTCATGGATAACGTGTTGGGCACCCTGTCTTGGTCAGCGGGATGTCCTGCAGATTGAGCCAGGCACCCCGCGGAGCCACGGAGCGGCCTTTAAAATTGACCCCCCGTGGAGGACCGGGGCCCCTCTTGTCTCGTCTGAGCGCACGCCTGGAGACCGCTTTTAAATGTGCTTCTGGTGTCCCAGAGAGAGAGGCCGCTGACACGAAGGGGCGAAAGCTCACCGCAGTGGTCCCTTTTTCTCTGATAAATTCAAAGGAGGAAAATAGCCCACATTACAAGCTCCTTAAGGGTCAAGGACAGCTGAGACATGAATGGTTTGAAAGAGTGGCATTGTGAAATCACACAGCACACGATTACACCCTCTGTCATCTTTTTACGGATTTGCATTTTTCTTGTGCCACAACGAACAGTTCTAAGACTTACAAGACATGTGGATGAAATTAATTAAGACGCTGGTGAAAAAGAGGTGTGAACGGCAAATGCGGTGGTCCTGTTTGGAATAGACACCGTTGCTATTTTAGGATGATTTTGTGGTGGCAAATCATTTTCGGAGCTCGGATGATTGCAAAATACTGAACGTTTAGAGGAGGAACAAAATCTCACATTGGATATCACAAGGACGGAGGCCTTTGCGTTTCACCCTGCGAAACGGTCTCGGACCTCTCGTATTGGCTAGTATTTTCCTTTCACACACCAGGGATGGTGGTAGATTGATGCCCTTCCATTATTCATGTGACGATTATTCAAAATTTAGCAATAACTCAACAGCGTTTTGTCCTTTCCCTCTATCACCGCACCTAGGTATGCAGCTATTCTTATGCGACTATCATCCATTGGACAGTGCGGCCTCAGAAAGCACCCTTAAACACTCCCCCATTGTACTGTCACAAGCCTGGAGAGTTCATGTTATATTTATGTTGCCTACAGCGTATTCTCTCTGTTCTGTTCTGTTCAGCTGAACTCACGCCAACTCCTCCAGGTCCCCCCTCCACAGACAATGTTACATCTCATTGGCTTTGCCCTAGATAGGCTATTTTTGTATGAAATAATTAGACATAACTGATTTAAATACTGCAAAGCCAACACTCTTTTGTCTCGTTAACAAAGTACAGGAGAGGCACACGTGTCAATCCGTACAAGGAGGCTAAAATACATTCGCGTTTAAAGCTAATGGATCTGAAGCGGGGCCAAAAATAAACAACAACATTTTATTAGCTTTCGGGTTTTACTTTCGGGACCGCGCTACGGTGACCTGACCTGATAGAATCTATTATGGAAGCAAAAAAAACGGCAGGAAAGCACTGCCAGAAGCTTTTAATTGTCTCGTGTACATCAGCAAAATATAGGACTGCTAAAATATGCCACCATACAGCACTAATTGTCCATATAAGGACAGCGCGGCGCTTAAAACAGCACGTTTGGTTTGTTACAGTGACCCCGGACCCAGACAGCCGTGCTGATGCCGATTGCACACGGGCACACGAGGGAGAGGTGCAGAGCAGGAACGCAGATTGGGGCTGACCGCTCGGCTGCACTTTAATGTACCCTCTACTTCATCAGTCCTGATTAGCCACCATAAAAATCCAGATTGAACATTACATTTTTACTGCTGATTGTCTTCCAAACACTCTCAGGTGTTGGCATGTTAAATGCCAGGGTGTGCATCTGTCCTCGCATCCCATTAGCTTGCTGCAGTGAGACGTCTGCCTCGAAAAAGGGGACCCTCTTCAGAAACGAAAGCAATGCAGAACAAATTTCAGGCTTTTAGGCTTACCGCGTCTTGTGCCAAAACCTCAATAACAAGCCCCCCTCCAGCCCCCGTTTCCCTGGCTCTTGCCCCAGACTTACACAAAGAAACACCAGCTTTATGGACTTAGGGCATTAAAGCATAAAAACAGCGGACGGAGAACAGGTTCGGAACACATGGCGTCCAACGCAGATCGCACAGGCTATATGTACCGTCAAACGCTTCGATTCCTAGGTGCGCGGGCCGTGTTTTCAAAAGGCCACGTGAAAGGGCTTAGCAAGAGAGAGACAGGCGACGCGGCGAGGAGGCCCAAGCAAAAACGCTTTTCTGATGAGCTGCAACAATGCACTCACTCCCACGACATCAGCTCTCTGTTGGGAGTCTCCTCCTAATTTCCTCCATCCATAATAAAAAGAGCTACATTAAACAGTGCCATTAGTGCCAGCAATTTGTTTTATTCTCCACAGAAAGAGAAATGTTATCTGTGGCGGACAAACTTAACCCAATTAAAGCTCATTGTGTATGGGGGCCTTGCTGGGTCTTCAGCTGATGCCTAGGAACGAGGGCAGAGGCAGCCAACGTTGGGGAGGGAGAGGGGGGGAAAGAGAACGATTTGAACACGTCTGGAGAATTAGGGAAACTAGGAGAGAGACAAATGTGCTTTCAGGAAAAAAGACGGGAAGAGAAATGATGTTTTTGTGCATGTTCCCCCCACATCAAATCCCTCCCAAGATGGTTCGATAGAGGAACACTGCACTAAATGTACACTCGAAACGAAAATGCACGGATGCGCCGGCGCTTAAATAAATAGATGAAGGATTCGTGTGAGTGTAAAACATTTGCAATAGAATAACAAGGGCAGGGAGTGCATACAAAGCCACACGTTCTGAGACGCTCGTTCATACCTTCACATTTTTGCTGTTAATTGTTGTGATAACACCTCTCGATTACAGGGGTTTAATTATCAACATGTTTGGCTGTTAGACCAAGTACCTGGCACGGATCCTGGTGAAGGGCTCAAGGTTTCTAATGAAGATCTCACTCACAGCAGCAAACAGGAGCTCAGTGTGGTGCTGTCCTAACAAAGAAGCACATTGCGTTTAGAGACGACCTGGGTGTCTGTGAATTCTAACACAATAATGCCAAGAATATTCATAGTGATACATTTTGATTGATATCCAATTGTGCAGGAATGGCAAGTGTGTGTCACTGTGGGGAAAGAAAGTGATTCTGTGTGATTGCGGAATTACAGTAACTGAATCACATGTCGTGAGATACAAATGAGGCATGTCTGCACTTCCGTTATAGGGCGAAAGCTGGTTTCAGTCCGTTTGACTGGTAATCCTTTCGTCTCCTATTGCATTTATCAGCTTTAGTGGAGCTGTTTTTTGCTCGCTTACCCAAAAAAGGCCCAATCAACACCTCCCAGCTGGTGAAATGAAGCAGAACCGGGCCTCCATTACTTTGAGACGTGATGGATACTTCACAGCTGCGGTTGAGTGTCTGTGATCAGAGAGTGGAGAGACAAACAGCTGTAAAACATGCCCTACTAAAGACATACACACATTTGCTGACAGTGTGTGCCATTAGGATATACAGTGTATATATACATACATATGAATGTATAGATTCCCACTCAACTACTTTGATTCTCACGCAGGGCCTAATGCTATATGAAATCTTAGCAGGTTTTTGATGGAGGATTCTGAGAGGAAAAATACACCCATTTATTGTTTGAGCTGCTTTGAAAGAAGACAATAAAACGATAATAAAAGAATTATTTTGACCTTCTTCTCATTTAAGGGGCAATTTACTATTCTACCATGCGTTATGTCAGAAATATCTTATTTGTATATTTGGTTGGTAATTTAAGTTTAACTTTGTCCTCAAATACAAAACATTACGTCGTCTGAATGCAATGTCTCGCCCAAGTTTAAAGGATGTGCATAAACTAACAAATGCAGATTCTTATTATTATGAAATTGCGCTAGGAACGAGTAGCTACACCCAGCAAGCCTTCGATTTACCTCCCAAATGGTTCATTTTGCGCGAGGAAATTATATTTACTGTTATTGACAGGAAATAAATTCGCGCTAGCAGTGTCTGTCAGAGAGCGAAAACAATTTTGTTGTGTTCATTTTGTGTTTAAATCGTATTAAATCCTGCATTTCACTGTATCTTCTTTCAAATGAAATATTCAAATAAAACATAACCACATAAATATAGTCTACTCCGAAAAGAAATTTTCTGTAATATAAAACAAACGTTGTTTTGAAGTTAGATACACATAAGAAGCCTATTAAACATGTAACTGCTGTATTAAATGTATTTTATGTAGGTCTAGAGCGCTATCTAGTGGTTTAAATGAGTTTACACTCGTAGTCTCGTGTCTTCTTCAGTTTTTCCTCTGACTGCAAAAACACAATATCAAACACTTATATTAAATAGCAATATTATTGATTCGATTAATCGCCCCTTATTTAAAGGGACAGTTTACACAAAAATGTAAATTCTGTTATAATTTAGGCTACTTACCCTCATTTTGTTCCAAAATCTCTTTGATGTTCTCATGTGAAATGAGATGTCCGAGGCAAAATAATGATACTGACAGTCACCGTTTACTTAACGCTGAAACTTCTTCCGTTTAGTAACGGCTTTCTGACTATTTATTCAGTTCCACGTAACGTTAATTGTCAGTTGTGGAATTTACTATCGAAGCCATTTTTGATAAATAAGGAAAAAAATCTCACGTTTTGGTATATCATAGTTATGATTTAAGACAATCGTATAATATTTTTACCCCTCAGATTGCGATGTATTTTTATTTTTTAACAGTGTTATAATAATTATAACTCTTTCTAATTTATTTAATAAACTGTGACTTATTTTATTTCACGCACGACCTTTCCTTACTTCTGTGGCAGAAATAGGCATCATTTCACTATATATTTCCGCCCCTCATTAGACTTGTACCCTACTTTACATATTTTTCCAAAAAAAAAAATCATTCTCATGTCACGTCTTATGTAACCTAGTAGAAAACTCGTCGGGATCAAGGGGAGTTTATCATTATCTATCAATTGTTAAAAGGAGTTCATGAAAGAAGTTAATTACATGCCCTCTTAGTTAATCACCCACTTGAAGACAAACACAAGGGTTGTGATAAAGTTTTCAACCAACTGAGGAAATTATCTGTTTGTTTTAATGTCCCATTTAAGTCAGGTCTGTTTCGATGTATGTTTGTTAAAGAAATAATTCACCAAAAGCTTAATCATTATTTACTCACCCTCATGTTGTTCGAAATTGCTGTGAAAAATATATTTCTTTCTTCAGTGGAACACAAAAGGTTCATTTTGGAATAATATTTTGGCCATTTTTTCAAAATAAGAAAATTTAAAAAGGGCTATCAAGTTCCACAATAAAAACTAAACAAAAAAAAAAAAACAGAAAAAAATGTATGCAAAATGCGAAAAATCTATGAAGAACTGACAATTTTTGTAGAACTTTTCAATTCAATCATCAATTGAACCAGTTAAAACAACTGGTCTAAATGATTTGTTCCTGCACGTTACATAACATTATCCCTACTCTCGAGCATGGTGATGGAAGCATCTCGCTCTGGTGTTTCTTAAGCAAGACAAATAAAAAGATTGTGCCAAAATCCACAAGGGGTGCCTGCATCAGTCAGCCAAAGACCTGTTCAGAGCAGTAGAACAATGTTCCAAAGAATAAATGACTTCAGTCCAATAAAAAATATGTGGCATGACCTGAAAATTGCGGTCAGATGGCACAATTGATTTCAAAATTGGACTGAATTTGCACTGAGAAACGTGGAATTCAATGGAATTTTTGACCAGTCAAAATTTACATGATCAGGCTGAAAAAAAAATCTTTTTTAAAAACCATCCAGTAAATGGTTAAGAATTTTTTTAATGAACAATACTTTTTATAATTTTAAAAACGTTAAGATTTTTTAGTGAATATGGCTCCTAGAATCATCTATCATTCATCTAAATTCTAAATAGCCTTATATAACCGCCTCATACCAAAAATTGTATTTGAAATACATCCAATCATTGTACAGATAATAGAACAGTTAAACACATTCTGAAAACTTATGTCACTGAAATATTTCAGATTTATTCTAAGAAATTAGTTTACACTGGAGGAAATAACAAGAACACCACTGTAGCTTTTTCCATGTCAGTACATCTTTTAACATCATGGGATCCTGAAAGAAACACAAAAGGTAATTTCCTAAAATAATAAAAAAATGAAACAAAATGCTCAAGCCCAAAATGTAATGACTGTGCCCACGTGTCAACATTGGACTATGATTTAATCGGGTGTCCTGAGAGAATCAAGGTAGCAGGCGTCGTGGCGGCCGCGGACCTGAACCTGGTAAAAAAAAAAAAGGTGACAGATCCTTCCACACCAATAGTGCTCTAAAAAGACTTGAGAAATTACTGACCTGTTGGGGCTCCCATATGAAGGCTCCTGAGTGATGGTGGCGGTACTCTAGGACCATGGGGCCCATTCTGCGGTGGGGGTCCACAGAGAAGAGGCGTCTTTAGCAATGCATGAGGGCCTGGATGCTGCAACAGTCCTCTAGAGGACTGGAAACCAAGAGGCGGAGTGTCAAGCAAAGGGGCACGGGTGGGAGAGGGCCAATGTGTAGGTGCTGGGCCTAAGAGAGGTTGTGGCTTGTCAAGAGTGTGAGTGGCTAGTGGCCCTCTAGATGGCTGAAGATTAAATGAAGGACCGTGAGAGACTGAAGGGGGCCGAGAAGGTAAAAGGCTATGGGGGACAGTTGGTCTGTGGGAAGGTGGCTTTAGATTTTGCATTGAAAGCAAAGGAGGTGGTTTCGTCTTAGGGTATGAGCCTGGAAACAGAGAATACTGTATTCAAATACCGGACAAGTATCACAAAAAGTACAAATCAATGTATGATTTTTTTTTTTTTTATTTTAAGTACCAGCAACAATTCATTTAGCACTGTATTTGATCCTGTGCCCTAAAAACAAACCTTGCAATCCCATTTGAAGTCCTAGCGGTGCATCTCCTGACCCCAAGGGTGGGTTTGTCTGCTCTCGTGGTGGTGGACCAGAACCAGCAGGCAGAAGCGGTGGAGGCTTTCCTAACCCTGGAGGCAGGCTGTTGATCACAGGAGCGGCCTCACTGTCAACTTCAGAGGAAGAGACTGAGGAAGAAAGGAATATGTAATACAGAGATGTTTCTATACAGAAATAAAAATGTATTATTATTATTATGGCTCTGATTATTATAATAATTATTTAATAATTTAAGTCAAATATTTCTAAAAACTAGAAGAAATTAGAAAAAAAAGTGCTCTAAATTGACAAAAAAATTTGGATAGAATATAATATATATAGAAAAAAAGAATAAGGAAAACGAGCAAGAAATATTCTTGCAAGTCAAATATTGATAATTGTACATTATTTAAAATATAAAATGTATTATATAAATAATTCATACCATATATATATATATATATATATATATTTAATATATACTGTATAAATATATATATTTTTTTAAGTATGTATTTTTGCACATGTAATTAAATACACATTTTAAGTGTTATAAAGATTAATTAATAAGAGGAAAGGTAGATCGGATCATTTATTGCTTGTCTTTGTCGACTAATACAGAAGGTTAAGAACTTAAAAAGTAATCGCATTGTAAATCGCAATTGCAATATGCGGTTATTAGATTTTCCATAATCGTTCATATAAAAAAAACGTTCATTTTTTTTAATATCAAAACCTCCAGAGTAAACCTTCTACATTTAAAAAAAGAAATCAAATGAAATAAATTGTGTATAATTAGAAATTGTAAATTAAAATGTGCATGAATTTGATCATTCATAAATACACCTAGTTTTAATAAGAGCAACACGAGAATTACACACTTATGCAGACAACACGATATGAATATGAATGTATCTAGGCCAGGACATGGAAGCATGTTCACCTCGCAGATGGTCCTGGCGGTTTTGAAGATACTCCGCTAGTGTGCTGAGCTCCTCTGGGTACAGGTGCAGACCTTCGGCCAGGAGAAAGAGCAGGTGGCGGGTGGCGGAGGGAACAGTGTGGCGCTCCAGCTTGCCACGCTCCAGGTAGTCCTCCGTCAGCTCAGCCGCCCGCGCCGCAGTCTCCGTGGGGTCCGGCACACGCCGCGAACCGCTCAAGCGCCTGAACTCCACCATCACAAACTCCATGGCCTGTTCTTTGGGCATGTTTCGATGAACTGCAGAGAGGCAGAGGAAGGGTCAGCCAGAGGAGGGAGGGGGTTTACATATGGCGCTCAGTGTGAGCCGCTGCAGTCTAAGCAGTGCGCACAAGAGTTCTACCTCATCAGCAACATGCTGCAGTCTGGCAACCACTGCTTAACCCAATTACCACATTCAAATTCAGTGAGCACTCAAAGGACACGTTCATGAGCACGCTTGTAAGTTTTTAGTGAGGGACAATTAACAGTTTAGTAGTTCATATAAGATTGGTTTGATAAGTTGTTTTGGACCAAATGTACAGTGTGTAATATGAGGAAACAATGTGCATGAGATAAATCTTTTAGACTTTTGATCATTGGTTCACAATGTCATTCATTTTCCCCCCTTCACTGGGAAAATTTGACAATTCAGTTCACGCGTTTAAAAGGATGGATCTGCACTTTAATAGATTCAATATTGAAGTAAGGGTAAGCTGGCCGTTTTTTTAGCCCATTCGGAGGATGTCAAACATGTTTGATATTTTGAGCAGGTTTTGGAACACATATTATTTTTATTTGTCATAAATGTTCTGAATCTGATGTGTTCGAAATGACTTGTAAGTCTGGTAGTGTGTGATCTTCAGTTGTTTAGTTTTTCTCTGCAACCAAAGTTGGTTGGTGTATGATGCCTAGATTTTCAAAAAGTGTATACCAGCCTTCAGAGAACTTACCAGCAAGGTGAGGTTTTTTAAGAAATTAAAAATATTGAGAAAAAAAATATATTAAACATCTGAAATACTTATATATTATTAACAGTGTTTTTTTTAATTTTTAACCAAGTGGTGGGCATTAATTATAATATGAGAATTAAGGGCATTTCATCTATTTCAATGTGATGTTATTGTGATTGTTTAGATGTTTCTTTATGAGTGTCTAACGCTACATTGATGAATTATTGCTTGGTTTTAATGGTGCAATTTAAACATTTAAAAACTGTTTGGTAAAATATTTGTACCAAAACCTCATGGGTCATGTCATTGTAATGTCCTTTTTTTGTGTGTGTAAAAAAATGTATGCTTAATTTATTTGGACCATTCAAAATTATCTTATAAATAATGTTTGTTAAGAAGTGTAAAGCAATTTTTGTAAAGCTATTTTATGGTTTAATTATGTTTTTTTCTTCAAAACAAAAGGACTTTTTTTTATAAAATTGAGGTGAATCAGTTCTTTAAAAAAAATGTTTTCCTTAAGGTTATTAAAAATAAAATGTTTTTCCATAACTATTTTATAACAAAACACATCTCTAGTCTAAATCCGGTTTGTGTGTTTGCATTTTAGTTTTTAACTGCCACAACAGCTTTCTTTGTAAAGTTTGCATTACATTGAGATGACAATTTGCAGTTCATATAAATGAATTATCTTTTTGGGCTGTTCTAAAAGTTACAGTATATTTTTAAGATATATCAATGCATGTCTTTTTGGTGCAATCACAGGAGTAAATGATCGTACTTGTTCATACTAAAAACAAAAATGCCCACCACCAAGTCCAGGGTATTTTCTCTGTAGCAATTATCTAACGTTTTTAACTATTGTTTGAAATACATTTAAGTGGTTTTATTGGGAGATAAATTGTGGGAGTCAGGACTTACTTTTGAGGGATTCTGAAAATATGATTACTGTGCACGAGGAGAGTGTTACATTAGTCTGCTCGACGAGAATACATAAGGGGGAACCGTCAGAGCGGACATCTTGGAGGGCCCGGGTCAGGCCTGATTCCACCTGCAGGTAAAGCATTTCCACCGAGAGGCCACGTTCCTGCAAACACTGGCCTATCGATTTGGGGTAATCCCTTTGAAAGAAGAAGAAGAGATCTGGTTATTGAGAACCATGCTTCAGGGCATGACGTGAGGAAATGACGTTGTTGAGCGTGACCTGGCTTATATATATATATGCAGTAATGAAAGGGTAGAGATTTAATGAATAAACCAACACAAATCTGCTTAGCATTATTAAACATTTGAAAATAAGATAAGGTTGTTTCATTTGTTTTAGCTGAATAAATGATTTTGTGTGTGGCATTAGTCTTCTTTGAGAGAAATAAATCCCAAAAGACATCAAAATAAGTGAAAACTTGTTTAAATATTAACTAAAAAGTTACATACTAATATCATTTTACACACATTTATAGAACTTAATGACCAATATAGTGTTCAAATACTGTAAAACTGATTCGATTTAAATTTGAAATACTTCTATGGACACATTTATGACAAGCAATATTAATCAGATCACTTGTTTATTTTGTGTCAACAGAAAAACAGAAATATGCATTTTAAAAAAAGTAAATTAAAAACCTCCATGTTTAAAGATGTATTTTCACTTTTGTTAGTAGCACGTTTGAGTTTTTGTTTAATTACGTACTTGATGTAAATATGGCTTGATAACTGAACATTTTGAATATCACCACTTCTCAAAGAGGCTCCTTTGTATTTTGTTGAATGAACAAGGATTGTCTGGACATATTTATTCTTTTATGAATAATGTGAAAGTTTGCTTAGGAGACTGAACATACCCTCTTTTAAGAGAATACCCTCTTTTAGAAATGTGAAATACCTTTATATTTGAAAAATTAAATAAAAAAATAAAAAATAAAAAAATCTGATGCATAATCAGCATAAAAGCATTCTCTTCCTACAGTTTTTAGGGCAGGGCTCTAAATTTTAAATTGCTTCATTTTAAATTGAATGCAACACATGACGCAATGGTACGATAAAATGATGCAAGGTTTGTGTTTACGCAGCATTGAGATTAGGATTCAGAAGTCATTTATATTTAAATTTGTTTGTTGGGGGGGAGGGCTTTGCTTGTTTTTGATTTTTTTGTGAGACCAAACATTTGTGTTTGATTTGCAGGATAAATATAATTTACACAACATACAAATACATTTTAAGCTAACTTATTATTCAATTAACCTCTTTTTTCAAATGCTCAAAGGTTTCATTTAAAGCTCAAATATTTTTTATTATTTGTTTGTTTTTTGTCCACTGGAAAAGCGGTGTAAAATTGTGATAATAATGGATTTTTTATTTATTAATTTATAAGGATTAAAAGGAGACTGAAAGTGAATTGTAAAGAAAAAGGGTGTTCACACTTGGCATGTATGGGTCGATTAAAACGTACCCTGGTGCGATTGCTCTGTGAGTGCCGTACATTTGCGGTACCATCCGAACCCTGGTGCGCACCAAACAAGCAGCCCGAAACCGCTAAAAAGATGGGTTTCGACAAAAATGGGACATGATGTCACAAGATGCGACCCTAAAAAGGACAGAATGCTCTGACACACCTGTTTTTTCTCGTCATAGTCGCGATGTTGCCCATTACAGTTTAGTACAGGCATCAGAACAGTGTCTTCTCGCAGCAGATCGTTTATGTGTGTGATGGAGGGATTCCTGCCGCTGTTTTGACTCCTTTACACATTTTATAAGCTCTTCACAGGATCTCAGCTGGTCAAAATACCATCATATGTAGCTACACACATACGACGAGTGTTTTGGATTTTCATTAAGTTCCTTCGCAAAACATATGTAATAAACGCCGACCAATCAGGTTGTGAACCTCTTTTTTTTTGGTCAAAAAACAAACCGAACTACAAGTGTGAACACACCCTAAGAAGCAGAGACAACTGTTAAATAGTGGACACATTTTTTGCCTAATTATGAACATTTAGAATACTATTTTTTTCAAGGCATATTTAATTTTCATTTAATTTCGCATAAATGATTTAAATAATAGCATATCCGTCAGAATTCAAGGATGGTTCCTGATCTTAATCCTGACAAATCCGACCTGTCTAACATCTGACAATAACAAACAACATTCACACAACAGAGACTTTTCAGAAAACTAAAACTGCACAAAATGGGTAAAGATGTCCCATATTTTCATGTGCCAACTCTGGAAAAAAGTTTGAAAAATGAATTTCCATTTAATATATAAAAGCAGCAAATATGACACAATAATAATGCAAGAGAATTTTACTGCTACTTAAGGTATATACTCACACATTCTGGTTATTCACAGACAGGACGACACAGTCTGCAGGCTGTCTAGCACCTTCTTTATGTAGCTGCTGCAGGAACTTCTCATATATGGCAGAGCGTTGAACTGATGCCTCATATTCCTCAGGGGAAACAGCTGATACAAAGAAAGATGCTCAGAAAAGATTTCCCAAAATGGAAACAACAGTAGCAGTGAGAAATCAAGTTTTTTATTGAAAAACCATTATATGAAAAATAATACCTGTTGACTGATGCGGTGAATGCTCATAGTCTGCTGTGCCAGAGTAGTCAATACCTTCTTCTAAGCTTTCAAAACTGAAAATTGAGGTATGATTGGGAAGGAAAGGTAGATGTTTAGAGTTAAGAACAGTAATGCATCGCTCACAAATAAGTAAATGTTTACTTAGGAGAAACAGATGTGAAAGAAGAATCGATCTATATAAGGGATTTATAGACTTTACATAAAACACTGTTAAAGTCACCTCTCAGATAATGGAAGGTCATCTTTTCTGTCCTCCCTCATAGGATATGGTGGTCTTCGAAAAGACCTGAGAGGTTTTGGGACACTGCATGTAGAAAGTCAACATGATTATAATTGACATATCATTAGAAATGTAAAACGTAGGCTGTGTGTTGAAAACCAAGTGAGTTCCCAAGATAGACAGCACTTAAATTTAGTTTTTAACGGTTTGAATCTATGCGAACATAGAATAGCACAGCAGGAGGCAGCTCTCAGTGTTTTGAACAAAGCCTCTAAGAATAAGTTACTCACATACCTTGCTCCACTATGTTTTAGTTGTGGTCTTCTGCCCCCAGCTTTCTGCGCCCACGCCGACATTTGGTGTCTTCTAAATGAATTGCAGTTGATAAATATAAATTTACATAATATCGCGCGCAAGACACAATTGAGTTTTTTGGTTTTGCTTTGGTCTGCATCGAATCTATTAAGTTATGTATCTATTATTTAAATAAAACAATCATATCTATGCTCTTGAGTTAAAATAACGTGCAATACTTGTGATATTCGTCAAACTATTGTGAAAACAATGAATTGTTGTGTAGCCCATCTTACCTGGGTAACGTTGGATCTTCGGTTATATTCCTGCTGGTTTAATTTATATCGTGATAAATTGATTAATTTGTCATCTCTGCCAGAGATTAGTAAATACTAAGATTATTTTTAGATAAAAATTGTGTAAAACAGAGATGAATCCGAATCACTGCTCAGAGATAGCGCCAACGGACCTGCAAACACACTCGATCTGACTTCCTTTCGATGTACAAGTGTATTTCAGGAAGTGTGTGGCGCCTCCTATCGGACAGGCAGACAAACGACGAGACCAATGACGTCACTAAACTGCCCACTGGAGAAACAGCCCAAGTACAGCTCGCTGCATCCTGAGGCGGACAATTTTATTTATTGATAAATTGTTTTATTCTTCAACAACACAAACAAGGTACGTTAACAAATCTCTGAAAATAACCTACATTTTTCAGCCTTAGATTGAGCATAGCTAGTAGCTACAAAACAGAAAACAGACTAGAACAAACAAATAATTAAACAAAAAAGCAATACAAAAATAAATACAATTAAAAATAAATAAAAAATAAAATAAATAAAAAGGGATTTTTAAATTAATTTAAACGTAGGCTATCCAAAAGAGATTTTTTATTTATTTTTTTACAAAAGCACAATCTTTGTTATCCAGACAAACGCCAAACCTAGGTGGGAGTTCAACCCTCCTAGAGGGTTGCACCATAACACAGTCAAAGAAGACATGCTCTAAATTCTCAATACTTGTTGTTTCACAAAACACACAATTATTCACCTCAAAACTAAATTTCAATCTTTAAAAATTCATTAGTAGGATAAATCTCGTTTAAAATTTCGAAGTTCACCTCTATTAGGAGGGAACAAAAAGATAAATTCTTAATGTTTTTTTTTCTTCAAATTCCATTTTATTTTTTTACCCAGTTTTGTGCTTTCTGTTTTATTTTGTCTATGTGGTTTAATCAAAGACCTGTCTAATTAATTAATTCATTAATGTATAAAAAACAAAGTAATAATAGTTTGGCCCCATGAAATGTTTTTATTATTTTTTTATTATTATTATTTTTTAAGAAATTCTGTATTGTGTATTTTAAATTTTCTGGTAATCAAATGAAGGAGTAAAACGTTAATTTATCTTTTATTCAAACTCAAATTAAACAAGACTTTTAATTGTTTGGCAAACAAGTGCTACACAACAGAGGCTTACTGTTAAAATTATAACATGGAAGAAATTAGTTTTAATAATAATTGTATCATTGGATTACATTAAGATGTAGGCTACAAGAGTATAGAATATTTCTATCACAGTTTCTTTAAGTCAAACCAAACTTTCATTTTAGAAACCCGTCAAATACAAAACAAAACCCTTTTTGGGGACAATTGGCTTTATGCACAGTTGCACTACTTCCCGAACTTCAGCCACCTCCTTGTTTCCTGTCTGCCATTATTGGACAAACTGATTAATTCAGGTGTGTCTGACCTCAGTAGTCACAAAGATTACTTGTAATTCTGTTTAATAAATAACAGAACAAACAAACAGTGCATGTTGTATATCCTTCCACAAACTCGTGACAAGGCATCAGGACCTAGGTTGAGACATCCTTTCCTGTGATGTACTTGGAAGTTGAACTGCGAGTCCACCGGATCAATTGAGAGGAGGTTTTGGGACTATGGAAGGCTATCGGTCGCTGTAGATATCAAACTGCCTCAAATCAAGGTAATTCCTCTATTTTTCCACCACCCAGACCATAACCAGACACATTTTTCTGATGTGGAGTAATTTAGTTCTACTCCTCGTAATGTCCTTGAAGCACATGCTATTACTCTTTCCCCCTCAGGTGTTTGCTGGGTGAGAATAGCTCCCAGTCCCACATCACTGGCATCAGTCTGCACCTGAACAAGTTAGTTGAGGTCAGGCTGCATCAATACAGGTGGGTCTTGTTGCAACAGCCTCTGGAAGGTGGATGCATGGAACAGAATTGGAATAGCCCCTGCATCTCACGCCATACGTTCTGTATTAAGATTCGTGCAAATCACTCACCTTGTATCAGGTAAGTTACCACAGACCTTGTCAGAAAGCTTGCCTGTGACAAGATGGCTGGCCTACGGTGATTACGATTGAGACTCCGTCGTAAGACATCTATCCTTTATTATGGATATCTATGCTAAGGACTATGAGGCATGTAGCCATCATTTACTCATGAAAGCAATTTGCAACAGATAATAGATCACTTTATAGTTGCATTTAGATCTTAGGTGCATATGGATTTTGAAATGAATGCAAATCTGTCGAATGAGTAAATAATGTCAGATAACGACAATCGTGCAACACATAAAACAGACATTTATTACAAACATCATAATTCAAAAAAGTGAAAGATTCTTAATTCAATCATACTCTCTTATCTTTGGGAGCGCTGGAGATTTCATTCTCTAACTGCTTAAGAAAGTTCACATTTAGCATCAGCAGCATTAGGGCACTGATATGTGCATTAACCATGGCAGAAAACACACAAAATTACCCCAAATCTCATTTAAGGATTGCGTTTTAGTCTGATGGAATCAGTTCTCACTCAATTCTGTCATTTTACCTAATGTAATTTGGCTTCATTTATTTCTAAATGGACTTTGCATTATACATCATTGTAAAATACTATTATTAAAAATAAAAATAAATCACATTGTCTTGATTCATCAAGACATTTTGCAATCATATACAGAATGTGGGGCAATCAAACCAAAACAGTTTCAAGTACAATCAAGTCTGATGGGAGCGGAATAATAATGGGTTTTCTGAGGCAGGCATGAACATATAGAGGAAACAAAGTGGTTATGACACTGTTGTTTTCTGATGAGACTGTAACTTGGAATTTAAACAAAAAAAAAATATGAGGGCATCACATATATATTCAACAAGTCTGAACAGACACACAATAGACCCTGACCAGAGCTTGAGGGGAGAGACTCAGACAGATCAGCATAATGGATGCATTTGTTCCATAATTTATCTGTTCCTGGAAAAGCAGATTAAAAACCTCCAGCATCGCTCAACAACCATCTGATTGGGGCCGCCTTGGAGTGCAGCAGTGTAGTTTTCACTGTCTTCTTCCCTCCAGTTTCAAGGAAGGGCTACTCCATCTGTCAAACGTCCACCCTCCCGCATCCAATCCTGAGACAGCATCATGATTCGATTGGTCAGGTTGATTTCTCGGATGGGGGGACTGGACAGGATGGAAGCTTGAGGGGGGAAAGTCCACATCTAGGGTTGGTGGGCTGATGTCAGGACACGTGGGAAATGAGTCTGACTCGTGTCTGGATGTCTTGGCGACACAGTGGGCACGTTTCCAGCTGTAAGGCACACTCCATACAAATCCCACTGAAGACATCACACAAAGAAACAGAAGATGAGTAAACTGTTCAGCACAAAGAGAAGATATAACAGTAATCAATAATAGGTTTAGATGTCCCATGACATCCCATCTTTAAAAACCCCACTGTTTTCATAACCCTGTTAATTATAATCTTAAAATGAATATCCATCTTTCATTATAAATATAATGGTGTGATTCCTAAATCCCTAGCATATTTTTCTCATTTATTTTTTTCAACAGGGATTTTAAAAAGTCTTTGCTAAAGAGTTGTAAACCATGAACCAATCCAACCAGTGAAGTAAATCGCAACATTTAAAATCGCAATTTAAAAATCAGACAAAAAGAAAAAAAAGGTATGGATAAAAGAGGGAATGAGGTAAAGATCAAATTAACCACTGCGAAGGACATAATCGAATAAAAAACAAATAATATTTTCCGAGTCAATTCGTTCATTTCGTTCTTTGAATGAAAATGACACGAAAAAAGATTTGTTCATTTTGATAAACGAGTTCGAACAGTCACAAACGCGCATCACAGAACAGAGCAAGGCGACCATTTGAGCTTATAAAACTTAACCTTTATTATTATTTTTTTTTAAATAAGCGATCGTTTCGCTTAAGACTCTTACTCATTGTCTGGAATCGTTTAAAGCCCTTTGAACAGTTTCCACCGAAACTGTCTTTTGGACATTGAACCATTTGGTGCCCAGTAAAGTGCATTATGGAGGAAAATCCTGGAATGTTTATCAAAAACCTTAATTTCTTTTCGACAGAAGAAAGAATGACATGGACATCTTAGACGATATGGGGGTGAGTAAATTATCAGCAAAAGTTTTTTAAAAAAGTGAACTACTCCTTTAAACACGACTATTTAAAAAAAAGCATTGAAATAATGTAGGCTGATGGCTTAAACAAAAAGCTAATTAACAACCTTTTAGCTCACATTTACAAGTCATCGTAAAAATGTATTCGCCTTAATGAATAGGAAAAATGAAAAGGATTTTTACTTCAGGTACCCCAACTGTTGGACTCCATAGGCTTCTTAAGTCACAGTTAATGTACAATAAAAATCGTACTAAACTTATTTTGGTCTAATTTCAAGAGGATAAAATCTGGAAAAAAGGACAAATATGTTCTAAATGTCTTAATTCTCATAGCAACAGCTGGTTTTATCTACTCCAATTCGGCCAAGCACACCAAACCAGCTTTCTTGAGCAAACTGTGAGCCTCCATCACATCCCTTTACCCATAAACCCAGTAGTGTAAACACTGATTCTATATGCTGAACTTTGTACCTGTGCAAACAGGGTCTCAGTTCAGTGTCGGCCATCTGGTCACAGCAGAGGGTGCAGCAGTTATCTCTGATGCTAACCTGCTTGAGCAAAGCCAGGCGCCGGTGTCTGAAATAAAAGAAAGAGATCCAGCAATTTTATGTGCTCTTTGTTTGGCATGAATGAACGGTATGAGTCACCTGCTATAGGTGAGAACTAATGCATTATTCACATTTACATAACGGTCATTGATAATTTGTACAGAAATCTAAAAAACAGCGCAAACCTGGGCAGAATGATTTTCTCGTCTGATGCGAGCGAGGCGAACTCATTAAATGTGTTGAATTTGAAGGAGGGGGGATGGCGGAAGGGCTTGGCTCCAAAGTTGAACTCACACTGTTGGTAGGACATGAAACTGGCTGCAGCGAAAAAGCCAGACCTAAGACAAGGTAAAGCGAGTGTTAAAAAAGCTCCGTAAACATTTGTTTTAAGTCTTGTGGTAAAGGAAATGAGTCTTTCTTACGTGGCAGAGGAGAACACCTGCTTCTCAGGAGGCAGCTGGTGTCCGTTCAGATAGAAAATCATCTGCTTCTTGCTGAGGTCCAGCAGGAAGCCAATGGCATCACCTAGAAATTCCAGAGAACACTGCTCACAAATCTTTGCAAACAACTTTTTTCCCCCTAAAATTAAGACATACACTAAATGCAAGAAATCATCCAATAATTGCGTTACAGGTGCTGAACAGGAAGCACCGCACAAACCTTCTTTCCAGCAGGGGTGGGAGTGAGGTTTACTGCGAGCGTTGTACCAGATCAGCTGCCTGCAGCCATCATACGCACATGAGTACTCATCATCTCCAATCCCATAACCCTCCTGTACAAACACACAAACACGTTCTCCTCACTTTAGTTTCTTTCTTCATTAATGTGACACAAAACTTTTCTTATTAAGGTATTATAAAACTGTATAGAGTAAATATTGTAGAGAAATATCTAAACGTAACCAGAAACGCACGTGGTTTAGAAACTTGCTGTCCTTGGTTGCCCAGCCAATTTGCATGACACCAGAGGTGATGACTGTAACCTCATAGTACCAAACCCCCGAATCCACACAGAATGTGCAGCGGACGCTCTCAAATGAAGACGCATCACAACGTGCCTAGGGAAAAAAGATTACTTACATTAGAGAAACTTATAATCACGATTCATTACTTGTCTTTTATGGTTATAACAAGCTGTTCTGTAGTTTTCTCTACAAAAGGGAGGCCTGGCAGAAAATGTTTGAGAACCACTGTGTTATGGCATGCTTAGAACTGGTACAAAGTGTAAGACTGCAAAGAATTCATTACTCTACAACACCCATCATGCCCTGTGTGTACATTTCACTGGTTTTTATTTGCATTTTGGAAGAGCTCTAAATAAATGTATTTTAGCTACCAATCAGAGAGAAGTTTGTTCCATTCTGTTGAAACACATCTTATAATATCTAAATCCATTTAGCAGAAAGTTTCCAACGCTTACAACAATGGTTTGTCTCTCACCTCAAGTCCAGTAGGAGAGATCTTGAGATATTCGCTGACGTCATTACTGTTCAGCATGGCATTGATGTTGTTTAAGTTCACCTTCTCATAGGTAAACTGGCGCCCCTCTTTGATAACTACGGGTCAAAGAGTAACCAAAGATAAAATTATCAGTGAGATATCTAGAATATTAATATAATATTCACTTAAATCTATAAAATCATCACAAAACAAACAGCTAAGATAACTATTAATGCTGATAGTGTTTTCCCATAGCAAGTGCAAAGAATTCAGAAGGATATTCAAAAAAAATACTGAAAAGATTTTATATTCTGTGGAAAATATTTATTTCTTAGGTTCTTCTTCATTTAAAAAGTCTCAGTAAAAGCTACAACACACCAAAAGTCCTTATTTCCATTAAAAAAAAAAAAAAGTTATGCATGCCGTTTGCAATGAAAGTTACTTACAGAGGTTATCAAGACTCCACTGGGCACAGAAGCCCACTTGACGCTTTAGGTAGTCAGGATGATCTGACCAGGACTCCAGAACAGACAAACGTTTACTGATACATGATTCCGACACTGTTAACTTGTTCTCACCTGAGGCAAAGACAGGTTCTCATTAAAGTACCCTTTTTACCCCAAAAAAGTTCCTGTTTGAAGATTTTGAACTGACAGTTATAGTTGATATTGAACTATAATAATGAACCGAGTTATACTTACTGGTTTGAGAGAACTTCTCTAAAGCGATGAGAGCAAACAGCATGACAGTGGGATGGGCCTCAGAACTCTAGAAGACCAATAAGACCACGTTAATGGCTTAGACACCAGCATTAAAACAATCACCCAAAACTACAGCATTAACATAAAAGGAGCTCTCCAAACTGGGATGAGGAACTGTTTAGATGAGCTTTAAAGGGGCCATTTTCTACACTTTTGAGCATTTACATTTTTCAAATAAATTTGTCAGCTAATAATGTTAAAAGTTTCATAATTTACAGATTTATGCAATTATACACTGTTCTTCAAAGGTTTGGGGTCAGTATGATTTTTGTAAATGTTTTTGAAAGAAGCCTTTGGTGACCATCTTATGGTCAGCAAATCTGCCTTCAATTGTTAAAAAAAATAGCAATATTGTGAAATTTATTACAATTTAAAATAACCATTTTCTATTTAATATCATTTAAAATTGAATTTATTCCTGTAATGGCAAAGCTGCATTTTTAAGCATCATCGAAATCATTCTAATATGCTGATTTGATGCTCAAGAAACATTTATTATTATCATTTTTGAAAACACTTGTTCAGCATAATATTTTTGTGGAAACCCCTGATGATTTTTTTATATTTGTTTTTGTCTGAATAAAAGTATTATTTAGCCTTACTGACAATAACTACCCGTTTAGTCGGTATGTGTAATGAAACACTCAATTCTCTCACCAAACTCTCCAGTAAGTACTCCAGAGTTCCAGGGCTGAGGAGCGCAATGCTCGCTGGACCTGTAGAAAGTAACAAGATGAAGTACCCCAGTATTAACTAAATGATTCCTTTGGGCAATGTGTTTGACCTTAAAAACAGAAGCACATGTCTTAAAACTGAGAGAACTGGACAGTGTGTGCATGTGTTTGTGTGCTGCAGCCTCAGCAGAGCTGTCAAATCACAGGCCTCTAAGGGAGCCTGCAGCATGCTCTGACATGACAGGTCTTCACAGACTGCAAACGCAGCTCTTTAGCTTCAGAGGAACATGCTAGTGCAAAGATGCAACAGATCTAGGATTCATTTTAAACAATCTTAAAATCTGGTCCCTTACATGAAATTGTTTACAATAAGTGGACATCAAATGTAGTGTGTGTCTGCATGTGTGCATCTGCATGTCCCTCACCAGCCAGTTTCTCAGCCAGACAGCCCAGGACTGCTGTGGTGTTGCGGTGTTTGGCTGGGATGAGGGCATCCTGACGCGCCACAGCAGCACTCAGATTCAACATGTCCGACAACTTCTGCAGAGCATCCTGAAAAAACAATTAACTCTTCATCAATGCTTGAATTTGTAACCAAGTCAGAATTGTTTAATGTTTTTGAAAGAAGTCTCTTATGCTCACCAAGGTTGATTTTTTTGTATCAAAAATACAGGAAAAAAAGTAATATTGTGACATATTAATTTATTTTTTTCCTTTAATATATTTTCAAATGTAATGTATTTAATGGAAGAGCTGACTTTGCAGCAGTCACATGATTCTTCATAATTTATTTTAATATTCTAATTTGGTGTTTGAGAAACATTTCTTATTATCAATATTGAAAACAGTTGTGCTGCTTAATATTTTTGTGGAATTTTTTTCAGGATTCAATTGAAAGTATTTATTTGAAGCATACATTTTTTAACAATGTCTTTACTGTCACTTTTGATCTATTTAATGCATCCCTGTATAATAAAAGCATAAGAAATCTTGATATACAATCACAATATAGTTACTTCATAGATATAATGGTATACTATAACATAATGTAAATACTTTACAAAGACCTTTTTTTTTTTTTTTTTTACTTGGAAATTCATGGACTCAAGCCAAAAGAGGACAACTGATAACAAATGATTTGGCATCATTATGAAACCAGTTATAACATCATAAAACCTGCTTTAAGGCCTCATTGTGCTACTCCAAGGCGTAGCTACGCCGTCACTCCTACGGCGCTATGCCTGTTTTATGGTTCTGCGTCAGGTTGCGTTGCATCGCCAGAACACTAGGGGGGTGTGCGGTTCGCAAATCTCTTTGCTAGATTGTTTTGGTTCCGTGCACCGGTTCTACTTTTTCATTTCCGACAATAGCCGCGTTTCCACTACCCTTCAAATTGCGCAAATTGAAATTCCAAATTGAAGATACGCACAATGGAAACACGTCCATTTCGCAAAAACTCCTGTTTATTGCAAAAAAGTTTTTACGCTCGCATGAGAAGGTTTTTCAGGCAATTCGAAAAAAGAATATTTCGCAAAACTGCAATGGAAACAGGCGCATTTACAGGTCACCTGACTTAGAAGACGCGGTGTGTTTGGGGTCCGTGTCCACAAATAATTATAATTATTATCATTATTATAACATTTATCAAGCTACATGTAGAAGATGCTTTTATCCAAAAAAAAACAAAAAAAAAAAAACAAAGCAATTTGTCACTCATTCATAATACAGGTTGGACAATAATAATTCAGGGTTAAGGTTATCACAAATAAACACAATATTTTGACGCATATCTAAGTGTCTGTGCGAGTGTGGAGCGCGCACTGGATGGCACGGACGCGCGGGTACGAACACTTTCGTGGAACAGTGGAAACCAGAAAAGCGACACTCCGGAAATGATGTATAATCTAACCAATCACAGCCCTTGTGGTCTGCGTCGCCTCAACGCATAGTTACAATTTTTTGGTGGTGCTTGTCGAGCTACGGCGGAGGGGTCTGAGTGGGATTCGCGGCAACGCAGACGTCTGTGGGGGTACGCCGCTGATTCGACGCAGAAGCATAAAACAGGCTTTAATGCGCAATTCTGTCTGAATTATAAACTGTAAACAGAAACTCTAAAAAGTTTTTAATCTTGATATCAACATAAAATGTGAAAAAGAAACATTTCAGAAGCATCTAATGATATCAATTTAAAAGACGGGGAGAGGAATTTTCCTCAAAAGCAGCATAAACTGAAATACTAGGGAAATGTTGTGGTCCATTTTCAAAGTGCGACCAAAGATAGAGCTGCATTACTGCCCATTAGTGATAACAGAGATGGTGGGAAAATAATATGGCAGTCAAAGTTGTGTGGTAATGCAGATGGGAACTCACTTTGGTGGGCAAAGGGCATTCATCCAATAGAAGGGTTATTACGGCTGGTCCTAGTGGGTCATCCAGAGGAATTACCCTAATCAAAGACTGCACCACTTCCAACCAGCCATCATCTACAGAGTGAGAAACAGAAAGGGACAGAGACAAAAGAGGATGGGGAAGAAGAAACAAAAGTTCAGTCTACGCAATATGCTTTGTGTATTACAGAGCCATTATTATAACTATGCTTTCAAACACCATTGAAAGTTATTGTTTGACTGATATGGGTTTTCAATGCCAACATCTTGAGAGCAGATGGTCTATGATGACCAAATGAGATAAATTGCTAAAATTACTACATATCATACTACACTAAAATGCTCTTCAGAGAGTTTTGATACGAGTCTTAAAGCCCAGGGAAATGTTTCCACCTGTTTACTCCTGCATGAAAATCTTAGCAGCCACCTGACGCCACACAGTCTCAAACCACAACATGTAGGCTCAGCTCGGAGCAACAGATGCACGTATAAATAAAATCAACCGTCACAGAGGCTTTGGCAATGGCACAAGAAAAGAAGCAAGCTGGCAACCCATGATCACATGATCTTGCTCAATTTTTACCCCCGATTAGAGTCTGGTCCACATACAGACCCAAACAACCCCTAAGCATTACAGCAGCAATTAAAAAAAGCTACAGAGTAAATCTGTATGCAAAAAGGGTAAGTAACGAAACAGCAGCACATAGCTCTTGTAATCAAGCACAAGCAGTGTAGCATATACTCATGATCATACACTGTCTTTGTTCCTGCAGTTGTGAGGCTCTACGGGACTCTAAAGTCTACAGCTGAGCCATGGTGTTAGCTAAAGTCTAACTTCAGCTAATGCAACAGAACAGAGCAACGGCATGACAATGGCAGCACAGGGCACGAGCCAAACTTCAAAAGCAGCCATCACTAATATACACAGAGCTTCCACAGCTTCCGCTGTTAGATTAGCAGCCTAATAACTTAATCAGTAGCCAGAGGGTCACAACAAGCTGCACTTGTTCCCCTGATGGAAAAATAAACAAGCTGGGAAAGAGGGAGTCAAGGTTTGGGTGGTTCACTTCAGCTACTAACTACACTGGTGACCATTCAAATGCAGCTACTCATTCTCTCTTAAAAAAAACTCACATTTTGGCTTTTTATTTTAGTAGATGAAGTAGACATCGTTTAACAAGCAAGCAGAAAATAATGAAGGAGAAAGTACCAAAGATGGCACCATCTAGTTTGGTTAATTTCAAGCATCCAAGCACTCTTCAGGTATTTTAGGGGGGTTTTATACATCATGCATTGAATAGCTGCCCAATCATAAAAAGACCAAAGGCCCTAAAAGACGCATTTGAGGTGGATAACAATCCTATCACCTCAGGAGGTGGTTGGGCTGCACGATTTGGAGGAAAAATTTAATTTTTTTGATTAAAAAAAAAAATGCACTTTAAAATGTGATTTTAAAAAAACAAACTCAAAGTTGTTTGTAGGGCTACATAATTTGAATAATACCATCAAATATATATATAAAAAAAATAATAAGTTAAATAATATATAAATATAATACAAAATATATATAATAAACAAACAAAATAAGAAATATTACTATTGTAATATATTTTATTGTACTATATTAGATTAATTGCAATAACAATATTTATATTATATATAAACTTTACTCCTCCCTCAACCCATATGCAATCTTGGTTGAGACAAATGCTTGACATAAGCAACATTTGCAAAAATTTTAAGTGAACCCGCTTATATTAGCATGAAGCATTAAGAATATCACAATTTAAGCCCACGTGAAAATGCTTCAGCGTTTTAGGGGTCTTAAACTCACCT
Source organism: Cyprinella venusta (assembly GCA_038021265.1). Classification (NCBI taxonomy): domain Eukaryota; kingdom Metazoa; phylum Chordata; class Actinopteri; order Cypriniformes; family Leuciscidae; genus Cyprinella; species Cyprinella venusta. The sequence goes on from CM075871.1 coordinate 8,444,094, forward strand.
GTCTCTGCCATCTCATGCAGTGTGATCATGGAGTACGGCGGCTCTTGGTCACTGAAACAAAAAAAATAACATATACAAAAGTTAATTTAAAAAAAGTAGAGCAACCTAATATATATAGTTGCCAGTGTGCCTCATACCCTGGGTACATAAGTGTGTAAGCATCTTATTTAGACCTTAGCTGCTCTAGACATTAGTTATGAAAGCCTAATGGTATAATGGGTGATTGTGCGACACATGACGGATTGTTATTGGAGGGCAGACTGCCGCTGCTGGGGTTGTTTTGGCTTTAGGCTCTATGCATCCATTTTGCAGCCTGGGTCTGCAACAGTAAATCTAAGCAGCGATAGCAAAATCCCTTGAGGTGCTCCTGGAGGGAGCCCGGCACGATCCAAACACCACCAGAGACATTTAGGGAAAATAAATTTGCCTCTACTCTGTGGAGTGTCACCAGTGTGGTTCATTTGTCAGTCATAAATCAGTGGTTGGTGGGTATTTAGGGGTGATTTTTTCAAACAGCAAATGAGGACAAGGAAAAGATAGCTATGAGGGTGGTTGGAAAAAAAAGAAGAAAGCGTGAGAGAGAGTGAGAGATGTCTAATGCCCCAAGCCATGGGTGTCTGACTGCTGTGTGATTGTTGTGTAATGGTCACACAGGGGCACGTTCTAGTTAGACAAACACTGATTTTCTGCTTTTCACAGAATAGACCACAATCCACACAACACACCCCTTTTATTTAAAGCCAGATGAGAATATTTTTTGTGTGCAAAAAACCCCCTAAAATAACAACTTCAATATTCAATAATTTCTTCTCTTCCATGTCAGTCTCTGACGCCATTCACGAGAGCATCACAACGCATATGTGTGGTGCTACTGCAGGATCCGGCAAATAACAAGCACTGAACTGTGTTTACACGTGAACAGCCTCAGAGACTGATACAGAAGAGAAGAAATTGTTAAATTAAGTCGTTGTTTTTGTTTTTATTGTGCACAAAAAATATTCATGTCGCTTCTTAACACCACTGTAGTCACATGGACTATTTTACCAATGTCTTTACTACCTTTCTGGGCCTTGAAAGTGGCAATTGTGTTGATTCCGTGGGAGATTGGCTTGTGGATTTCATCAAAAATATCTTTATTTGTCTTCAGAAGATGAACAAAGGTCTTATGCGTTTGGAACGAAATGAGGGTGAGTCATTAATGACAGAATTTTTTTTTTTTGAGACCGTACACAGTTGAGTTCATAGTGCATAAATGCATTAAGTGTACTGTGCGTCATTTAGAATAAAACTTGAATGAAGTAAAAACATAGAAATAGATACAAATATTGACCCTCAAAAGTCTGAAATTATAGAGATTTCTCACAGCCATATCATCCAGCCATGTAATGCAAGCTAATTTGCTTCTTTAGGGTCTAAATGAAAAGTTTGTAGTATACTTTAATTAAAAATTCTCATTAGTATTGTAAGAAAACAATAGTATTGTTTTCAGCACGCTGTTTCAGTGCATATGCCTTTAAATTATAATGAGCTTCACTCACTCCGCCCCTCTGTTCTTTTGGCGCTTTGAACACAACGCACATGGAGTGTTGCCTTGACAACAGTTAAGGGTATAGTCTGGAGAGAGAATGGCAGCGGGAGTCTCTGAAGACACATCTGTGCAATCGTATCAGTTTGAACTGGAGTCGGACCCGGAACAAGATGACGGACGCAAAGATGTTCGACAATTAAGACTCGAACAGGACGTTTCTGAATGGTTGGTCAACATAATGTCACTTTGATCTATCTTTGTGTACTGGCAGGGTAGAGTAACTTAGCGAGGTGTATGAACACTATGCGTTTACTGATGTATACGTACTCAGTTTGTAATAAAACAATAACCATGGGAATATGAATTATATTGAAAACGTTGCATAGAAAACATGAGTGTAAACTAGCCGCATTCATTGTGAAGCATGCAAGCGATTTGCAAAGATTAATATAAAATATACAATTTTACACTATACAGTTTTTAAAACGCTACTCGTAGGAGGGTCATCCGAACGTGTGACGTCACATGGTCGAAGAGCTCAAGTTGAGGCAGGGGAAAACATATAAGGAATATAAAACACTGGATAGATTTTTATCATTATATGATGGTTGTGTACAGACACTGCCAACACACATTTCAGTACAATCAACTTGAAAAAGTGCATGTACCATTATATGACCCCTTTAAGGTGCAAGCACGTAAAAAAACGGCTGTCAAAGGATGTGGTTGAGCAACCAAAATATATTCCAGCTGTGAAAAAGTAAAAAAGAAATGAAAAGAAAAGAAAAAGAAAGCAGATACTCCCTCTTGTGTCCTTTAGGTGTCTTTCTTGGCAAACAAAAAAAGTCAAAACTATAATTCTCTATATTAAGATAACCAGGCAATAATGCAGGCTTTAAAAATAAGATGGTAGGTTCAGAGACACCAAATCTGATGGCCGCATGGAAGTTCTCGTCTAAAGTGAACATCCATCATTAGATAGCTGTAGGCCGGCTATGTGGGAAGGTGTAAGAACATGTGACAAAGAGGAAGAGCGACTGGCGACTCTGATATCCAGCCAAATTGTTTAAAGAAACATGAAGGAGCGCTCTGTTATCTCAAGCTGCTGTCTTGGGCAATAATACATTAAGATTAAATGTGGTGCTGTGCGAATGAATGAATAAATAAATAATGGCATGCTCATTACACAGCTCTGCCAGGCTTCTCAATAAGATCTGCACATTAAAAGGTTCTTTATTATAAAAGTTGAAGCTCTTGCAGATGTTGTGTCATCCCTGTGGTAAACAACTGGGAAAACAAGCCCACAATGCAAATTTATGTTCAATAACACCCCAATGCTTTTAGTCAAAGTAAAGTGATGTTATTGCTAAATGCTGACGCACAAAAATGAGGAACCGAAATTGATACGACATACATGATTCATTCCTACCCAGAATTAATGACAAATCTCCTCGTCATTAAAGGTTCACTCACTTGTCAACTAGAGTCCTGATGACGGCCAGCGTGTCCAGTACCAAACCGTCCACGTTTTGTTTTTTCCGACGTGGCTCGTGCGGTCCTCGACCTCGCCGGGGCGGTCGAACCGGGTCCCTGGGCCGACTGCCTCTGGCCTCTGGGGGATCGGACACAGAGTTATCCACTCGCCTGAGCTGCCTGCGAGGGGCTGATCCCTCCTCGACATCACTGTCCTCTCTGCACACGCAGCTGTTCCCCATGGCTCCACCGGATGAGAGGCTGGGCCAAAACTGCACTGACTGCAGCTGTTCTACGGTGAGTCGTAGAACCCGCACGAGGCTCCTGCTGGCACAGAATGCAATCCAGGTGGCTACTATCATATCATTTGAAGGACTTTAGAGGGTGTCTCAGTACGGGTCGGGTAGACATGTCAGTCATTGTGCTACTGCAGGCCATCAGCAGCCAGACGCAGACGTGCAGAGCTGATGGTGCAGTCGACGCGCATCCTAAGGTTTGGTAGGTTTTCACTCCTGAAAAGGAATATGCATCAAATTATTATCATTGTGGACAGAAAACCATGACCATGCAAACTTGCACATAGAATGATCACTAATATTAATAAGGACCTACTAATATTCTTGTCAAAGTAAAACTCAAACAGTGATGATAGCCACTTCTCTAATGATGGCATTATATTTACATTTATATATATAATTTATATATATATATATATGCATACACACACAGCATTTTGGTCAACATTTGTTAATTAAATGTTTCATTATAAATATAATAACATTAAATTATTAGTATTATTTTATACTATTGATGTAACTATGCCATTATTGATTATTTTATTAGTTACAATAATATCCAGGTCTTGTCTAGCGAACAATGTTTTGCTGTAAGATATACGTTAAAGTTTGTAAGTGTCTAGTACAGACAGTAGCCTACAAGTAATCCCAAGTAATATCTAAAACCTAAACTGACTTTTTAACCAACATACACACAGATTATACAAGGTTATTGATAGTGTGTAATAATTACATTAAACAGCAGGCAGTCCGTAATTAAACATTCATAAACTATAAATACTATAAACTATATCTATATTCTTGCTAGGAAACGCGATTACAGCAGTTGTCAGTGTTAGCAGCGGCTAACTAACAGCTAACGTTACCAAACAACTTTACGAAAACCTCTTTTAAAACAGAACAATCCACTCACACATGAATGAACACTGTCCAGTGTACACAGTCACTGTCATTTACAAACCCGCTGAAAGCTTATAAACAACACGCAGTCATTTCAGTAAATTAGCGTAAATAAAGTCTTGAGTCTCTGAGGCTGCGTCTCAAACTCTAGTGAGCTGTCTCCGTAGGCAGCATTTAAAGGGACAGTTAATCTATAAATAAAATATTTGCCATTGAGGTTAAAACCTGCATTACTCTCTTTCTTCCATTAAACGCAACAAAAAAGATGTTAGACAGATGGCTTGCAACTGACAACGTAAGTCACCATGGACTTATATTATGAATTATCATGGTGACTCAGGTAGTCATTCTGTCTAATATCTCCTCATACACATTCTGATTTTTAAACCGCACATGCCTATACCCAAATGTTACGAACGTAAATATAATTCCAACAATGCTGTCTAGACAGGCAACTTACTCGGTCTTTAAACAGCCTTTTTCATCATGTCAGAAATGAACGTTAGCAACCATACAACTAGCCACACCTCCAAACAGATGAACAAAACATCAGTTTAAAGCTTCTCTAGACTTGGCACATACACTACCGCGTATTTTGTCATCAAATAAAGTAAATATTCCCGAGAAAAGTATTTACTTACCAGGTAAAGCGGAGAATTTTCGGTAAATGCAGCAGCGCTGATCCGTAGGCCGAACACAAAGACTACACGGGAAGTGTGTGTGCTTTACTTCTCAGCAAAGAAGTAAATGATTCGTTCTCTCATACACAACCACTTCAACAATCAACAATTTGTCGACCCACACACAACGACAGATCCAGCCAGTGTTTGATAATGAAAGTAACCGTTAGACTGAGAACTGAAAGCACTGACTGACTGGAATCGGTGTGAGATAAATAGCTAAAGGATCAATGAGCGCTCTGTGTAGTGTCAGTGATGGGAAGTCAGACTCATTTCCGCGAAATGGTTCTTCTGAACAGTTCATTGTAGAGAACCGGTTCCAAAAGTGATTCCGCTGTTCTTTACGTCAGTATAATTGCGTCATCATGTGGTCGTGTTGTCATTCAGACAGAATGGTGTTATATCTGTTTTTGTACATGTTGTCACCGTAGACTGTTAATAAAAATAAAAATAAAAATATCACATTTTGTTGTTTAGTTCATTAACATTTTTCCAATTATTGTACACTAATCTGTTGTCTCCACATTCCCTTTGTTGTAGCCAATAATCAGCTCATGAAAACAAAGTAATTTAGAACCTAACTTACCGTCTGTTACAATAAACAGTGGGGTAATACATTTTGTTTTAATTCGCCCATTTCGCCCAACATGTTTTAATAAAATGCTATTTATTTAATAGCATGTTGATATGTTGACAAACCTTTTAACATGTTATTAAATTGACGTCTCTTTTCAGTTCATTCGTTCTCTCGGCTCTTTTCCGAAAGATCCGTTCCGACCAATTCATGAACAATAGTTCAACTCGGTTTAGTGAATCGGTTCAATCGGTACATTAAAAAGATGTGATTCAAAAGAACGATTCGTCGTTTGTGTCGTCGCATATCTCCAGCACATGATGCTGGACCCAACCCCTCCTAGCAACCAGTAAAACAAACCAAATTCTGCTTAAGAGACAGCGTTGTGTAAACAAATTACATTTTGAAATGTATAAATCAAGCTGTGTGTAACATACATGTTTGACATGTTAGGCGATCCAGTCCCGCATTTATTACATCGATAAAATAAAAACTCAAGTGATGTATGTAGTTAATCCACAGATATGCTGCAACTCAAATGTATACCTACAAGCTGTATGTATACGTACTACGAAACGTATACATACAAAGAATCAAAAATCTGCAATCTCAAAGACCTTTGCTTTTCTCTACTGCGTTGATTAATTGGACAGGCAAACCCAAATTAGAGGACAACTGTAAAAACGGTCATTTTCATAAAATTAACGGGTTTAAACATATTTATAACATTTAAGGCATTCAGTTCCCCTTTATTAAAAAAAACGTTCAAAGTAAAATTAAATTAGTTGTACTTTTAGCTGTTTAAAATGTTGTACACTCAAATAAATAATAATAATACGACAATTGATTCTCTAAAAGCAAAACTTTCCCATGAAAACTACATTTCCCATTAGTTAATGTTGTTCCTGCGTAGGAACTACGTGCCCTTAGCAGTTGTTTCTGAGGGGATGCTTTTACCAGGACACAAAACCGGACTAGGTAAATATCTGATACCATTTCCTTCTTAAAATAATTATTTATTCCTTATCTCTTCTTTGACCTCGGTCATTATTTGTCTACCGTGTACAACAAACCAACTTTAGCGTTATAGAATGTGTGTTAAACGAATAGCTGTGTAACTATCACTGCTTGCTGATCCAGCTAAGTTCGTGAGTGCGATCAAAACCTTGCACGCTCGACTTCAGATCAATATTAGGCCCTGAAGCTGCGGTGCTGTCACATTAAAATAATACTGCAGTATTCCTTGAATGTGTTCAAAATAAAGTAACCGTACGAATTCACTGACTTTTTTTTAACCCAAATTGCATCAACGTCATATGTGTTGTTTTTATTTTGTTTTGATGTTTATTGTTATCACAATACTAACGTTACCTGATACGTGATTTTTTTATCATGCACATTCAACGCTGATAGTGGAAGTGTTGATAAGCCTTGGTTTGATTTAGATTCATTTTTAAGATTAATAATAGAGTAATATTTTTGTTGTTGTTGTTCTCTGTGTGTTACTAGGACCATTTACACGGTGTATGCATATACAGGCTATCATACCGTCACTTTAAATCGTCTTAATAGCAAAAAATCAAATAAATAGGTACGTGTGGATCTGGAATTTAGTAAATTCAGTGTTCAAATCCAGCACTAGGGGGCAGTGTTTGCCTTTTCGTGCACAAAATCCATTTAAAGGTGATGTTTCAGATTCCAACCAATTTTTACAAGAGTGCTCTTGCTCAAACACAAGAGTGAGCACTCATAGTACACAGCCACACTGAGACTTTCAACACACCAGAGAAAGCATCACACAACATGTTTGAAACTCATGTAAACTCTCATTGCAATGTTACAATAATAGGCTACTTTTATCAGCTTGACGTTGAACTAATGCTCGTACCATGATAACATTATATCTAGTACATAAAAAAATTGCATCCTAAAGCCCCTAAGTTCTGCATACATTTATGATGTGGGCAACGATGATCACAATTTCTTATTCTCTGTCTTTGAATCTCTGCACAGAATCTCCTGCTGATGACTTCATGAACTCCCTACAGTTTTTATCCTGATAAAATTAACAGCATTTCGGTGAGTTTTGATGGTTTAAATATATTGATAAATATGGTGATCAATACATAAATAACTCAAACGTCTACATGTGTTGTGTAGGTTCTGCCATGGCAGATGGTGTGGACCTCAGCCGAAAGTTTGTGTCAGAATCTGAACTAGATGAAATAAGGAAAAAAAGACAGGAAGAATGGGAGAAGGTCCGCAAGCCAGATGACCCGGCGGGTGAGATGCTCACTTTGTCAGCATCAATCACACAAATTAACATGAGGCTTAAAGGAGTAGTTCACTTTCAAATAAAAATGTCCTGATAATTTACTCACCCCATGTCATCCAAGATGTCCATGTCTTTATTTCTTCAGTCAAAAAGAAATTAAGGTTTTTGAGGAAAACATTCCAGGATTTTTCTCCATATAATGGACTTCAATGGGAACCAACGGTTAGAAGGTCCAAATGTAAACCTCAATGCAGCTTCAAAGGCTCGATATGATCCCAGTTGAAAAATAAGGGTCTTATCTAGCGAAACGATCGTCCATTTTCTAAAATAAAAAAAAAAATATGCCCACAAATGCCCGTCTTGTACTATCTCTATCTGAGATGTGCCGCACATGACGCCATCACGTTGAAAAGGTTGCGCGTGACATCGTTAAACATCCAGGATATGCACACGTAAGAACCATTTTAAACAATAAACTGACACAAATACATATAAATGAGTGTCATTCAACATACAATAAATTTGAATGGTCCTACTACTCCAAACTTGTAAGCACTGGGTCTGTATTTCCGACATGATGACGTAATGCATCTCAGAGGTAGTTCAAGATGGGCATCTGTGGTTAAATGGTCAATAAAAAAAAAAATGAAAAAAATTTGAAAATGACCAATCGTTTCGGTAGGTGAGACTTTTATTTTTCGACTGGGATAGTGTCGAGCCTTTGAAGCTGCATTGAGGCTGACATTTGGACCTTCAAACCGTTGGTTGCCATTGAAGTCCATTATATGGAGAAAAATCCTGGAATGTTTTCCTCAAAAACCTTAATTTTTTTCGACTAAAGAAAGAAAGACATGGACATCTTAGATGACATGGGGTGAGTAAATTATATTTGAAAGTGAACTACTCCTTTAGTGAAAGGCATTAACGTGCATTTGCAAGTTTTGACTGTTCATTCTCATTGCGCCACAGAGGCCCCTGAGGAGGCGTACGACCCTCGATCTCTCTTCGAAAGGCTACAAGAGCAGAAAGACAAGAAACAGGAAGAATATGAGGAGCAGTTCAAATTCAGTAAGTGCTCATGCTGCTTTCCTCCCATAAACATTTCTGTCAAAAACCGATCTTTCAGATGACACACATCACACGGTCTCAGGTGGCTTGCCTCTCCCATCTATATTTGACCTCATTTTGGGGTTTATCCATCTCCGTTTGTGCAAAAACATGCGTGTGCTTGCGTACACATGCGCTGGTGTGTGTTCGAGCATGTCGGTGGGTGTCTATGAGTGTGAACAGATGGGAGTGATGGAGATCAAGAGCAGGTCTGTTCTTGCGGGTGCTGATGGGAGACTGGCATGATCTTAGCATCTCGTCTTTATCTCCGTATCCCTGGTGACAAACCCACTCTCGGTCTCCCTAGCGACCATTGCTGCTCCTATTGCCGTTGATTCCAAGGGTGTTCTTGATCTACTAGCACGGTGGTCATATTCACAGACAATAGAACCGTTCATGATCGAGAAAAAATCTAATATTCATGACGCTGTTTATGGAGTCTTTGTGTTTCTCCACAGAGAACATGGTTAAAGGCCTGGATGAAGACGAATCCAGCTTTCTCGACGAAGTCTCTCGGCAACAGTCTCTAATAGAGAAACACAGACGGGATGAAGAAGCCAAAGAGATAAAAGAATACAGGATATCCTTTTGCACCTTAAAGCACTTACAATATTACTGTCAGGCGCTCTTAAAAAAAAAATTGACAGGGAGTTTTGCTTTCTGCCTGAGTCTGTCTCTCTGTTCACCTTCGTTAAGCTGATGGTAGAAGCTTCAGCTGTCAAGCGCAATGATGGCTGGCTGGTGAAAAGTAAAAAAAGAGTTCTTGTACCTTGTTAGTGTGCATGTTCTCAAACAAGACGGCCCCAAGAGGAACCTGACGCACTGACAGCAATTCATGCTGGCTTGGCAAATGGCTTCGAGGTTTGGAAAACAGACAGTCTCCGTGTGTTCAGTTTCAAGCAGTTAAGTTTGTTTTACAGATGGACGTTTTGGACTATACCTTGTCATGCAAAACCTTTCACATAAAGAACTTTTACTTGATAAAGCAATATAAATACTTTTCAAAATACATACGGAATGGTCGCGGTAATAATTTCGAGAAGAGGCCTGGAAATCAAACTTCTTTATCTAAAAATAGACAAGATGCTGAAAAAGTAGCGAAATGCGCCATAAACAGGCGTAATTTTCACCACTTTTTTTGTCAGCGCTGATATTGTTCCCACCACTTTTTCAAACATCTGGCGGCACGGATGTAATTTATACAAAAGAAACCTCTCCAGTTGATTAGCAATTTGTTCGTTTGTGTAAAATAAGATGTGATCTGGTGCATACTGAGTGCTTGTTGCAGCCTTAAGGCAACAGTGCTCTTTAGGCGCTCCTGCACACTCTTCACACTGACAAGCGCTTCAATGTATTGCTCAAGGCGCTTAAAAACGTAGAACCTCTAGCACGATATGCCTAACAAAAATTCTACCACCCGTGCATTCACACACAAATGTTCAATGCGGATCTGCATATTATTCACTAATGTAAATACTCTTGAGACTAGCAATGTATTGGATGAAACTATCACATATCATAATAAAATAAGCTCAATGTACTATTGAAATTGATTTTTGATATTCTCAAATACACTCACACACTCCTGTCCCACCCACTTTTTTAAGCAAAGTTGCCACTGGTTCTAAAGACCTGCTCACTCCAAGAATGAAAACTATATTAGCGTGCACACAAACATGATAACTGTCTGTTTATTTTGAGCCTGCGCTGAAGTTATATAGTCTTACACTTTAAATTCTCAAGCTCTTTAAAGTCAGCACGAAACGGAAGTTGTGTTTGTCTTTTCTTTCCTATTGTGACACACATCCACACTAAGGCCAAAGAAGAATCATAGTTGGAACCAATTTCAGAACGATTTTTTTCAACTGATGAACGGTAAAAACTATGACAGCCAATCAGAATCCACCCGAATTTAACAAGCTCGAGCATGGTGTACTGTATACAGTAGGGTGTGTTTGGGTCTCAACCTTGAATATCAAGTGTTTTTTTAGAAATCACTTACTGCACCTTTAATTGTCATAATCTTTGGTTTGAACTGGTGCTAAGGTCAAAGATGGCCATCTAGCACATGTTTACATAAAAAAAAAAAAAGTCGTTTTTTTTTTTTTTTCCAGTTTCCCACATCCAGCTGTTTAATGCCACAGCGCGCTGCTTTATCTCTTAAGCGCCACCAGCGTATTTCAGAAACGAAGGTTATCTTCCGTCACATATACCCTGAACTCTCAAATCTTGAGGTATACAGGTTGCAAAAACATTTAGTAAAACTTAAATTTAAACACATTTTCATTTTTATTTAAAATTTTTTGATTAAAAATCACATAAACGAAGTGGTCCATTCCCTTGTTTCATTACGATTTATACAAAGTGTTTTATTAAGATCTAGTTTTTTCTTATCATAATATGAATAATATTTAATGATTATTCAATTCAATCAGATGGAAATTTACTATTAATTCAAATGCGTAAATGTTGAAAAAAAAAACGCTCAACCTTTTTTTGAGTATAAATTACGTACAATGACTCCTGAACAATTTGACTCTTTTGATCTGTTTCTTTGAATGAAAATGGTTTGAATAATTTATTTTTAACCTTATGCAGGGCCGAATCATGATTTGTGTCAGTATTTTTGAAAAGCATATTATTAAAGCAGACTGTTCCGCATTAGCACAAATTTGTTGCGTTAACCTGTCGAAATCAAAGGTCATGCTTTTATCCAAATCATATATAACATACAACTGATTCCTCATCATGTAACATCTAATACGATCAGATTTTCTCTTCTGCCAATCAGGTATGCCTGTAGATAGAAGATTGGAGGATGCGTTGTCGTGGCAACTGAAACCTTTCTCTGGGGTTGATAACTGCATCTAAAAGCACTGCTGAGAACCATGATCTGTAGAATAACACAGTAATGTGCCCTAATTCTACTAAATTTGCCTCCTGTGGAGGCACCAAATTCTCTTACCTGTAAGTGTGTCAACTTTTTAGGCCATCTGTATGCACTAACCGAAAAAAGGAAGTAGGTTTGATATCCGTGGTCGCCTCTGTGGTGACTTTGCCCTCTTTATCCTAGCTTCCTCATCTGTCTGTGGGTTTAGTTCTGTCTGTGTGCTGTTAAAGTGGAGCTCTCTAAGAAGTTCATTTAGGTTTATGAGAACGTTTCAGTATAAAAGAAAAAACTGCACTCGTCAAGTGGCTTACCACAACAGCAGGGTCGGAAAGTATGGCTGTCATGTTGCTGCGTTTTCACAGATTAATTACACCTAAGTGCATGTCAGTGATTTTTCCTTAACTAGTGAACCTCACAGCGCTATGCAGAAGCTGGCAGCCACCGAGAGCCAGAAGAAGGAGCCAGAGAAAAAGGCAGGACCCAAACCCTCAGAGACCCACAGAACCAGTCACCTGTCTCAGGCCCACCTGCTGGCTGGGGCAGTGAAACGACGCAGGTACCTCAACATCTATTCACTTATTATATTTAGGCCTGGTTTCACTGACAGGGCTCGGATTAAGCCTGGACTAGGCCTTAGTTCAATTAGAACATTTAAGTAGTTTTTATAAAAAGTGCCATAGAAAAAAAACACAAGTAGTGTGTATATCGAGACAATACAATGGCACTGACATTTTAAGATAAATCAGTGTAAGTTGCTTTCAGTTTAAATAGCTCAAAACATGCATTTTTAGTCTAGAACGAAAGGCCTAAGCTTTGTCTGTGAAATCGAGCATTGATGTATTTTAAACGTGTAGAAATCAGACTGATTATTCTTAATGTATAATGAATCGTGATTCATTTTTGTCTTTGTTCAGCTCATCTCAGTCCTCAGAAGGGAGCAAAAAGCAGAAAGTAGAGGAGACGGTAGCCGGCAATGGCAGTCAGACAGGTGAGCATTGTAGTATAATGCTGCCTTCACTTACTGTGATTATTTAAAGTGATTTTCAGATCATTATTGGATCTGTAACTATTTTAATTGCTTTAAAAAAGTTATTTAAAAAAAAGTATTTTAAAAAAATGTTTTTGAAGTTTAATACCTTAAGTTTAAACCTAAGACAGTGCTGTGTTTTATGTCAGAAAATAATTTTGATGACTTATTTTCTTACAAAAAAATTAAAAACGTGCATTACTGAACTCTAGTTTTGGGTCGGTTTTTAAGAAATTACACTTTTTTATTCAGCAATGATGTGTTAAATTGATAAAAAGTGACTGTAGAGACTTTTAGATTGTTACAAAAATTATCTATATTATATTATTATTTTTTAAAGAATTCTGAATTTTTTTATCTTTTTTTTCACAAAAATGTTTAGCACTAAAACTGTTTTCAACAGTGATAATAATAAGAAATGTTATTCGCACTTTAGGGTCCTATTCTCACTATTAACTGAGACTTTTGCCTCCATAAACGAGATGGTCCTCACTGCAGAACACAAATCCAGGGGGAGGAGTTGAACTCCTCCCACCTTACATAAACCTAAACCTATAAATCCCCGCCCCCTGATCCCTAACCCCACCCATAATCCTACCCATCTCCACCCCTTAGATCTGGATCCAACTCCGCCCCCTGGATCTTGTGTATTGCAATGATGTGCTACTAGAATAAACTCCTAATTACTGCTAAGTTTAGGTAATGGATAGGATTAAGGGATGTAGAATATAGTAATGCAGAATAAGGCATAAATTTGTGCTATACAAGTACTAATAAACAGCCAATATCCAATAATATTCATTCTAAGCAACTAGGTAAATACAGTAAACTAAAGTGTCAACGAAAATTTTATTTGAGCACCAAATCAGCATATTAAAATGATTTCTGAAGGATCATGTAAAATGAAGTAATGATGCTGAAGATTCAGCTTTACCATCACATGAATAAACTTAAAATATATTACAATTTAAATTGTAATAATATTTCACAATAGACAATCATTGCAAGTGCATTTGTCAACACTTTTTTTTCTTTCCAACTGACAAAAAAATCCCGCGGCATTTGACAGAGTTTGTATTTCACCTGGAATATTTCTTAAAATGTAAAGGTTTTATAATATTTACTGTTAGAAATCAGGAGAAACATCATTTTGATTCACCTTCCCATATTAACCTGCCATGTCAGAAGTCAAATGCATCAGAGAATGCGTGCGCTCTATGTGCGTGTATTGTTTTGTGTTCTCAGAGCAAGAGGCGGTGGAGCCCAAATCCCCTGGCGTGGACGTGCCTCGCTCGGGCGTTCTCCACCTGCCCTCCGCCGCTGTATGCGTGGGCATCCTGCCAGGACTCGGCGCTTACTCCGGCAGCAGTGATTCTGAGTCCAGCAGCGACAGCGAAGGTAGCGAGATTGAGATTGGCTCTCCCATAAATCGCCACAGGCTCTTCAGATAGACACACTGACAGAACACACTCACTCACTATCACCTGTGCTGGCCTAGGCTTGGGTGCCGCCCCCTTGCCTTCTCAGCGGCGCGATTTAGCTAGATCGACTAAAACGATTTAGCTCTAGGTATCCGTTATTTCAGCTCTTGGATAAGGCTGTTTAGTACACTTGCTTGATGTTCATTAAAGGCTGTAATGTTAACTTCTACTGTGGTTGTTGATGTCTTGTGCTTTCAAAACATGACACTTCCCCCATCCTCCTCATATTACGTTCTATACAGTTTAAACCCCTGGCAGCTTAACCTGGTGACGCACCTTCCCATCTACCCACCCTTGCGGTTTCTGCAGAGCTCTAGTGGACAAGGGGACACTGACTGACTGACTGACAGCTGCGGATCAAGAAGACATGAAACATTTAGTCCAAAACTTTGACCATCACAGGACAAAGCAGACATATTATGGGCTGGTTTGAAGATGTTTAAAAAGTCCTGGTTGAATTTTACATTTGTTTTGTGTTTCTTTTTTTTTTCTTTTTAAGACAAACGCTGCAATGCTAAGAATGCTGGAATTTTCAAGAAATGTGCCCTATAAGGACATGAAATCTGTGTTTGACTGTTCACTGGGAAATAACCAGTGATAACAGAATGGAAAATAAATGTGTTTCTCACGTTTTGGGGCTTTTTTCGCTTTTTTCTCATTAGCATAAAACCGATTTCACGACCCATTTTAGTTCTGTAATAATGTGAGTTTCTGAGTGAAACTGAATATTCAGTGAGGGAAAATTAATGGATTGTGAAAAATTTCCATATGAGAATTGAGCCAGACTTGAATGGATTTTTACAGTTAATTGTGGAGAATTACTCCCCGCTTGAAATGCTGAGATTTTGAGGGTAAAGGTTAATTTCGCCACCGGAAGCACTTTAGTGTTTTAATTATTTACTTAAGTAAAAGCAACCTTTTTTAATATTAACGTTAATCGGCATTAATAGTGTTAATGAAGATTTTTAATGGGCTGCAGTAACCTAAAACAATGCTTAAATAGCGATAGCATTTGGCTACTTTTTAAAGGGATAGCTTTGGATTGAAATGACATTTTATGGTTTAGTCATTAAAGAAGAACTAGGGTGCAAAATGAACCTTTGGCCTAATAAAACATCGGTACCTAGTCAACCGTTCACTGAGATTTGTTTTCATGATAATCGAATGTAAAGAGTTTTATCTCTAAAAACTGTTTAGCGTATAACACTAGTACTGGGGGCACTTACTAAGTAAAAAGAAATCGCTAGTTTATACCACTAACAAGGCTCAAAATAGTCCCACAGTAACATAATGAGGGTCCGTATGCAAAACAGAGCATTGAGAACTTTGTAAGTGTACAGACCGTTTAATAAGAAGATACTTTATAAAGACAGTTCACTTCGTGTATACAGGCGGTGCCGTCTTTGGAAAACGGTCACGACAAGTCAAACCACGAACCAAATGTTTTCAACAGCATATAATACAGTAATGTTAGATAATTGGCTTTATGCACAGCTGCACTACTTCCTGAACTTAAGCCAGCTCCTTGTTTCCTGTCTGCCATTATTGGACAAACTTGATTAATTCAGGGGTGTCTGATTATTGTTGCCGTGACTACTGAGGTCAGGCACACCTGGATTAATCAATTTGTCCAATAATGGCAGACAGGAAACAAGGAGCTGGCTTAAGTTCAGGAAGTAGTGCAGCTGTGCATAAAGCCAATTGCATTACAATGGGCTAAATATATGCACGCATAAGTTCTGCATTTGACGCAAGGATGCTCAAAAGTTTCTGGTTGTGGAGATTAAAGCGGAGGAAAACGGGATCATGGCAGAATCTTCAAAATTTACTGTCCTCCCGTCTTTGAAACGAAACGTTCATACTTTAGATGTAATTTTTTGTATAGTTATATTTATTTAATATAATTTTAAAAAGAAGCATAAACACAACGAGGGGTGTCTGTTTTATCTGTTTTTGTGACTAACGATTCTTTAGTATGACCATGGAGTATAAAATTCAATATAAATTCTCGGTATTGCATTGGACTCGATCGGCGGAAGTTATCGAGCATCCTTAAACCTTCACCGGAAATACCGCCGTGCATAGAGCCCAAATGGATTTTGCAAAATGAACCCACAGTAGCCTAACGTTACCTTGACTGGAGAAGGTCAATGTCAAAAAAAAATAAATATCTGATTCACTAGCAAGGTGAAGGCTACAGTCTTGAATTTACCTCTTGCTCCGCTCACTGGGGCGATACTAGAGCGCGTTTGTGACAAAACAATAACATCATAGAGCTTTTGCGCGCCCAAGTTCGTTATTTCAAATGCGACACGCTTCGAAAAACGCTCGTTTTTTACAAGCGCGTCCCCGCTGCACCGAGATAAAGACATCTAAACTTTTCAGGGATACATGGAGACCAGGAACAACTGCAATAGACCTATTATTCATATAATAGTGTCACTAACGTTATATAGCCTAGTGTCGTGACACTGTTAGGCTAGACATCTAAAAACATAACGGAACACTTACCCCAGCCACAGGAGATCAACTTTGACGTCAGTGCTATCGATGGGATGGCTGTAACGTTATACTTCAGCACAAGTTTCATAGTCTGTATGGCAAATTCCATTTTTTTTTTCCAAAATAGTCGTCCTCAGTGAAATGTACTGAGCAAACACGTCCTTGATGATCTCTTTAGGTGCGTTTGGATCAATATTATCCAGAGCAAGTAACTCCATTGATTCATCAGGTCAACGTTTTTGGTTGGAATTGGCTTTATGCACAGCTGCTAGCTACTAACTGAACTTAAGCCAGCTCCCTGTTTCCTGTTTGCAATTATTGGCCAAATTTGATTAATCCAGGTGTGTCTGATTATTGTTGCCGTGACTACTGAGGTCAAGCTGGCTTAAGTTCAGGAAGTAGTGCAGCTGAAACATCATGGTATTACCCGGTCTCTCCTGTTTATTGATGCAGCTACAATACAAGGGACATCCTTGATTGTAAACTGCTTTTAATATAAAATTGTAAGAATGTAAAATTGTATGTAAAATTGAGTTTTATGTCTGTATTGTGAAACTTTTTTGGGCTGCCATTTTGGCCAGGACTCCCTGGAGGAAGAGATTTCTATCTCAATGGGACAATCCTGGTAAAATAAAGGATAAATAAATAAATAAAAAATATAGTAATCCTCTGAACAAACTCTCTGCTCCTAACCATGGTGTGTCTCAGGTGATGCGGTTATCACTCCGCCCAAGTAGCAGTGCTTCGCCTTCTGAGATAGTTCCCAATATATATATATATAGGCTATATTTAAAAGATGGCTGTGTCTCATATGTGTCTCAGTCATTATTTTCTCAAATGAAATTTATTGACCTGAGTGGAACATAAACAACTGATAAAACTGTACAAAAATCAACAACACCACCTTGACCATGGCACCATACGCTTATCACTTAATACAAATCACTACATAAAAGGTACTCTTTAGCTTTCACTTCTCTTAAAACACAGAAAATGGTAGTATAACGTTACATTCAGCCAAACACTGTTACATATTTTGTGATGGACACAAATGGCCGTTGCGTTTCAATCGATAATTCATCATACACATATATCTTTATATATATAAACCAATAAATAAAAACATTTACTAAAAACACTTATGTACAGAAAAAAACATGCACTTTGTCCATTGAATTGGTCAAGGAGGGTTTGTAAACAGTTAGCAGGTTTTGGCAACATGCAGTTTGAACTTCAGGTTTCCGGCTCTTATTCCGGCATTGTGTTGCTAGGCGACAGGTTCCTCTGTTTGAAATACTGTGTGACCTGTTGCGGCAGCTCTGCCAATACGGATTTGGCTAAAGTTTCCTTCGGAGCCTGCAAGAACAACAAACACACGCAACGACATCACTGAGGATGCATATTTAAGTACAAGCTGGCAGTGGACACTTGTTAGATTGTTAAATCCACTTCCACGTAATGAAAACGAAGAAATGGCAGACACGATCGGTTGTGCGGCGGTGAATGTTGGCACAGTTTCCTCCCATATTCTCGCTAAGCTAAATGAATTTTAATTTCCTCTGAATGAAGCCCAAATGAGGCAGTGCTGCCCGTTCCCTCCTGCTGTTGAGGAAATCACATGTCCCACAGACCGCCTACTCGTACTCCTACTGAAGATTCTGTTTACATGCGTGATCCAGGATTGGATTCACTTCAGAACAACAAGAAACTATCCAGAGGTCTGTGGCAACAGAAATATTGATTATATGCGTAAGCTAAAGCCTCTGGGTCAACTCATCTGCATAATATTGAGAGCTTAATGCTGCTGCTCGATAAAGACTTTTTGACCCTGCATTGAGATAACATAACATTTTTAAAGCATTGAATCATGCACCCAGTGACTATACCTTTATATAACTGAACCAGTGTACAATCAAGAGATCAAGCGAACTCACGTTGCGAAAGTCCCTGAACGGAACAAACTGCACGATGTCTCGGACTGCCTCCTCTCCTGTGTAGGATCGCAGCACGCTGCTGTCTCCATCCAGAAACTCCATGGCGGTGAAGTCGGCATTGCCCACCCCGATGATAATGATGGACATGGGGAGCTTGGCGGCTTGCACTATAGCGTGACGCGTTTCGTCCATGTCGCTGATCACTCCGTCAGTAATAATCAGTAGTGTGAAGTATTGCTGCAAAAGAAGAAAGGGAAACTGTAAAAGGAGCCTGTGGAAGGTCACATGCTCGCATATCTCTTCACCCCAGAGCTGTACTCTAGCACATGAACCAAATTTTGTGCATTTCCTGGAATCATCTTGTTAAATCAGACCGTTTTAAATCAAACCGTTTTAAAGGGATACTCCACTTTTTTTGGAAATAGGCTCATTTTACAACTCCCCAAGAGTTAAACAGTCGAGTTTCACCGTTTTCAAATGCATTCAGACGATTTTCTGATATTTAGAAGAATATCAGTAACCAGACAGTTTCTTTTCTCATTGACTATCATAGTAGGGGAAAAAAATATACTATGGAAGTCAATGAGACCAGAAACTGTCTGGTTACTGATATTCTTCTAAATATCAGAAAATCAGCTGATCAACTGTTTAACTCTGGGGGAGTTGTAAAATGAGCCTATTTCCAAAAAAGTGGAGTATCCCTTTAAATCAAAGCAGAGGCTAAGATACTGTAAATGAAACCAACGTGGCACCACAAGGGTGCTCTGGGGTTCTGGTAGTCAGGGCTCTAGACTGCAGCCAAAAGTTCGCATTTAGTGACTTTTTTCTGTTGCTGCGACTAAATTTGTTAGAGGTTGCACAGGTGCCACCACCACATTGTCCAACTGATAAAGCTGTCATTTCTGCATATGAGACATCAAACAATCATGCGACACCGTTACTATACAGTGCTGAGGGATCCAGTGAGACAGTGTTTGAATTTGCCGTAGTATTAATAACATCGCTACTGTGTGATCTAGTAAGAAGCATTTAAATTCAGTGCAGAATTCTCTGTTATAAACCATAAATACCAGATCAAACAGAGCTGATGTGGAAACCAGGAGCCATTGTGCCATCAATGAAAAGAGTTGGCTTTTCAGTCCACAAATCACCAACATTCACCATGGATATAACTGTCACTGTAAACATGGTATTGTGGCAGAAATAGTCAAATGTTTTACATTATTCATTTTAGGGCTCATAAAACCCCGAGTAAAATTCAAGCATTTTTAAATGACTTTCCAGCACTTCAAAGGTCTAAATATGATCCAATATCCAATGGTATTTTTAATATGATGACCAAAAACATTATTTGTTCCTCCATCAAAGATTGTTCCTCAAGTTGTAACATGTGGCAAAAATTTAATGCAGTTGCTAGTACAGTATGTACAGTTGCTAGGGTGTTCTGGTTGGTTGCTAGGACATTGCTATGGTGTTCTAAGGTGTTGTTAGTGGGTTTACTTACCCAAGTCAAAATAGACTTTTCTAGGATTTTCTTGGCCCTAGATATGGAGTACACAATGCTGTTGTTGCTAGGCCATTGCTAAGATTTTTAGTGTAATTGCTAGGGGGTTGCTAAGGTGTTTGGGGTATTTCCTATGCTGTTGCTATAGGGTGTAGCTAGCAGCTTGTTGAAGTGTTCAGGGTGCTTTACTTGTGTCCCAATTCAAAAGAGACATTTCTATGATTTTCTAGGCCAGACATGGAGTCCACTATTTGGGATAATTGCTATGTGGCTGCTAAAGAATTTTGTGTAGTTGCTGGGTTGTTGCTATGCTTTTAGCAAACATCTTCTAGGTGGTTGCTAGAGGGTTAGTAAAGTGTTTTGGGGGTTTACTTACCCAAGACCCAAGTACAAAAGCCATTTCTATGATTTTCTCTGCCCTAGTCCATTTTTAATATAATTTTTTTTGCCCTTTTTATCATCCGCCTGGTGAAAATCATATATGCTGTATAATCGCCTAGAAAAGCCCAAGCTCAATGATTTGACGTTTTGAAAAACCTCTAACACTTACTTATGAACAACAGTATTTAGCAAGAGCTGCTAATGATATATATTTCATCTAGCCCCAAATCCGACAGTTTACTCTGAGATACAAAGACAGAGTGAAGGAAAATACGATACGTTTATGGGCTGTAATTCACGGCCCTCCCCCCACACAAAACAGGCAGACAGAAGCTGGAGTGGATGTGTGGAGGGACTTACGCTGTCACTTTCCCTGCCTCCTGCTCTCTGTGGCAGCTCTTCTCTGACAGTAACACTTAGCATGGAGCCCTGCCCGTCTCTCAAACCATAATTCATAGGCACAATATACTTCAATACTTCCTCCAGGAGTCCACCCTAACTACACACTCTCTGAAACAAGAGAGTTGGATCTGCCACAGCGACTGTAGAAACTGGGGCTTTAGAGGCTGATCTAAAAGCTAATTGGCTTTAAATTTAGCTAGTGCTAGCGTAATCGAGTAGCCTGACTTCGTCATACTCATATTCTTGTCGGAGTATGAGACTGAAACTGCTTCATTGGGCTTTGATTATGAGGCGTGTCTTAATCGAACCAGGGAAAAAAAACTCGCATGCAATTGGATAGTCGGTAGACCTACAACCAATCAGAGCAACGCAGTAAGTCAAATACTTTGCATAGCGCAGTTTTCAACTACAGAACTTACTTATTTTAGAAGTTAAATAACGAGTGTTGCGTCTTTTACTTACTCCTCCATGAGTGCGACCAAAGGAGAAACCACAACGACCACAGGCTTTTCATTACGTCCCATCTTCTTAGCGACCGTCAGAGCCAGCTGATAAGTTACACTTTTGCCGAATCATGTGGTAAGGACGGCAA
This sequence comes from Cyprinella venusta, assembly GCA_038021265.1. Classification (NCBI taxonomy): domain Eukaryota; kingdom Metazoa; phylum Chordata; class Actinopteri; order Cypriniformes; family Leuciscidae; genus Cyprinella; species Cyprinella venusta. The sequence goes on from CM075871.1 coordinate 8,465,640, forward strand.
AAATATCTTTCCGATCGACAAATGCCTTGATTGCAGTTGTCTGTTCGTCTTTTAACATTAATGCGCTGTCGATTTATTTCACAACAGACGCGACAGCGGAATCTATACATATCAATTCTCCAGCTGCAGTCATCTTTGATGGAAACCAGTTAAGCGCTCTTTGATAACGTGATGATTACGTCCTTGCAGATCATCTGTCCATCATCGTATAAAGCCCGCCCTGGCAATTTGATTGGCCCGAACGTTTCTTGTCTGATCATAATTACTCCTCAATAGATCGAGTCCAGACCGAACTTGCCGACCAAAAAATGTTGTGGGCGGAGTTCGGGCTGGCATCCAGGCTAGTAATCGAGCATACTGCATGAGAAATTGCTCTTTATTTTTTCACTGTGATGAGCCGAGATATAAATATAGTATTTACCACAGTACACACTCTTGTGGACAACTAATCTTTGAGTGCCTCGAAACAGCATTGCATAATGAAACATCATGCTAAAGTGTTCCCTCACTTGCTCTAAAAAATACTGAATCGGTTAAACTGTCGATGACATAATAGTGGAGCTTACTAAGGCATGTAGGTTAATGTAATGCTACGAGGGATGTTATACTCAAGCTGTTTTAGCGTTTTTTTACTGGTGGCATGTGACAGTCGAATGTATTTGTTGTGCGATACGTGGTACGGGACGGGATGAATACATGTAACGTGTAACTTACACCCCTACAGAGTATTACTACCAAGAAGGCAACATAAACAGTGGACATCTGAAACAGAAACAGAAAAAATCCAAGACCGTGCCATCTTCCCTTAGGTGTATAATGACCAAATGAGCAGTACATTCATGCGTAATGGAACAAGGGACAAGGCTTTGCCCCCTGCCCTAACAGCCATACTGTATTGCTGAGACACTGTGGGCAACACATCCTGTAGACACTGTGTTAGCCGTCCTAAATATATCACTCAGAACATAACAAAGTCACACAAGCTGTCTAATCAATTATCATCCAAAATAACCAACATATAAAAAACAAGATAATGCAGGAAACACATTGGCGCACAATCCCTAATTCGTTTGGATCCCCTAACCTTTACAAAGACACTGTTTGGACAGGCTTAAACACAGTTAGTATCTGCTAGCTGCTGGGCTTCTTGCGGTCCCTGCCCAGCGTCACCAGCAGTGGACCGTGTATGACAGCGACCTCTTCCTCCCTTCAGTGGCCTCTGAAGTCTGGGCTTAACAGACAGGCTCATTAGCGTCTCGTTACACAGAGCAGAGACGCATACGCCGCTTAATTGAATATTTACAGACACATATAATAGATTGATTGCCTCATAAAGTGTAGCACAAAATGTAAACACCTCTAATGCAGCACTTATGAAACCACATTTCTGGATCCCTTGGCCATTTAGTTGTAGTGGAAACAAATAATGACTATAGCACACTTGAGGAGTTCACAAAACCCATTCTGCTTTAAGAGACGCTGCAAGCCCACAGCACTATCTTCCTCCTACTGCATTAAGGCTCTATTCTTCTCTATCTCTCTTCACTACCCATTTTTATCTTTTAGAGGTGACAGGGTGCAATTAGGGATAGAAAGCGCTCTAGGCTCTCCTAAAGGAGGTTAAATAATAACTAACTATTAAGTTTTCCTTCCAGGCCAAGCGTTTGGTTAAGAAGTGTGAGTTCATGATGTGCCACCATAGGAACTGCCTGCACTCATCTCAGGTTATAGTTTTGATTGACATGATGTTTTTATTGAGCACCAGGAGAGATAGCGCTATGTTAATTACATATTTCATTGGCTTTCATTGTTTTATTTTAATTTGTTTTAACCCTGTAAGCAGCTGAGTCGTTTTAGAGGTGCATTTGTAAGTCATTACATAAAAGATTTTGGGTGAATCCCAAGAAAACATGCCCTGGTCTCATTTCGAGCCAAATTCTAATTGTTTTGAATGAATATTTTTCTCAAACTCTTCATAAGCATTTTGACATTCTACTTTTCTCTACTATATATGCAGTGTATATAAACTCACCTAAAGGATTATTAGGAACACCATACTAATACTGTGTTTGACCCCCTTTCGCCTTCAGAACTGCCTTAATTCTATGTGGCACTGATTCAACAAGATGCTGAAAGCAGTCTTTAGAAATGTTGGCCCATATTGATAGGATAGCTTCTTGCAGTTAATGGAGATTTGTGGGATGCACATCCAGGGCACGAAACTCCCGTTCCACCACATCCCAAAGATGCTTTATTGGGTTGAGATCTGGTGACTGTGGGGGCCATTTTAGTACAGTGAACTCATTGTCATGTTCAAGAAACCAATTTGAAATGATTCGAGCTTTGTGACATGGTGCATTATTCTGCTGGAAGTAGCCATCAGATGATGGGTATATGGTGGCCATAAAGGGATCGACATGGTCATAAACAATGCTCAGGTAGGCCATGGCATTTAAACAATGCCCAATTGGCACTAAGGGGCCTAAAGTGTGCCAAGAAAACATCCCCCACACCATTACACCACCACCACCAGCCTGCACAGTGGTAACAAGGCATGATGGATCCATGTTCTCATTCTGTTTACGCCAAATTCTGACTCTACCATCTGAGTGTCTCAACAGAAATCGAGACTCATCAGACTTGGCAAACAATTTTCCAGTCTTCAACGATCCAATTTTGGTGAGCTCTTGCAAATTGTAGCCTCTTTTTCCTATTTATAGTGGAGATGAGTGGTCCCGGTGGGGTCTTACCCGAAACTACTTAAATATTCCATTAATGGAAAAAATTACATAAATGTCTATGATATGTAAACACTTTACAATTTGAAATTTAAACAGTATTAATATCGTATTATTATAAAGAGTGTGTGTATAATGTATATATGCAATGCAATACAATGCAAAAATGCTTCTACTTCAGTTCACATGAAGCTACTTCTACTAGCTTCATGTGCATCACCCTTTTATTTTATAAAAAAAATCTAATTTCAGATTATTTAAACATTTAATTTTAGAGTTATAAACGTTCTAATCAAATGTGGACCACATTTGTGTGCAGCGCCAATCGTCGGTATGATGACAGCACTGGCATTCTGTGTAGCCTTGTTCCCTCGCAACGACTGAAAAGCGTTGCTCTGCTTTCCTCTGAAGCTGGCCTTGCTGCTGGCCTTTACACAGAACAGACCTGAGGGTGCAGCCTCATTAGTCATTAAAACCCAAGAACAACTGGGGAAAAAAGAGAGAACATTTGTTCGCTGAATCTACTTCTATAAATAGCTCTAATTGAAAAGGGATTTTAATGGTTGTTTTCCACAGGGCAGATAATAAGAGTAGGAGAAATTGTGTGCACTGTGCTGTTCAAACCCCCTCAACAGACTTTGAACTAACAACCAAAGGCACATTTTGTGAGAGTCTTATGGAGCAATTAGGCTCTGCTGAGCCAGGGTCAGTCCTGTTGCCAATTACGACAGCAAACAACCACACAGGCACGCCCTTCCAAAGCACACAACACCGGCAAGACTGGATAACTGACTTCTTTTTCCATCTGCATATGCAGAAAAATGGGATTTCCATATGCATCTTAAAGATGGCTCCATGGTTCAACTCCCTATATTGGAAACTCTAACAAACCTTTTTTTCTTTTTTTTTTCCAATATAAACTACTCTTCAAAAGTTTGGGGTTGGTAAGATTTTTTATGTTTTTGAAAGAAATCTCTTGTGCTCACCAATTTATTTATTTCATTGATAATACTGTTAAAACACTAATATTGAAAATTATTATTACAAATAATAATAATGTTTTCTATTGCTGTTTTTGTATATATTTTAAAATGTTATTTATTCCTGTGATGGCAAAGCGGAATTTTCATTTCGGTCTTCAGTCACATGATCCTTCAGAAATCATTCTACTATCCTGATTTGCTGAAAAAATCTTCAATAAAATTCCTCAATGTTAATAATAGATGGGCTGCTTAATATTTTTGTTGATTTTTTTTTCAGGATTCTTTGATAAATAGAAACTTCAAAAGAACAGCACTTATTTGAAATATAAATCTTTTGCAAAATTATAAATATCTTTACTGTATTTTTTTAACCAAGCTTTTGAACGGTATAATAAAGGTTTATGGGGGCTAGAGGCTGTCAAGCTCCTGAAAGGACATAAAAAGTACCATAAAAGTCATTGCTCAAAATTGTTACTCAAATTTGACATGTGAGATTTGAGTGCTCAGGTTTTGTTCTTATTCTATGATGCATATTTTGAACTTGGCACTAACTGCCCCCTTTATTTCATTGTATGAAAAGAAAACAGCCAGTACATTCAGCTTAACTTTGCCTTTTGTACTCCAAACCTAAGAAAGTCATACAATATTTGCGATGACATGAGGGGGAGTAAATGATGATAGAATTTTCATTATTGTATGTACTTATCCTTGAGTACAGTGAAGCAAAACAGTCAGTTTAAAAGTAAAATTGTCCATGCTGCAGATAAAGTGAGAGATTTTAAAAGTATCTGAATTTTTAAATATTTCAAAGACAAAAAAAAAATCAATCTGCAGTTAATTAGGTTAGTAATTAATTCAAAAATGCAAACTTAGAATCAACTAGAGCCAAGAGACACTAGCAGAGACACAGTTGAGACTGAAGCAAATTTTGCACATTTTGCACAAACAGGAAGTTAACAGAGTGAGCTAAACTTCACAAGTGGAAAGCTGTGGGAACACCCTGCTTGAAGAAACACAGACACATTGTGCTATCGCAGAAGAGAGTGAGCCCTAGTCTGCTCGCTCAAACGCTGCACATATAAGACTAAGAAACCGAGGAGTTTTACAGTTTCCACTCGACGTCTCAAACACAGATTAGTACTGTTCATCTCCAAGTGGAGAGATTTATGTAAAGAGTGTGTGGATCCACTCAAGTTTTTCTTTATAGTCTTATGGGCAAAGTTGACAAAAGTAATGGGATGTAATGAGTCTAATGATGCTTTTAAATGGAGACTTGTTGTCCGGCTCTGCTCTGACACACATACACATCCGTCTGTGACTTGAGGACAAGCCTTTTTGTTCATTTAATGAGTGGCCATTAACTGTTAAACTGCTAAACAGTGACAGCAGGCAAAATGCATGAGACAGTCATTTGCTTTTGCATTTAAAACATTTAGCAGATGCTCTCATCCAGAGGGATTTCCAAAGTGCTTTAGCTTCACTTGTGAGACTGCCATGGCCAACAGATGGCAAGCGTTCAGACAGTTATCTAATAAATCCATCATTTATTCAATGTACAAGTTATCATACAATCTAAACAAGCTAAATGTACTTCCAAAACGGTAAAAATGAAGTCCATCCAAGCAATGAATTGTTTCTAGCACAAGACTAGCTTAACCAACTAGACTTCCTTCCTACTTTCCCTGGAGAAAAACCACGCTCCTCCTGAACTTTTAGGTACTTACTGCGGCAGTGTCCTGCTGGAGGGCCTGGGTAGCGAAGCGGGCCACGTGGTTGATGATGGGGGAAAAGTTGGTGGGTCCATAGAAGCGGATGTGAGGCAGGGAGTTGGAATAAGCTTCAACGATCCCCTCAACACCTGCATGCATATAAAACATCATCATTTATGCTACTGTAACTCTACACATCAACTTCTGTCTCTACAGGTAGAACAATAGATGTTTGTGAGCCTCACCAGAGCAGAAAGGGTTTGTAGGGTTAAAGTTGATTGCAAATTCATGGGATACCTGGAATTCAAAGAGAAAAAGAACAACGATAAGAGTAGCTGGGGAGAAAAAAAACAATCAAAAATACAACTAAAACAGAGCTAATGTAATTTTAATTTAAATTATGATACATACTACTATTCAGAAGTTTGTCATCATTAAGATTTTTTTAAAAAGAAGTCTCTAATACTCACCCAGAATGCATTTATTTGATCCAAAAAATACAGTAATATTGGTAAATATTATTAAAAAGGGATAATCTACTATTTTTTTCATATTAAACTATATTATTCCCTTAACTAAGACAAGTTGACACATACCTCGAAAAGTTATTAAAGACATCGTTAAAATAGTCCAAGTGACTTCAGTGGCTCAATCTTAAATTTATAAAATGATTTAAATTTATAAAAACAAACAAAAATAACGACTTTATTTCAACTATTCACTTCTTTCTTTATGGGCCTCTAGTCAGTCAACGTAGTGTGATAGCGTAGAGCTACGTCACACGTAGGCTCACCATTAGTCGACGCTGTTAAACTAGTAACCTGACTCGAGGCCCAGAGAGAAGGACATGAATAGTTGAAATAAAGTAGTTATTTTTGTTTGTTTTTGAACACAAAAAGCGTTCTCGTTGCTTGATAAACTTAAGATTGAGCCACTGTGGTCACTTGGACTATTTTAACAATGTCTTTAATAACTTTTCGAGGCCGGCAAGTTTCAATTCCTCAAGAAGCCTATGGACTAGTATGCAGGAGTGATCCATCTCAGATTTCATCAAAAATATCTTAATTTGTGTTCAGAAGATGAACGAAGGTCTTACGGGTTTGGAACAACATGAGGGTGAGTAAATACTGACAGAATTTTCATTTTTGGGTGAACTAACCATTTAAAACTAACGTAAATTCGGCTTATTACAGAAGTGAACAATTTCAATTGATCATGACAGCAGTTATTCATCAAGTGATGATCAAATGATGGAGAAGAATGTTATTACTGAGAATATACAAGAAGTGCCAAAGATGAGTGCACTTTTGCCATAATTTGCATAATTCCTTTCCGTGAATTGTGTGCTAATACAAACACAACGTGTGCAAATAAACGGCGCTATCAGAGGGTGCAATTTATTCCTTGTGAAATGCCCCCCTCAGACTTCCTTGTATTCACTTCAGTGCCATGGCAACGCAGATGGGATGACAGTTGTGTAATCACTGGGATATGTGAGTATTATTCATTCTCTTTATCTACCTCTTCTCTGTCTTGCACTTCACATTCTTGTTTCCATTTCACAGTTCCGAAGCATTAGCAGGCTTTCACATTCAATTCCATTTGATTATTTAAAAGGACGACTAGTATGAGATGCACAAAAATAAACTTTACATTGACAAAAACGCACGCGCATTTAAGGACAATCTTTCTTACCTTCCAGTCGGGTGGGAGTTGAGCCCCGAATCCAAGCGCAGGAAACATTTTGTCCCTGTGGACATGAAGTGTGAAGGAGAAGTGTGATTTTACCGGACATGTGGCCATATGTAGACCTTTAAATTGTGTTTTTAGTAAAAGCACTGTTACATACGTGTCATAGTCTTGGATGATCTGGCCTACAGCCCAGATGGCAGACAGATATTCATTGCTGCCCATTGGGTTGATATAATGCAGGGATGACGGCTCCCTGGGGTTTCCATTGGACGCTGTGAAGTCGATGCCAACCTGGAGAAACACATATCCACAATGCAATACGGTAATGTGTGCCAATTGAGCTGGTCTATAAAAAAGACAAGCAGCTGTTAATACGATGCATTTCATAAGCTTTTCCCTCAGTTACTGGGCCATCAAAGCCCTTAGCTACAGGCGATGTTGTTATCACCAAGGGAGGTTGAACCGTCAGATCTGCTCAAACTGAGATCTGATAGCTCTGTCCTATGGCGGTCATAAACCAGGAGACATGTTCTCTGACTACATGCTTACAAGACACATTACCAGTGCAGAGAGACCAGTGTCTAACCTTCACACTCGCTAAAGCACACCTAACCACTGGATGATCACTCCCCCTGGGGCGGAAAACCGATTAATGAAGGAAAGGGAATAGGAGGTGACAGAATGAGGGTGCCCTTTCTTGTAGTTATCCTCACATTGCCTGTCATGGCCTCCGGGTGACTGAGCTGTGAAGTTTAGCACATGAGTATAAACCAAACTGATGTCTACTATATTTTCTCTGGTGTGGCTGTTACAACTGTCAAAGTCACATTTTCCATTGCTTTGTGAGAGTACCTTTCTTGCAATAGATAAATATGGAATATACTATACGCCCTTCACAGAATATAAATTCTGTCATCATTAAAGGGATACTCCACTGTTTTTTACTTTTAAACTATGTTATTCCCTTTACTAAGACGAGTTGATCCATACCTCAATCGCTCTGGCGCGTGAGACACTTTGATCACACTTAACTTAGTCCAGTTCATTCAAAAGGGGCCAAGCAGAGAAGCGACCAAACACCTCCACGTTTTCCCAATTTAAATACAGTTACATGAGTAGTGTAACTCGACCTAGGACGGTGACAAAAAATAAAACGTTGCGCTTTTCTAAAATGGATAACTATATTATATGGCGGAATACCACAGCAAGTGCTTGGGAGCACTTCAACTCGGCGCAGTAATATCATCACTCCGGAGTAATGTCATCACTCATGAAAAGTCCACTCTCCGGAGTGATGATATTACTGCGCCGAGTCTATAGATAAATATGCGCCGAGTCGAAGTGCTTTAACTCACCCTCCTCATTTCAAATGATTTTTGTTTATTTTTTGTGAAACACAAATGGAGATATTTTGCTTATCAAATGTGAAAAATAAAATATGTCTTCGTATTAGTCTTCATATGGTGAAGACTAATGGTGCATAGTAAATATACATTGATTATTATTAAAGTTACTAAAATTATTCAGTGAAGAGCAGTGAATGGTTATTTCGATTTCTTTAGTTGTTAGATTAACACTAAATGACCAAAATGCACGGATTTGTTGTCCCAACTGTTTATGTACTCTTAACCGTAAAACCGTATTCTGGATAAATGTGGGCAAAATAGTTTTGATTTATTTTTAAAAAATACTTCCCTTGATCTGAGCGGTACAAGATTTGGCTACTTTTCCTAAGTTTGCCTCCTGAACACACACAATTTTTTTTGACTCAATTCTACAATGTTAGGTGGGTGAAAAAAAACAAACTCCTTAATCTTGTATTTGGGTCAAAAATGGGCACCCATAGAAACGAATGGGAAAAACTGTAATTTAAAGCACTCTAAAATAAGCCAAAATAAGACACCAGGTGACAGAAAAGTCACTTCATCTTTAGGTTTTAGCTCTAAGAACTTATTGGAATGATATTTTAATGTAGTTTAAATTTTTTTTTTTTAACTACATAGTAATTCATTTACATAGAAAATATGGTACTTTTTGAAGTAAATAAATTCAAAAATACCCCCAAAATAAAGAAAAAACACCATAAATGGATAGACAAAACTTTATCGAAGACAGTGATATAACATTCATAATAAATAAAAATTAGGATCACACCTGAGTCCTCTGTGCCCACATTTGTCCACAATTACAGGATTAAGGGCTATAAAGTGAATACGGTTTGAGGGCTACAACATAACTGAATGCGCTTAAGTGAAAACTCCCCAAGACGGACACTCAGACATATTTTTTGTGTGTATTTTTCCGTTTAAGCACACCCCAGAAGCCCAAAGTAACCTATTCTTGTCCATGCACACACAGAAAGCCACTTCACGCCTTTTTAGAATTGAGCAAGTCCGGCATGAGACTTATACAACAGTCGCATTACATGATTTGGCTGATTTGGATGTTACGTAGTAAAGGCGTCAGCACACCACTTTGAATGCGGCATTGTGTTTTCATAATCATTGAATCTAAAATTCTATTAATCACAGTTCTAGGCATTATATCATTTTTGAGAGCAAGGGGGCCTCCTGGTAGTTTGGGGGCCCAATGTAACTTGAGTACATGCTTATAGGGACCGGCACTGCCTTTACCATCGCACCATAAATGACCGAATTTTCATTTTTGGGTGAACTTTTTGTTTAAAAAGAAGCACAGCTTAAAATGAGTAATAGCCTAGTATTGACCGCAACTAACAAACTACCATTTTTTATTTGTACTTCAAAATGAATAGAAATAACCTCCAGGCCTTCCCCAATTCTCACTTTCCGACCTATGGTAAGTAAAATCCCAAAAGCCTCAATATAAAGAGAAAACACCGCTTCTGAATGCCGATTTCAGGAGTCTTTTTGGCCGATGCTGAACCCTGATCTCGACTGCCTTTATAAAGATGCAGTGAGGAGCACTTTTCAAACAGCTGCACAAGAGCTGAAAACTGAGATCACAGCTGCAGCTCTGAAGAAAAGCACTGGGAAAATTAGAGACAGGTAACTTTTGAATGTCACAAATACTGTCTATATTTAAAGCTTAAAGAGACGGTTCATCCATAAATTTAATTTTGCCATCAGTAACTTAATCTAAGTATCCTTGTCTGATTCATGAACAAATCCTTCTTTTGAGGAATCTTTTTTTTTTCACTGAATCAGTTGTTTCAGTTCACAAAACCTGCATGATTTTTTGATAAAAAAACAGAAAACAAGTGAGTAAAATGTTGACAATATTTTCTTGTTTGGATGAACTAATCCTTTAAAAGCTAAATAAATATTTTTAATTACTAATGATCTATACAGAAACTGCCCTACTGGTGAAATCTGAAAAATATCAAAATATCAAACAATTATCAAAATCACTTTCCTTTGTTCAGAGGCTCACACGGCTTCTCTCGCTTTCTCTCCCTCTCTCTTTTTTTTCTTTACATCCCCCTGTCTCTCTGTCTTTAGTTTCAAATGAGAGACATGAACCTCAACACTGCAGCACACTGTAACTATAGCAACCTGTGAATTTCACTCACTTTCAGTATCATTTCTTACCAATCACACTGGTGAAGGCAATTGAGTCACATAAAGAAACAGTGTACGTAAAGAAAACAGGCTTTTAGTCTATCGGATTCAACAAATTTGACTTTAACAGTCATTTGCTCAAAATTCAGTCACGCAAACCATCAAATGGATCCACCATACAAATCTGACTCCTCACGACCTTCTTGATTGCATTCTGCCATTGTGCTTTTCAGCTGATTTTTTTTGTCAGTATTTTCGAAATCATCTGCATACAAATGATGTTATTGCATTCTGCATGCATGACCCCCCCCCCTCCCCCTCAAATCTGTGACAAAGAAAAAAAAAACAGAAAATTAATTCCAGAGGTGACGTTATCATACTCACAGTAAACATGAGCTGACAGCCACCCAGAATGTAGTCCAGGAACGAGTAGTTTCTCGTAATCTAACAAAGGAACAATACATGTATTCACATAAATAATGCACATAATCACCCTTTGACATTCCCTTAAGCCAAAGGTTGTAAAATGGTTAAGTTCAAACAGAGATTTAATGAGAACCACTGAGTCATATTCTGTTTTAATGCCTGAATCCATTAGTAGAGGTGTTTAAACAGTGACAGTGCAGGACTGACAGGTGTTTTGTGCTTATATTAATACATGTTATTTAAAGGGGATTTAGCACTATTAAATTAATCTGTCCTTACAGCAAAGCCACAAGTAAATGCCTTTTATTTGTAATATAAATGTAATTAAATAAGCCAGAACAAGGAAGGTGCTTTAATGTGCAAGCAGAATGTATTTAATAACACTTTTTTATGTTGCCTGTGCATAGTGAATGTGTGAAATTGCTTTCTCTTTTTATTTACTTACCTTACATGACTTCACAATTATGATCCCAGAGTTTTTGTAGCTCTTTTTCTTCTGTTTTTTGGGATTAATGCATTCAAACTCAACCTGTAAACAGAGAGCAGTGTTATTGTCCACTTTAAATCATTTCAGTTTTGTGTGTGCACACATTATATATATATATATATATATATATATATATATATATATACATACAGTACACACACATACAGTATATATATATATATATATATATATATATATACTGTATATATATATATAAAGTTATTTTAATGTCTCCCTTAAGCAAATTAGAGACATAAAATTGAGATATTGCTGTATAGAAGCCACCACACAACAACTATTCTGATAAAATAATACAAGTATCAGCATCATCTGTGAATTCTAGTGTGAGCACTCGAGTGAAATGTGAACACCGAGGGGTAACAACCTCTGCGGGCAGGCGGGCACTCGATTCCTTTACAACATGGCACAAAATTCATCATGTCTCTAAGCTAAGGCTGTGCAACAGAATGACAGCACCTGAAACCAGTGAAAGGATGTTAATTAGTACACTTACTCTTTCTCCAGGAGAACATTTACGCATGTTCTGCCTAAGTGTGACTGGCAACAAACAATGCTTGTTCTGGTAAACAAGGCAGCGGTAAAATAAGAGCGATTTGCATCTCAAAAGAGCCAGTTATACACTCTTCTGTTTCTCCCTCCCACCTCTTTTCTCCTTCTCTCTCTGTCTCTCCCTCTCTCACTCACTAATTCTCAGCTTCATTATGCCAGATAATGAGGCACAGCTAGTACTCACATAGTATTCTGGCGCAAGAGTGGTAGGCATTAATGTGAGCCAAGCTTTACTTCACGCATTTAGTTCCTACATTCTGGAAATTATGATTCTCTATAGTGTTAATTGAAGGCAAGCCCACCTCCAATGCGTTCTGCGCTTCGCTCATCTTGTTAACGGTGGTCTGAAACTCGCCGATGAAGTCATGGCCTCCGTCGTTGTCGTAATCGTAGCACAGAACCTGTGACATCACACAGTTATTGCGAGTTGCGACACGCTGTAGACTAAGTTCTACTGGGACTCTTCAAACATAGACTATACGACTAGATTGCAAAATATGTACTTAAAGGAGTAGTTCACTTTTAAAAAAAACTTTTGCTGATAATTTACTCACCCCATGTCATCCAAGATGTCCATGTCTTTCTTTCTTCAGTCGAAAAGAAATTAAGGTTTTTGATGAAAACATTCCAGGATTTTTCTCCATATAATGGACTTCAATGGGAACCAAAACGGTTCAAGGTCCAAAAGACAGTTTCAGTGCAAACTTTAAACTGTTCAAAGGGCTTTAAACGATTTCAGACGATGAATAAGGGTCTTATTAAGTGAAATGATCGCTCATTAAAAAAATAATAACAAAGTTTAAGTTTTATAAGCTCAAATGGTCGCCTTGCTCTGTTCTGTGATGCGCGTTGTGACTCTCCTATTCGAACTCGTTCATCCAAATGAACGAATTTTTTCCTGAGTCAACTCGTTAATTTCGTTCGTTGAATGAACCAAATGACACGAAAAAAGATTCGTTCATTTTGATAAACGAGTTCGAACAGGAGAGTCACGAACACGCATCACAGAACAGAGCAAGGCGAGCATTTGAGCTTATAAAACTTAAACTTTGTTATTTTTTTTAATTGAGCGATCTTTTCGCTTGATAAGACACTTATTCATCGTCTGAAATCGTTTAAAGCCCTTCGAACAGTTTGCACTAAAACTGTCTTTTGGACCTTGAACCGTTTGGTTCCCATTGAAGTCCATTATATGGAGAAAAATCCTGGAATGTTTTCATCAAAAACCTTAATTTCTTTTCGACTGAAGAAAGAAAGACATGGATATCTTGGATGACATGGAGGAGAGTAAATTATCAGCAACAGTTTTTTTAAAAGTGAACTACTCCTTTAAAAAACAAACCTTGATGTTTCTGTCCACATCTCCATTACAAAGTGAGATTAGAGGCACTGTGAAAGGCTTCCATACAGGATCCAAAGTGTTCTTAATGACCTGAAGTCACACATACAAATGGCTATTATTATTTTTTCCTGGCCTTCAATAACACAGTCTAAACCATCTGATAAAACTGTAGAACAAAACGAGAATATCAGCAACATTGAGTCTATTTAGCATCTTACCTCTGTTCTGTGAACCATCATCCATTTTCCATCATCCCCTTGTTTGTGAAATTCTAAATAGGGGTCTGATTTACCGAAAAAGTCCTGAAAAACAGGCAAAAACATCATCATCTTCTATCGCTGAGTGCTTTTTAAAGTGCTTGAATGGTTATCACAACCTCTTAACTCACCTTTTTATCTAGCTTCCTCCCACACATAGTTAGGGTGATTATTCTGTTGTCTGATAACTCCTGGGCTGTTATCTAGACAAAACGGAGCATATCATGATGAACTCTATCAATGCATATGTCTGTTATGGTGTGTTATGTGGTGTCTTACTGTGATGGCCCCCTTCCCTGCTGGCTTGCCATTAGCTAAAATCAGTGGTCGATGTAGCTTCTTATTTGACACAATCTAAAACAGAACAGATGGCCCGATAAATGCACAAGTAGAGGCGATACAGAGAGCTAATTTATCATAACTAAGATCATAAAAGCTTAAGATTATCCAACTATAGTGATGTGAAACAGCACACTGCAGATTGATCTGGAAGCCGGTAAAATATGTTAGTGTTACCGTACCACTCCCAATGTGCAGGTGAACTCGCCCAGAAAGTCGTGTTCGTAAAGCTGGCTGCTGCACTTGTCCTCATCAAACATGGCAAACTTGAGTTTCTGGACCTCCTCAAAGTGGTAATCCACTTGGAATTTCACACCAAATACTGGATTCAGGTTGTTCACGGCCGTCTCCGTTCGGGCCAGCTGAAATGACAAAATACAGATAAAAATACAGGTGATTATCAGAATTTACACCAACTCATGGAGCAACTTAATACAACACATTATATGTCTTTCAGTGGTGTAATATAAATATGTGGATCTCCGCTAATAAGTCATCCTGAAATCAAACTTGACCATTTTTATTTTTTGACATTCTTATTTTATAGAGAGTGCTGATAAATAAATGACTTATTCGTGCACATCATTTTTTTTTATTTATTTAATTCATGCGCACTTATAATCTTTAATCAAAAACGTCAACACCCTCTCCCCCTCGAATCTAAATATCTTTCACAAATCACAGCTGAACTGACTGCAAACTGGAATTCAGGTCTGCCTCCATTAAAGGAGCTGTATGTAAGAAATTTATTTCAAATAATCATAAAATGACCCTGATGTGTCACTAGACATTAAGAAATCATGTTCATTTCAAATACTTCACTGACAACAGTAGTCTGGCCAGGATATTGTCATTTAAAAAGTGTTGTTGCAGCCCTCAACTGTCATGTTGTGTTTTGGTCTGATGCTCCACCCTCCCCCAATCTACCAATCATGAAGTCATTAGTGTTGCAGCATTTGAGTTGCCAGCTCTGCTCTAGTTACCACAGCTGCAGCTACAAACGTGTGGGGTAAAAAAAAAGTTGGATCCTGCAGCATATCTGGCAACCTGGGGTCAGGGGGGAATGGGAGGGGATACACCGCTCTACAGTAATTTGAAACTGATTGCAGTACCAGTTTTGGCCACAATCTTACATACAGCTCCTTTAAGCCCAACTCCATACGATCCATTCAATTCCAGAGGAAGAAATCCAGTCATCCACTCTACATTTCGTTTCACTCGGATATACATCACAATAGGGAAGAAAAGGCACTTCATGCCGACTTTAAGTGAAAAGAGATTGAAATGCTAAAAGTTAATTATAGCTCAATATATCAGTATACTCACTCCATAATCAAATCACTTTTTTTGCATAAAAATGATTTTTTTTGGGGATTGCAACTTTATTTTAATGGCAATTTAAAGCAAAACGTTCTAAAATGTCTTATGTGTTTTTTGTAAATTGTTTTTGTAATATTTTTTTCTCATTTATTTTTTAATATGTCATTCCCATTACTGGCCCTTCATATATTCTCATTGCTATAGTAGAGTAATAAAATATTAGTATAATAAAAATATTAAATTCAAGGCAGCATAATTTAAAAACAGTATATTATAGCATATTTATATACAAAAATATATGGTCTCACTTTAGATTATGGTCTTCTAACTATATTAACTATGATTTTTGTCTCAATAAACTCCTAATTACTGCTTATTAATATTATGGTAGTTGTTAAGTGTAGGATTAAGGGATGTAAAATATGGTCATCCAGAATTAACACGTGCTTTATAATGACTAATAAAGAGCCAATATCCTAGTAATTTGCGCGCTAATAAGCAATTAGTAATTAGAAGTGTTACCAAATATACTTATATATATTAATAAATACTATAGGAATAAGAATTAAATTGTTTTGCATTATTACTACTATACTGGTGTAGAGATCATGACATTAAAGAGAGCTTGGGCAGCGTTTTTGTTTGTTTATTATTTATCTGTATGTAAATTGTCATTTATTATTAGCGTTCTAAATTCCTGAAATCATCATGTTCTAAAAAGCATTTAACCATGCATTTTTATACAACAAACACATTCCTTTGTTTGTCCCCGGTGTTTCCATGGCTACAGTGTACCGTGGAAGAGCGATTTCATGAACTGGCTTGCCCTACCGACTGGCAGCACTGGCCTGCGATGACCAGATCGCTGAGGGCATGGTCCCATAGAGACTGTACAGGACGCGTGTGCTCACTCCAACCTATTTTCCTCTTTGGTTCATGTTTTTATTAAATTTTGCTTCCTACATGCCAGCTATTTCAGCTTCTATGCTTCCAACTTGTGGCTTTTTGTCCCCTAAGATATCTCTAACGCTCCCAATTCCATCTTCTTTTCTTTCATATACGCATGTCAATCTTCTCTCTTTAGTCTTCAATCTTCACTCTATCTCTAACCAGATTTTATTAAATGTTAACCAAAATAACTCCACTATTCTGTGAAGGTAAGGTGGAAAATGAACACATTTCATCACTCCTTACCTCCACCCAGTTGCCATCCACATCATGGAAAAGAACACAGAAAGGGTCAGACTTGGATGCCACGTCACGGTCCAGCAGGTTGGAGCCGCATACGGAGAGCTCTACCTTTGTGACGCAGTGCTGGGTCCCAATGGCAGGACCCGCGTCGGGCCCCGAGGCCAGAGTATGGGCCATGGAGATTGGGGTACCTCCTCTCCCACACCCTGGGGGCAACAAAACACTATTTCAATTCTCACTATAACTTCTTACATACTCATTTGCAAAGTATTATTCATTCAGAAGACATAGAATTTATTTTAACCTGAAAATATTTTGGAACATTTTAAACAAGACAATACCATGACATAAAACTGATAGGAAATATTAAATATTAGAATATTAATTTAATGTCAGGTCTTCTGGCCAGGTTAAACAATTTTTCAAAACAAAGTAGTTCACTTTTGAAAAAACTTCTGCTGATAATTTACTCACCCCCATGTCATCCAAGATGTCCATGTCATTCTTTACTCAGTCGAAAAGAAATTGAGGTTTTTGATGAAAACATTCCTGCATTTTTTCTATATAATGCTCTTTTCTGGTAACCAAACGGTTCAAGGTCCAAAAGACACTTTCAGTACAAACTGCAAAATGAACGAATCTTTTCCCAAGTCAATTCGTTCGTTTCGTTCGTTGAATGAACCAAATGACTCGGAAAAAGATTCGTTCATTTTGATGAACGAGTTCGAACAGAAGAGTCACAAACGTGCGTCACAGAACAGAGCTTATAAACCTTAAACTTTGTTATTTATTTTTTAAATGAGCGATCGTTTTGCTTGATAAGACCCTTATTCATCGTCTGAAATCGTTTAAAGCCCTTTGAACAGTTTGCAGTTTGCACTGAAACTCTCTTTTGGACCTTGAACCGTTTGGTTCCCACTGAAGTCCATTATATGAAGAAAAATGCTGGAATGTTTTCATCCAAAAACCTTAATTTCTTTACGACTGAAGAAAGAAAGACATGGACATCTTGGATGACATGGGGGTGAGTAAATTATCAGCAAAAGTTTTTTTCAAAAGTGAACTACTCCTTTAAATTTAAAATGCAAATTTCTAACTCCAAATAACCAAAATAATCAAAACTTTGCTGAAAAAAAAACAGTTGCAAAATCTACTACATGCCTTCTTAAGCAAGTAAAAGTTGCCTTGATTATCCATACATCATTTAAAAAAAATCATGTTAAAATGAGAGTAACAAATATGATAACTCAAGCTTTTGAGGAACATTTATATTAATCAACATTGTATTGCATTGCATTTTATGCTTTGCCCCCCACAATAAAAGAGCTTTGATCACAAAACTAAGGATTAAAATATATTCTTAAGATACTGGGAGTTATAGAGTGACAACTGATATTTATATGCATTTTAAGTTAGTTTTCTGCTATAATGTTATAAAGATCTCATTGATTTACATTATAAGCTATCAAAACTTTTTGGCCATATGAATATTATCACTTCAAGTATGAGCTTCAAATTCTCCTACTATAAGCCATAAAAACCTCATGTATCAAATAAAATACTTAAAAATAAAATAACAAAGAAACATATGCATTTTTTATTTTATGTGTTTTTTAACTATTATTCCATATGTCAGGCTTTACAGGGTTAAAAAACATTAAATGGTAAAACGGAAAAAATATGATACTGGAACCTTGTATATAACTGAAATGACAGAAATGTCTTGGCCACACGTCTGAGACAGGGATGCTTGAGTTCATGGTCTCCTGACAAACAACTCCTTGAATAAACACTAAACATGAGAACACTATGATTTCCACAAGCATCAATGCATGCAGACACTCGCGCACGCAGAACACGCTCCTCACACCAGGACATGAGGAATACAGTGAGGGCTCTTGTTGCTTAGATACTGATGTACCACTGTCTCTTTCTGTGTTAATGTCACAAACCACAATTAGGCTGTGACCACCATAGACAAAGCATGAGTGAAAATGACAATCATGTTACAAGACATCACCTGTAGCACTACAATTTATCATGATAACAAGAGGCACTAGTTCATCCAAGTTAGTCCTGTATAAACAATGGAAACATTTCTTGATAACCTGGGAACTCACCTAAGTTTCCATCCCAAAACGGCATCTTTGAGTTTATAATGGTTGTTTCGGAATCTAAATGGACTCTGTATTCAAATAACCATTATATAGTGCAGCGTTGCTGGTAACCATTCCCAGAATAATGACACGTTCCACATGACCGTGATGTCATGGAAAAAGATACACAGTCTCAACTAAATCTCATTCAAGAAAGTGAACAACCGGATGAGACACATCCAGAAACACTCCACAAATGATTAACCCTCCTCTTAACCTTGCTTCCTAATGTAATCGCTGTTGTCAGGACCAATGTCCATAAAATCATTCAGTGTTTTATCCTGACATGAGCCCGCCGTGCGAGGTCAAAATGGCAATACACATCCAAGATGACTTAACCTCTAAGTGATCATCAACTCAACCCTTCATCACTTATCTCCAAGGTGCAGAGCCAGATTATACATTAACGAGTGGAAAACAAGTGTAGGGCCGTAATCAAATATGGAGTATGCTGTTATGATTTTATTAACAATTACAATGATTATATTGCTCATGCTGAAGTCATAATAAATAATGCGGACTGTAGAAATCTCAAATCACCTTTCTTCCCTATTCTGATGCTCAGGTTGAACTTCAGCGGATCGTCTTGACCATGTCCACATGCATTGAGATGCTGCCATGCGATTGGCTGAAAGATATTTGTATGCATATTTATACCCAATAAAGTGGCCGGTAAGCATATATATTATTATATTATACTATGATGATGTTATGTTATACTACAGAGAATAAATTTCAAATCCTGTCTTGACCGTGTAAGTAAATGCATCAAGTTTGATATAAATGTTAAGTAATAACTGACATAATTACACTGTTTACTTGTAAACACATAGTTCATCATCACAGGTTTGTTTTGACCAAAAAAAAATGTTGTATGGAATAATTAATATAAATGCTTTACCAAAAATATGAGCGTCATTTCTGCTTTGCCCCACAGACTTCCTTGGTAAGTGAGTTAGAATAGAAAAAAATTTAGTTTGTTTTTGTGAACTGAGGTGGTAATTGCAAGCTTCACTTGTATTAAATCCTAAATATTCCCTCAAAGGAAAAGAAGTAACTCGTTGACACAACCTTTCTTTGTAGTGTATGTAATTTATACACTATAAAATAACAGTGTTTTAACTGTGCTTGTGACTCAAACCTCTAGACATGGAACAGATCACCATAAATAGCACATCGAGACTTTCCATTCAATGGACTTTTACTATTATAACATAAATACATACTCCCCCTGTCATACTGTTAGGCATTATCTTTATGGTCATAGTATTACAATGTGCAAACTAGCAGCACAGAGGAAGATTTTAAGTATCTGATGTCAATTCACACTTCAATTTGCTCTTTAATGTCAAAGTAAATAGGCTATTCTCTTAGTTATTAATATTAATTGTAAATTTGCTTTTTGTGATTAATATTTTTACACAAAACTGATTCAAAAATATTTTTAAAAATTTTAATATTATTGTGTCAGTGTTGCAGTTTATCACCTTTTTGCTCAACTGTCAAACCAAATATTCACTTAAAGATTACAAAGGGCAACATCCTGTTTACTCTTTAATATGTAAAGCCATGCAGTTGAGGGGGGAGAGTTAATAATGACTGACTGAGAACAACATGAATGGAGGTTGTAGCAGTCTACTCTACATGTAGTTAAAAATTCTCCAACTGAAAAAAAATGGGTCAATGAAACGGCAATAAAATCAATGAACTGAAAAAAACTTTTTAGCTGGATCTTAAGTTATTCTAAATTACATTAAAAAAGCAATCCATTCAAAGAGAACTTGCATACATCTCTTCTATACAAATAGTAAAGGTGCAAAGAAAGTGCTAGGTATGAGATGGTTACACAACCTGACATTTTTAGATTCATTAAATCTATAGTTTGTAGAAAAATGGACAAATGTTTCCAAAGCATGTATGAAATCAACAGGATTAGAGTGAATGAAGCTAAACAGGGCGACTTTTGGCATTGGGAATTGCTCTTTTCCCTGAATTCACTCTTCACAAAAGACATTTCTAAGAACTTAGCACATGTTGTAACTGTATTTTGAAGAGTAACGTTAGCCTACTCATTTTTATCATCTTGGTAACGATTGTATGACGCAATTACCTCAAAATGTCCAGAGTTCTCTTTGGTTGTTCTGACGCTTTTGTAATGGCATAATTATTATTCGAAATTTTGGCTTTTTCAGTTTGTTGTTTTCTTAATCATTCACACCGGAACTCTTTATGCTTATTACTTCCTTTCACACGTTAAAATGTAACAAACCCTGCGTGTTTGTGAATCGAAATTACTTCATGAAGTCACTGTATAACTCAATAATAACTCACCTCTCGAAGCTTTTGCGCAATACGCAACCTACTTTTCTTCAGCGTCTTCTGTCGTTATTTCTACTGTTGGTGGCAGCAACTCTGCTTGTCAGAAGTATTGTGGGTTGATTGCATTATCCACCCCCCCAAAAAAGATCCCAATGCATATATCAGAAGGTAAACGGCGTCAAAGAGGAAAGCGCGTCGCCCAGTTAAAGCGCGTGCGGTGCAGACTCCAGAGTCGCGCGCTCAATGAACCAACAGTTAGTTTTCACAGCTTTGAACTCCGCCCGTGTCTCATCTGTCATTACCATGAGCTAGTCTCTTCTGAGCTGTACCACCATCGAAAAAGATGAAAAGGAGAAGAAAAGAAAGTAATACATTTGTGTTTTACATCTGTGCCTGGCGTATCTTGATGTATTTTGCTAAAGAGCACGGGAACGCGCGCGCATTGTTCACAAAACTCGAGGAAAACTTGTATTTTATAGAAAATAGCCTAAATAAAAAACCGCGTACTGTCTACTGTTTCATTCGACTCAATTTAAGTTTCACTCTGTCAATATTGTTTGAAATAATTCATTTAATATATAGCCTATATATATATATATATATATATATATATATATATATATATATATATATATATATATATATATATATATATAAAAGGCGCTGCCTTTCAGGGACCATTCAGATCTTTAACATTGACTCTTGACATCATTCTGACTCTTGACATCATCATTGACAGCTATAAAACCTGGACGCCAGGACGCAAAATGTTTTTTGTTTGTTTGTTTGTTTGTTTTTTCTTGACGTTGTCACCTGGATTCACGTCAATTTAATCCAGGTAAACTGTATTTCGTGATAAAACGTTCAAGAAACGTACGGTCCGCATTCTTATCATATTTAGTGTTGCTTTACTGCCATCTAGCTGTACAGGGTACAATTTTAGAGAAGGGTAGACCCTAGTTTTTTGTATGATTTAGCAGTGAATACTAGCATCTGATTTTTTTTCTGAAATTGAATTACAGTTACTTCTGATGTAATAGCATTAAATGCTGTATAGATTATAGAACAATTCTATATAAAAATAGTGGGTTTAATATATATATAGTTTTTTTTATGTAACCTTCTCTCTTTTAATACTTTGGTCAGTTCAAGAATAATTTATGCAATTGTATGTTGTTTATTTGAACAAATCAATTTGGAAGAAAGTTTATTTTGTGTACTTGTATTGTTCAACTAGTTGATGTTGACATGGGATTTGGAAAGTTGGTAATAAGTAATCAAATCAATACAGTAATCTAATTACACAGTTAAAGATGTAATTAGTAGCTAGTAATTAATTAACTAGTTTTTAGAGTAACTTACACAACAATGGTCCTAACCCAAAACATACCTGTTGGTAACCCTCTTGAAATATTTAACCTAATTTGTTTCTATATATTAACTATATTCTGTTTTTAAATTCAGTTTTCTTGAAAAAAAAAATCATTAGTCGCAGTGTGGCGGTTCACATCAGATGTGTGACACTTAAAAAGTGCAGTAAATGATATAACAATTGCTCAACAAGCTAGTGTGTATTAGTATGTTAATGAATTAAAATAATTTGAAAACAAATTTAAAATATGCAGCAGCATGAACTGTTTTTGCACAGCTAAATAATACCAGGAGACTGCTGACATCGAGAGCCTCACATATTCAATTTGAAAATTGTCACACTTTCTCTTATGTTAAAAATAAGCTAGAAAGTTCATACAAAAAAAAAAAATTAATTATTTCCAATGGGTCTAGTCTTTGCATTTGTTTGAAGTTTGAATCATGTCTCCTCTGTTGGTGTAGAATTGGCAAATGGCACATGTCACAAACTAGGGTCCTATAACTGCAGTCCTGATTCCTCTGATATTGCAGGAATATAGTATTTATTATGCAATTTTTAAAACATTTTCTCTTATAAATAAGATTACCAGCAACCTTCCTGCCAGTTTGTAATATACTCGTAAAACAATAATAATTCTCCAAGACACACTATTATCAACATTATATTTTAATTAAATAACAGAAAAGCTATTGTCCAAAATATGAATGTTAAGATGAATAACCTTTATTTAGAATATCATTACCATAAAAAAACACATGAATAGGATTAATTTGTCAGTGCAGGTACAGAGGATGGTTGTGCATTTACCACACAAGCACTGAGTTCACCTATACAAGTTGAGTAAAGCACTTTACAAATAACAAATGTTTCTAAAGATAAAAGCAGAACAAATCCAAGTAAAACGCAGACATAAATACGTAATTTACAGGAGAACACAACATGGAGGAATTCAGGGTGGATCAGTGCATGAATGCCCCTAATGTAGGCTCTGAGCTTCAAGATACCTTAGTTCGGTGTATGAGCAAAGAGCATGACTGTGCTAAACTTCAATGACTGAGCTGCCTACTTCAATGCGCTACGACTGGCTAATTAGTCACATTTTCATTGTTTCTAATTGTTGCAATTTAGAAAAGTTAATTGTGCTTTTTTTGGCACAGCACGTCACCTGCTCTTTTTCTTTACTGATCAGAGCCTATTGTTTGCATTAGATGGGCATTAAATGATTCCAGTCCCTGAACAGCTTAGAAGTGTGCTGTTGTAAAGGTGTAATGAATTGCTCTAATGAGGTAATGTGTTCCCCGATTAAATAACTTCAAGTTAAAACTACTATTAGCACTACACCAACATTATTTACAATATGAAAAAAGGAAAGACAAGTGATTAAACCGATGAAAAGTTCAGCCTCTGATCTTTTAGATTCTCATCCCATTTGAAAATTGGATTCCTCCAGAGTCTGTATGAAGGGACAAATGTAGAGAAGCTCAGCTTTTTATGTGCATGTCAAGCGGTTCTACTAGTTGATTCTTATTATTTACCCAAACTAGAACTGTCCAAGAGTGTATTTGCTAGTCATACCTTATTACTTCAATGGAGGGGCATGATGGGAGGCATTTGGCTATAGCTGTGGCTCCAGTCTTGGTTATGTTATTGGCCTCCAGGCTGCAATTATTAGTTTTTAATAACATCAGCATACTGTAAATCAGCTGAAAAGGTCAACATTCACTGTAAGCACCCAATTAACTTACTCAAGTCTTTTCAGCTTTGTACACAGGGGCAGAATCTTAGCCAGTGTCCATGCAAGACTGTCACCACATCCATTCCATGACAAGCTGAAAAACACAATGACTTTATAAACTAACACACAAGGACCAATAATGTGAGGGTCCAGGCATTTATGAGTCAAACTACAGCATTTGAAATCTCTGATCCCCACCTGACATCTTCTATGGATGGACAGTGTTTGAGGGATGATGCCACATCAACCAGATCTGAACTCCCAAATGAAGTCAAACTGAGAGACAAGTAGTTACACTGGTTTACAGTATGCAGCAGTATACAATAACCAGGTTATATACCGTTCAAAAGTTTAGGGTCGGTAAAATGTGATGTTTTTGAAATAAGTCTCTTATACTAACCAAGGATGCATTTATTTAAATAAAAATACAGTAAAACGTCGTAATGAAACATTGTTTTTTGGAAATAACTGTTTTCTATTTTAATATATTTTATGTAATTGTAAAAAGTAATTTTCAGCAGTCATTTCTCCAGTCTTCAGTGTTACATGATCTTTCAGAAATCATTCTGATTTGCTTATTTGCTGCTCAAGAAACATTTCTTATTATTATCAGTGTTGAAAACTGCTTAATATTTTTTGTGGAAAACATGATACCCTTTTTTTAACTCTTTGATTAATAGAAGTTTTAAAAGGATAACATTTATTTGAAATATAAATCCTTTGTAAAAATTGTAAATTTCTTTACTATCACTTTTGATCAACTTAAAGCAGTAGTTCACTTTTAAAAAACCTTTGCTGATAATTTACTCACCCCCATGTCATCCAAGATGTCCATGTCTTTCTTTCGTCAGTCGAAAAGAAATTAAGGTTTTTGATGAAAACATTCCAGGATTTTTCTCCATATAACGGACTTTACTGGTAACCAAACGGTTCAAGGTCCAAAAGACAGTTTCAGTACAAACTGCAAACTGTTCAAAGGGCTTTAAACGATTTCAGACTATGAATAAGGGTCTTATCAGGCGAAACGATCGCTCATTTAAAAAAAATGACAAAGTTTAAGTTTTATAAGCTCAAATGCTCGCCTTGCTCTGTTCTGTGATGCCCCTTCGTGACTCTCCTGTTCGAACTCGTTAATCAAAACGAATCTTTGCCCGAGTCAATTAGTTCATTTTGTTAGTTGAATGAACCAAATGACACGAACAAAGATTAGTTCATTTTGTTTGGTTCCCATTGAAGTCCATTATATGGAGAAAATCCTGGAATGTTTACATCAAAAACCTTAATTTCTTTTCGACTGAAGAAAGAAAGACATGGATATCTTGGATGACATGGGGGTGAGTAAATTATCAGCAAAAGTTTTTTTTTAAAGTAAAATACTCCTTTTATGCATCCTTGCTGAAAAAAAAGAAATTAAAAGTGTTTTTCAAAGTAAATATTTTTAAAGAACTTTTGGCTCTGTGAAGTATTTGGTGTCTTACTGTAGTATTTTCAGTGCCTTCATGCTTATGAGACCTTCACAAAGAGCCTTGGATCCTGGTGGGTCAAACTGATTCTCTGACAAACTAAAAAAACAAACAAATCACCATTGAAGACATCTTTTTAAAGCAATAGTTTACTCTAAAATAAAAATTCGGTCATTATTTACTATGTAGACCACAACATGCATGACTCACTTGAGTTCTGAAAGCTGAGGCAGTAACGGAAGAACTTGAGATAGTTTAGCAGCACTGGCCCGACCAAGCTTGTTTTTGGACAGCCTGTGAAAACAAAATAATGAAGAATGGTCAGCTACTGATTTTGCAAGCAATATCACACATTAATTAAATCAAGTAAATGTTTTACTGTAGTTTCTGAAGAGCTCTGCAATGGGATAGAGCCGCCAGTAGCTTCTCTCCAGCCTGGTCACTTATACTGTTGTCTGACAGACTGCAAAAAGTTTCGAGGAACATTAATAATGATGCAATGTTTCAGACTCAACTCTAGACAATAACACTACTGTTCAAATGTTTAGGGTCAGTTTTTTTAATGGTTTTGAAAGAAGTCTTTTATGCTCATTGATCAAAAACACAGAAAAACTGGTTTGTAAACTAGTAAAAAAGTAATATTGTTTTAAGTAAAATAACTGTTTTGTATGTCAATACCTTTTAAAATGTAATTTATTCCTGTGATGGCAAAGCTGAATTTTTTTAGCATCATTACTCCAGCTTTCAGTGTCACATGATCCTTCAAAATCATTTTTACATACTGATTTTGTAATAAGAACCATTTCTTATTATTATTATCAATGTTGAATATTTTTGTGCAAACCATTTTAACTTTTGAACAGTAGTGTGCATTTAAATAAACACGTTAGTGTGTTTTCCACCATATTTAATTGTATCCACTAGATGGCGGTCTATCACAAGCTTTTAAATTGTTCTCTAAACTGTGGAATAATCTGAATCTCATACTCAATGCAGTTGCCATACCTCAGCTTTAGTAGTTTAGTCCATGAAGGGATGTATTTCACAAGCTCATAAGTACCACCATCTCCCATTCGCCAACTTTCCAACCTGTAAATAGCATTACATTTTTTTTACATATAAGCATATGCTGTTAGCATTTGTGTGCATGTGCTTTTACAGACCACAACACTTACTCAATCTCTTCCATCTGTCTAAACCCCTTAAAAGAGGCAAGTAGACAAATTATGCCAGTGCCATTCACAAACGTGTCTGATGTCACCACTCTAATGTTGTTCAAGCTAAGGAGAGCAAACAACCAGATTAAAAATGAAATAAAAAGATGGTATGCCTGCTTATTGAGACTTTGCTAAATATTCAATGAACACCACAAGGCTTACCTGAGCCTTCGAAGGGAGTACAAATGGCTGAAGCCTTGCGTTAGGATGGTTATCCCCTCCTCATCAAGCACCAAAGAGTCCAGTCTATAATTGAAAGCAAAGTATTAAATATGGTATAACCTGTCAATGATAGTGAATGTTTTCATTACAGAGTGCGGTGTTTGAAAAGTAGACACTACAACATGTATTACCGTATCTCTGCCAGTGAGACGCATTGCACCAGTCCTTTGACCAGGTCACGCCCTCGAGCTGTTGTCCAGCCAGAGCACTGGGACAGACTGGACAAACACATATCAGCCAATCAGCAATGTTGCACTTTGTTGCGATGAGAAATATTGAAGAAAATCAGACGCTTACTTAAATGATTTGAGATTTGGCACATTTTGAAGAGCTCTCCCTAATAGTGCAGCTCCACGGTCACCTAAAACAAGCTGGGACAAACTAAAATACATACAGGAAGGAAAAGTTACATAAGCTCACATTATGAAATTACACATACTTTTCCCTGTAAAGACCTTGTTTCCTGTGCAAAGTTAAACTTTACTTGGTAATAAGAAAGACAACAAACCTCAGACTCTCAAACACTGAAGTGCTTGGTAATGCTTCAGCAAGAGTTTCCAGATCATCCTCAGCTGCTGCTTTCAAATCAAGACTGTAAAGTACACAAGGGTGTTTCTTTAACATCTTTAAGTCCCAGGGGTTGATTTTTTTATATTAATGTAAAATTAAATAAATTGGTTTAAAGCATGACCATCCAAACTAAGATTAAATTATTTCAAAATGATTTTTATTATTAAAGGAGAACTCCGGCGCAAAATGAACCTTTGGCCTAATAAAACATTGGTACCTTGCCGACCGTTCTCTGAGATTTGGATTCATGAAAACCGAATATAAAGAGTTTTATCTCTAAAACTCTTACAGGTCTGTGAGAGCCAGAAATCTTGATGATTTGTGGGTGACCAAATACTTATTTTCCACCATAATTTACAAATAAATTCTTTAAAAATCCTACAATGTGATTTTCTCATTTTGTCTCTCATAGTTGAAGTGTACCTATGATGAAAATTACAGGTCTCTCTCATTATTCTAAGTAGGAGAACTTGCAGTAGGAGAACTTGACTAAATACTTTTTGGCCTCACTGTATGTGTATATCCACTCTTAGACATTCTATAAAAAACGCATCTAAATGTTTAATAAAAACACCCATACTTATAAAATAAAGATAATTATCTGTTTATTGTGCTTAATTATGAAAACCTTACGTGAGGCTCCTGAGATTCGGTAAGGACGGAATGACTGCAGACAAAAACTCTGCGCCTTCTCGGTCCACTTTAAGCTGAGAAAACCTGGACACAAAATGAAATGAGCAGGATTCAAACTAAGAAAAAAAGACACCGAATACAATAAAATCAGCATAAACTCATTGACTTACTTTAAATCCTCCAAGGCAAGACATTTCTGGATGGGAAATGTCAGAGGAGTGAGATGCTGTCCTTCTATATCACAGCCATCAAAGCTAAAGAATGTGACAAAAGTGTTTAAAATTAAATTAAAGAAAAGCACAAAATACCTTTCAAGCTAACAAAAAGCCAACTCACCTAATGGTCTGCAGAGCAGGTGAGACATTTTCAGGATGAACTCTGTAAGAAAAAACGGGAAAAATTAACTTTGCATAAAACATTGTAAACCATTTTTATACACAATATTTATAGCACTCCACACTCTTTGATAGGGAGTTATGAAACTTACATAGAAGTGGAGCTGGGACTGGAATTGGCCTCTGTAATGATGTTTATGGAAGCACGGTTGACCCTGCAAATGTTGGGGAAAATATATATATTTTTAGCTCCTCTGGATGTTTCTTAATCAATATTCAGTGCTATACTTCTTATATTATGAATCATATGATTAAATGGAGGGTGAATACAAATTAGTAAGATAGTATCATTTGCAAATGGTTATATGTAATTTTAATTTGTTGTGTCATTCAACATGAACATGCGAGTGGGGTCTAATTTAGGGTGAAATGAAGGTCACACAGGAAACCACTCGGTAATCCACACGCGGTTAAATAAACAGGCGGACACATTTTGGTTAACTCAAGTAACATCAAAACATTCAACAGGTGTCAACTATTAATACTATTCACTTCACTACACTTCACTTTGTCTTTGACTACATTTGCCGTTTTAAACACATATTAATTTGTGGATTTGTTGTGCTGACAAGGTTGTGAAAAATGGCACATGTTATTAAGTTATCAGTGGTCACATGATGTGTGTGTGTGTGTGTGGTTACTGCTTCAAGACTGCACCTGATTTCTCTGATGTGTGGCTGCAGAATAAGACATTTGGCAATGAGACTTATAACAGCATTTCCTGTCAGCCATGGCTCTTCAATCCTAATGAAAACATCCCAAACACATAATTATCCTCACTTTGTATCTGCTATATAAAAATACCAACAAATCGGAAATAAGACAGAAATAAACTAATTTCATTGTTTTTCAGGGCACTTTTGGAAAATAAACTCTTAATATACACATGTATCACAGGAAAACTCTGACTTTTTTCCCCACACATCCACCAAAATTTCCACAACATCTCAAATTATGAAACACCCTTAAATAAAACAGATGTTTTGTTCTGTTTTTACCTGATGTCGCTGTGTTGGTGACATCTACTGAACTGTTTGACAAAATCCTCTATTTGCTCAGAAATCAGACCATTATTTCTTAAACTGAAAGGAATAGAAAAATGTGCATTAAAAACCAACTATCCAAACTATCCAAAAATCCATGCAACTTTCGAAAGTTAAATCTTACTTCACAGTATGGATTGTGGAGAGCTCAGCCAGGCTGTCCAGTAAAGGCTGCCCTCGACTATGCAGTGAATTAGAAGAAAATCTAAAGAAAGGGAGGAATGATAAACATTTAACACCAATGTTTCTATAAGGTTTATACAGCATTTAGATCTTTGGATCTCAAAACCATTGAGATGACTAGGAAAACCGATTGCATACTCCACTTTTTTGGAAATAGGCTCATTTTACAACTCCCTCAGAGTTAAACAGTCGAGTTTTACTTTTTTCGAATCCATTCAGCCGATTTTCTGATTTTTAGAAGAATATCAGTAACCAGACAGTTTCTGGTCTCATTGACTTCCATAGTATATTTTTTTCCTACTATGGAAGTCAATGAGACCAGAAACTGTCTGGTTACTGATATTCTTCTAAATATCAATAAATCGGCTGAATGGATTCGAAAATGATAAACCCCGACTGTTTTACTCTGGGGAATTTGTAAAATGGGCCTATTTCCAAAAAAGTGGAGTATCCATTTAAGTATTAAGTTATGAAGTGTGCACAAAACATATGGTACATAGCAATGTAACTGTGGTCAAACACTCACTCTAATGTAAGTAGCCTAGGGCATCTGTTCAGGATTTCCACAAGCTTCTTCAAGTGTATGACATCAAAACTGCACTCCCTTAACCTGTATGTCAAGACAGCTATAAGAGGAAGCTAAACACCAAACCACTTTCACTTTTGACTTGAATAAAACTTTTATTCGCGTGACTGTTTGATTGTCTTTCGATTGTGATGAATGCCTCACATGCATTTTGGGAAATTACCTAAGAGTCTTGCCGTTGACGTGTTCCTGCACAAAATGAATCAAAGACTGATCTTCCACTCCAAGACTAAAGAAGAGAAAAGCAGTACACTGTAAAAAAAATCCTGTAAAAGAACCCATAAACTACAGGCAGCTGTGGTTGCAAAGCATCATACTGTAAAAATACGGTGTGTAACTGTTTTTGAAATTAACAGCTAATTACCGTATTGTCAGCTACAGTATAAAACTTTAATTTAACAGCTATATGCTCTAACGCAAAAACAGTAACACACCGTATAGTTACGGTATGATGCTGGCAACCACAGCTGCCAGTAGTTTACAGGTTTTTTTACAGGACTATTTGAAAAACTTCTGAGAACAATTGAAAAAAAATCTGTAAACCAAACATTGTTAACGCCAATGAAAAGTGAGGAACAAATGGCAACGTTAGTGCATTAGCCATTACCTGACTTCGACAGCAACAACCTTTTCACAAGTATTCATTGAGTTTACCAGATCCAGCGCACCAACTTGAGTCATTCGGTTGCCACTGATGCTGTGAAGGAGTACAATATGAGGTAAATTAACCCATAATGTCAATTACAAGGAACAAATGTTAGTGAAGACAGGCTGTGACTAAACTCTTACCTCACTGAGCTTGAGATCTTTAGTTTGGGCAAATAATCAACAAAACATTTCACCCCTTCATCTCGGAGAAGGTTATGAGACAAGCTACAGTGGGGAAAAAAATAAAAATGTGTTTGCACAACAGTAAATGTACCGACTTCTAATAGGATGAGAAAACAGTGGTAAAAGAACAGCGGAATACTTACACTAGTTCAGATAGGCGAGGACAGTTCTCCAGTATCCTCGAGAGCTTCTCAACATTAGTTTTGCTCAGTTTATACTCTGTGAGCCTGTAAACATCAGAGAAAGAATCAAAACATCCTGTTTCCAAAAGTGCCAAATCTAAGTGATTCAGCATTATAACATTCAGTTTAAGACGTATTGCATCAAAAGCAGTTTGAAAATTATTTACATACTCTTACAGTTTTTATTTCTATTTTCAAATTGCTTTTATTTTTATATTTAATATTTTTATATTTAAGTTTTGGTAATTTAGTTATGTTTTAAAAATTGTATTTTTTTATTATATATTTCTATTAAATTACTCACTGGCACAGAAGAAATCCACTCAATACCACTCAAATGTGAGTTCTGATAGCGTGAGATCACTGAGTTGCTCTCATTATATGAATAAATTATTTATGCAGTAAGTATAAACCACTTCATAGAGTTTTCACAAGGCGGCAGAACACACTACATGCACTGAACTGAAGTGTTTGAGAACTTCAGTCATTTTAAAGGGCGCGTCTTGTTGCTAAGAAGAACATGACCGTTTAGTGACCATCCTGATTTATCACGAAATAATTGAAAAGTATCATTTTTGTCATAATCACATGGCCACTGTATCAATGGTGAGCTGACATTACTTACTTGCAAATTGCTGCATCTGCTTTTTCAGGAACAAGTTTGATGAATGCTTCTGCCTGGTGTCTAAGAATCATATAAAAAACAACTTCAGTAATTCAAATAATCAAGTGTTTTAAAAGCATATTTTAAGAAAGGTAATCCCAACTTTAATATCTAAAAATGTGAACTTAAAATACGACACCTTAGTTCTACAGCCGTGACACGCTGGCAGTCAGCAAGAGATCTGACCAATAACAAAGCCCCATTTGTAGACAGGTCAACATGACTTAAGCTGGAAAATAAAGTTATCTTAGATAAATAAAAGTAATATTGGCTCATTCGTGATAGGGATCAATTCAGCTGTGCTACAGGAACCAGACTGTTATGGTCACTTACTTCAGTAGATGAAGAGAAGACATTTCAGGAAGGATCAACATTAACTTCTCAATAGACTCATTTGATAGTTTTAGATGGGAGAACCTGCAACACAAGTTTAAAATGTGGAAAAGCAGATTGTAAGTGATCCATAAAACAGTTTTTTGTCCCAACACTATAGATTAGCAGACATTAGAGCTACTCACTCAATCTCCAAAAGGTTTTCACATTTAACCAGCTGCTTGCATAGCTTGGCCATGTAGGCAGGTTGGATATCAAAATGGGTTAAACTGGGAAGACAAAAAAAATAAATAAATAAATTGAGCGATAATCGCTAAATCAATGTATATAACAAAACTTAAGAGATATATACCTCAGCTTTTTATGCACATGTATCCCATTTTCACTTTGGGTCAGCTGTCTTGAAGCATGCCTGCATTAATAAACCACATGTTTATACTATGCCAACATTTCATACTTTACATAATAAGCAAAATTTGTTTCCGTACCTTCTGCTGGTGTCAAACCAAAGAACCAACTTTTTGTTTTCATTTCCACTGTTGAGAAAAAGCACAGTGTTAGTATTTTTACAGCCATTCAGACAGGCAGAAAAATGACCAAAACTCAATGCTGGTCTTGACCTTGCATTCACTCTCCTCAGGTTCTTCTGGTTACAGAGGGCAGAAGCAAGCATCACCACCCCATCCAAATCAACATCATTTTCACTGAGACTGTGTGTTCAGAAACAAAATATATACTCTTTTGAAAACAGAAATGAACTGGCAGTATGGTACTGTAAATGGAGAAGCTCGCTAGAACTGTCAAAACCAAAGGAAGCTGCAGTTAGGCCTACTTGATCTCCTGAATTGTTCCTAGTTTAGGCAGAAGGTCCAGAATCTTCTTTAGGCCCTTGTTACCCAGCGAGTTGTAGGACAAACTGAGAAATGAGGAAAACATGTGACATCAGCGCTGTACTCACAAGAAGAATTGTGGGTGTATTATGGGTGTAAGGGTAGGATTAAAGGGTAGGATTTAAGGTGAATTTTTAATACGTACTCTAAAAGGGTTATGAATGAGAAGCCCTTGAGTTTATTACACAGACTGGCTACATGGGAAACGGAGATGTTACACTGCTTAAACCTAGAAAGAAACAATTACACAAGAAACATTTACTTCCTGTCAGTTCAGTATGTTTGGTTTGAAAAATATAGACCGACTGAAACAAAAGTAGTGACACAGCAGAAATTGTGGTTCATTTCTTTAAGGGTGTAGGTTTGATTTTGTCATTGGTGGGAATTTTAGCAGTACCCCAGACATTTCACCTGCATCTGATGTGACATCAGTGGGTTAGTTAGAATGTTTCGAAGCATCGAAAATACATTTTGGTCCAAAAATAACAAAAACTTTGACTTTATTAAACATTGTTTTGTCTTCCGGTTCTGTCCGCAGTGTTGCCGGTGACGTAAGACGCTGTTGACGTGTTCTCTGGCATCACTACGGACTTGTTATCACAGAATTGGATGAGAATAAAGTTTTATAAAGTTGTAGTTTTTGTTATTTTGGACCAAAATGTATTTTCGATGCTTCAAAACATTCTTACTAACCCACTGATATCACATGGACTACTTCGATGATGTCTTTACTTCCTTTCTGGACAAGGACAGTATACCTGTTATTGCATGTTACAAAACAATAATACGTAATAATATGGACTGAAACCAAGAAATGTACTTTTTTTTTTGATCCCTGTTCGACATTTATGTGTGATAACCTGTGTAGATGTAGTAGACCTGAAATTATTATTTATTTGTTATTTTATTTATCTATTTATTTATCTTATTTTTATTTTTTTTCTCTGTTTTTCTTATTGTGGTAAGAGGGAAAAAATGTGAAAATAAACGATTAAAAAAAAAAAACGACAGTATACCGTACATAAATTTTCAAAGGAGGGACAGAAAGCTCTCAGACTAAATCTAAAATATCTTAAACTGTGTTCCAAAGATGACCGAAGGTCTTACGTACATAATTTGACATAATTTTCATTTTTGAGTGAACTAACCCTTTAACCACTTATGTTATGTTCTTGCCCCTTCCATGCAATAAATGGTTGTTGTTTAATGAGCAGGGTTTTTCTGGCTTATTTACTTGAACTTCTCAGGTACTAATGTTAATGGTGTGACCCATTTCAGGTGCGGCCAAACTTTTAATAAGCCTTATTTAGTGGAGTCGAGAGTAGAGAACAAGATCTGAGCCAAGACTCTCTTGTGAAAGAGAAAATTAATCTTAATGAGAATTTTCCTGGTTAAATAAAAGACATGAATGGACAACGGCATAATAATCCTGCCCTGACCCTTAAAATATAAACAAAGCCACACATGTATGTCTGTGACCTTGTAAGAGTGAGTTGGAGAAATCATAAAGAAAACTTTGCACATCAAATTGCAGATCTTCATTAGTACATACTGTGTGTGAATGGCCTGTCACTATTTCTGATTAAAATATTTTTTTTGATAAATAATTATACATATAAAATGAGTATTTTGCATCAAATTTGACATTTTGCTGTCTTCAAGATTGTCCTGAAATTGCATAACGTCTGTCAAGCCTGTCCTCTTCCACAAACTATCTTATTCTATCCTCTTATTCTCCTGAAATGCTGCCCAGTGATGAACACTTGGACTTTATAGACACCATACACCACATTATTAAAGCAAGATGAAAGCACAACTCCTTCTATAATGAAGCCATAAAGTCTAAACTCATTAAGTCTAAAGTTCAGTGTTAATCTAGACTTTGTAACTAAGGATTAATTTGTTGTCCTTTATCTTAAAAGGAATCTGATATTTAAAGGCATCAGCACTTACCTTACATTCTTTGTCACTTCCGTGTAATTCAAGTCTGTGTTTTCACTAAGAAAGAAAA
This sequence comes from Cyprinella venusta, assembly GCA_038021265.1. NCBI lineage: Eukaryota > Metazoa > Chordata > Actinopteri > Cypriniformes > Leuciscidae > Cyprinella > Cyprinella venusta. The sequence goes on from CM075871.1 coordinate 8,501,038, forward strand.
AGTAAGAAAAATACATTTTTATGTTATCCTGAATGCCTTCAGTCACTACAGACTGCACTTTAAAGGTGGGGTAAGCAATGTTTAAAAAACAGTTTGACACAACTACAAATGTGTAGTAGCATTAGGGGGCGTATGACAGTGGAGGAGAGAGAAAGAGCAAGAGGGAGATATATTTGAAATACTGTGGCAAGAGAGATGGCTGAGAGACATTACAAAAGAATCTCAAAGGAATATCACTGCGAAAAAAAAGTGTTATGATCAGGAAAGTGCTTTAGGATCCGTGTAATAGCTTTCCAGCGCTGGAGAGAGCAAAGCGGGAAGGCATGAAAACAGGCGCAGAGGTTGCTTTGACTTTACTCGGAGTAACACTGGTTTTGAGTGTCATTGTTTGTCTGGAGCTGTTGGCAACTACTGTAACAACACACTCTGGCTTGTATTTCTCCGGTGTATGCGTATTAATTTTTTGTGCTTCCTTGTTCGTTCATCATCTTCACTTTATTTTTCATGAAGCATCATTTTGTTGCGCTTCTGCTACGATAAATACCCATCCACTCTTGCATTGCATGTTTAACAGAGGCAGCTAGTAAAGGTGATGATAGACAGGGCAACTTTTTAAGCAATGTTGCTAGGCAATCTTGCCGAGCGATTGTTGCTTGGGCACTTTCCAATTGAAAATGGGCAATACATTTCTATCTGGATCAATTATATCGGTCATTGCCCATTGCTCATTATATTGGTCATGTTCAACAACGACATTGAGAAATAGCATACTGCACCTTTACCATCAGGGTAAAAGCTATAGACTTACCCTCAAATAAAAAAAAAGATGCACAACATCTACCACACCACACCATACATTATCACTTTCAGCCAGGACATAGTGCATTGCACTGCAATAACTAGCCAATTGCATATTGCACAAACAATGTAACCACAAAAGATGTGCTAAACAGGAAATATAAAATAGATGGTTTGGAGTTTTGGGGTATTACCCACCGTTCTTATCGTTCAAACACATATTTAGAGATTATCTGTCAATCAGCACTCACCATATTGTGTCAGAGCTTTGTGAGAAGGAAAGGGTGATCTCTTTATTCCCCCTGTTTACAATAAGAGAGAAAAAAACATCCTATGACAATGAAATGGACCCAAATGGCCAGATCGAGTGAAGTGCCCTAATCTTCAAAAACTGAACAAAACTACACAGGGAAAAAGAAAATAAGGACAAGACTACAATAAATACATTCTGAAACACTTTAAAGTACATTAATATTAAGATTTTAAGGACATATTTATGGGACAAAACCTTATGTACTGTAAAACAAAACTAGTTGAGAGCCCCTGATCCAAAATGTGTGGAAAATGTTTCTCATTTGTCATTTTCATAAATGTATAAGACAGGCCAACAAAAGAACATACTCAACATGGACTTCCTGAATAGAGTTGCAGGCAGCCATCTTCTCAATGAGTGATAGGACTCCATCTGTGGATATGATGTTTTTCCCCATCCTGAGTAAAAGTGAAATTATAAAATAAGTAATACTGTCGTGAATATCTACATTATGTACAATCAGGCTTTTGAAATTACAACACACTACTACTTACAAAACAGAGCAGATGTTGGGCAGTCTGGATAGTGTTTCCGCAATCACTCTTATACCTTCATCTTTCAAGGAGTTATCGCTGACACTGTCAGATAAACAACACACTGTTTGACACAAGACAGATGTTCATCATGACAGATCATCAGGACCACCTACTGTAAACTTTTTGCCCATTCCAATTTCAAAAATAAGCATAAAAATATGAATATCAGAAATATATTTGAACACAAACACAAACATGTCAGGCCAAATTGGTATATTGCTTTAAATTTCAATCTATGAAGGCAAATGGTATTACTCCAGGTGTGTGATGTGGGGACAGTCCTCCAAAGCCCTGGCAAGTTTTACAGCTCCGACATCAGTGAGGCCTCCACTGATAAAACTGTAAAACAGAGGAAAAACTCAAACCAATGCAAAACCCACAGCAAGGAAATAGTATGACAACATGCATATAGGACACAACAAACACTGGTTGAATCAAAAACGTACTCTAATCGCCGCAAGGCCTGGAGTTTAGACAGGATACCACACAAAGCCTCTGCAAACCTGTCATCATATTTCCGGCTACGGAAACTTGAATGAAATATAAATACATTTGAAAGGTGAATATATCAACATGACCAGTTTCAGAACAAAAACTTCAACCTGAACCAATATCATGTGCTATTGTTAGGTATGGCTGATGGTAGTTATTTTGATGTTATAGATAACTAAAAAAAAATTATGATATAAGTAATTCTAAACTATTATGTCTAAATAAATAAAAAATATTGAAATAAAATAACTAAATTAAACTAAAAATATATGTGAATTTAGGCATCACAGCATTATAATGTACAGTATGAAAAATGTTTATTCTTTTTGAGATTTATTAAAAATTACAATTTTACAAATTACAATCATTTTTTAAATGATTAGTGTTTTCACTATTCGATCACTTAGGAGCCTATGTAGCAGTGATCCACCTCTCAAATTTAATCAAAAATATCTTCATTTGTGTTCCGAAAATGAACGGAGGTCTTATGGGGTTGGTACAGCATGGGGGTGAGTAATAATTAATGACTTAATTTTCATTTTTGGGTGAACTATCCCTTTAAGTGAGCATTAGATGACAGCAAAGGTAATCTAAATGTAAAATAAGGGGAATTACTGTAGTTTAAATTTCCAATACATTATACATCTAGTATCAACTGATACAGATAAAATAACAACCAATTATCAGCTGATAGCCAATATCATACCACTATTTCATGAATCAATATTTAAAGATGCCATATGGACTCCAATTTACTACACATAAATAATTTGTTCATATAGAAGGATTTTATGAAAACTCACATGAGACGATCCACATTCTTGAAACTAGGGAGGATTTCCAAACAATCCAAGTCAATTGAACAGCCACCAAAGTCCAGACATACATTCTGATAAGCAGCTGCTGTTACAAATGCCAAAGAATCCATGTCAACAGCGTTGAGTCTGATATTCCTCAGTTCAAATTGCGGTCTCGAACCAACCGCTCTAGCCAAGTTCGAATCTTGTGTTTCATGAACGCATCGGCACAGCTCCACAATTTTGGGGCCCGTTTGACTGGTACTTCCAGCGAAACCCAGCAAAACATTACGGACGACGGCTTGGCGACTTCGTACCCAAGCCGCGGTTCCCTCGCCCAGTTGTAGCTGGACCAAACTGGAGGTGCAGATCTCTGCAGCAAGCCCACATACGTAAAGATGGAGAGAATCTGTAAAGACAGTCTTTGGGTCAGTCTTCGTGGTCCAGCGGGTTTTCAAGTTAAGCTTCTTCTTAAGTTGACTCTCTGTTATGTTCTGACTGGTCATGAGGTGGAGAGCAGCGAGAAACTCCAGCATTGTAAGGTGCATGAAGGTGAAACCGCATCCTGAAGATCCATCCTCATACGTCAGCTTGACACGAGACAGTATTCCGCTTTTGATGCCAAAATCCTGGAGTTCTGGAGGCACTTCTGTGTCCATGAAGACTATGGTGCTTCCCTCCAGTCCTTTGAGGGCCAACTGGCTCATCTCAACAATTTTAGTTCTGTATCTCTGAAGTAGAGGTGTACCAGACACCCCAACTCCATTGAAGCGTCTGAGGGACGCCAACAAGATTTGCATGTAGATTTCCGTTAAGGACGATGGAAGCTGTAGATCAGTACGAGATCCATCGCTGGAGAACAGATGATCCACACACACACAGCAGATATGACAGAGTCCAGGTACATTCGACATTGACAAGAGGTGACGGCTGTCCATTAACAAGTTCACAGCCTTCTTTTTGAATTCATCTCCTTTTTCGTGAAAGTACCGCTCTGCGTATTCCTTCACACCCAATCGGTCAAACCCCTGAAGCTCACAGGTTACGAAACCAGGGCTCGCAAACATGTCTGTCACATCTCGTGGTCTACAGGTGACAAAAACTGTGCAATCTGGAAGGATTTTACGATTGCACAGTACAGATAGGAGATCTGTCATTGGCAGAGGTTTGTTTGGGTCAATGAAGCTCTGAAGCTTTCTGGGATTTGTAAGCTTGGCACGAAACTCATCATACCCATCGAATATGAAGCAGACCTTCTCAGGGTTGGAGAGGATGAATTCAAACACCGCTTCGCTTTCCTCATCATCCTCACAAGCAGGATAGAAGAGAAAGAGTAGATCTTTCAGGGAAAGTTCTCGTGAGATAAGATTGAGCTGCCGGAACTCCAGCAGGAACAGCAGGTGAATGGACGGGAAGGAGCCTTCAGCCCAGCTACGGCCGAGGCAGTGCACCAGCAGGGTCTTACCAGATCCAGCCTGGCCCAGCAGCACAACAACCCTGCCGGTGGTTTTCAAAAGAGACTCAACAGACACTTTATGCTCGGACTCTTCTCCTTCATGACTGTCTAGAAATGCTTGAGGCTGGATGGCCCTGTCTTTCACTCGAGAAGGGTTCCTGTGTTTTAAATATACCCATGTGTCACCCAGACTGATGTCTTTTAACACAGCCTGTGTCACTGTCTCGTGTTTTTGCAGTATCATGGATTTAAGAGCATCTGTGTATGTCTTCAAATGATCTATGTAAGAAAATTAAAATATTCTGTAAATAAAAATGTAAGTTTTACCATGAAATCTAATTTGCTGTTCATACAAAAGTAAACACATGCAAATAGAAAAACACCCGCAAATTAAGAAAACATCTTCATCAGTTTCACAACACATGTGTGCTCCAAATACTCACAACACAACCAAATACAGAAACGCACTGCAAATGTTCACAACACAACCAAATTAAGAGTGAAGAGAGAGTCGTGAATGCGATGGGGTATTGTTGTGTTTAATGTAGAAATTTATTACTTTAAAAATGTATATACATTTCTTTCATAGTTTAGACTATATTCAGTGAAATGTATACATTTATTAATATATATATATATTCAAAACATAAAAAGAAGCCGGAACGAACTATATACATTCATATATCCTAAATTGGATATTAACATCTAATAGTTTAAAGGGATGCTCCAATTTTTTTAGAAATAGGCATTTTACAACTCCCCTAGAGTTAAACTGTTGAGTTTTACCGTTTTTGAATCCATTCAGCCGATCTCCAGTTCTGGCGAAACCACTTTTAGCATAGCTTAGCATACATCATTGAAGTGCACATGACCATTAGCATTTCTAAAAAAAAAAAAGACCAAAGTCTTTCAATACTTTTCCTATTTAAAACTTGACTCTTCTGATGATATGACTAGGAACTATACTCTCATTCCTGCGTAATAATCAGGAAACTTCACTGTCGTACCATGAGTGCAGCAGGCGTAATGTTATGATGCAGCGCCTGAAAATAGTGCCCAGCTTCCAACGTGACCGGGACTAAGTTTGTGTAGTCATCGCGACTGCTGCACTCATGGTACGGCAGTAAAGTTTCTTGAGAGTATAGTTCCCTGCATATTAGCCTAAAAAATCGCAACTTTACATTTTCCGTCTGTCTTAATGCACGATTTGTAAAATGAACCTATTCCAAAAAAAAAGTGGACTATCCCTTTAAATTGCGGCAGTAGCTTCAGGTTGGTAGTCCAAGACATTGTTGTCTATCTGTACTTCTTCCCACTGGAGCCTCGCTTTCGATTTCAAAATGGCAGCTGCGTGAAATCACCATATTAACAAATGACAAGGCACGTGGAAGGATCACATGACAAACAATTACTTGACAGACAAGAACAAGGAACATGACACAAAACTCACACTGTAACAGTGCGAGTGTCTCAACTTTAAAACGCTCCATCTCATCTTTGGACCATGCATTACCAAACATTTCTTATGAAACTTATTTAATCATAAACATTGTACAATGTAACTGATGTATAGATTAACATCTTTCCCTCATGTTCCTTTTCTCTATCTTTTTATTTATTTATTTATTTTAGTTCTTAGCTCATTGTTCTTTTCTCATTAGTATTCTGATGACATTGAACATATTGTTATTACATTTTTTATATAGTATACAAAGTTGTATGTCATAAACTTCTCATCGCTGTATGTTTTGCAAAATAATGATAACGATAATAAAATAAAACAAAGTAGACTTTGAGCTGTAAGCACGTCCCAGCCAGGTTCGTCACTTATTGGGCTAACCTGTAAACATTTCAGTGGTCTGTGCTATTCTTGATTTGGTTGTGTTGTGACCTTTTGCAGTATGTTTCATTTGGTTGTGTTGTGAGTATTTGGAGCACACGTGCTGTGAAACTGATAAAGATGTTTTCTAATTTGCGGGTGTTTTTCTACTTGCATGTGTTTTGGCAAAGGCCAATTGGTTGCCGTCATCCAAGTTGAAGTAAATTTAACTGTTGAGTTGCTCAAGCCGATTCAAGATATTTCACAATGAGTGTCCCTTTAAGAGCATAACATACCAAGTCGAGGACGTTTCACAATTCGTGATGGTGAAGAATTATCATTGTCACTTGCATGATTGAAGTTTGTTCCTTCAAAAATATAGGGGGAAAAACTGTATGAATACTTTTAAACGACAGCTTCTTTCTTTTACCAACTAGGCTACATGACACTTTCACTTTCACTTCAAATACATTTTTTTAATTCAAATATAATTGTTTTAATAAATGTTAAAATTAAATAATAGAACAAATAATATATAAACTGATATATTTTGTTAAATTAAATTATTATTAATAACAAACTTTTATGCTTTATTTTGAAATGATGGTATGAGTAGGTGAAACCCTGGAGTACAATAAAAAAAAAAATACAAACATGACTTACCAATTGAATTTTCTGCTACGGATACCAGTGTAGTTTCAAGAAGAAAGGGAATGTTTTCACAGTACTGATATATGATGGTGAGAAACCTTCTACATATGGTGTGTTCTGACGTTTTGAAGTAATCCACAGTGGCTGAGACTAGGTCTCTGTTGTTTGTCAGTGACCGTAGCTGATCCATTGCATTAGGTTCCACTAAGGCAAAGATCCGATCCAGAACAACCCTGTCCTGTTTGCAGAGCAAGTCCACTAGTGCACTGGCCTCCTGGGCCACCAGGACACCCCCTGACCAGTCCTCCCTCTCCATCCTCATCCATTAGCTGGGGAAAAAATCACTCATTAAACAGAAATTACTCAATTTTGATTTGAATTTAGTTTACCTGACAAACCTCATTTACCACAATAAATGTAATGGCATTGAGTTCTGATCTATATAACATGAGGAGGTCTGATGCTATAACAACTGAGCCTTTGTTTGCCAATGCTAAAAGCACGAGTAGCCTAATGCTACAGTTAAAAAAATGTCAATTCACCAGGTATTACTTAAATACTTGATACTCTTCATACATAGACGCAACCTTTCCAGGTTTTTTATGAACAAAAGATACAATATGCTACAGACCAAGACAAATTATAGTTAAGTAGGAAATTTAAAGCAAATGCTTTCAGGATGGCACTTATATAAATCCATACAAAGCATGTAATATGAATATCTTTCAAACTATTACTAAGAAGGTGTCTGTCTATGCAATCAATAACTAAAATAGAATAAATTGTTATTTAAGGAGCAACTCGTGCCCATATAGTGCCATGATGCAAATGACGCATATAATTATATGGAGACTATATAAAGGTTGCCCACATGAATGGTATGGCAATGTTAGTCAAAAATGTGCTCACTCGAGGTAAGAAACATTTACAAATGTTCTGTACGTTTATAAGACGTATTGATATAATGGACTCACCGCTGGTGGCATACCGCATCGGTGCAGTGTTATGGAAGAAAATGAAACTAAACAAACCCTCTTTGGTTTCGTTTTCTTATATGCAAAAAAATACAGATCCTGCCAAGTCCGGCGCGAGACTATATTAAACCAAACCCGCCTATCCACGGTAATGTGTCAATTAAACTTAAAATTTAAACTTAAACTTATCTCTTATACTGATATGCTTAATGTAAACCCGCATTTATCAATCGACGAATGAGCGTTTGGTTTATTTTCCTGATACTTTTCTATGGATTCACAACCTGAAGTACTTTATAAAGAATTCACAGACGTTATTTTAATATTGAACGTTATACATTAAGAACAGAATAGCGCTTCTGTTGCTAATTAAAGCTGGTTATGTTGACTCAATGAACACTAATCGATTTCAAAGTGTGCGTGACGATTCAAAAACGCAGTTACATCAAGTTTTACAACGTCGGTTTATAAAATCCGTTGAATCGTCGTGAGATAGGGCAAATGGGGACAACAGTGCCAGGTCACGTTAGTTGTCACTCAGGGAGGCCACCGCGTGGTGAAATTAAATCACTGCACTCCTTATAAGGACATCAAATTTAAAAATGAAACTTAAAAGCTGCAGTCCGTAGTTTTTAATCTTTGTTACTATCTTTGTTCGAAATCACGATTTTACATGACTTATTCCCAACTAGACACTCCTAGCCATCAAGTCTACATTACAAAGATATCACCATACTTTACCAATCACATTACATTAACAGTTGTTTTACAAGTTTCTGAAAAAATATATATTTAAATACACAATGTGCCATTGTCTAATTAAATATGCACTTATTTGCATACTTTCCAAGACAGAAATCTGAACAGAAGTTAAAGCAGGTTTAAAATTCACATTTCATTTTTTTGACATATTAGAGTCAACTAGGCCTATCACTCCATAGATCAGAAAATACTGTCAAAAGCCAGAAGAAACTACTTGTTTTTTAGGAATAAAATGTTAGGCTGTATAAACTAAGCAAATGTTTAATAAATATACGCAAACAAACAGAGCTTAAGAAACAAACTCATTTAAAGAAACAACCTTTACAGATATATATTGTGAAGAAAATCTAGACACGAATTGATAAAGTGGAATTAAACATGTATTTTGGATGTTTCATTTTGTTTCCCAGAAGAAAATCTTGACAACTGCACTTCCTGGCTCCAGTAATTGCATGAAAATAGGTATATTAATACTGGCGTAATATTCAAAATGTCTCCATTTGTGTTCCAATGAGGAAAGAGCATTTGAAACAAGATGAGAGAGAGTAAATGATAACAGAAGTTTTAATTTTTGGGTGACCAGTCCCTTTAAGAATTGGTAAAATAATAGCCCATGTCTTTCGGAAGAACAGGTTCAACCAGAAACCTGCAACACACAATCATGTGTGACAGTACCAGGAAATATTTAATAATGGTAATACAATCTCTAAGTTGCATTATGGAGGTCACGAGATATCATATTACTGAAGGACATGTAATAAAACAAGATCACTGTGATTCACATTTTCATATTTACAAAATCAGCTACATAAAACTTCTTTACATGCAAGCGTAAAATGCCAAAAAAGAGTCATTCATATTTTTGTGTGTATGTAATGTATGCATGTTCTGTGAGTGTTTTTTGTGTGCGTGTGTGTGTGTGTGTGTGTGTGTGTGAGAAAGAGAAAAATTAAACAGAAGACTGTCAATCCAGAGTCCTTTTCAGGAATTCAACCAGAAGATGTTGTGGAAAACCAAAATCCATCTGGACTACCACATACCCCTGTACATTACCAATTAAAAAACAAGACAATAATGTAACCGTTCTAACAAGTGTTTTTCTTTGATATTATATATTATGACTGTAAAATGCAGATTGATAATGATCTGCTAGTGAAATATACTCACGTCCTGAGGTAAAACTTCAGGATTGATGATGTCAAAGAGATAAAGCCCCTGTTCATCCATCAAAGCAGTTAATTCTGGCTCCAGGTCTGTGTGGAGAGATTAAATATGACGAAAAGATATAGAAACACATGATTTATATTGCTTGGTTATGGTGGCCACACTTACATGAAATGACTTTGGGGATTCCCATCTTTTCCACAGTCTCCTGCAGATAAACTCTCAAGCTGTCCGCCACCTTTCAGAAGGATATATAGCATTTATGTCAATAAAATAGGTGATGTGAAATACATACATTTATTAATTAATTCTCACCTCAGTGGTTCCTGATATGGAGACTTTTTCTATAGAGATACTGCAATCATCACAAAACAGAAAAGAAAACTTTAAATCAGGGATATAAAATTAAGATTTCATGTAATTGTGTAGCATCTATCTGCTTTATAACGTACCGCTCTGCAGTGGCTTTCAGAATTAGTTTCTTGTCTGCATATGAGGCTTTTACAACAACTGCCACATCCTGCAAGCACATAAACAATTGGAAACCCAGCATAGTGAAACTGTCCCAATGATAAGCATTTTTTGTCATCTATCTATCTCATTAAATTGTGCTTTAGCTTACAGTCTCAAAATAAAGTAGTGGCACATCTTGACTATCCAATAAGAGCTCGACTCCAGCAACGGCTCTGACGGATGTGCCCTCAGTGGTGGTCCGCAAGTGTGGAACTGACACACTCCTCGCCTTTAACATCGCACCTTCTGAGGACAGCCACTAAAGAGAATGTAAAATCCGCCATCACACTTGCACAAACAAGGCGGTGCTCTAGTTTGAAATGACGGTTGGTGTGCTTCAAACAGGAAAATATTGATTTGCAGGTTCCAATGGTGTATAAAATTAGTCATTCTAAAATGGGGCATTTCCTCCCCTCTGCGGTTTGAACAGTCGTAATGAGTGTATAGTACCTTGCTCAAAAATTCAGGCCTAGCTGAGGACAGCTCTCTCTGAAACAGATCCTGTAAAATAGACAGACATGCACGTGAATATGCTTAGAAAAAAAACATTGCAGGGTTGATATAGTTAAATAAAACTAAAACCATAAAAAACATTTCTGTTACTTAAAATAAATTAACGTTAAATGAAATTAATATATATTTAACGTAATTTACTAGCTCACGGTTTTCATTAAAAATATCTTAATTTTTGTTCCGAAGATGAACGAATCTCTTAAGCACGACATGGGGGTTAGTAATAAGGGCGGGCTTATGACAAGATTTTAATTTTTGGGTGAACAACCCTTTAATTCCATACTCACTAAACAGACTTATATCTGTAAGATTGCAAAAATGTCTTTTCCATTTTCCGAAAAACAATGTTTTCAGTCCAAAAAGGTCCTTTTACCTTTTTCATGTTTTTCATTTTGATGCAAAAACATATCTGCTCAAAAGCACCCCCTGGAGTTTAAAAGCATTTATTACATCACAAAAATGCTGCATAGGCCTATTAGCGATAAACTTTCATCATTCAAAAACACATCTAATACTGAATGATACCATACTGTGAGTTCTGTTCCATAAATATTGCGAATAAATCGTCCATCATGGTGTGCGGCGCCCATTATGGGGTCAAGAAACCCATCGGAGATCCAGAAGTAAAGCATGCGGTCCTCAGTCAATTGGGAGGGGTTAAACACAGAGGTGTTGATTTCTGAGGTCACATTATTAAATGTAATCAAACCCTGTTTATCAGAAGAACAACAGTAATCACATAATAGTTTGAACAATATCTTTAAGAATAAAATCTTTATAATCAGTACCTTATGATATGATTCTATATAATTAGATTTGATGATGGGGGAAGATGTCACAGAGATGTCTACACCAATGTTCCCATCACCAAGAAACTGCTCTGCACGCACAGAGAGAAATGTCACATCAATACAGAGCATATAGGCCTACGTATAACCACAAACTCACACAAGAGTTTGTTACAAAGGGCGTATGAGGGCTCTGAATTTTACCTGCTTGCTCCTGTATGAAGTCTGCTAGTATGTTAGCCACATTGTTTATTTCCTTACAGATCTGTTAGAAAGGAAAAAATAATGTTTTGGACCTGATAACAATTGATAACCAGAAAACAAAGTTCTTTTGATCTATGTAACTGGAATAATGTTTGTTTGAGAGCCTTCGCTAGCTAACAAGTTAGTTAGAACATGTTAGCATGGGTAAATGGAACAGGAAACTAGGCACACTCACCTGTGACTTTACTACTAACTTCACTGTGAAAGTCACAATGTCTGTGAACATCCTTTTCAGCCACCCAGGTCTGCACACAGTCAAAATGAGAGTCATTTAAATGCTCTTGTAAATTAGCAATGCTTAAGGGTGGAAATATTGATCTCTGGTCTGATCACTTCTATTGTCTCTCAGTAATGTGAAATGTCGAACTCACTCTCTGTCTCCCTGCAGGAGCAGCTTCAGCTTGTGAAACGTGAGGTAACAGTCTGATGTATCTGCAGCCACTCTGCCCTTTCCACAGTCTAACACATAATCACATTTCTTTTCAGACAATAACTAATACAGGGATCTAATTTCAACAGGGTAAGGTCAAACAGAGCAGTCTAAACAAAATGTGACAAACTCACATAGTTTTGGATTGACGACCAGGTCAATTTGCGACTCAACTTCAAAATCCAATGACTGTTTTAGGCTGAGTCTGTTTAAGAAAAAACATGGGAATGCAAATTTACATTGATTTTACTCTTGTGATAGATAGAAAGTCAAACTAAGCAACAATAAATTGTATTTGCCACAAATACGGTATACTTTTTTGTCTCATGACTTTCAAGTAATAGAGGCACAAATACCATGTACATTTAAAAGTAATATTACTAAAAATCTTGTTCTATTCAATCAAGTTATTGAGGAAATATAATATATATAAATATATTATATAAATATATATATATAAAAGTGTAAATATAAATATATACTGTGTATATATATATATATATATATATATATATATATATAGTATATATATTTACATTTATTTTTATATATATTTTATATAAGTGTAAATATAAATATATACTGTATATATATATATATATATATATATATTTTAGGGCTGTCAAAACGATTAATCGCGATTAATCGCATCCAAAATAAAAGTTTGTGTTTACATAATATATGTGGGTGCAATGTGTATAATTATTTTATATATATATAAATACACACACATGCTTGTATATATTTAAGAAATATTTTCATGTATATTCTGTATATAAATTTATATATAATTTATATTATATATACATATAAATATTTTATACATAAATAATATGTTTTTTATATATATACAAAATAATTATACACAGTGCCCCCACATATATTATGTAAACGATTAATCACGATTAATCGTTTTGACAGCCCTAATATATTTATATTTACACTTATATATATATATATATATATAAAATGTTAGTGTATGTAATTTGTTATTATAGGCTGACTGGAAGAAACCTTGAAGAACTTTCTCCAGATAGGAGCACTTTTGGACTAAATCCCATAATGAACACTATTCAGTGAAGCGATGTGAACTGCAATAATCTGCCGCTGGAGATCTTTGCGTGTTGAGAGGTTAAACAAAAGACCACTGTTTTACAAAAACATGTGTAGAATAGAGCATAGGGTTAAACCACAGCTGTGCTATTGCAGCAACCTGATCCTGGTAATAAATAGAAACACTCACAGCCAGCTGCCATATCCATAGTTGATGGTCCCTTTGAATACAGCAGACACATTTGAAATGGCGATCCCAATTCCCTCATTCTCTTTCAGCTCAAACTCACTCTTTCCAATGGAAAGGTTATGGATCTCTAAGCTGTGGGTGATGTGGGAAAGAAGAGTGTCATAAGATACAGGATGTTACCACATAACATTGCCGCAGGAGTTCCTTACTTGTGGAATCCGTATTTCACTGTCCCAAAGCCGATTGATCGCTCTCCCTCTACGTTGGGATATTTGGCATGCTGAAAAGCGGCCTGTATGACTTCGGTAGTCTTCTCATTCACTGAGGAATCAAGGCAGGGAGATATTTATTCTCTAGTCAAGTGTTTACCAAACTCTTAATGGGGTGGATGAGAAGCTAATAATTAATTAAATCATAAACATTTACAATTGATTTATTTTTCAAATGAAAATAAACTAGAATTTAAAATACATCCTATAAAAAGATTAAATATTTTATTTGCTAACCTGAATATTTTATTCATTAATCAAAAATGAACAAATGACCGTTGTTAAATAAATGAAATATTAGATACAATTTCAGGGGGTACTTCAAGTAAATATTTATCAGTTAAAGTAGTTCGGCTGCCAAAAAAAAAACCTTTGAGAATCCTTGTACAAGTTTTTAAGTTTAGTTTTGTTTTAGTTCAAAATGTATAATTATAAGCAGTGTTGGGGGTTACTTGAGTTACGTAATCAGATTACTTTTCAATTTACAACAAAATATCGAAGTTACTTTTTCAAATAAGTATACTTTTTCACGTTTATTGACTGCCTGCTTTCCCTATTAAGTTACAGAAATATATTTCACGTATTTAACCGAACATTATTAACTAATGTCTTTGCTGCTGACATTCAATGATCTAATTCAACCAAACTAATAAGCAAAAAGAGTGAGAGAACTTCCTTCTGCATTGTTCTTTAATCCAGAATGGCTGAAATGTTTGTTTGAGCGGCGCCCTCTACTGTACATACGTAAATATGCATTTCCTTCAGCCCAGGACTTATTATTTCACTTTTGGTGAGAAAGGGGGGCCTTAACATTTGCCAAAAATATTACTATTTTGTTGTTATTGAAAAACAAATAAGCAAGCCCAGCCCAGGTGAGAAAAGGTAACGCATTACTTTTCATAAAAAGTTACAAAGTAACGCAATTAGTTACTTTTTTGGGAGTAACGCAATATTGTAATGCATTACTTTTAAAAGTAACTTTCCCTTAACACAGATTATAAGTGAATATGTTAGGTTGTATATGTCTCCTCCATTTTACCATTAATATTTATAATAGTATTTTACCATTAATATTTATAATAGTATTTCACAAATATGAAGTGCTTTAATGATATATTATACAACTAATATAACATGTTACACAGCAAAACACCTCTTTCATGCTTAACAATCTAAAACTGGAAAAAAAACTGTCAAGGACCATTGTTAAAACAGCTCCACAGATTGTATTATTTGACAAAATAAGGGAGTAATGATGTCAAAATTTTCTGTTTTTGGGTGAACTGTTGCCTTAAAAATAAACCTTAACCTCAAGCTTAGTACTGACAACTCTTGGCCTTGTGTTTTTCTTGCTTTAATTATATTTATCATTATTTTGCACTCTGGTTTGAATAAATTCTACTTCAAAATAATGAATATTAAAACATATCACAAACAAAGTCTGACAATTTAGTACAGAAATCACTGAGAATACTTACGGACCACAGCTGCAGGATAGGTAAGTCTACACACAGCTCCTGTAAACCTGTAGGCAAAGGGAGGATCCAGACAACAACTACTTATTTTGACCAGAGCGAGAAAAAGGAGCAACGCTGTTCTCTTCTCCATCTCAACAGAGTCTGAATGGACACAGATGAGCCGCTTAATGTTATTAGTGCTTCTGTTTTGAAAGAGCTGTTTTCTTTCAGCAAGTATCTGAGTAGGAGGGACAGAGGTAGGCCCAAAGGAAGAGAGGGGGTGGACAGGGCCTGTAATGTTTGATTTGCAGTGCCTCTCTTCTTGAGAACAGAGGAGAACATGCAACTGTCCCTGGGGTCGACTAACAAAAGTTTCTCAAGGTTATTATAGGACAGTAAACCGGGCACAGGAATGTTTTTCTGGACATTCTGCTGTTCAAAACAAATAAGAGATAGGACAGAGTGGACAGGCCAAGGTCCATAGGCAGTGGTGTAAAGTGAAGATAGGACACCCCCAAATGGACAGTTATGTAGATAAAATAAAATAATAGAAATACATCTGGATGTCATCACCACAGTCCACAGGAAGTGGCTTTAGAAAGGAATAAGCCATTCAAAAGAAGTTATGATGCTTACCAGATGCAAGGCAACAGACAGTTGAGTATGCTTAGGCATACATATTATAATCAGGCCACAATAGGTTTCTAAATATTTAAGTATTCTATTAATCACTATAGACTTATGCTCCAGAGAAACGTGGGCGCCGTCATCTTTAGAATATTGTCTTTGAACTTCCGTTTTTACGGTCACTCTGAATTTTTCTATGGCATCGCTGTCGAGGAGTGGATTTACTCATTGTAGAGTTAACAAAAGTTATCATGAGCATTGTAATGTTTATCTTAAGCATTGTAAAGCAGACGTCGACCGGGAATTTTTTTAGACCGGAAGTCTGAAGACAACGAGCGCAGTGCTGAAAAGGGGCGGGGCTACACAACCTCCCTTTTCTTGTTTATGTGTATTTAATCTCTGTTCTTTTTATTTTGCAGAGGTTTATTTTCTTAAATGTGATTTTACCGTTCATCTGCGTCAAGCATCTTTGTCAGCACACTAACAAATATTTAAAGGAAAAAAAAGTTTGCCACGTTCGTGACTCTCCTGTTCGAACTCGTTCATCAAATTGAACAACTCTTTTTCCGAGTCAATACTTCGTTTCGTTCGTTGAATGAACCAAATGACTCGGAAAAAGATTCGTTCATTTTGACAAGTTCGAACAGGAGTCACAAACGTGCGTCACAGAACAGAGCAAGGCGACCATTTGAGCTTAAACAAACTTTTTTTAAATGACTGATTGGACTTTGAACCATTTGGTTCCCACTGAAGTGAATTATATGGATAAAAATGCTGGAATGTTTTCATCAAAAACCTTAATTTCTTTTCGACTGAGGAAAGAAAGATATGGACATCTTGGATGACATGGGGGTGAGTAAATTATCAGCAAAAGTTTTTTCAAAAGTGAACAACTCTAAGTGCTTGTACATAAACTGGTAGCATGTGGCTAAAGGTAAAAATCTTAAAAGGCTAAAAATAAAATCAAAACAGGAGAAAACCTATGCTACACAAACAGAATGCAGCTCCCATTTCTATTACACTTTTCAAAAAATTTCAATATGAAATTGAAACAAAGTTGTTTATTTCGTTTTTCATTTTCTGGTACAAAGAGGCTTATCTTATTAATGTTAATAAACAATGCTATTTTATACATACAATTAAATGACAGCAATGCTACAGTGTTGATAAATACCAGATTAAAAACATAATTTTTAGTCTCTCAGAACCATACCTGGCCTAATTTCTGTCCTCCACTCTTGCAGGTACCAAAGTGCAGTTCCTTTGTGTAAAGAAAATGCAAAATTGCACGTCATTGAAATTCATTCGCCTTTGTTTCATCACAAAGTCAACAGCAAACACTGGTGCTCTTTAAATTGCAAATTCTGCTCGAACTACTTGAACGCATACCAAACCTTCTTCATAAATATTAATAATATTCATTCCACAGGTTGATTACAATTTACAAAAGAGCACATGTAAGCATATTTAACTTGCATAAACACCAAAGTGCCTCAAATGCATTCTCCCAAGCACCCTCCATCTATTCATGCAAAGTCAATGTATGGCCTTCGTTGTCCATTATACTAGAACCTTAATAAGATAATCCCATGAGTTTAATCCTTGGATCCCTCATCGTAGAGCACTTCAAGAGAATGAAGCCCTGGTGACAGGAGCCTATAAGAGGATCAGGCCAGGAGACTGATACCATTGATTCCAGCCGGTGTGGTTATCTAAAGTGCTAAGCAAAAACTGTCCAGCAATATTTACAACTCCATGTCCATCTTTATACAGAATGTGCAACCAATGTTCACATAGGCAAAGGACTGGAAAGTGCTACCATTTCTAGTACTTGTAGCCTTCATGTATAATGTCCAGTCTAAATGGTCAAGCCAAGGTCCAGTTTTGTCGTTTCAGTCCGACTGCTACTAATTCAGTTTGCAATGCCCTGTGGAGCCTCAGGTATCAAAGAAGCGAAAAAGGCTTTAAAAAACACCCAGGCTGTCCATAGGACGGGTTGTCTTACTGGGGTAACAGGCACTGCCATCATGACGGGTTCAACAACTTCGGCATCCTCCACTTCAGCAGGGGGCGGCACCTTCAAGATAAAAATGAGAATCACGCACATGCCTAGAACACGCCACTTATCCAAGTTTGATTAGTTCTTATTTTCTTTCTTAAACAGAAACTATGACTCACTGGTTCTGGATGTCGGAGCTCATTTTGGTTCTGCTGGTTCTGTACGACCTCTGGTGCTGGTGGCTGATTATGAGGCCTGGCTTGGGGTCTCCGTCTAAAAGGAAACCAGCCCGCTGTGTGTCTGAAAGAGAGAAAAAGAACCATCAGGCCTGCATGAGCTCCATTTTATTGTCCAATTTATTTTTAAATAGTTAGCCATTAGCACCTCAACTGAGCTCATTCATACATGACTAAAATTACGAGAGGACGCCCAAACTGTTTGTACGGCAGGGTGGGTCAAGGTAAGGCCATAGCATTGAACACCCTCAGATCAAGCTAATTATTGCTACGCACTAGTCTGCAGAGCAACTGCCACGTTTGCAGAGATAAAGTATCAGAAGTTAATTGTTATCAGTACTAACAGCTGGAACTCTATAAAAAAAATCTCAGAATGCCACCAACCAATCAGCAGTCATGTACAGGAAGATGTTTTCGTTCTGATCGGGGAGAATCCTGCGTCCTTTTGCTAATTTTTGCTTGCATAAGCTACTGTTCCTTTCATTATGCTAAGGAATGCATGCGTTTGTATACTGACAAATGGCTCAAAGCCTGAAGTTATCGAACTGAGTGTGTATGCACACTTGCATTCTTCTACAGACATAGACAATACAACATACTAAAACACTCAGAGATACCTGCTCTATAATTCAAGGGCGCAGAAACAAAACATACAGTGCTACCAAACTGAATGATTTCTGAATTAATGATTCTTATGAGGCATTTCATTTTGAATCAAAAACATACAGCACAACCAGTGTATTCCAATTGTGTCCCAAACAAACGGCTCTTATGAACTGCTTATTTTTAGTGAAATAAAAACAATCAGTGTAGTCCAATTCCCTAAACAAATAACCTGCACGAACCTGTTCTTTTTAGTGAATCAAAAACATACAGCACAAATTTCAACTGATTCTTTTTAGAGAAATCCAACTCCCAAACAAATGACTCTTATGAACTGATTCAAAATTAGAAAATAGATGTTTGGCGTTCAGTTTGAACTTACAGGTACATAATAACCAGGCTGCTCATGACCAGGACGAAGCGGCTCATGCTGGAGTAGTAGTACACGATGCTCAGGAAGACACCCAATCGGGACGCTGTGTACACCCAATCCAGCCAGTCGCGGTTTATGTCCTCCTCGTCTTCCATCACAGGGCCACCCTGGGCATTCATTCTCAGATTCTGATTAGCTCCCTCTGGGTTGATGAATGCAGGACCTGGGGCGTTCTGATTGGCTGGCAGGTTGTTGATGGGACCTTGATTGGGTAAAGCTGCAGGTACAGCGGCTTGATGAGGGCCGACAGGCAGTGAGGTAGCAGCGACAGGGGCGGCCATCGGAGCGGAAGCGGCAGCTGTCATGGCAGCGTGACTGAAACGAACGAACAAGACGTTTCATTCACAGGTTGTACTACAGTCTGATAGGCCTGGATATAAAATGGCTGCAAGAGTAATCTTAAACCAAAATCATGATATGACTATTATTAAATCACAAAGGCTGCGATTTAAATAAATGAATATATTCGCTGCATGCGAGGCTGCGAGCTGCTCATGATCTGTCTCAGAGAAGCTCATTTCACAGAACTCGATCTCTGATTATTTCTTTTAGGGGACACTTTAATCTTTGAAAAATGTAACATTTTACGTTCACAAACAGCTATATTACACATTGCATGAAATTTAATATTCATAAAAGCATATAGAGGCCCTTTGATGATGATAATAAAAAATTGGCCAAATTGTGAACCCCTAAAACCATGCAAACCTGGTGCTTTGTTCATTTTTTAAATCTCATTTTACAATTGAGTTTTTTTTTTTTTTTTTTACCTAAATAGTGCAGCCCAACACTGTAATATGTCTATATAGGGTGTACTTACTATTGCATGTAGTATTGGCGGGCATACATTTGCTGCAACCATAGAAGCTGTTGTGGACTGTAAAGGGAGTATGTGGGGAAAGCTGGGTGGGTCATTGCAGCTGTTACAGGCCTGTAAATGAAGGACAAACATTAACGTTACACTCAACTTACACATTAACAATCATACACCTTTGATACTTACAGCACGGAATCTCAATTTGACAAAAGACAAGAACTCACGTAGATGTGTCAGCACTAGTGCCAGGCCAGACGGCATGACCTCGCTGTCTAAGGCCATCCGTGGACGGTACAGAGGTCACTGATGGTCCTGGAGACTCTGAGCTCTGGGTAGCAGTTAGTGGGGAGGGCTGTGTTGATGTCACCTACACAAAAGAGTTGAAAAGAGATACACACTATTTTTCAGCAGGAAAACCAGAACAGGTGCACGAGACACTATGAAAATTCATGTGAAATTTGCTACAGCATTTGGCTTATGCAAACAAGGATGCAGAAAGGAACAGGAAGTAAGCAGCTGTGTGGTGAGATCTCCACCCAACTGAACAAGCACAGCATTTCCCTGAGAGACAGTAAACCGCCACACATCTGAACCATAATGTAAGGTTATCAAATATATTGCCTTGGAGCTAAATTCAGGACATGACACTTATAAATAAACAGAATGTCTGTTTTACATGTAGCACTAAATCTTAGCACATGGCGAAAGCTTAATATAAATAGGAGATGGGAATAACATACTTTGGGTCTTGCTCCAAGCTGGGCAGCAGGTTGGGGTCTCACAGCACACACCAGGTGAAGTGTGGGCTTGGTATCTGAAGGAACCTGCAGAAAAAAAAGTGTTTTTTTTCAGTTCTTTTGACAGAAACTGAGAGTTAACATCCTTTTTTGAGGTGGCAAAGTCATACACCAAAGGAACTATCCTTTTGTGAAAGAGAAAGCTTTGAGAGATTGTATAAACCAGGAGACGATCACATTGTTTTTTATCTCCATGTCACGCTTTGATGGCATGTAAGTCTGTCAGGTGACAAGCTTTCATATATTATTATATATTTATACAATCAAATCTTTTCTGTAACCCTGAATTTTGTTTCAAGGACATGGCCATGTTTTATTTCTACTGTAAATCCAACCATAAATACCACAAATAATGCTTATGATTATTTTTGATATATTTCTGGATGCTCCTACTGGTAATGAAGAGTATTTTATAAAATAGCCAGCAAATAGTAAAATAGTAATATTATAATAATATCATTTTAATACATAATACACATAAAATATAAATAATACATACAATTTTATAATTTTAAATTATAAACAAATGTTAAATATTAACAAAAAAGCTGGAATTCAAAATTTGTTTTTTTTTTTTAAAAAATGTCATAGTTGGAAGCAGGCAAAGATAAAATACTGTAGAAAGTAAACAAGTGTAAACCTCATGGCAACCCATGTGCACTGTTGAAGTCACTTGTCAACCCTGAAATAAACACAAATAATATAGATGGTAAAGTCCCTCACCTTTGAGAAAACATCTCTCACAAGCAGGTTGTCCTGAAGCAGCTTGCCTGAGTAAATGAGTCTCTGGTCTTTCTCAGCCTAAAAGAAAATTAGTCCAAACGTCAGAAACGTCTTACTTAAAAAGTCCACTTTCTTTCAAGGTGACGTAGTTACGCTTTACATGTACTTATTGTAATAACAGTAAATGATGCAATAATTACAAGAAACTAACCCAAAACCAAACCCTATATCTATAGTAAGTAAGTACATGTAGTTAATTAATATTACAAAGCACTTATATAACCGAGTATGTAACTACGTTACCTTAAAAATAAAGTGTAACCGTCTGTTCTTTCACAATAATGATATTAATGGTTGAAATGACATGTTTGTGAGAAGTAAAAACATACAACAAATTTCACATGTGACGTAACGTCACCTGCATACAAAATAAATACACAGTAAAGGAATAATGTGATAAACAATCAATTTACTAACATTATAAAAGCAGAGACCAATGGAGTGGAAATTCATCTTCTGTTTATAGAGTGCGAATGATTTATTGACAGTAAGATATTTCCTGCATTGCTCGGCCATGCTAGCTGGGTGTTGTACTGTATGTTGAGGAATGCTTTACGACTCGGTAGATGTAACCCGATACCCAAACAATAAGAAACCAATCCAAACCTACCGGGTTGTTGGGATAAACCACGGAGAGGTGACATTTGAGGTCTTTTACGGTCCAGTCCACGCGCACTCCCTCGATCAGCTGATCACCGTGAAACTGATTTGGCGTTTTAATAACCAGCGAGATAGTCTCTTTATCCGAGACCTTAGAACTTTCCATTTTTCCTTCGCAATCTAACCAACTAGAACTATATTTATAATCGTATAAAATTCTCGACTCACGACTCGATTTAGTCAAAAGGACAATACACGATAAGGAAAGGTAGAGGTTTCTGATTCAAGAAGTTTCGGGCTGCTCATAAACCATGAAGTATTTGCGTGTGTTATTTCCAAACACACTGTGTCCGCCTGTGATTGGCTGGGACGAGCTCGTGTTCAGACGTGGAGCCTGTCCTGAAGCCCCACGCACTGCGCAGGCGCACTGAGAAAACACCCTTTGGATTTGTTTTTTTCACGCTGTTTGCTGTAAATGTTGTGATTGCATCAGACGTACAGTTTTACAGAAATATGAGCATGTCTGTTCACGAATATGGGACACTTTGACGTCGCAGGGTGTTTTGAGACTTATTTGAGATTAACTATTATTTTATGGACATAAAATTAAACTTAATTACATATAATAATAATAAACATATAAAAATACTGTCTCCCCTTAAAATCAACGTTGTAGATCGGTTAATTTTAATTCAGTTTACAGTCACAGATTAAACACCTTTTTTAATTACTAAATTAATTGTATATATATATATATATATATACATTTTTTAAGTTTACCTAAATGCCATTAAAAAAACAAACAAACAAACATTTCATACATAAGAAGTAATTTATTAAAAATTCAGATATACATATGCAAATTGTTCAATTGCTGAATTAAGATAATCAGAATCAACAAAGATTATTGTAAATTAGGCTAAATTACACACATAATTTGTGGTTTTAAAAGGAAATTCGTTGAATACAGTCTGTTGTTTGAATTATAACTTCTGGAGAACGTGCATAACATAACTAAAGCAGCAAAACAAATAAAATATATTCTGAATTGAGAATTAAAAAGTTAAACAAATTAAGACAAACAGCCTATTAACCACAGGACATATGAAACCAAATGAAAGTATGTAAATCTGTCATTATTTTAACATGTCATTAACAAGTTTCTTTTCATCTGATGTACGCGTGTGAACAGTTCTGTCAGGAAAAGGTGCCGTTCACTGGCAGTAGAGCGTCAGCACATTCTCCTGATTGCCTCGGACAAGAAGAACTGGAGGTCGAAGGTCACGTGACACGATCTCTAGCCATGCCATGTAAAGGGGACTAGGACATGACCCTCTTCGCGCCACGGGCATAGTTCTGCCAAACAACAAAATATAGAAAAATTACAGGTGATATCAGAAAGTCACATAGTTTAAACTGGTTGATCACGGTAATCTAAATTACATCATGGCACAACATCCTGTATAGCACTTACACAATGATCAAAGCAGCATCTCTAGAGTAATCTTGAATAACTTCATTCAGTCGGATCTGTCGAAGGGACTACACAAACACAGGACAAACATGTTTAACCAGACCATGCATGAAAGTAGGCAACCAACTTTTTTAAAGGCTTCGTATCCTAACTCCATCATTTGACCTAAATTACCTTCGCTTTGAACGTTTCGAATTCCTCATCAGACACCATCCAGGAGAATTCCTTTGTTGTCTCGTCGGCTTCTTGACCATCCTTTTGGACTGAACTTACTCTATACGGAGCTATGAGATCTTCAAACCTTTTAACGCTGTTTCAATAATTTGAGAACAGAAATAAATAATTTTAATAGGAATATACGGTCCATTAATTTAAGAGTTCAGTGCAGAAAGTTGAATAGAATAAATGAGACTGTACTGCTCAGACTGTGGTTTTCCATTGATGTCAGGAAGAACTTGAATATCTTGGAAACCCAGACGGAGCCTGCTGATCAAAGCTTTGAGCCTGACAAAATACAAATGCAAGCTTGTCTTAACGGACTTTGACATTCATAGGACCAAATAAATAAATGTAGTTAGAATTATTAAAATTATTAAATTATTATTATCAAAGATGCATAGTTTTACAGATATATATGAATAAATATATTAGTATTGTATGCATCATATGTTTAAATTTTCGTTCTATATTTAATAATCAATATATATATATATATATATATATATATATTAGGGCTGTCAAACGATTAATCGCCATTAATCGCATTCAAAATAAAAGTTTGTGTTTACGTAATATATGTGGGCGTAGTGTGTATAATTATTTTGAATATATAATTACACACACATGCATGTATATATTTAAGAAAAATCTGAAAGTATATACTTTATATATATTTATTTATACATAATTAATATTATGTATAAATATAGATATTTGACATATTAAGAACACATTTTTCTTAAATATATACATGCATGTGTGTCTATTTATATATACAAAATAATTATACACACTACGCCCACATATATTACGTAAACACAAACTTTTATTTTAGATGCGATTAATCGCGATTAATCGTTTGACAGCCCTAATATATATATATATATATATTAGTGTGTACATTATATAAGTGTGTGATATACATTATATAAGTGTGTGATATATATAATGCATACTCTTTTTTTTGCTCATCGATCTGTTGAGCTTCACCTCCAACAAACAACCTCACTTTGCATCTGCCCCAACGTTTCTTACGGGACAGGAGATACGGCAATAATAGTGTCAGACCTGACAACACAATGCATTGTTAAGCCATTTTTTCCACTGCAAAATCTTTAAAAAATAACACACTATTTGAATATCAACTCACCGCCATCATCAGAGAGCCAATACACATCAATGGTCTTCTTTCCCTGTCTAGTCTGGAACACACTGGGGGGCTGGGACATGGCCATTAGTGCCTCAGGGTCCACTGCAACACAGGAGATAACATGTTTTGGCGAAGAGTCCAACAGCCTTGAATAGATTCAGTATTTAAGAGTTTAGATACACACGTGATGCATCAATTGTGGCTGTTGTAGTAGTTGTGCTCCTTGTGTCTAGTCCTGGTTCAGTAGATGTCTCGAACCCTAGATTGACTATTAGTAAAAAGAAAAAATCTGTCACTGCACATAAACTGTAGAAATTGTTAGAAAGTGAGCTTTTAAACAGCGCATACCATGTGCTTGCATTGTTCGACTTATGTCAAGACCCTCCTTCATCCGAAGAACACATACACCATATTGCAGGTCAAATGCATCGCTAAAATCACATGGAACTGTCACATGCCTTGCCTTTTCTTCATCAGAATTGAACACTGAGGGAATTTGAAACTATATGATATACATACTGCAAAATTCCAATATAGTTTTCAATGTTGCAAGGTTGAGCTTTACGCCAGTTCTTCTTAAATCCCATCACTAGGACATTGGGCCTCATCCGACCCAAACCCGTACTCTGGAACAGAAACACCATAAACAGACATTACCAGACTATCAGTCTCATTTTGCTGCTGTACCTTCATCAAACTCTAAACTAATTAAATAAATGATGTTTGTTTTGAGGTTAGAACATGAAGAGTAGTGCATTGTGGGATATAGGAGACCTGCAGCAGCATCTGTACGCCGATACGAAGGTCATCAGCCACTACAGTGTGGTAGAAGGACTTTATGCGCCGCTTGTTTAGCCAGTTTATATGAGGAGTGCTTTTGGCTGAGTCCATTGGGCCAGGCGAGGGTTCCCCCTGTCAATAACACACAGTCAGTCAAACAGATTATGTGCTCAGGGGAAAAGATGGAAAAAGTGTTCAGAGAAGAACTTTTCAAACTTCATGTATTGTGAAGATGAGTTGTGCAGGGACAAAAACTGTTTAACACACAGTTTCAGTGAGAGATTAACAGATTTGGAAGTCTATGGAAGTTCAAAATATGCATTTTATGTTTCCAAGAAACAACCAAGATGAAAAATAGTTCCAAATTTATTCTATCTATTATGAGAATAATATTACAGCAGGGTTCCCACATCTCTTGAACTTATAGAGTTTTCCAGTGGTTTATTATTACTGGAAATTATTAAAAAAAAAAACAAATAACACAGGAACAGTAACTTTTTAATTTGGAATAAGTATATGTTCAGACTAGTGATAGTGATAGTGATAGATATATGCAACTTCAGACCTTCATTTTGAAATAGTGATGAACATGAAAAATCCTGAAATATTGGTAGAAACCTTTTGAGAGTTTGTTTTCATGCCAAGAGTTCAAAACATCTTTTCTATTTTTTTTTAGAAAAAAAAAAGGTTCTGAAAATGTTATAAATATTATACAAAGATTATATAAAGATAATATAATATAAATAAATATAATATAATATAAAGATTCTACATTTGTAATGTGGCTGTGAGCTATAACGCACATCTGTTTTCTTTCAGCATGACTTTTTTGTGTTTATTAGAGGTTCATCAGAGGTCTTGTAGTTTTAAAGTAAAAAAAAAAAATGTAAAATCACTCCTAAAATAATCTATAATAGTCCAAGTGTCTCCTTTAAAGAGAACAAAAATATTCCAGGGGTCGGTTGCATAAACGGTAAAGACTAGTCTTACAACTAAGTCATCATATTTTTTTTGTTATGCTGTTCATAACTGTTTAAAGTCAGTTATATAAAAAATGTAGATTGGTTTAGTTTGATACCAGAAACTGTGTCTTAAGTACTAGAATGACCAACTAGCATTGAGTCAAGAGGCAATCAGTCTTAGTCTTAAAGCGATACTCCCCTTTTTTTGGAAATAGGCTAATTTTACAACTCCCCCAGAGTTAAACAGTTGGGTTTTACCATTTTCGAATCCATTCAGCCGATTTTCTGATATTTAGAAGAATATCAGTAACCAGACAGTTTCTGGTCTCATTGACTTCCATAGTATATATTTTTCCTACTATGGAAGTCAATGAGACCAGAAACTGTCTGGTTACTGATATTCATAGGCTTTTCTATGACTGTGAGAATCCTCAATGATTCATTTATTTCTTTGGAAAAGGACATTTTGAAAAAAACGTTAATTCAACATTTGTTGTTGTTTTTTCAATGTGAATTTTAAAAAGCCTTTGAACCAGAACATGGTGTAGCTTTTCGCAACCCTGTTTAATGTTTCTATGCATTAACTTACTCTAATGACATTTGCACATATCATAAGGCTCTGGTTCTTGGTGAAGGTGCTGATGAAATCCACTAGGGCAGGACGTGTACAGGGAGGCCCAGTAAGGACCAAACACTGTGGCCTGAGAAAAAGAACAGATGGAAAAAAGTAGGACACATGAAGAAATGATGAAAATTGAGCATATAAAAATACTTGAAAAACACAATTGGAACATTTTCAAGTGAGCAAAAGACCAGAGGAAAAGTCAAACGACAACACGAACAGCATGACTGGTGATATTTACCTGTAATTTTTAATATGGTCTTCCACTTGGTTAAGACCAACACATTGAGACAGTGCCATGTTATATGAGCTGGCTTGCATTGATGAACCCCAGTTGACATCTGAAATGTAAAAACAAAAAAAACAGTCAGCACATAATGAAAGCTTGGCAATATTATACACATTTGGGAGAAGCTGAGAAGCTTGATGGAATAATATGAGCTTCATGAGACTAATTATTTCTGACAACGACTCAATGAAGAGTGCAAGGTGTCTTACCGGGTTTCTTATACAGCACATAACCCAGCAGGAAGATGATTATGCCGATGGCTATGAGAGCAGCCCACCAGGTTAGAAGAAACATGATGATCACAGACACTACTGCTCCGAGCAACGACAACCACTTGCTATAAAATCGAAAAGTTGGACGCCAGCCTGCTCACACACCAAAAAAAAGAGAAATGCTTCAGTGAGTGGAATATTTCGAGACGTGTGAATTTACAGTGGCATGCAGTGCCGTAAAACATATTTTGTTTGCATTTGTCAATATCTAAAGAAAGAGCCCTGTGGTGGTTACAGTATGCACCATTAATCCGAATAGCAAACCACCATTAAATAAGCAAATATTGCATCATAAACTGTTAGCTTAACCCATCATGGCTTGATGTATGGGTTTAAGTGCTCACCTGGTGAGTTAGTGATGGATGCATGGAAGCAGCTGAAGTTGATGAGGGCGTAGGAGCAGAGGAAAAAGTTGGAGATGATGGGAGCAATGGTGTTCAACTCAGCTGAAATATTAGAACATTTGTTTGTCAGAAGGACATTTCTATAATAAAAAATGTGCACTTTTTTGAGAGCATCCGATAATTGCATGGTCAAATTTTGATGTTTGGTGGTTTACCAATAAGAATGAAGCATATAGCGATGATGTATGCTAGAAGATAGCTTCTGAGTGGTTCATTATTCTTCCCATAGCCCTTCCCAAAAAATCCAATGCCTGGATAGAGGTTGTCCTTGCAAAGGCACTATAGGGGGACAATGAATGTAAGGAATCAAAAAGGATAAGAGTTATGTTAAAGGAACAGTTCACTTTTTTAAAAAAACTTTTGCTTATAATTTACTCGCCCCCATGTTATCCAAGATATCCATGTCACTCTTTCTTTAGTCAAAAAAAATTAAGGTTTTTGATGAAATCATTCCAGGATTTTTGTCCATATAATGGAGTTCAATGGGAACCAAACGGTTCAAGGTCCAAAAGACAGTTTCAGTGCAAACTGCAAACTGTTCAAAGGGCTTTAAACGATTCCAGACAATGAATAAAGGTCTTATCAAGCGAAACGATCGCTCATTTAAAAAATAAGTTCATTACTCTCCTGTTCGAACTCGTTTATCAAAATGAACAAATCTTTTTTCATGTCATTTGGTTCATTCAACGAATGAAATGACTCGGGAAAAGATTCATTAATTTTGATGAACGAGTTCGAACAGGAGTCACGAATGCCCATCACAGAACAGAGCAAGGCGGCCATTTGAGCTTAAAAAACTTTTTTTTCTTAATTAGCGATTGTTTCGCTTGATAAGACCCTTATTCATCGTCTGGAATCGTTTAAAGCCCTTTGAACAGTTTGCAGTTTGCATTGAAACTGTCTTTTGGACCTTGAACCGTTTGGTTCCCAGTAAAGTCCATTATATGGAGAAAAATGTTGGAATGTTTTCATCAAAAACCTTAATTTCTTTTCGACTGAAGACAGAAAGACGTGGACATCTTCGATGAAATGGGGGTGAGTAAATTATCAGCAAAGTTTTTTTTTAAAGGAGTGAACTACTCCTTTAAAGGAGTGTTTGAATTAGTAAATAACACTGAAGATAGTTTTAGATAGCACTCTATAATGGAGGAATAAAATGTTCAGGGGCTCATTTGTTACCTGGAAAACCTTAGGAGCAGACACCAGACAGGCCAAGGCTGAGGAAAGTGTGGCTCCAAAAATGCCAGCACTGATCAGAGGAGCGACTGCAGACACCAGACTCATAGTCTGAATTGATATATGACAGAACAACAACATATTACTTCTGTTAACCTCAGGTATTCCTCACTTAGAGGCCATAAAATATATAATTTTCAAATGTAATAATTCTACTCTTTTTTTCTAATTATGTACCATTTCCTTCTTTACAAAATAATACAAATATTAGAAAAAAATATATTTCTATTTTTCAACCCCTAAATGTCCATATAGCAATATATGGTTGCAAAAATGTTTAGATTTCCCATTCAAAATGTGACTATTAAAAAAATACATTTTGCCTTTTCTGATCATGTCTATAATTTGTGTGTGTGTATGTGAGCGTGTGTGTTCGCAAGTGCCAGAAAAGTCGCTAAGTATCATAAATTTAAATATTTACATGTTATGCAGTATACATGCTTTTTCATATTTTCAGTGACATGATGAGATAACATGATGGTCACCTGGTAATTATTGCTGAGTCCATAAGTGCAGGTTTTATTGGTGATACAGTCACTGAAGTTCCAGCCATAGTTGCAGCCAATTCCCAAACACTGGCCAGACAAAGATGATATGGTGTCGTTCAATTCACCAGAAGCATCACGCACCACACAGGAGCCTGAAAAGCATTTAAAGAGGACAACAAGAGGGAAATAACACAGCTGTAAGTGTGACTGGGTAATACAATGGGCCTTACTGGCATATAACTACATACAATTGGAATATTAATGTGCACAGTAACTGATATCTCACAAAATTTTGGTGATGAATCCAGAGGATGTTACTGTAAATGAGTGAGCATGTGCTGGCAGCTTGCATTTTGTGCAAAATATGCTCAAATCACTTCCATTTAATAAAAACTTTTGGAGAGTCACATAATTATTCAATTTCAAAAATGTATGTTTAGAAAACTGAAAAAAAAAATACTTGCCTTACTTAAACAGGCATAAAATAAAATGATTAGTATTTCCTAAATGCATGTTAAAGATCTTATGTTTATTTTGTTATTTTTATTTTTGTCCTCATAATTTTAAATGATCATAATAACTGGATCAAAATCAAATCAACAACAGAATAGAAGTCCCACAATAATCTGTTACACTTAGAAACACAATAGGGAATAAATATAAAAAGTAGGGAAGAAAAAATGTCACTACTTCCGTTTTGTGACTTTATGGACATCTGGACTATGTGGGGTTTCAGTTCTAAATATTACTATTGAATTAAAAAAAATATTTATGATACTACGTATGATACTCACCAATAGTTGCTGAGATAATGAGATAAGAGATGGTGGTCCAAAAAATAGCCAGCATTGTACCACGGGGTATAGCGATATTTGGATCCTATGGGAGATTTTGTGTGAGAACAATAAACAAAGCTTTTAGAGGCTTTATTTCCCGCAATAAATATGCTTTCTGAAATGCTTTATTGGAAACATTACTGTGACTGGGAGCTCAACTTGCCTTCAGATCTCCAGAGATATTAGCGCCCGCAAGGATGCCTGTAGCTGAGGGGAAGAAGATGGAAAACATGCCAAAGAAACTGCCCTCCGGTCCTCGCCAGCCGGGCACAAAGTTTTCCGCAAAAATATCAGCTATTGGGCACAAATTGAGACACTTTGTGGGCGACATACGGTGGTGTAATCTGACTAGCACTGAGAAAAATGAAGATGGAGTATTGTTATTAGCATATTTGTGGAACATATTGACTGCATTGCTCTCTGACCTCGGTAGCTGAAAAATCCTCTGGCTTGCTTCTGTGGGGTGGCTGGCATGATGGTTCCCACAATGTAACTGGCAAAGGAGATCATGATGACGAAGAAGAACAAGACCTGGGCCTGGGAGGGTAACAAAACCAATGTAAACTTAGGAGTTGAACTTATTTTGTTAACCAGGCAAAATTAAAATCCCTTTGCTCATGAAACAAACCTTGGACTCCCATTCCATTCCAGCCATTGAGATGGCCAGAAGGCAGGTGACAGTAATCACTCCAATGATACGGATATCATTAAGTCGGTCTACCATGCTAACCCCAGTGTCCTAATGGGCATCAGAAAAAAGACATTGGAGGTGGTTAAGGAGATTCTCCCCATATGAGTAAAAAGTTTTGAGTGCATAAAGCGTTATATAAATGTAATGAATTATTATTATTATTATTATTATTATTAGGCTATGTCTCAAATCATTGTTCAAACATGAGAAACAGTCACCATGAAATCAAAATTTATTGCGGTAGCTTCCCATTGATTATAAATGATTTATTTGTGCACGTCATTTTTATTTATTATTTTTTATTTTATTTATTGATGTGCACGATCATATTATTTTATTAGCCTACAATCTATTACCCCCTCCCTAGAAGCCACAGTTTAATATCGAAGCGAGAGCAGGACAACCTGACCTGTCACTCACATCGCGGGGATGGTTCGATCAATTTCCAAAAAACTAAATTAAATCCCGCCCCCTTTTTTGTCCGTTTCACTCATATTTCACTCGGATAATAAAGTCTATCACAAATTACGATTCACGCCGAATTTAAAAAGAGAGTTTAACCAAAAAAAATGTATGTATGTTTACTAACCCTCATGTTATTTAAAACCCCCAAAACTGCCATTGTACACATTTCAGAGTTCACCTTACTGTCTATGGAGTTCACAGGTAAGTTAGCTAGCTACTCCACCATAGGCCTACAACAGTTATTGTTTTTTCAACGGGAATGAAAGCGAGGCTGTAAGGGAAAGACACGCATGTCAGAGGGTTGTACTGTTATTGAATGTGTGTTTTTGGATTATTCTGCCGACGAAATGTTGCAAAAAATTAAAAATTACAAGAAACTTCAGTAGACACCATGAGCTGTGGACAATGATGTGATCAAGGAGCTTTAAAGAAATATTTTCAGTCTGTGAGCAAGTTTTTTTCTCCAGTTTAGACCTAAGGTTTAGACAGCATGATGTTTCTCCTCCTCTTCACGCTGGTCATTACAGCTTTTTACAGCGGATACCGTTGAAAACACGATAAGTTGTTCCCTCACAGCCTGCTTTCATTCATACCTGTCATGGCGCTGCGCTGAGTGACGAAGCCTCTTCTCACGCGGATTGGTTGGATGGATTACATGAACGTGCTCCCCCCGAACTTTGTTAAATAAACTTAATAAGGTAGCCAGACAACCAGTAAATTATTCACTTTTTGTATCTCAAAGAAGAACAACGTTTGGGAAAAAAAAACAGTAGGCTACATTTAAACATTTTGGGGTGTTGGCTTTTTCTTTCATATTCAGAGAATTATGTGTAGCCTAGCAGTGTAGGCATATACTGGTCCATTTCACCCACCTGCATGAGTGCCTGCACTGTTTCAGCAAAACCCACTGTGTGCATTGCTACAGCCACCGCATTAGCGAAAGCAAATATAAGCCCAATCGAGCCCCCAAGTTCTGGACCCAAACTACGAGAGATCAGAAAATATGTTCCACCTGGGGAAAGAATTACAAAGAATAAAACAATATCAGTGCCGATATCTGATAATTATTAAATAACATGACTAGCTATTGCATCCTGGAATAAGTCCAGGATGGCTTAAAGACAATAAATAATGGCTTAAAGACAATAAATTAATCATAGTCAATTTTACTCAGCACATACATGTATTGCATTGACTTTACCTCCTTTAACCTTGCCATTAGTGGCAATGGCTGATGTGGACAAACCAGTGATGCCCGTTATAGAAGAGGAGAGCAAGATTATAACCCAAGTCAGACCTTTGAAGAGGAATATGTTCATATTATGCATTGCTAAAACAGCCACAGAGATCTGTAACGTAACAGCCCTTACGGGGTTCACAAAAAAATCAGGGAATTTAACGGTAAAACAGACACATAAAAATGAAGGGATAAAGACATAAAAAACATAGATTGACATACCAATCCCTGCCTGAGCTGTGATCCAGGGAAGCCTCAGGTACAGAATAACACCCCAGATATTCAGCATACAGCGGATCTACAGGGAGTTCAAGAAACAGTAGATTACACAATTTGACTTTATTCAGATGTTTGGAGTATTTTACCCATAGGCAGAAAAAAAGACAGTTTAAACACTTAAAAATGTATGAACACTTGCATTATAACAAAATATTCCTCCATATTTGTTAAAATGTTATTTAATATATTTATGTACACTGTAACAAAAAGTTGCTGCTTTAAATTAAGTACAATCAACTTGGATTTTTAAGTAATTTCAATTTAAATTGAAAAAAAAATTGATCGTATAGTGTAAACTTGAGGAGAAGCTGAGTTAATATTGTTTCAATAAAAAGCATTTTTTATTTTATTTTATTTATTTAATTATTTAATTTTTTTGCAGATGCCACTTAGTTTTTAGTGGAAGAAAATCTTGGAATTTCAAGTTTGGCCCCAAATACATTTTGGTTTTTAATGTATTTATTATTGTTTATACACCAAGAAGCATGGTCTGGTGCGGTTTTTAAAAGTTACTTATACCATGACTCCCTGAGCCCATCCAAAGCGAGTTGGTTCTGGTGGAGGTTCCATGGGTTCATCTTCATCGGGGATCTGTTTGTCCACACTCGTCTCTTCATATAGAGGAGGTGGAGACGGGTCATCCTAAGAAAAAATAGTGGAAACCATGACTGCTTTGTAGATTTCTGAATTCAAGATTTATTTCTTTGCTAAATAAGATCCAATTGAATCCTAATGAAGATCAACCTTACACTTTTATCTGGAACAGACATTCTTCAGCATGGGTTAAAAGTTTATCAGTGTGGTTATATGTGCAATTTTTAAAGGGAAAAAGTTTAGTTTTATGTCATTCCTACCTGAGGGTTGGCGTGGAGCTGAAAGAGAGAAGGTCTTGACTTCTTTGCTCTCCCAAAAACCTCCGTGTTGCTATAGAAGTCATAACTCGGCGGAGTATCCAATGTGTCATATCCAGAAAAGACGCCAGAGCTGCGGGATGCCACGCTCTCGCTATCAAAACTGCTACATCCCCCCAAACTGAATTTACGGTCATCTCCATTGTTTAGTGAGGAGCCCGAGAACGGGCTTCTGGGGCTTGTGAGGTTCATCCCTTCATTGGTCTGCGGTACCTCCAGCACAAGTGAATCAACAGATGTCTGAGTAAAGCCAAGTCTTGATTTGAAGGGTTATATTATACCTGAGCCGGAAGGAACCACTTATGGGTGTGTGATTAGCTTTGAGAACATATTCTGGAGCTTTTGTAACGGTCATTAATTCTTAATTGTTGCTGCAGGGCCTTTAGTTTGTACTGGGACTTGTAAACATCATCAGAACATGTAATGACTCAGATCTCTAGTCAGATGTCCTTGACATAGGTTCTCAAGGACAAATGCATGGTTTGAGAGTCCTGTGTCATGAATGAGAAACAATAAATTATGAGTTTCACTGGCAATTTTATAAGCTTATTTGATTGAGAGAATGATTGAAATGTTTAATTTCCATATTCGGTTATTTTTCCATTTCAGTTTAT
Source organism: Cyprinella venusta (assembly GCA_038021265.1). Taxonomy (NCBI): domain Eukaryota; kingdom Metazoa; phylum Chordata; class Actinopteri; order Cypriniformes; family Leuciscidae; genus Cyprinella; species Cyprinella venusta. The sequence continues at coordinate 8,536,101 of CM075871.1, forward strand.
TAGGTAGGCCCACTGATCTATATAATGAGTCATTCTTTATAGATCAGTGGGTAGGCCTAATTTTGGTAATGTTCTGTTAAAATCTGATTAAGATCAGTTTTCAATTACAATAATGGCAAAACTTTCAACTTTGAACAATGACTTGTAAATATTTGTTAGAGATAAAACTAATAAGGAGAAACTGTATTGTAACATTGACTGAAATGGTGTATTTTCCAACCTGTAGTGACCTTCATGTTAGCTAATTTAACCCGCCAGCAGCTCACAGTCGTTCCAACTGACAGACTTTTGCCTTGAGCGTTGACTTATCATTGCAGATGCAGTTCCTCATTAACTAAAACACCAATGTCCGCCAATTCATGTGACCCAGGGAGCAGCATCGGGTTAAGTAATTATTTCTGCAGAAATTGGTCTGGAAGCCTCAAAGGTGGAGCCTGTTCAGTGTAATTAGTGTGGACCCTGCAAACGTACCCACAGGTGCTCTCATTTGAAGCAGATTTTTGATTACATTTCTATTATTAGACACAAAGCTTAAGCAGAAAAGTAACTGCTAAATGGTCATTTTGAAATCCTTATGCTGCCTGAGGGGAAATGTCATAACAAGCAGTAGAAGATTGTATAAAGTGTTTTAAATTGAAATTACAATGAGCCCACTGTGTGAACAACACATACTGCTTTTTTTTTTTCAAATTACATAAAATATTCTTACACCTAAAGTTTTAATAAGATAAAACCAAATAACTGATCGTTTTACAATTTCCATTGGCTATTTATATAAAATTATGAAATTTTGTAAAGAAAAAATATTACTATTATAGGTTAAACCACCATTCATAAGTTTGAAGTCAGTACGTTTTTTTAAATTAAATTAATGTTTTTATTCAGCAAAGATTAAAAGTGACAATAAAGGCTTATTGTTACAAAAGATTATATTTCAAATAAATGCTGCTCTTTTGCATTTTCTACTCATCAAATAATCCAGAAAAAACAAGTTTAAAACATTCATAATATAAAGACAATGTTCATTGAGAACCAAATAAGGATATTAGAGTTTCTGAAGCATCATATGACACTTCACTGTAAAAAAAAAAAATGTTGGTTTAACTTAAAAAATTAAGTAACCTGGCTGACTTAAAATTTTAAGTTGATGGAAAAAGTGAGTTAATGCAATTAAGGAGATTAATTTAATCATCAGAAACTCATAATAAGTTATCTGAACTAAATAAATTATTTAAGTTGATTTGACAAAAGAAAAAATGTTGGGATAACAAATCTTGAGTTTTTTTTTTTTTACAGTGAACGACTACAGTAGCCTAATGATGCTGAAAATTCAGCTTTGTCATCACAGGAATAAATTACGTCCTAAAATATATTTAAATAGAAAAATGTGTATTATAATTGTAACACTTCACATTAAAAATAAAAAGGAAACTTCATCTTGGTTGTACAAATTTTTATTTCCAAAGACCCACTCCCATATTTTACCATGTTGAGCATAATACATTACATTTGTAGCCTAAGCTTTTGTAAAAGAGATGCATGAGGTGATCCGTTAGCAGAGCTCCTGTTGGCAGCGGTATGGTGCCACCCTGGTGTTGTGAAATAGCCGGTTTAACGCGGACGTGTGACATCGGCCTGATTCACAACACCAGCTGCAGCACACACACCTCACACACAAGTCCATGCGGCGTGAAGATGGAAAATTGCCCTTCAGGTCTTCTTAGAATTGAATGAATGTAGACAAGATTTGTCCTTGCAGGTTTCAAGCATGAAATAAAGTTAAAACAGCCTGATTATTGTGAATCCTGCACCTTGAATTTAGGACAGTGCACTGGTATATTCAGCTCCAGATGCTAATGGTTAAAAATGCAAAGCAGAGTTTCGAGGGAGTTGAAGCAAACACTGCAGCCGGCCGTGACGAAGCCGTCCATCTGTGTTCTCTATGGGCATTTCCTCCATAACCCAGCATCTGCTGAGAGAATCAATGTCACACACACTCATCCCTGCTCTCAGAACTCTCTGAGAGAGATTTAAACCCTTCCCCGACCGCCTGGACACTTGTTTGTACAGTAGGATTGTGTTACACAACATACATTACATGAATAGAGTGTAAGCGAACCAAAACAAAGGTGATTTCTTTTTACAACTAAAAATACTTCTAAAGCATTTAATAAAACAATAATTAATTAAGCTGTTTACGCGACGGGTAAAGTCATCTTTTCTCGAAATCTGAAGCCAAAAAATTATCCTTAATTTGGCATTTTTTGTCAACGCAGTATGGTGGACAGCAGACCATAGGCTATTTATGTACGCGTGATGTTGCGCCCTCTATGCATCACAGCCCGCCAGAATGGGAGTGGCTAGCGTACATAAAAGAGGGGTTCGCAAGCTGAACTCTGGTTTTCATTGACTGAAGCGAATAAGCTTGTGGCACAAACATGGCAGGTTATGCAATACTCGTTCCCTCTTCTAGAGAGAACCAAGGTTACATTAGGTAACTGTACGTTCTCTTATGAGAGGTTCTCTCCTATTGCATAAGTTGCTAATGCTACGGGAACCCCTTGTCAACGCCGTGCGCACCAAGCATCTGCTGCATGAGACCAGCAATGCGGGCCAACACGTTATAAACACTTGATAGGAACACAGAGCGCCTCTGCCGGTCTATGTATAAACGTAGAATAAAGGCGTCAGCGACAAGGGCCAGCACAGTTCACAAGCCCATAATAGGGCACATAATAGAGCAGCTCCGCCAGACTATGTATAGACAGCATTACCCCTTCGCGCAGTTGTCAGGAAATAGGCGGCCAGCAAAGCGGGCCCGCACAGGTATACCGGCGCACCATCGAGAAATAAAGATCGGCTCAGCCGGTCTATGTATAGCGAATCTCGCCTCACTGATATGAGAGTGGCCTGCATATGAACAACTGGGCAGAACATACACATCACTCAGACTTAGAGTGGCATGTCTCCCTGATCCTCTTGATTACCTGTGGTAACAGCGAGATATAGGGGGGAAGTGTACAGCGGACAGCTGGGCCAGGTTTGGGCCAGTGTGTCCTCACTTTTTGAAAATAATCTTGGGCAATGAGCGATGTCTTTTGACGCAAAAAAGTCGACTTCCGCTCTGCCAAAAAGGCGCCATAGTGACTGGGCCGTTTTGGGGTGCAGGGACCTTTCTCCCAGGTGAATGTTGTCCCTGAATATACATAAAACAATGTATATTCACAATTTCAATTTGTCTAATTAAATTTCCATTTCCATGCCTGGAAAACAGGAATTTCCCCAACATTTCCAGGACTGTGAGAACCCTGTATGTATAGTAGAGTTCAGATTGCTGTTTGCAACCAAATCTATCAAAGTGAATAATCTCACTGATAATAATAAAGAATACAGTATAATCTCCATGAGATGTGCAAATTGATTGCTTGATATTAGATGTCATGAGAGATAAACTGTAATTGTATATTTGATAATGGCTTTTAAAAAGGAATATCAACTGAGATGTAATAAACTAAAACAGAAAATGCAGGACAAAATAACGTCACATCAAATTAAAAATGAGGTTTATGAAAAAAAAAATGAAATTGAAACAAAACTGAATTGAATTTTTATTTTATTTCAAATCATGGAAAAAAAATACAAATATAAGTTGACAAAATAATGATGGAATGAGGACAATAAAGGGGAGTTGCAAGAGAAGGGTGGGGTGGGGCGTTTCAGTTCATTAGGACCTCCATCTGAACCAATCTGGCATTGGTATCTCCAGCCATCCGATACGGAATCATTCCCGCAAATGTGATCAGAGCCCTGGCTTGACTGCGCAGCAGCTACAGAGAAACACACACACACTTGAGAAGAGCTAATCAGGATTAACATGTATTGTCACAGGGTGTCAAATGTCCAGTGAATAATGGTCTCAGGATTAGTTTAATAGTTGAATAAGGAATAATTGTTATCTTAGAGAACACATCTCACCGTGTCTCTGTCCTCTAGGGTACGCTGTGGTCTTCCTGGCGTGCCTGCTGCAGCCCCCTTTAGACGCTTATACTGCGTGAACAGGATATTCATTGTGGCCAGAAGAACCTCTGACAAATTATGTCTGACCTGGAAATATTAGGACACAATGGAGAGAATGTCATGTGAATTAAGGTCTCCATCCTGGCCATTTATTTATTTTTTTTCCTTCAAAATTATAGACTAGATTTTTGTCAACTCAACCAAAAAGGTAAGATTTGAAAACCCATACTAACAAATACATACTAAACAACTATTGTGCCATTTCAGGGTCACCTGAATGTGGGCAAGATGACAGCAAATGGGCAATTTATGCTAATGCATAATGATCTCTTACCTCATCACTGAAGTTTCTGAAGGCCGCGACTCGTTCCTCAACACTGTCCTGACTTAAAGGAACCAACTTTAGCCTTTCAATAACCTGACACAGAATGGCACAAAAATAGTCAGATACCTAGACTGGCAGCATTGACCTAAGGAGAGAAGGAGTCCAATAGGCGACTTACATCATAGGCTCGGTCTATGTGGCCGGCATGGTACTCATCAAAGAACGTCATGAGGTCCAGAAGCAGGTAGAATGTACTGTCAACAGACTTCTCCCCAGCTATGCCGTTGGTACGGTACCTGTGCTCAAACAAACAAAAGGTGTTCATTGAAACTACAAGACCATCAAATCCATAATGCACCACTTAGATGAAGGCTAATAATGAAATTATGTAATTGTGGGATAAAATAAGAAATAAAGTTGCGATTGCGAAATGTAAAGTCAGAATTGGCAGAAACTATTACATGGAACAAAGTCTCATTGTGATGAAGTCGTAATTTGGAGATATAGGCCTAAAGGAGCAATTGGGAGATCTTCCGCGTACAAAATACTTACCTTTCAGCAATAGCCACTGCCATGTTTTTGAGTCGCTCTTTGTTGGACTGGGGCTCGCTGACTTGAGCGATAACTGGACTCAGCAGTTTGTTCATCAGCTCCAGGACCTTATCAGAGTTCTGATGCAGGAAAGAAAAGATGTTTTAGGCGCAAAATCATCACTAGACTAATAAACCCAATGGCACATCACAGCACATCTTACCTTGGCTAACTCGTACAGTTTGACGGCCTCCTCAAACAATCCCTTGTTCTCGGCCTCCGAGGCTACCTTGGTAATGATGGCCCGCGTGTCTCCGGCAAACTTGTCAATCACGCCGGGCTGAAGGGATTCAAACAAGCACTGTTTAGAGCAGAGGACTTTGAATGCACAATGGTGTTGTCAAAACGGCTTTGAGCATGAAAGGCCAGACTGTGTAAAGACCCCCCGAAACAAAAGGACATTCTACACAACCCTGCACAGCCGAATGAACCAAATAGAAAGCAAAATCAATGTGTGCACAATGAGTTACAGAGAAAGAAGTGGCATGTTCGCTGTCTGCTAGTCAGGTGATATAACAACAAAAGCCTCCAACATACCTTTCTGCTTCCATCTTTTTCGAGTCTTCCAAGAAGCATATCAAACTACAGGAAGGGAGTTAAGAATTGACAGAAATTATGTAATGATAACAGCAATTAGGATGCAGAAACTCTCGTACACGCTTCTTACCTCCCGACTCTCAATGACCAGCTCGCTGACACAGCGCATGAACATGTTTTCTCCTTGACTGTCCTTCTCATTCCTGTGGCCAATCAGAGAACAGAGATTGAGTTTTCACTAGGTGCAGTAGTGCAATTATGCCATTTGTAGCACAAAATCACTTTGACCTGCGAATGAACGTGCTTGCTTTGTGTGATCCGCTCGTAAACCCAGAGATAAAGGACCTTTAGAAGATCAACTGTTTCCTGTGGCTGTAAGGTCTCTTAAAACAATGGGGCTAGTTAGCATCGAATTCACAGTGTGCATGGAAAAGGTTTAATTATTCATGGATCATTCGTGGAAGGTTCTGAGTTATTCATGACACATTAATCTCTTCTCAGAGAGGGATTTCCGCTCTGAATTTTCAGGGAAAAAGTCATGACTTACAGTTCAGCCACTCACTCAATCAATCAAACAGGAAACAAGGGGGATTTCAGCTGCTCAACCTGACTGATTTGAGATCAGCTCTTTCAGTATGTTACCCCAGATGACCCAATAGCATCAGCTGGGGTTAAGATGAGCATTACCGGAGGAAGTAGAAGTACTGTAGAGCCTCTCGTGGGTCCGTTGACTCAAACTTGCGGGTGTAGAGCATAAGCAGCCTGATGAAGTTCAGCCGTCGCACCATTGGGGGATCTCCAGCCTCTTGACTCACTGAGAAGAGACCAGAAACATCCTTAGAACAGAAACTAGGGACAATTTAGAGATGTCACTCAATGATCACAACTTACAGAGTTGAGCGCTCTGGCCTGATGATTTGAGCAGCAGTTTGAGTTCATACAGCACCAGAGCTACGTGAACCGCATGGCTGCGCAGACGCTCCACTCGGAAAAGGAACGCTATGGCTGCCTCAAACTGTGCCGTCAGGAAAAGCACCTGGAAGTACAGGAACGGCTGGTGGCTGGCTGAGAAATGGGACTCACCTGCAGAAAACAATTCAAATAAATGCCACACACCTTTATGAACACGTTCATTAACATTTGGGATAATCCAAAAGCACTTACAAAACACTATAAACCACATATTGGAAATGTGCACATGCAGCCAATAAGGATTTGTCACTTAAGGAATTCGAATGCTTCTTTAAGCGAGTAATAGGTTCCACATAAATCTTCCTCAGCTGTGAAGTGCTTAAATAGGCTGTTTCATTTCCATTTGCATGAGTTGAAATAATCCCTTTATTTAAATTGCCATTAAAACTGACGTCTAGCAGCATTGAAAAGACCTGCTGCGACTTTGCATGGAGCGTAGTGGCGGCGCAGCTGGGAGTGAAGGAGTCTTATCAGCAATAGAGGGAGTCTTTAATGTGGTGTACTGCAGGAGTGCTGGAGAGATAAGACTGACTCATCAAGCAGGTGGAAGAAACTAAGCGGATGTCTTTTTAAAACTGGGCGAAGAGAAGTTTAAGCCATGAGAAAACAGCACAATGACATACACTTTTATCTGGGCTAGGCACACTGGCAGAGACTGAATAGGGGGGGTTTTGCATACTGACTAACTTCCTAGTCTTTCAAATGCCCAATTAAATCTCTTCCTTTAGGACTGGAGTGAATCTAAAAGATAAGTGGGAAGATTTATTGGCTTCATGGAATAATTTGACCTGAGATTTGCACATTGACAGAGGCCACTTGTTTTATAGAGTTAAGATCCCTCTCTCCCAATGCATTAAGACATATTGCCAGCATATTTTTGTAAGTGTAATATTATTAACTAGTCTAGTCTGATTAATCTAGTTTTACAGAAATGGTTATAATCCCCTTGTGTCACTAACAATTTTTGACCAATTTGATGCTAATTTTCAAAATTATTTTTCTCTAAATCTGATCGAATCTAGTTGAAACCTGCCCGTCACATAACAGATGTTAAATATTTTTGAACAATTATGTTTGGATAAGTAAATAATATAAAATGTTTATATATATATATATATATATATATATATATATATATATATATATATATATATATATATAATGTGTATGTATGTGTGTATATATATATAATGTGTATGTGTGTATATACACACACACACACACACACACACATATATATATTATACTTATATTATATATTTTATTATACACATATTATACTTATATTGCATGGTTTAATCACAGAACACAGCTGTTATATTTAAATAATATTATATATTATTATTAATATTTTTAAATAATTAAGTTTGGATAATAGATATTATAAAATGTTTCTATGTATATACTGTGTATATATATATATATATATATATATATATATATATATATATATATAAAATGTGTATGTGTGAATGTATGTCTATATAAACACACATTCATACACAGACATTATACTTATATTATATGGTTTCATATTATATTTAATATTTGAATATATATATATATATATATATATATATATATATATATATTCTCAAATAATGATGACTGTGGGTCTCACCGTAGTCCTCCAGTAGCTGTTTCTGAAGTTGTGCCAGAGTCATTCTGTCCTGAGGGGAGCTGCTACCGTCCTCATCAAAACACACTTGATTCAACTGGTAGGGACACAGAACACGACTCAAAAACCGGGCAACTAAACTAAACTCACGAGTAAAAGATAACTTACTAACATACAGCTACAACATACACTCTGATATACGATCAGTGACTATATCTAACCTTGAGCCACAGGTAGTCCTCGGTCTTATCGGCCACTTCTCCATGGTTGTCGGCGATGTCGCATTTACCGATGAGGCAGTAGACCACACGCTTGTAGGGGTCGGCGCTGTTCCTCAGCACACGTCGGTAATGAAGTCGTAGTTTATTCTCTGTGGCTGGAGACAAACTGAGAAGAACAATGCAGTTGAATGAATTTAGAAAGAACTATAAAACAGATTTACTGAATTATTCAGTTTTAAGATAAACTTATGCATGAGATGCAAAAAGGGAGCAAGCTGGGTCAAGCATACCAGAGAGAAGTAGTTCCCAAAAGCAGAGGAGAAATAGTTCTCTCAGGATGTGATCTAGTTTTTGGGACGTGTGTATGTGCGTTCTCACCGTCGGTCAGGGCTGTTCATGTACTCCTGAAACCAGATCTTAAAGTCTCCCAGCTGATGCTGTGCCCTGTTCACCACCTGCATGGCGGCAGACAGGTCTCCACAACGCAGGCAGAAATAGATCAGAGCCCACACTGAATGTCCCTCCACCTCGCCGTCCTGTTACACACATGCACGCACAGCAAGGTTTATCCTCTGGTCACACTCCTTCCATTTACCCCCTTTTTACTTTCAAGTCTGAAATAAGCAGCTTATTGGCCCATGCAGGGAGAATCCACTGCTGTTATCTAAACTACTGAAAGCCACACTCAGAGCAGTTTGCTCGAGAGTATCTGCAGTGATGGCGTCTAATCTGTATGATGTAGTGCTGCACGGTGTGGACACGTTTTGCTGCAGTACCTGCATGCCTGGCAGCGGGGTCGGCAGCTTGATGTTTAGGAAGCTGCATACGAGCTGATAAGTGCCAGGTACACCGCCCAACTGAGCCTGGTGCAGATTCCCAAAAACAGTGACCATGGTGTAATTTTTATAGCTGTAGAAGAAAGACATAAGCATTGGCTTAAAAGAATGATTGGTTCACAAACTGAAATCTCTACGGCCTGTAAGCACCCTTTAATCTATGCAAGAGCAAAAGCAAGCCGATGAAATGTATGCAGCATAAAATCGATATTCAAAACTACGAATTTGCATGAAATTTTGACTTTTCAAGTGCTGAACTATGGTGGGTAAGAAATCCCTGATATTTTCAGGTTTTCAAAGACCATAGGAACCCTAAACATACAGTACAATTGAAAAAGCGCTTATTTTATTCAGCAAGGACGCATTAAATTGATCAAAAGTAGCAGTAAAGGCATTTATAAATGAACAAAAGATTTCTATTCTAAACAAATTCTATTCTTCTGATGTTTCTATTTATCAAAGAATCCTGACAAAAATGAATAACAGTTTTCACTAAAATTTTAAACAGCACAACTGTTTTCAGCATTGATAAGACATATTTCTTGAGCCCCAAATTAGCATATTACAATGATTTCTGAAGGATCATGTGACACTGAAGACTACAGTAATGATGATAATTTAGCTTTACCATCACATAAATAAATTACATAAAAAAATATGTATATTAAAAAAAAGGATGACTTATTTCAAAAGCATTTCACATTTAGTGTAACTGCAGAATCACAATTTCCACAATAAACTGGAAGTCTTTAATCAGAATAATCAGAATAATCATAATCAGAATTGTACACTGAAACATTTATTACTTCAATGAGCTCATTGTTTCTGGAATAAATTATTACATTGTTTAAATGAATAGATTCTTAGCTAACTGTGATTCTGTATAAGTACATTTCTGAAATACATAGCTTAGACAATTACCTCTGATAACAGATCACTCTAAATTGTAATATGGACTCGTGCATTTTCTGTAAAGCTGCTTTGAAACGATGTGTATTGTGAAAAGCACTATACAATGTGAATTAAATAAAACATGCATTTTGTCGATATTATCTCTCTAATCAAAAATCAAGCTGCATTTCCTTTCATTCACCTGTTCTCCAGGAACTGTAGAGCTTGTCTGACGAAGGCCATCTGCATGTCCACAGACACTCGACTCTTCAAAGTGTCCTTTGCCGGAACCAACAAAACATCTGTCATCTGCTTCACCATGAGCCACATGTCTGAAACGTTCTACAAACACATGCACAAACAACTTTACTATAATTGCAATCGCTTCCCTAAATTTCTGAGATGAAAAGCACACATGCTGAAGCCAAATGATATACCTTATCATCCAGGCTTTCGGCCACCGATGCACAGAGATCTCCCAGGTTGGGCTGAAGATGCCCATTTACTATCTTCTCATTGAAGATGTAGATCTAAACGAAAGAGGAAAAATGCTAATTAATAATGAAGGTCAAAGACTGATTGCTGTCTAACTTAAGGTTAAGCTCTGGGCAGTTGGATCCACTAAGATCTGGAGGTGAAATGAAGGATGATGAAAAACAAAACAAACAGGATAAAAATGTTTAGGAGGTCTTCAAAAAAGAGTGCAAAGACTAGAAAGATGACTCCGCAGGCGATGTGGCGACACATGATTAGAGAAGAAAAAAAGACAAAGGAAATAGAAGAGAGATCTGATAATAAAAAGGAGAACAAAGGAGAAGAGAGTGAAAAACGGCCCTCCCCTTTATGGATAGATTGGGAGCTTACCCATCATGCCATCATCTAGCCAATCAATCTTATAGATCAATCGAGCTAGGCTGCCAAACACAGCACATTTATTCTTGTGTCTAGATCACTGACCAAGAGAAATGCTAAGCTGTTCTAAATATGAGCCACTCGTTTATTTTCAACATGTCTGCATGATATATTAGTGATTATATTGCTGTCGGACAGTTTGTTCTTTCTCTGTGATTTTTCAAAATTCTTGAGAGTTAACATTTCAACTATAAATTAAAATGTTTAGATGACTGATTTCATGCTTGTATAATTATATGCTAAAGCTTTAATAGATTTTAATACTGTTTTCAATACTATGCTATTTCTCTTTATTTATTTGTATGTATAAAAATATTTTGATCATATATTTTAATAAATAATATTTATTAAAATATATGATCAATATATTTTTATACATACAAATAAATAAAGAGAAATAGCAAATTTTAAATAAAATTACTTTTTTTTTTTCTCATTATATTTATTTTGTGTATGTGTGGCTTTCTACAAACCTGTCGGCTGTAGGCAACTTCCACACTGTCCAGTGCACTGCGTCCTGGAACTGCGACCTCACTCACGAAACTGGGCTGTGGGGCACATAGCAACAGTCGTTAAGGCATAAACAAGGATGTCTACACAACAAGACCATATTAATATTCTCTACATGTGTAGGTGTGCATATGTGCCTCTAAAAGCGTGGGTTTGACAAGTGCACAAGCTGCGTTTATCTCGGGGAGTTGTTTTAATCTAAATGCAGCGACCAATGTAGCGTGAAGCTATTGTTAAGAACATAACTCACGCTTGAGAGCACACAGCTCAGTACTGTGAATATACAGAGACAGACACGTACACGCACGAAAACCTTAAATTTTGTACCATAGTTGTATCAAACCCATTCTAAACAAAAAAAAAAAAATACATTTAGAAAGATTTGACATTGATAAAGCATATGGTGCTTTAATTGAAATTATGAAAGACACTCATACACATGCATTCGCAGTTGCACGCACACACACACACTCCCCAGTAGCAAATTCCATGAACAGCCTGGCAAGAAAGCCACTGAGGCGTTGTAGTTTGTGTGACTATCTAGCAGGGAGGGGCGACTCAGGCTGGTGGTACAAGGAATAGTGAAGCTTCTGGCATAGGAAGAGAACAGCAGGTCACACATGGAAAATTTAACTGCTGTTTAATAATTAAAGCAGCAGGACAGCAGTCAAAAATCTCCTAGAGCAAAATACACAATATACACACAAACACAACACTCTTCTCGAATCCTTTATAGAACAATAAAAGGAAAGACAAAAGCATATTCTGAGCCTGAGGTTTCGGCGATCTCAAAAAGACTATCGCTGTTTGCCGTAGACAGAATATTGTTATATTTGGACATACAAGTCAAACATGCATTTTTTTGGTATATATTATTCAGAAGAGGAGTGCTTGTCATCTTTAATGTTTGATGTTTTCAACATCCTTCCTCTAGCTCACCTCTCCATTTTGTGACAGTAGAGATGTGAGCAGTGCTGCCAAAACACCCTTTATTTATGAATAAAAGCCTCTAAAAACAACAAATGTCATCCCATCCTATTCTCACATGATTTTTCCCCTCTTGTATGCTGAGAGCATATACAACTCTCTCTATATAAAATATACCCACAACTAACAAAAAAATCTTAATGTTATATAAAATATCAAATTCAATATTCGAATATATACATTTAAAAAGATGAAATATTAAATATTACACGCATAGATACACACACACATTTTATATATATACATATATATGTATGTATGTATGTATGTATGCGTGTATATATATATATATATATATATATATATATATATATATATACATAAGCTATAGTGGGAGAGTGATATATATATATATATATATATATATATATATATATATATATATATATATATAAATATAATGTGGGTGTGTGTGAGTGTGAGTGTATCTATGCATGTGAATATGATCAGCGTAAAAGAGAGAGAAATAAATAAATTATATATATATATATATATGTTTATTTATATATATATATATATATATATATATATATGCAATTCCATTTGGTGATAATTTGTCGTTTATAATTATAATCATTTATAATTTATGATAAAAAGACATTCTTCTATAAGAACTACGAGAAAAGCTCTTGCCAGATAAGATTTCACTAACACTCAGATCCAGGCCAAACGTAGCCACAGGCTGGCCGTATCACAGCAGCAGATCTGAACAAGCTCCTTAGAAAATTTGTGCTTCATGAACATGTCACATGTGATGTGAGGTTAGTGTGTGGTATTATATTTATGTATATAACACAAGGGATTGTGTTTTATGTGGCGTGATGTTCCTCAGACCTCCACTTCCTGGCTGAAGTCCAGTGCGTCCTCTCCAGCTCCCAGCATGGTGTGCAACACTCTCTGCTTCACCTGCTCCCACTGCACCAACATAGAGTCTCTGTGGTACTCCTCCGCCAACAGAAACGTCTGCGAGAAGGACAGAACGAGTAAAAACGAGGGGACGAGGTACAAATCACAAATGAAAAACAGACTAAATGAGATAATAGAGAGTGAAACTAAAAAGCCTTCAGTGAATATATAGGTTACCCAACATGTGACGCATTAAAAATAGCTAGTGGAGTAAGAAGGGAGCAGCCTGGATCTGGGAAGCATGCTGTTCACAATAAGCGCTAACGGGCACCACTATCTTCACCCTTCCCCCAATCCCACCTCCGAGGGACGAGGAACAAGAGCTGGGCCTGGGGAGACTCAAACTGGGTCTGGCCCGCTAAAGCCTGGATGCGCGGAGGCCTCGCTAATGGAACTGTGCCGCTATCTGGGTCTGTCTTCACGCCTACTACCGATTTAGCCCATACCCTGATTGAATCCAAAGACCTTTCGTCTATTTTTCTCGGTCCCGGCGGATCGACGTGTGATAATTGCAAGCGGTCTAATTAAAAAGGCATCTGAACTCTGGAGGAAGAGATTTTGGAATCACGCTTAATGAGGAGGGGGGAGTGAGATAACACCAGTTCAATGTGCAGAAGTTAATGTGAATCAGGTAAAATTCGGAGAGGTAAAGACACAGGGGCTTTTTGTTTTAGGGTGGGAAATAATAGTGCATGGCTTTATAAGCACTTCAGGAACTAACTGTTCTCCAGATGAATTTGCTGGGTCAAAAAAGCCATTAATCATCCTGCATCCAAAATTAACACAAAAATGAAATTAATAAATAAATTTGACAAAGAAAATTGGCTTTGGAGAGTAGTGTGAATAAAGTACTTGGATGGTAACTTTATTAGGAACAGTGGTTTTTGTAGAATTTTAAGAACTATTGTATGACACTTGCTGATGTAAGTCACATGCAAGATTCAAAAACACATAAATTGCCTGCTTAAGAAGACTTCTACTTTAAAAACGTCTAACCCCATTTTCATCCCAGCTCTCAATGCAGTTACAAAAATGTGGAATATTCCTCCCATTAAGCCACAATAATAAAAATATATGGAAGTATATCAAGATCAGTTGTCATGTTTTTCCAGACAAGTGCCATTATTATTTTTTTTAATAAATATAAATCATGTAAAACTGTTTTGATGACCTGTAAGAAATATTCCTTGACTATTATATATATATATATATATACATATATATGTGTATGTGTGAGTGTGTATCTATGCGTGTAAATATGATCAGCATAAAAGAGAGAATTTTTTTTATAAATATTTACTTATATATATTATACTTATATATATATATATATATATATATAAATATAAGAAATATTTCTTGACTATTATATATATATATATATATATATATATATATATATATATATATATATAAAATAGTCAACTCTCTCACTCTTAGTCAACTCTCTTTTCTCCTCTATAGTTTTTGTATAAATATATATGACCTGTAAGATATATATATATATTAGTCTGCAAAAGTTTTGTCAAAAATCTTGTGGCAAAAAGTTGATTTTGACCCTGTCCGTGCTGGACATAAATGTTACTGTAGTGCTTGAGGACCTAAAACCTTCACCAGAGACATTTTGCCACATGCAAGTCATCTGGGTCATTGGTTAACACCTCCACTTTGGTGAGCAAATTATCCTCTCCGTGTCTTTGCTGACATTCCTCCTCCTGAGAGGTTTGATGACTAGACTGTGAGAATAGATGGATATTGACCTGAGCTCTCTGCTGCTGAGAGATGGACACTGTAATAACAGCTGAAAGGGCCTGTTTTTACCTCGCTGACAGTGGCTGAAGAGCCAATAAGGGGAAAAGGGGATTTGGCAGAAAGAGTGACCCTTAGAAGGAGACGGTTTTAAAGGAGCTGTCAGATGAATAATGTAGATTCTCAATGTCTCGACAATAAGGGAAGTAGTTACACTGAGGTTTGATGTTGCTAAAACTCCTTTTCTATACAATGGACAAAAAGGCATAATTTGCCCGACTAAGAAAATAAATGAATGTAAAAGGATACAGAGTAGTGAAGGAAGACACTCACCCTGCGGCGTGATTCCTCGATGGCTGACAGCAGTGCATTGTCTCTCTCGTTCTTGAGAAAGCCCTGGAACAAGAGACACGGCATGGAGGTTAAACGTACCGCAACCTACTTTCCCCTTTTCTGCATGCAGAGCACACGCCCTCACTCCCTTTCTCTCTCATTCCCTCCATACTTCCTCTAAGACGCAAGCACCACAGGCAAGAGATGGAGAATTGGCATCATTATTGAAATAACTGCTAAAAATGTGCTTAGAATCGACCCTATGAGAGATCGCTCACCCAAAATGGCGGCTCTCGACTGTTCGGGAAAGCTTTGGTTAAATATGTTCTTGAGTGTCCTAAAAGTATTGTGCATTTAAGACACTCCACATTCGTGCAAACACGTGAATCTCAGGTTCTACACAATGAAGTTCATGGATGCGTTTGGAAAATGTGCTTGGTTTCTAGTATCTAGACTTTTTGGACTAATCTCTATGACAGTGACAAAACCAGAGACAAGCCCAATTTGAATGTTCCCCACTGCAAATCATTAAGCTAACAGCTGCTTATATCTAATTACGGACCATCATCATCTAAAACGTCATTTTTGTTCGATCACAGATGGAAAACGCACACATCAGTAGCCTCCACGGATACACAAGCTACATTTTTTTACTAGATGACGAGTGTGCAGCTCGAACAACCTGTATGGATGGATTACAAGCACTCGTTTTTGATGTACACCAGGGTAACTCACACACACAACCGCATTCGTTTTGATTAAACACAGAACAGAAAAATCCAGCAGCTGATCCTGAGGACAGAGAAGTCCCTGGAACGGCATGCAACACACACACACACATTGAGTGGGGGCTGGGATAGGGAGTGGTACTGATGGACGGGAAAGGCTGGTTCTGATGGGTTTGGAGGATCATCAGATCACTAAAAAGCCAATATTGAAGGATGGAGAGAAACGTGACCTCTGAACTGGAACCTGCACTCATCGGCTTTATGATTATCGTTTAACGATTAATGGATACATTATTGTAACATAGATGGAGTTGAAAACGCATCAAGTGCATTTTCCATTGATTTTTACTGAATACGGTAATGTCATAAAAAACATGCCACTACATTGATTTTCACGATGTTTCCTTGACTCCATCATTAAATCCCTGACTCCTCTTTTATCCAAGTGTTATGTACAGAGTTAAATCCTGACCTCCCCTCCCCCCCAAAGGCCGATGATTCCTCACTCCCCCCCCCACCCCTCCCTGAGATCGCACGACCCCCATCACCCCATCCACGCTTTGACTGACAGCTGTAAATGAGGATTGATTTATTCGGATTTGGGGAACGCAAAACACAACGTCTAAATGACACATCTGAACGAACAAGCTGAGCTAATGGATACAGAGATGGAAAGTGGGTGGGGGGAGGTTTAAGGTGTGGGAGCAGCCAACATTTCGTACTTAGCAGCATTATTTCTTGCTCAGTCACTGTGCCTCCAACCGCTAGCTACAGAACAGTGCCCCCTTCAGGCATCCACGATCTGCATCAAGTAACCAAGACCCACTAACTGACAAAAGGAACACATTTTTTTTTAAAATGGATGCATTTGGGTCATGCCTAAACTGAGAACATGCTTAATACATACTGTGAAGCGTGTCATTGCATATGTAATTTTAGCCCATTATCAGTCACATCGAAGTTCTCAGATGTGCAATTTATACCAAAGATTCACATATATTCTGATGCACATTTTGAATCATCAGACCACGGTGAAATAAATGCTCGACTAAAGACCGGCATTAAAGCAGCTAGACAAAGTGCAGATCTCATATGCTGAAAGGGAAGGTTGTCATTTCCCTTACAATGAAGCACTGTGGATGTCTGGAAGATTCAAAGCACAGCGAATATTGAGCGTTTTTGACAGATAAAAACGGTGCATAATTACAGGCAAAAAAAATGTCATTACAATATAAAATACATATACATACTCAAAGCCAAAGTAATGAATGCAACATATAAAATTCATACATCATGATGCACACACCTTTTGGATGCATTTATATATTGAAATCAGGTATAACGCAATTCACTGAAATCACAGATTGAGAAGTAAAGTGAAAATTGCAGGAGCATAAAGCAGAAATTATGACATGGACTGGCATCGAATGCAAGAGATGGACAAAAGGCATGCATATATACGCCAACCAAACCCACGGCAGTTGACTAAAACGAAACACCCCCTCTATATCTACACATCCCACTTTTTTCCTTTTCCTTCTGCACAATAAGAAGTGAAGGAACCCCACCCTAACCCAACCACTTCCTGTGTGACAGACAAGCCCTCATCATCATCCTCCTCGCCATCTTCATCATCCCTTCGGAGAAAGCGACGGTCTCATTTTCCCGGTTAAACCGCCTGACCAAGACATGTCATATAGCGAGGTGTTGAATGCATGTGCATGTAGGTGATACTCACTCATGCTCTGGTTTAACCTGCTGGGAAAGTGCTGCTGGGAGGTGAAACTGTCTAGGAGCGGTGTGCCTGTGCCCTGCTCGTGCTCTCTCCATCGTCTTCGTTCTGTAGAAGCGGGCCGGTGCATTTCTGAACTCTTTTACCAGAGGCCCACTCTGTCTGCCACATGCACTCTTCTTTACCTCAAGGCGGCCCAGTGGTCTGAACCTATATATGAGCCACGATCAGGGTTACTGTGGGCTGCTTTATTGTCGGAGGCGGAGCGTACCAAGTCAGCCCAGAGACACGGGGGGAATCTGAGGAGAAGTCATTATTCAACCTGATCCATGAGCCTGTTTACCATCAGCAGTCCACCCCTCCTCCTCATCTCTCCTCCAGCATCCCTGCCAGCCTCCTCGTTCACTCTCACTCATTTCTTCCTTTTTTAAACATCTCTGCATCCTTCCCTTTTCCACTTCTGCTAGCGCAATGTAATTATGGTAATGGATCCCCCCCCACCCCACACACACACACTCTCCTGATGGATTTCGACATCCTGTCCAGAAACTGGGCTAATAATCCTCTTAAGAGTCATGTTTAGTTAATGAACAGAGTGCACTGACCACAGATCAGACTCCACATGTAGAGCTATTTGCACTTATCCCACACCTACCATTGTGCGCTTAGATAACACACTCTAGTGTGAAGGTATGGTGCGGGAAAGATGGAAGTAAGTTGAAGTGAGAGTTAAAGAAAAAGATGAGATGCATCGCCTGTTTCGGCGCCATTTTGCTGACATCTCCTGCTTTCAGTCTCTCATTTTTGACTACAGGATATAGGCGCCTAAATCGAGTTTGTGCCTTAAAAAAAATGATTTTATTTAGCTTCTATAAAGGAAAAACGTGAGTTATAGACGGCTGCACATTTGCCCACACACACAAACGCAGAAGGCGAGAGAAAGGCAAGAGACTACGCCTCATCAGCAGCAAGCATTTCCTTTGTCTTCAGGCAGGCAGCTCAGCAACCTTATGGAGCACGCACAATATACAATTTACACTTTGCCGCCATCTCGCAGGGTCGATGCACATCTGGATATCTCGGCACAATTGTACCGATGCAATTCTAGGCATAGCACCTGCAGCATCTTTGTTTTATTCAGCAGCGAGTTTAATGCGATTCTGAACGTCTTTTCAATAAGAGGTTGAGACGGCGGCGATACATAATGAGAATGAAGATGATGATAAATGGAAGAGCAGTTACACAAGTTTGACAAAAGGAAGATATTAAATCTCATAGCCCTTAGAGTCAATCAGAGTTGTACTGAAAATGCTAAAGAGATTGTCAGCCACACACACTCAAACACACATTCAAGCAGGGAGGGAAGGTGAGGAAAGTGCCAGGCAGTAAGTGCACTTCCAGTAAGAGTCGAGCCGCACTCTGGCAGGCCCACCACAAAAATATGTCTGACAAAAAAGACGAGAGTAGGGGGAGGGATGGAGACGGTGAAAAAGAGAAAGAGAGAAGAGATAAGCAGAGGAAAAGATGGGTGGGGTTAGATGGTTTTGAACCTTCAGGAAGCGAAAACCAAGTAGATCATTACAGGACTTATTGACGAGAATATGTTTACCCTTCAAGTAATTGAGGACATCATCCAATTGCTATTATCAGGACGTACTCGGTTAAACGTCTCCTGTACATTTAATGGGTGTGGCTGTGTGATTGTTCAAAAATTATAAATATCTTTTGATTCTGAAAAAGAGTCAAAATCTGTGCACTATGGTTGTGCTACGGGTAACCCAAGTTGAAGGGAACGTTCACACAAATCTTTTTGTTTTGTTAATTTACTCACCCTAAGGCCATCCAAGGTGTAGAGTCTCTTTTTATTCAGAAGAACAGAAGATTTTTAACTGAAACCGTGGTCCTTGGTAATTCACATAATAAAAGTAAATAGCTAACGTCACTTTGAGAATCAAAAAAAAAAAAATAGGCAAAATGAAATTAACACCAGTGGCTCCTGATGACACCTTGAGGTCATATGAAGTGAACCGATCAATCTGTGCAAGAAAATGAACATTATTACCTGTAATCTACGGCCTCGCAAAACAGTTCTGAGCGCATTCACCACAGTCTGGAGCACAAGCTTCCAGGCACATAATGACATACATGTCAACTGACACTGTGTTGGTTTACAACAGAGTTAGGGCTGTCAAACGATTAATCGCGATTAGTCGCATCCAAAATAAAATTATGCGTTTACATAATATATATGGGTGCACTGTGTATAATTATTTTGTGTGTGTGTATATATATATATATAGATATATATACACACACACACACACACATATATGCATGTATATTTATGAAAAAATATTATTTATATATAAAATATTTATGTTTAAATATATAATATAAATCTATATACAGTATATTCATGAAAATATTTCTTAAATATACAAGCATGTGTGTGTATTTACATATATAAAATAATTATACACAGTGCACCCACATATATTATGCAAACACAAACTTTTATTTTGGATGCGATTAATCGCAATTAATCGTTTGACAGCCCAGCTGTTATATTGTTTATCAAAATGGTACTTGCTTGTGCTTATCCTGGATACCCCAACCTATATAAAAATTATGTTTGCTTGCGTGATTTCAAAATGGGAGATTGACTTTCAACAGATTCTCAACGTTTGAGCTCCCATGCATACGTCATAATGCAACAGGAAGCTTGTGTCCCAGAGTCCCAGACTGTCATGAATGTACTCAGGACTCAATAATGTTGTAAATAATGTTCAGTTTCTTGCACAGACTGATCATTTTGGTACATAAAACATCAATTCATCATCAGCAGCCAAAGGTATTAATTGTTTTTTTGACTCCCATATATTGTTTTTGACTCCCAAAGTGACGATAGCAGTTGACTTGCATTATATGAATCACCAAGGACTACGGTTTCAGCTAAAAAAAAAAATACTGTTACTACTGAAGAAAAAGTCACCAACATCTTGGATGACCTGAGGGTAAGTAAACTAAAACTATCCCTTTTAAGTCCAGGCCACCAGCTCAGATTCTGATTACTCTGCTCTATATCCAAATAAAGTTGTAAAATGCCTAAATAAAATGATGTTACTGCTTTTCTCATACAGACTAAAGAAATGCTTCGTCTCTGACAGCACTGAAAACAGGCCACAGATTTGGATAATTTAAAGATAATCACCAGTTTAGATCCATGTTTCTCAAGTTATGGAAGCCCTTCAGTAAGACATAAAGTGCCCCTTCAGGAAGACTTATAGTACCTCTTCATCGACATAAAACCACAAAAGTGCTCCTTTTAACTCATATTATACTGGACATCATTTAGCACGGTCAATAATATTGTTAAGATGCCATTTATTACAATGACTCATTTTAAAACTTACAACAATCAATACAAGTAGCTTCCTCTCAAACTGAAGCACTTTGAGAAATAAGGAATATATTTTAGAACTGAGAAATGCACAGAGAAAATCAAACATTTGGAATAACAAAGTCAAACTGACATTATTTCCCAATAATGATTAAATTATTTACCAAAACTTTACGAAACAAATGGTTTAAATGTAAATATAAAAATCAGTTGCAGGCACAGCTAGAAATCATTAAAGACAATGTTAGTCATGATCTTATATAGCCAACACAGCCATGTCACCCTGTAGCCCAAGACTGGAAGCCCACTGAAGCTAAGTGAGGTGTTAGTGAGGCGTTTTATATATATAACATACATACTAATTGGCTTCATCACTTTCCTTTTCACCATAATCTGGTATGTGGTTGGCGGTCTTGCGCAATATGGCTGCCGTCGCATCATCCAGAATCAGATGATGCTGCACATTGGTGGTGGTTGAGGTTATTCCCCCTTCTATGTAAAGCGTTTTGAGTGCTGAGAAAAGTGCTAGGCTATATAAAATGTAATGAATTATGAATTATTATTATTTGATGATGGATGAAGACCTAAGAAATGGCATGACAAGAGCATTTACGCCATCAGGCTTTAGTTTATCCCAAATCCACTTCAACATTCAAGTATGTGATCATATATTACTTCCTGTGATTTGTGTAAATACATTTAGGTCACAGGTTTTCAGCATTAATTATATACACACTGGAAAAGTACAAACATTTTGCACGTTATGCGGTAAAATCCCACCAAACAGACTAATTTAAGCTAATAAAAAATAAAAGCCACCACAAAGTAGTCTCCAACTTTAATTTGAAGCGGTTTGCCAGCTCATCAACTTGACTGCTGATTCCTGGCTCCAGTGAGCTCACTATAATTCACTAAACCTGCAGCATCACAATGCGGTCACCATTAACATCACCCTCTGTCCCTTTCTGAACCCACTTGCTCTATTTGTCTTCAGGTGCTTTCTGTGCCAGAACAGAATAATAAACAGGGATTGGAAATATACATGAATTGAATAATCCTCTGGTATCAAAAGCATCCACAGGGGGGCGTAGTAACCACTGTTAAGTTTCACTAAGTAATAAATATATTGAGGTTTTTTTTTTATTCTATTTTGACATTTATTTATTTTGATTTACAAAGACTTAAAATATTTCACACTTAAATGTAATGCTCTTGGCTGTGTAATTTCAAGGTTTAAAGAATTACACAATGCATTGCCTGACTCAAGTTTTGCCACGTCATGATGACTCTTGGCCATCACGACTGTCTTATTCTTACAGATTAGCAAACACGACTTAGCAAATACATATAATCAATTCACACAGGATGAACTATATAATTCCTAAAAGTTCATCCACAACTTTCCAAATCAAAATAAACAGGAAAATGCATGGGATATGGTACACACAAGACAAGCTGTACTAAGGAGCAATGATAATGTACAAAAACATGAATAGCAGGAAAACCTGTTGCCAAGAAGATAGACGCATACACATGGACTGTCTGAGATCCATTAGACCCACCCTGTCTGTCTCTCAAGCTCTAAAGGCAACAGCATAGTGCTAATTATAAATGGGCTAAGTGTAGAGATTGTTTAAATGTTTATTTGGCTTCTACTGAGGCAGTGATGTGGAATGTCTCATCAAATTATTACCCTGCATAAGCCGATGTAGAGTGCATCATTACCAGGGAAAGCAATAACAAAAACCAAACACTAGCAACAAAAAAGTTTCAGGACAGTGCGATTTAAAAAAAAAGAAATTAATACTTCTGTTCAGCAAGGATGCATTCAATTAATCAAAAGTGACAGTAAAGAGATGTTTATGATGTTAAAAGAAAATTCTATTTAAATAAATGCTGTTCTTTGGAACTTTCTATTCATAAAAGAATGTCAGACTGCATCATGGTTTCCACAAAAATGTTTGTTTTAAGTGACAAACTAAATAATTTTTTGACATTATGATCTCTCTTTAAAAAAAAAAAAAATAGAATCCTTCACATGCACAGCAGATGGCTTCAAATTGAAGTGACTTAAAGGGACTAATAAAGGGAACATATATTACATTAATAATTATAGACTGAAGTTTTAAGAAAAATGCATCTGAAAGCACCTTTAAAAGCCAAATCAACTAGGCTATGTATCTGATTAAGTTTAACTTAGACACTGCAGCCCAAAACTTATCAAAGAACTTATTAAAGAACATAACTTATTCAAAGATATTTTAAAAAAAACCTCATCGTCAGAAAAGGCTAACAATTTAGTCATGATTTGTATATGATTTCCATGTATATGACAAACAAACTTGTTTCAAATTGTGATGTTAAGCTCGATTTTACTGCCCATACATGGGAGGACAATGACTCACTCAGACTATAAAATATAGAATATAAAACGAGAAATGCTACACTACCATAATCGAAAGAAACACCACAAAATCTTTGGAAAAACTCAATATCACAACACAATATTCAAGCAAACTGTACTTTGGCAATTTTATGAAACAGCTGGTTTCCATTTATTTGCTGTTAATTCTTTTCTTTTTAACTTTCTATTCATCAAAGAATCTTGGAAAAAAATTTATTGTGGTTTACTGAAGAATCATGAGAATATTTAAAAAATATTCAATTACAAAAACATTTTTAAATTGTAATGCTATTTTACAACATTGTTATTTAATATAATGATTATTGTTTTACTGAATACTTTATTGATTAAAAATGCAGCCTTGGTGAGCATAAAAGACTTCTTTAAAAAAAGCCATTAAAAATCTTACCAACCCAAAACTTTAGAACTTGGTGTATACAAGTTATTTTAAACTGTAGTGTACGTCCAGAAAATTAGAAATAACAATGAATGTTACAGTTTAAAAAATGTAATCAGAAGCTAAATATATGACATAACACAGCTGCATCTCATGGGATGCGATGGGGAGGTAAAGTATAAACGCAACTATGTACACAGCCTCCCACCCAAAAACACCAACTAACCTGAATATCTGTGTCCTTGACTGGCTCAAGAGGCTCAAATGTAGTGGCTGCACTGAGACTTTCAAGACGCTGGGAGATATGGAAGATGTCAAGACCACGAGAGCCCAGGAGGATGGAGCTGAAGTAAAAAAAAAATATGACACCATTTTAAAGAGCATGTTTTTTTAATTACTTCAAATGAATGTAACAGTCATGCCAATTCATATAAACACAAACAAACTGAAAACTCACGCTTTTACATCAGCTGTGTCTTGAGAGGTTCTGGTGAGAGTGCGGGACCGTAGTCGCTCTCCTGCCTGCTGGATCTCCTGTAGGTTTCGCTCGACATGGGGCAACTCCGACACGGCCTCAGTCTCTGCTGCAAGCTGTTCTGCCTGTTGCAGGAGTTCCCCGAAGCCCTCGGTATCCATTTCCAGCACCTGTTCCACCTGACAGCAAAAAAAGAGCAGTATCCCTGTTACACATGGTGATATGCACATCATTTGTATTCAGTAACTTATATAGGTTACCAAAGTAACTGTAAAACGCAGCAGATTATCAGATTCTAGTTCTTGTCATCACTATAGTACTAAATAATAAAGCTTTTTACATTGATAACCCAATAGTTTTAACTCCATGTTAATTTATCATGATTTCACAATAGTAACTGTGGGTTTTATGTTGAATATATATATAATTTTCATGATTACTTAGGTAAGTCAGTGACATGATATAGCTGCTACACACATGCGCATTTATTCTTTTAGCATTACTGGGACGATGTCATATGTACATACAAATAGATAGATAAGTAATACAATATTAGTACAACATTGAATGAATGTCATGGTTGTTTAGCTTGTGGAATAACTGTAGTCAATTGAAATGACTGTCACTTGCTAGGAAGCTAACTTGACATGAGGTGCAGTCGTAAACATGCCCCAAACAGACACCTGTCAAATGCGACTAAAATTAACTAAATTATTAATTAGTTAACACATATCTAACAACCCACCTCGCTGAATGTGTATTCTTATAGCGACTATATAATAGAAGTTAGACTATATAAAAGAAGACTTCACTTTTTAGCCGCTATGCTAAACACATCCCCTCGTGAACTCCCGGGTTCCTGTGAGAGCGAGCGCTGATTGGTTCAAACCGTTTTTTCCCAGAAACACCCTCGACAAGAGCCTCGATAGAACTTTATTCAGATGATTCTGTTTACAAATTACAATACGTTAATATCGGCGAGATCAAGTCATGCACATTTTCTGTATGTTTGGAAATCCATTGGACTCAGACATGACGTGTACAGCGGTGTCCGATATATTTGATGCATCATTTTAAGCCTAATATATCATTTTAAGCCTATGTAATGCCTAAAAATCAAGGTAATAACATTGTACAATTAACAGTGTCATGATATATATGTTTTAATAATAATAAAAACTTAATAATATATAAATCATATATATATATATATATATATATATATATATATATATATATATAGTTACATATTATATAATTAATAATAGTAGTACTAAATTCATATTAAATCCTTGATTACACCATGGGTAAAACATGCAACTTGTTCATGTTGACATCTACCTCATTTAACTACCTACCAAGTGACAAATGGTTGTGTGTCAAAACGCAGAATATGCTCGTATTAACAGCCTTTCGCATTCATATAAAATACAAAAGGCACTTTCCCACCTTGGAAAACTTTGTTTTGCTTTACTCAACAGATATGATATTGAGAATAGGTTGACTGGTCGTTACAAAGTTACCTATACAGAATGTGTAAAAGGGATCATCAAAATAAAGTGCTAACAAAATTAACAGTGCGTGGGTCTTAGTGATTGCACTGCCATTTTATTATAAATACGAGACTGTAATAGCAGGTCAAGCTAACCTCATAAGTGAAGGTGTATAGAGTTCACAAAAACAAGAGGTATGAAAGAAAAGCCACACAATTAACTGCTGAAATTTATTTATTTTAGACAAGGGACATGGCAGAATGACTTACAAATATCTATTTCCAAAGAACTGACATCTTGTGATGGTCTTATTTGCAAGTCAGTGCATTTTTCCCTCTATAGCTCTTGTTAAATGATACACAACATTAAACAGACAGATTTGGATAACTGGGAGGTCATTTATTCCATAGAAAGACATTATGCAATGCAAAACGATGACAAATACAGATGAACAAATTCACATTGTTGTAGCAAAACATCACGTTGACCTCCTCATTGACAGCAGCTTGAGCCACATGAATTCCCCTTACAGACACATCCAGAGGCACATTTGCTGCAACCAGATGGGCAGCAGGAACAGCAACCTGTGACAATAGAAGAAATAAGTTGTCACCTCAGAGAGCAAGACTAACAAATAAAGTAAACGGTTTTGAAGTGCACTTACTCTTCTTGCATGTTGTACACTGGCAGTTAGTGCACTTGCAGGTGGCACCACAGTTGCAAGTTCCAGCTACAAAGACATTAATAAAAACATTACTGATAATTCCCATTAAACCAATTCAAAAGAACTAAGACTACTCAGCATAATATTTATGTAGTTTGAGGCTTTATTAAAGTCCACCTATCCCCGTCCATAAAACAACAAACATATTTTAAAGTCAAACAAACCCTGGTAAAACAATCTGACAGGTAAAAAATGTGACGTCAGGACACCTGCAGCTGCAAGTATGTAGTAGCCTAACTTGATTCCAAAACTAAATTCAATACTGTAAAATCAATGGCTAAAAAAAACTTACTCTTAGCGCAGTCGCAACGATCCATTTTTCCTTAACAGTAACCTTAAAGAGCCCGAAAGTCCTTTGGAAGTATCGCTTCACTCGGTAAGTGAATGAGCTGATGTAGAAGGTGCCAGCGAACTGATCGCGAGCTGCTTTTATAGAGCTCTGACCGAACACACCGAGCGCAAAAGCCCGCCCTCACGGTCATTCATCATTAATTACACTGGGTGCAAACTATCAAACAATCAGGATTCAGGAGTCATCATTTCCACCCTGTCACATCAATGTGTTGTTTTTACGATTATATAACTAAGTTTCCAATCCACTCCACTGGCTGAATGTTGATTGCTGTTTGTTTACGTGATTATATAATTCGATGCTTTTGTTTGTTACTTTCGTTTTTGGAGATGGAAAGACCTTCTTGTTTGATAGCATTATAGTTTGTTAGAACCAAAGAGGTCTATAAAAGACCATACTTTTTCATACTTGCCCAGTGCGTATGGTTTTAGATTTCTGTGAGAAAGGCAAAATAATACGACTTTAAATATTAAAGTAAACACAATTAAATTATTGGCTAAACCAGCACATTTTGACCCATAGATTACATTAAAGACATAAATGACGATCGCTTAGAGGTATTTTTTGAGTTTAAGAAAGCTTTATTCTCTCCCATAATTGTTTGTCAACAGTTTTTGTCCCCTCTCTCTGCACACGACACTATTGAAACAAACTTGCGTCTGCGTGACCGCCTAGCACGTGCTCCCTCTGTCTGCACTCGGCGAAGATGCGGCCGAAACCTCAGTAAACAGAAGAATTGATTTGCACTCGTTTACTCTCTCGCTACTGGCCGGAGTATTTTTCCATTACCAATTATTCAACTGAATTGATGTAACGAGTGCAGAGAGAGAGCGCGAGTGTGTGTGTGTGTGTGTGTGTGTGTTTTTTTAATTTTGGGGATGAACAATCATTGAAGAGACCATTTAAAGTGAATAAATCATTAAAAAATACCCCCCAAAATATAATAATAATATAGTATATAATAATATATTGTTTATATTGTTGTTGTCTCAACTTTATTTGTACCAAAAGCCGTTTTTACTTACACTCACTCAGTTCATACACTGTATGTAATGGATTTCATTTTAAAATGCTTTCTGGTTAAAAATGTAATCAATATTTACCAAAAACATTGAGCGTGCGAACAAATTCATTGATGGATTCGTGGTGTGTGAGTTTTTTCCAACATTATAATAACAAACATTATTCAAGTAGATATATGCTTGACGCCAAACTGCCAACTTTTATTATGGCCTTTCTGTTAAGTTCTTAAATCAGGACCCCTGCGCGTGCTCACTGCACATCCTGCTGGAAACAATCCTCTCCAAGTTATGGGCATCAATTTGTCCTGTCAGTAATAGCAGAAGAGCACAAAACCTGGCAGCGAACAAGCTTGCGGCTGCGGTAAGACACTTCCATTGAATGCAACTCATACGTTTATTGCAGTAAATGGTATATAATTATGCACACATGATCATCACCGAGCACAGTACGAAGGGTTTCTGCTATTAGCTACGTAGAGTTAGCACTAGCAGCAGCACCCCTAGCCAGGGCATAGAGAATACACTGAGTTGCCTAGATCTGGCTAATATATACATGAAACTGGCATCGCATATTTAATGTATTAAAATAGAAGCGCAAAATAAAACCCTTTTTAAACATAGTATTAGTGAGCAGAGGTGTACACTTAAAGGATTAGCAGAATAGCATGCTAGCAAAAGTGGCTTTGTAATGCCTTGACAAGCTGCCCACTGTTGCTAGGCAACGGAAGCCCCATCGGGCGAGAAGCACAGTAAGCTGTTTATTCTATTACCCAGAGAGAAGGGGTAGTTAAAGCCTGAATACTCTCTTGTTGTGGATAATTTCCCCTTTACCCAAAATTGCCTTATGTAAAAAAATTATTTATTTGACAGTGACAATACCTACATAACATTTTTGAGCTGTAGATAATAAACATTTAAAAATATCAATATCAAAACCGGAAAATGTATACAAAACTTAGTAAATTGTTATGAATGTGAGTGTATTGTGTCTATCTGTGTGTGTGTGTGTGTGTGTATATATATATATATATATACACACGCATCTGTTTATGGTATTTTCACAGGAAGTTTGCATTGTTAACATCTGATTCTGCTGTTGAGCTGTGCCACAATGTTAGTGCCCATCTTCACCCTTAAACTGAACCATAAGATTAACCCTCGAATGGTTGCTATTGGAAAGTATGATGGGATACATCCATGCCTCACTGCAGCCACGCAAGCAGGCAAGGTAAGTGAAAAGTATTATATCAAAAAGTAGAGATGCACTGAGCTATTATTATTTTTTTAATTCAATTTATTCAATTGTATTATTATTATTATTAATACATTTAAAACCATCTGCATATCAGCCACAGCATGGAAATGATTATTAATTAACTGCATGAAGGCTATAAGCTTTATAATGTCTGTTGCATAATCCAGCATTTTTCTCTAGATAAAGTAATAAAATACTTGCTAGTATTAAATTTAAAAAGCCACTTTTGGACAC
This sequence comes from Cyprinella venusta, assembly GCA_038021265.1. NCBI lineage: Eukaryota > Metazoa > Chordata > Actinopteri > Cypriniformes > Leuciscidae > Cyprinella > Cyprinella venusta. The sequence goes on from CM075871.1 coordinate 8,565,722, forward strand.
ATATACTGAGAGAGCTTTGCTACTCTTGCCATTGTTGTAGGCCTACTTGCATTCTTGTTTTTTTCTCTGACAAGAGCCAATTTTTTTTTTTCTCTGACAGAATTTTTTCTAAGCTTGGTTGGCAGCATAGCCAGCTTTGTTTGTTGTATTTTATTACAATGGACTTCATAGTGCTCATAGCTTTGCCAATCTTTATTTAGTCTTTTTTTTTTGTACATTTACACAAGCAGCTCCTTGTGGTCCTCATGACAAGCGGGATTGATGTAATTGGCTATTTTAGTGACAAAGTTTGTGATATTTATATACAATAAAGGAACTGAATCGAACACACAAACATGTTGTAATGTGGACACATGGTGTGCCTTGTTGAAAAACTTTACAAAGTGATTTTAGGACATTTTCAAATGTGTATTTTTTTAACAAAATAAAAAAAACTATCTAATAGGCACATATTAATCCATTGCTTTTTTTACACACAATGCAATCCAGTTTCACTTCTAAACCCATCCAGGTGTTTATCCATAACCCTCACATTCGAGGCCAGAGGCCAGCTGCCCACCGGCTGAGTCAGAGTACCCAAGACTCCGATATCTCACTCCTCAATATCAACCAGGCAGTCAGCTGTCTGACGGCTGGTACTCTGGGACCCAACACCACAGGACACACGCTGCTCGTAGGCTCTCAAACTAACCTGTTGGCCTATGATGTGCATGACAACACCGATGTCTTTTACAAGGAGGTAAGTCTCGTACACATAAATCTGCAGTGTTTTTTAAAGAATGGATTCTTAAAATAAAATGGATTTCTTAAGACATTGATACCAGGTGGTTGAATAATTCATCCACGTAAAACATGCTTATCACATGCTTATTATATAACAGGTGACTGATGGGGCCAATGCCATTGTTCTGGGAAAACTAGGAGATATCCAGTCCACCCTTGCCATCATTGGTGGAAACTGTGCTCTGCAAGGCTTTGACTATGAGGGAAATGACCAGTTCTGGACGGTACGATTTTTGCGTCCTATATTCACTATAATATATTTGAGAAACAAAACTATAAAGGATATTTATAGGTATACCTATTTTTTAAAGGTCACTGGAGATAATGTACGATCACTTGTGCTTTGTGACTTTACTGCAGATGGCAAGAATGAGGTGAGTCATTATTCTTTTCGTTTTCACGTCATAATGACAGTAAGTTCTTAGAAAACACGGCTTTCATAAATTGACCCCGGATCTTTCCAGCTGCTTGTCGGCTCAGACGACTTTGACATCAGGGTGTTCAAAGAGGATGAACTGTTGACTGAGATGTCAGAAAATGAGGTATGAATTATGTGATTTTTGGTTGATTTTTTTGGAAACTTTTTTTTTTTAATATGCAGTCTTTGCTTTGTTTCTATCAGACAGTCACGTCGCTTTGTCACATGCATGGCAGCAGGTTTGGTTATGCTCTGGCCAATGGCACAGTAGGAGTGTATGACCGCACTGCACGCTACTGGAGGATCAAGGTAGTGCATTTTGGTCCTTTCAAAATTAAACCTGAATTCATTCCTAAATTAAAATTATTATTAAATCAACATAAATGAGGAAGAATAATTTAGATTTGCTTTCTCACAGTCTAAAAATCACGCCATGAGTATCCATGCCTTTGATCTTAACGCCGATGGTGTTGTTGAGCTCATAACTGGGTGGTCCAATGGAAAGGTCAGTCTTTTAGAAATTACACTGAGTGGCTGTTTACACGACACATTTTTCAACTAAACACTGAACACTTTATATATTTTGGGTATCCTTTACACTGAGACAGCGTTTTGGGGGAAAATGCAATGTTTTGAAAGCTGGTATAAAATTGCAATTTTTTTTGAAAACGATATCGTAAATTTGTGAAAACAATGTTCAGTCTATAGACGCATAGTATTTCTTAACAATTACTGGCCGGGGATGCATAATACAGCATTTTTAGTTATTTTCAGGGATCATCTGACAACGTCGTCATCTGTAAATGCAAAAAAATAACTTTTTTAGTACTGCGTTGTCGTGTAAACGTACCCTCACATTTCATTTTACTTACCAAGGTTTTTGCTGTACAAGTAAAAAGAGAGGATTCCCTGTGATTCCATGTCTAGATTGATGCTCGCAGTGATCGCACTGGTGAGGTGATCTTCAAGGATAACTTCTCATCCTCTGTGGCTGGGATTGTTGAGGGAGACTATCGCATGGATGGACAGATTCAGCTTATATGCACCTCTGTGGAGGGAGAGGGTAATATGACGGACATTTATTATAAATGCATGTTGCACTTGAGTATTGGCTCATCATAAATGTGTGTCATCCTACAGTACGTGGCTATCTGCCTGCCAGTAAAGATATGAAGGGAAACCTAATGGATGCAAGTGTAGAACAAGACCTGATCAGGGAGCTGAGCCAACGTAAACAGAACCTGATGCTGGAATTACGAAACTACGAGGAAAATTCCAAGGTTATACATGCGGTTCTTTAGTTGAAATGTAGTGATTTATGTTGATGTTCCCAATGCAGTTTTTGATGACTGAAATTTGTGTGACAGGCTCTACCTGGAGTTTCGGAGGGGGAATTTAAGATGGGTGTAATTCCAGCTAACACGCAGCTCCAGACAGCCTTGTCTGTACGAAGAGCCACAGAGAGCCAGAGAGCACACATAGAGCTCAACATCTCCACTCCGAATGGTACAGTTAAACATCTTAACTTGGTTGCAACACTTTTCACCTCTATTTACTTTAGTTTAATTATATGGACCTGTAATAAAAGCCACATTAAAATTAGTAAAATCTGTTTGACCTGTACAGAGCACCACGTTTAACATATGGTGGGAAAAAACAAGATATCATGGCCACGATTTCACTAAATTAACCCTCAGGTGCTCTTCGGTCATTTCTGACCGAAAAATTTTCTGTTTTGAAATTTTAAAAATCACAGCTTCATCGGAATGTTATGAAACTTGGTGACTTTTATGGCATTGGGTATGTGAACACAAAAGAAAAATTGAGGTCATGATCCGAGCAGGCTAAGTTGTCGTAAAAAAAAAAAAGTCACACTTGTGGTCTTTGGTCGAAAATGACCCCCATAAGAAATTAATGGGAAATTGTAAAAAATGAAAAAAAAAAATTGTGAATTTTAGACTCTATATTAAACTAAAATACTGCGTTAATATTTTTTTGAAAAAAATAATATATATATAGAAAAATATATATATTTTTCCATAGCAAAAATAAACAATAAATATTGTATAAATAATAATAAATTCAATTAAATTGTCTCAAAATACTAAATTAAAAAGAATAAATATTATAGAACAAAAATAAATTGCATTAGTTTTACTGGGATGGAGAAAGTTTCATTTTTAGGTGTCCGGTCACTTTTGACTGGGAAGATAACAAGTGTGACTCCGAAACGAAGAGCACCTGAGGGTTAAAACAAAGGAATGAATTAGTGCAATGTAGCCACAATTAGAACGGATTAGAACAAATAATTAAAATGTGGCCATGGTTTAACTAAAACAAGGAAACAAATTAGCTTAACATGGTCATACTAAAACAAGGGAACACATTAGTACAATTTGTGGCCTTAATATATGTTTTTTGGGCTCTATCAACAAAAATTGTGATTCTTTTTGCTGCCCTCCTTCAGAAACAATCATTAGAGCCGTGCTGATATTTGCTGAGGGGATTTTTGAAGGTGAGAGTCACGTGGTTCACCCTAGCGCTCAAAATCTCTCTGGCTGTGTCCGTGTCCCCATCATTCCTCCGAAAGACATTCCAGTTGACCTTCACATCAAAGCCTTTGTGGGAGGAAAGACAAGGTACACAAAAGTGGAATATCATCATGACGATTGTCAAACTTCATTATTTGGATTACATTCAACTGCTTATTTTATGTTTAAAATTAAGGTATTATGAAAAAATATGGTGGAAGAATTTCTTGGAAATCTCATTACGATGCATTTTTCTGTTCTTCTTCCCCATTTACAGTACACAGTTCCACGTATTTGAAATCACACGTCAGCTGCCTCGCTTCTCGATGTATGACCTTAGTGTTGACTCCTCAGCCACAGAACCCACAGGAAAAGTCACATTCAACATCAATGACAGACCTCAGAGGGTACAAGGACACACTCACTCAAAATGAAACTGTGTGCATGTGCTCTATTATCATAGTGATGATGAAATATGAGGCATGCATCTATGTCTGCAGGTAGTCATGTGGCTAAACCAGAACTTTCTGCTGTCCGAGGGCATTGACAGTCCAGACATCACCTTCACTGCACTGCGTGGAGGAGGTCTCCTGAGAATCAATATGCAGCATAGTGGAGAGGTGCTTTTATTGTGTGTTTGTCAGTATTTGTTAGCGAGTTAATCAAAAAAATCTCTAACTTAATTCTGTCTCATCAGATCACGTTGAGAACAGATGACATTGATCTGGCTGGAGATCTGATCCAGTCGCTTGCTTCTTTTCTGGCCATTGAAGACTTACAGGCTGAAGCTGACTTCCCTGTCTACTTCAAAGAGCTACGAACTACTCTCACTGAGGTGAAGAATTGCAACATCACCTTTAAGATAAACATTTTTTAAAGTCTTTTAGCTGCAAACATCCTTTATGTTTGTGTCAGGTGGATGATTTTCACTCAGTGCATCAAAAGCTCACAGCGGCAATGGCAGATCATTCCAACTACGTAAGAAATATGCTGGTGCAGGCGGAAGATGCCAGACTCATGGGTGATTGGTGAGCAGCTTTGTTTGATTGATTAGTCCTCTCTCTTTCTCAAAGACATGTACTCACAGAAATGATATTCTGTTTTTTAGGAGAAACATGAAGAAACGCTACATTGAGCTGTATGACCTCAACAGAGATTTGATTAATGAATATAAAATCAGGTCTAATAATCACAATGCCCTCCTCGCACGGCTGAAATCAGTTAACCAGGCCATCCAAAGGGCAGGGAGATTGAGAGGTGCGTGGATTTTACTAAGAAAACACAGTTAATGAGTATTCATTACACATTAATGAACTAATACAGTGAATTTTCCCATATAAAACCTTTTTCAAGTAAAACTTAACATGAAATGTAGCATGTTTGCCTATATATAGTATGCATCATCAATGAGATATATACTGAATTTGATCTTTTGATAAGAATATGAAGCCACATTAAGCGTTTTAGAATTTCCCGCTATTTTTCGTGATTGAAATACTGGTGTTTTATATGGATTACAAGTGCCCCAAACTTGCAGTTTGTTCAAATGTCTTTTCTTTTGAGAAGTCATCTAAATATTTGGTTTGAAACGGATGGAAAATGGACTGGATTGTGCTGCAGTTCTATGGATGGTTTACCTCCCAGATGGCAGTCCTAAAAACTTAAAGCTTAAATGGTCTCAGCTCGCTCATTAATTGTTTTTTCAGTTGTTATAATTAATTCATTTCCAATTATGCTTTTCAGTGGGGAAACCTAAAACTCAGGTCATCACTGCCTGTCGAGATGCCATCAAGAACAACAACATCAATGCTCTTTTCAAGATCATGAGAGCAGGAACTACTTCCTCCTGAGAAACATCTGGTCCGAAATGACCTTAAAGTGCAGAAGTCTGGAAGATCAGACCACATTCCTGGGGAGACCCCTCTAAACAGGCTCAGAAAGGGCCCAGTGGCCTGCTGGGAAATGAAATGGCCTGCTTGAGGGGATATATTTTGAATCCTGCCTTCACTGGCTGCAGTTTTGTTTTAGAGGAGTAACTGGGTTGGTCTGTCTGTAAATGTAAAGTCTTAGCCAAAAGATGATAGCCAAAGAGACTGTATTTTGTGTACCAAGTCAATGTATTTGTAAATCGACTGTTTTATCTGTATTCAAACAGGATATTAAATTATTACATAAATGTATCTGTTTTCATTCCATCTGTGTTGTTAAACTGTTGAATCTAGTTTTATTTTCCATTATGGTAAAGACAAAAGGGCGGTAATGGGACACATTCCCCTGAATTCATAATTCTCTTGCGCGTTCTCGCTTCCCTGTCCTCGCTCCCGGCTCGCGAGGAGCTGCTGTGCTGGCATCTGGCGCGCGATGCATCCATGCATCCAACAAGCTTCGAGCTGTCACGTGATCAATGAAAAAACTTTAAAAATGTGCAAGAAGTCTTCCTCTTGTAACTGGTGTACATTCTTACGAAAACAATTGATGCGAACAGAGATGTATTTAATAACCTAGCGCATATCAGCGAGTTGGAAAAGTTTTTTCTGAAACATGCAAAAGTCCCAGCTTTAATAGTGGAAGCAGATGTTTGGATCTGGTTGCAGTTTTGTCATTGCTCTCCTGGTACGCCGTCTTCAAGGTAAGTTTTGTAAATGTATGTTTGAAACAAAGAAAGACAGTTATAAAGAAGGCTGAACGCGAAAATGTAATTGAAAAAGAAATCAACTTGAAATGCTGACGCATTATGATAACGATCCTGACGGGTCATAATTATTAATCGCACTTGGCAGTGTTTTGTAACTTACATTTTAAAATATTGCAACCAGAATGCAATTGTATTTAGAGTGTCATTTCTAAATTTCAAATGTTTATTGACGCATTTGTTTTTGAATGAATATGCGAACGAATTGTTCGCGTGCACAGATTCAAATGCGAGTGAGTCGCTGTTTTCGAGCAGCGTGTCGGTGAAAAACGTCGCTCGTTAACGAACTGAACCAGATCTTGTTCGTTAAAAGTATAATAAAGCAGTTAGAGCAAACACAGTAGGCCTACAGGGTTGCCATATGAGTGGGTAAATAAATACTCAGAAGTTAGAAACAGGTGACTTGCACTCAACTCGGCTTGGTGTTTCTAACGAATCAATTGACTAAATGGTTCAATGACTCATAACTCATACTTACGATGTGGTTACAGAATGTACTATTGAGCTAATAATTTTAGTGAACATATTTTAGGAATGAAGTAATATTTACTTCTCTTAAAATAATGTCATTATGTGGTGTTGACGAATTATATTGATATATTGCATAATACATTTTAAACTGACCGATGATCATGGGAAAAGCAACTGTATTTAGGATTTCTGTGAATAACCCATGACAGTGACATTTAAGCTCTTTAAACAGTTTCAATTATTTTATTTTAGTTTTACTTTGAAGTGCCAGAAAAGATTTTTGTTCAAAAATTGGTCAGATGTGTTTCCTGCCATAAATTGGTTGTGTATCCTGTTTCATAAGTATGCTGGTCCTGGCCGTTTATGAAGCATAACTCTGGTCAAGTAATATCCTGTGTCTCCTTTTGTTTGATGACATCCAGGATGCTGTGGTAAGAAGTATATGTGATGCCTCTCAAAGACATATCTTTCACAATAGGAAATTGGTTTTACGGACATGATTAGTATAACTGCAGATTTAGTTGTGTGTTTTAAAAGGTTAAATGTAGCATGAATTTTATTTTTAGGAGGAAAATACAACCTAAATGATGATTTTCAAGCAGTTATTGTGCATTTATTTTAACTGACTTTTGTACTTTTTATGCAGAACCTACTACAGCTGTGAGAAAATCCAAGCACTTTAAGAAGAATGTGACTTCTACTGAATTTCAAAGGAATATAATGGTAAAACCGGTCACACCATGAGAAGGGTCTATATAAAGGGAGATATACTTTGCTCCCTAATTCTGCTGGTGCTGCTATTTCTGCTGTTATATGCCCATCAAAGTATGACACCCGTATGGGGGACATTACACATTCAACATGGATCCACCAGCTCAAGAACCCTCCTCAGTGGAGCACCAAAGGGACTGGAAACAAAGCCGTTCCCTTCAAAATCTCCTGACAAACCTCCTTGTAAGCCTGAGGCTCAGATCAAGCCTAAAGCACAAAGACCATCAAAGGTCAAATCTCAGAAAGCTAAGTCTAAAATTGTCCAACCCTCAACGACAGCAAGTCTGCTACCAACACATGCCTCCTTTGACTTTTACGATTACCTTCGAAAAAAAGACCAACGGGACTTCAAGCTGCTAATTGATCAGCCTACAAAGTGTTCTGGACCAGAAGGAGCGCCCTACATGCTGATCGCCATAAAATCAGTAGCAACGGACTTCGACAAACGTCAGGTCGTTCGACGAACATGGGGACAAGAAGGTGTGTTCCAGAAAGATGTGAACGTGAGGAGAGTTTTTCTTCTCGGTGTACCCCAAAATCAAACAGTGCTTCCTTTATGGGACAAACTTTTGGGATATGAGAGCCACACTTTTCATGACATCCTCCTGTGGGACTTTGAAGACACATTCTTTAACTTGACACTAAAAGAAATCCACTTCCTACAGTGGATCAATGTTAGCTGTCCCAAAGCAAAGTTTATTTTTAAGGGTGACGCAGATGTGTACGTGAACATCGACAATATCCTGGAGATGCTCAAGGGTCGAGAGATCGATAAGGATCTTTTTGTCGGCGACATCATTGTCCACGCGAGACCAATTCGCAGGCGCAACAGTAAGTACTTCATCCCCGAGTTTATTTACGGCCAGGGGATCTACCCGTCCTATGCTGGCGGAGGTGGCTTTGTCATGTCGGGACATACCGCATTGAAGCTCCACCTCGCCTGCAAAGAGGTGGAACTCTTCCCCATTGATGATGTCTTTCTGGGCATGTGTCTGCTGAGGATCGACCTTCAGCCGACTCGACACGAAGGCTTCCGCACCTTTGGAATTGTGAGACCGTCCGCTGCCCCCCACCTCCAGGTCTTTGACCCCTGCTTCTACAGAGCGCTGATGGTGGTGCACAGCTTGACCGTCCCACAGATCTGGCTCATGTGGAACCTTCTGCATGACCCTAACCTTCAGTGTCACAGCAGTCAGGATCCTACAGGTTTGCCCTTTCAATGGAGTGACAAGATGACTGCTAAGAACAAGGCAAAGGAGAAGCTTAGGAACAACGACTATGGGTTAAAAGTGTTTGTGGAGCACTAACTCCTAGAAAATGACTGTACTGTGAAACTAAAACATGAAACGGATGGGGAATTTGTAACCCTGGACTACTAATGAGATACATTTTCTGAAATTAAGATTTTATACATCATCTGAAATGTGAATAAATAAGATTTCCATTGATGTATGGTTTGTTAGGATAGGACAATATTTGGCCGAGAATCTTTTTCAAATTGATTGAAAATCAAAACATTGAGAAAATCGGCCTTTAAAGTTGCCCATTTATGTTTGCGATTGTGCAGCATTCATGGTGCGTTCACGTACTATGGAAAATATGATATTTTCCACTTGTGAACTGGTATTTAGCAGGATGTTGCATTCAAGTACTTTTGTTGTCGTAATGTGATAAAAATATTATGTTATAGATTGCGTTAGTCATCTGCTACAGCAAGAAAATGATTCATCAAAACTCAAACGGTAAATATTGTACTGTATATTTTCTAGATCATGAATAGCACATATTTTTAACATTCACGACTCTCGCGTTTCTCTCCGCCATTTTGAAAAGGTCAAAAGTTATCTCGGCAACTTGTGCATTAAAATATTCTACAAGCTGTCCAGTGGAAAATACCACATGCTAATCAAACAGCTAATAATGTGTTGCTAATATTACACAAACCATGTTCACGTTCGCCATCCATCTCAGAGACAGACGCTGAAAATCTTCATTCTAGAAACGCAGTGAACAACTTAGCGTCAGAGGAGAAAGGCATATAGTTTATCGTTATATACATACATAATTCACTCGCTATATTGCTAAATGTACAGAATTTTTCATATAGCCTACCAGGATAACCTAGGAGACTACCCTGCTTCAATTTAATGATATGCTGAAGCCCACCCACACGTTTACACGTAGTTTGTAAAGCAAGAAACACCCGCATTTAACTGTCTTTTTTTCACTGCAGAAAATACTCAGCAATGGTGTTGACATGAATTTGCACATGGTTTGTCTTAAAGCATTTTAAAAACACCACATAGACCTATAAACAACATTCGAACATTTATTTTCACCTCTGGGAGTCTTTAACTAAATTAAAATGAGGGAATGAATCAGTACAACATGGGCACGATGTACTGATTGTTTTTTTTTTGTTTTTTTGAACATGCTGCTCTTTTCCGCACAAAGAAAGCATCCAATGACCATCAACTGTCTGTCCTGCTCCAAAGTACACAGCTATATTCCAAATGCTCTGAAGCCATTTGATAGCTTTGTGTGAGAAATTTAAGTCATTATTCACTGAAAATCACCTGAAGTGATCTGCATTGACATATCTGAACATTTCAAGGTTGCAACAACATGACTTGTTATATTTGACTGTCGATTGCTCAAATATAAAATCTAAGAAAAAAGATCCACAAAAACGTCTGTATCCAGCTCAAACTATTATCTATTTTTTTGGAAATTAGTATAGAGTTTGTCTATATTATAAAGATGTTGTACAGGAAGTGCAAGGGAATCGCAAAAAATGGACGCTAATGTTATGCATTGAAAAGTACTGATATAGAACAGAATATTACTAATATAGAACAGAATATTAAGTAGTTCACTTTAAAAAAAACTTTTGCTGATAATTTACTCACCCCCATGTCATCCAAGATATCCTTGTCATTCTTTCTTCAGTCGAAAAGAAATTAAGGTTTTTGATGAAAACATTCCAGGATTTTTCTCCATATAATCCACTTTACTGGTAACCAAACGGTTCAAGGTCCAAAAGACCATTTCAGTGCAAACTGTTCAAAGGGCTTTAAACGATTTCAGACGATGAATAAGGGTCTTATCAAGCGAAACGATCGCTCATTTAAAAAAAATAAAACAACAAAGTTTAAGTTTTATAAGCTCAATGCTCGCCTTGCTCTTTTCTGTGATGCGCGTTTGTGACTCTCCTGTTCGAACTCGTTCATCAAAATCAGGGTTTCTAAAACTGCGTCCTGGAGGGCACCTGTCCTGCAGAGTTTAGCTCCAACCCTGATCAAACACACCTGAGCAAGCTAATCAAGGTCTTAGGATCACAAGAAAGTCACAGGTAAGTGTGTTTCATCAGGGTTTGTGCTAAACTCTGCAGGACAGAGTTTGAGAAATCCTGATCAAAATGAACGAATCTTTTCCCAAGTCAACTCATTAATTTTGTTCATTGAATGAACTGAATGACACGAAAAAAGATTTATTCATTTTGATAAACGTGCTTCACAGTACAGAACAAGGCGAGCATTTGTGCTTATAAAACTTAAACTTTGTTGTTGTTTTTTTTAAATGAGAGATCGTTACCCTTGATAAGACCCTTATTCATCGTCTGAAATCGTTTAAAGCCATTTAAACAGTTTGTAGTTTGCATTGAAACTGTCTTTTGGACCTTGAACCATTTGGTTCCCATTGAAGTCCATTATATGGAGAAAAATCCTGGAATGTTTTCATCAAAAACCTTATTTTCTTTTCGACTGAAGAAAGAATGAGATGGACATCTTGGATGACATGGGGGTGAGTAAATTAACAGCAAAGGTGTTTTTAAAAGTGAACTACTCCTTTAACTGTATACATATCGTTTCTTAGACAAATGGCACCACTTTTTTTCCTTTGATTATTGTGCTGCATTGTTTTAGATGACCTGCTGTCTTTTAGATTTACATTAAACTCAATTGAATGATTCTGAAAGTAGCCTGCTGTGAACATGAAAATTGAGTGAATATTTTTTTTTTAACAAAAAACAAAAGATGCCTCCGTTCTTTCCCCCCATATTTATTACATCCATTCTTTAAATATTTTTGTTGAACACACTGTAACAGTTGTAATGAACAAAATGCAAAATTAGCAGTTAAAAAAAAAATCATAATGCTTTCAGTAGATCCAATGGTCACAGCATTGTTGCCCCACTCGGAGCTTTTGACAAACCAGACCATTCCAATTTATACTCCATCAACGCAATGATTATTGCTTTGAAAACATAACAAAAAGAAACAAACAACAAAAAATTGCCTGATAAATGTTGATATTTCCATGTACATGTTCCTTAAACCTACAGAAGTAAAAATATCTGTGATACAAAACACCACATAGCAATCAATTTAGATACACACTTTTTTTTAATCGAGGATAAATCCCACTTCCAGAAATGGGTTAAATGTACTAAATCCACAAAAAATAATCACTTTTTGGAGGATGGGGAAGAACATACAATATAGAGGAATACAATACATAGCATTAATATGCGCATTACACTGTATGGAGTTTCTCCATTTCTAATTACAATCCTCAGGATGATCATTCATTCATTCATTCCGATGCAAAAATAGGATAAAGTCTGAAGAAGAAACATTACAGCCAAAACCCATTTGATGAAAAGCATTCACTTGCTCCTGGCATTTAAAAAAAAAAACATCCACCTGAGTTTGGGCAGGCAATCAGCCCATCAGACCGCATTCCCACAATCCCTAAATGACAATAAAACAGCGGTTGTGTTGTTCCTTATGGACGACGGAGATTCCAATTGTGCATCTAAACAGTTTGCTTTAAGATCTAACCATATTAAAGTGGAACTCCACATCGAATTGTATTGAGACAGAAACACCACAACCACTTTGTGAACTTCAGATCATGAAGGGCAATCTCCATTTTCTGTCACGTTTTTGTACGCAGACTGCAATAATCAATTTAAATACACTGAACACAGTAAACTAGCGCTTCATGAAAAGAGTTCAATACCCAACGAGACGTTTTTTTTTCTTCCTCTAATATTCAGGTACGTTTTCGGATGACTATGACTATTCATTTAGCTTTACATGCTCAGACATACACAAAGCAGTTCAAAACAATTTCATTTACAGAGAAAAAAAGTCAAGACAGGCTCGGTGGGAGATGAGGCACAATGTTAAAAGCATCTTCCTTGTAAAAGACCAAAAAGTTAAGGGTAAAATATATTAAAAACACCACTGACGGTCTTCCAGCGGAGTAACAGAAAGCTGAATGCCCGAATTAGCCTGAACCACACACTGCAGGAGCCTGAAGGGAGGTTGGAATGACACCAGAGGTGTGGAGCTTGACAGCCATTGCAATGAACAGTAGTTAGAGGTGAACAGACCATCTACTGAAGTTAAAATGCTCTAGTCTTCTCCGAAAGTGGCATCTAGGACAACACTCGAGGGGAGCTGGCAAAGGAAACCAGAAACTCTCAGAATGTTAGCAGTCTGGGGACTTCCGAACATCAGCTGATCTGATACGGTACCATTAGGGCAACAAAACAATGAAAATTCTGCACGCTATTTACAGATCTGTACAGACATGGACACACCGTGCTTGAGAAAACATCACATCTACTTGCTATGGAAACAACATCAACAAATCTGAAGAGAGAAAGCAGCATTAAAAAAAATGGATGGGAGTTGCTATGCAAAAAAACAATTCAGGGACTTAATAGATCCAATCAAAAGGGAATGTTCTTACACTGTGGGTTTTAAAAATGTCAAAGAGCTAACGGTTTCTTCTTTGGCTGATGATTTGGCAATCAGGTGACAAAACAGTTCTGCAGTTAAGACTTGAAGATACTGAACAAGGGAAGAGAACTTCACATCTTTCGACTCGGAACAAAAAGAGGCAAACAGAATTAACAGTGGGGAAAAAGAAACAGCGATGGGTGGGATGGCTTTTCTCTCCGGTCTGGGATGCAGCTAGCTTTGAGATCCAGATTGCACATCGTCGTTCCCTCCCCCGCCGTTCTTTCTCTCCGAGACTCGCAATTAAAACGTTCCTCGGTGGACAGGAGACAATTATCAAGTAAATTAGGTGTATTTTAGTGCAAATGTTCAAAACTAATGAGCTCATGAACAACAAGACAATAACGGAATCAACATAAGCGGGTGTGGGGCGTTGAAATGGGAGGTAATCTGTGCTGCTGACTTGGTATGAAATGGGTTTCTGAATCGTCACTGGATCCACACTGTGCAAGCTTGTGCTTGTAACCTTACGTAAATGCATACAAAACACTCTCGTTGAATTGACGCGGCAAAAGTTTGTCCTCATTCGACTTTGTTCTCGTCCTCTGCGCATAGGAAAGCAAATGAACTTGAATGCGTGTGTGTGTGTGTGTGTGTTTTTTTTGTTAAAGTGTTTAGCGTGCAGAGGAGAAATCGGTTCAATGTTCGCCCTTTGGTGCGTCTGGTATGGAAATTTAGAAGGTTGGGCAATATCAAATGAATCACTGTGCATCCACAAGTACTATAACGATGCTGACGTTGATGCATGTCTGGGTTAAAGCTTTGGGGGCAGAGCCAGGTTTGCATGGTTATCTGAGATTATTAGCAGGCTCCATGCTATTATTGAGGAGACCGAATTGAGGGGGGAAGAGTTTAACTCCAGAGAAACTCCCAGCATGTCTTGCTTTAGCTTGTGTGATGGCAGCAGTGAGTGAAGGCACACTCTACTGGTCAGTTCAGAGGCTCTGCAGGGCTGGACGGGCACCGTGGGCATGGCGGATTCCTCAGTGGGCACTGGGCTCGGCACGGGCCAGGCTACTTGGACGAGGCGCTCCGTAGAGAGTCACAGAAGCTATGTGGTTATTCTGCATGACCTGTAACAAGAGCAACAGCATGGAGATGAGATCCAATAAGTGCTTAGCTGTGTATGAGCTATGGTTATCTGCCAATATTATAGACTATGAAAAGGAATATGATTAACCAAACAGTTGATGGACCTTATTGACTTCCATAATAAAAATGAAAAGTCAATGGGGCACATCAACTGAGGTTTAGAACAACTTGAGGGTGTTGTTTCGGCATCATCCAAAATTTTAATATTAGTACATCCTTTAAATAAGCAAATGATACTTGCACTGTATTGTAAACATGAAAACCAAATCTGCCATTTATTTGTAAAATTAATATCTTTATTTATTTTTAAAAGCAACATTTTATACAGGCTTACTAAGTAAAACAAACAGTAACACATAGATGGCCCAGTCACATACCTCAAATATCATTCTCTGCAGTCCAAAACAAAATGTGGAGCCAAAGGGGTTGGTGTTGTTTGCAGAGGATGACCTGCAGAGCAGTGCACAATTAATCAGAGCATTATAAACAAGTTTTCATATGCAGCGGTGGCTCTGTGCTGTAGCTTGCATTAAAGGAGTAGTTCACTTTAAAAAAAACTTTTGCTGATAATTTACTCGCCCCCATGTCATCCAAGATGTCCATGTCTTTCTTTCTTCAGTCGAAAAGAAATTAAGGTATTTGATGAAAACAATCCAGGATTTTTCTCCATATAATGGACTTCAATGGGAACCAAACAGTTCAAGGTCCAAAAGACAGCTTCAGTGTAAACTGCAAACTGTTCAAAGGGCTTTAAACGATTCCATACGATGAATAAGGGTCTTATCAAGCGAAACGATCGCTCATTTAAAAAAAAATAAATAAAAAACAAAGTTTAAGTTTTATAAGCTCAAATGGTCACCTTGCTCTGTTCTGTGATTCGTGACTCTCCTATTCGAACTCGTTTTTTTCAAAATGAACGAATCTTTTCCCGAGTCAACTCATTCATTTCGTTTGTTGAATGAACCAAATTACACGGAAAAAAAATATTTGTTCATTTTGATAAACGAGTTCGAACAGGAGAGTCACGAACACGAATCACAGTACAGAGCAAGACGACCATTTAAGCTTATAAAACTTAAACTTTGTTGTTGTTTTTTTTTTAAATGAGTTATCGTTTCGCTTGATAAGACCCTTATTCATCGTCTGAAATCGTTTAAAGCCCTTTGAACAGTTTGCAGTTTGTACTGAAACTTACTGAAATTTGTACTGAAATCTTTTGGACCTTGAACGGTTTGGTTCCCATTGAAGTCCATTATATGGAGAAAAATCCTGGAATGTTTTCATCAAAAACTTTAATTTCTTTTCGACTGAAGAAAGAATGACATGGACATCTTGGATGACATGGGGGTGAGTAAATTATCAGCAAAAGTTTTTATAAAAGTGAACTACTCCTTTAAAGCATGTGAATGACCTCTGACTTTTTTGTTAAAATTCAGGCAGTGTTAAAATAAAACTATTCAAATAGTTTTGTCAATTAAAGTAATGGTGAAATATAAAAAGTTACTCTTTATTTCTATATATACACACTATAAGTACATTCTACTAACTATAAGTAACTTTGCAACTACATATCAACTAATTTTCATTAATTAGCTCAAGTATTAGTTAAGGTTAATAGAATAAGCAGACATCTAGTTGCCAAGTTAATGTCTGTTGGAGGACCATCAAAATAACGTTTTTGCAGATATTAAGCAGGCGGTTTACTAATACTCTAATGACTGCAAGTTAACATGTAGTTGTGGAGTTACATCACCGGTATCGGCCATTTAAAACAATTATTTTCACTATCGGCCAATTGTCGGGGCCAATTATATCCTATCAATCAACAGGAGGCGGAAAAACATGTCAGACTGATTACCAGACTGCATACTGTGAGTGAAGAAAATGTCTCCTGAGTTGAATTTAGGGCAATAACGACTTTAAATAGTGACGTTAAAGCAGGCTCTATTTGACCCTATGAATCAAGTCAGGGTTGCCAGGTCCGAGATTTTTTTCCTACACCAAATATTATTTGTAGCTCGCCTCACATCCAACAAAGCTTTGATACTTCTGATAAGACACAAAATCTCAGCTTTCAAATTCTGTCCATTCGATCATGAAATTCAAACAATAAAAGGTGTTTTGATGCTCTTGAATGTGACGTAACAGATTGATGTAGTGCCTCAGTTCAAGCGGCCATTTTAATACAAGTTATAGCACATGAACATGCATAAACATTAAAAAGTATGTTAAGATATAGTACAACTTACTGAATCGCATCATGTCTCATGTAATCGCTCAGTGTTTCAGCCATGGAAGGCATCAATAAAACAGTTTGTCCTGTATATATGGCTAAAATAAACATTTCTCACCTGTGTAGCACAACTGGTTTTTCCATGGGGTGTCCTAACAGCTCTTGAATCTGATCCCACTGAGTGCAAAGGTTGAAAACATAATAAGTACCCACTTAAAAATGTTTAATTATTTATCGCATACGATACTACATAACATCTAATGCATGTGTATATAATTTATTACATAAAGAATGTGTAGGCTAAACACGGCCTATGAACTCACTTTGCTGTAAGTGGTCAGAATGCAGTCCTCACTCTGAGCGTCTGCCCCATCTGAAACAGAATATAAAGAATGAGACAAAAGATTACAGACACACAACAGAGAATTATGATCTAGTCCAGAGAGTCTGATATAGACTAACCTTTTTTAATGACAAGAGGAATCTTGAAATCACACCGATGATATCTGAGATGGACACACACATAAAGTGTGTAAATAAAGTGGTATGCGATACTGAAACCACACATTTCTAAACACTTGAAAATCAATTTTCAATCAATATGTCCAGACTGCAAACCTACCAGACCTTTCAAACAGCAGAGACCGATGCAATAGAGCAAAGAAATGAGACTTACATGTTAAAATTGTAATGACCAGGGAAGTTGGTATGAAGGACAAATTTTTTGACCAGGTGGGTTGAAGAGTCAAACAGTATATCCTGAAAGATATATAGAGACATAATGCTCAAAGTTCAATGACTTTCACTAAATGGAACAAACAAAAGCTATACTAACAGCATGTTATGATGTAACAAATAGTAATTTAAAGGGATACTCCATTTTTTTTTTTTTTTTTGAAAAAGGCTTATTTTACAACTTCCCCAGAGTTAAACAGTTGAGTTTTACCGTTTTCGAATGTATTCAGCCGATTTTCTGATATTTAGAAGAATATCAGTAAACAGACAGTTTCTGGTCTCATTGACTACGTTTACATGCAGCCAATTTTCGGGTTATGGTCGGGTTAAGGTCACTTTTCGGGTTTCTGAAACATTAGGGATAACCCGTTTACATGCGTGAGCAGAGAGAGTTTCTCCTGTATACATGGAATTGCAATATCCCGATGTAAACGGCGACGCGCGGTTAGCGTCTAGACGTACGGACAACCTTAAGACGCAAAATGCGTCATTTCCGATTCTTCTTCCTGTATCCAAAGTCAAAAATAACAACAGTATGCGGATAATGAATAGTTCGGGGCAGATAGCGATCGCCTTTGTTTGCGCTATAATGCTGGTAACGTTACTGAGCTCGCTCCAAAAGTATGCTGTGCTGTGTCTCGCCTGGTCTCGCCATGTTTACTTCCGGTATACTGCACGCGGATTTTTGTATGCGCCGAGAAGTTTCTCTACTCAAAAGACCAAGATTCCTTGCGAATAGAACATGCGCAGAACACAAATCACTATGGGGATATGCCGATACGCGTTTACATGACCAAAAATTCGGGTTAGAAAAGGGGTACCCCAGGTATAATATCCCGGTTTTTAAAATCCGGGATATGAGCATTTTTCGGGTTTTTGCCGGTGTTTACATGGACGTTCGCGACCGGGTTATTGCTAATATCCCGGTTTTGAACGGGTTATTGGCTGCATGTAAACGCAGTGATTGAGACCAGAAACTGTCTGGTTACTGAAATTCTTCTAAATATCAGAAAATCGGCTGAATGGATTCGAAAACGGTAAAACTCAACTGTTTAACTCTGAGGAAGTTGTAAAATGAGCCTATTTCCAAAATAAGTGGAGTATCCCTTTAAGTAAGAGAGTTATTTAAAGCTAATACTCACCACTCCCAGAATATAATAATTAAAGAAGTAGTCATTACATTTGGACGGGACTTGCTTGTGAGGGGAGGGTGAATGGATCTTCATCTGAGACGTAAAGAAGGAAAAGATAAGTCAAGACAAACAGAGTAAATGTGAAGAATGGGATTGTTGTTGTTTATTTCTGTGAATGTATCTTTGCTCATCTTGAGATTAATGCACTGTGTGTTGAGTATAAATTGGATCAGTCTTTACCTTGTCCTCTGACTTGTAGAAGACCTTATGTGGGGAGCCAAGAGCACTCAAAACATCCTGACAAGAATCTCCAAAGTAGATGTTTCTCTCAACAGCCCGCACTTTCGTATCAGCCAACACTCCCGGGCCACATCCTGAGAAAGTGAGGTAACACATACAATGTGACAAAGCAGCGTTCCAAACAACATATTTGTTCACCAATTCAATTTCCATTAACACCGGATCACTGGATATCACTTATAAACTGGATTATGGCACCAAGATTTGACTTTGTTTGGACATCAAGTGGTGACCCAACGCAGTAGCAAAATTGGTTATGAAAAAAAAAAAACACAATGCCATTTTTTAAATCCTATTCTCACCAAGACTGCATTCATTTATTTAATAATTTGAAATATTATTACATTTTAAAATCTAATTTATTCCTGTGATGGCAAAATTGAATTTTCAGCACCCATTACTCCAGTCTGAGGTGTTACATCATGTTCCTTCAGACATTTTTGTAATATGCTGATCTGGTCCTCAAGAAATATTTCTTATCAAGTTGAAAATTATTAAAAATATATTATAAATGCCTTACTGTGACTTTTGATCAATTTAATACATCTTTGAATGTATTAAAAAAGTTAATGAACTTAATTAATTAAAAACATTTTTGATAACTTGTTATGCTACATTTTTTTTAATCCTGAGCTTGTTTTAATATTATTTATTAACAGTAAAATAACTTAAAAAAATGATCCTATAGTTACAAAACTTGGTATGGATTATTGGTCTGAGAAGTTTGGACCAGCGCCACCTAGTGGTGAGTATTTTTCCTTACAATTCATGAGACAATTGCAGGCTTTGGTTTCCATTTATTGTTTTTCTTTGCTGTCTGTGACCCTTCAGACCAATCAGACTTGGAACCCAAGTCTGATGGATCACAACCCTCCAGTTTTGGGTCACAACCCTTCAGCTGTGAACCACTGGACTATTATTAGTAGTTACTGTTAGTAGTACTGATTACCAGGAAAATGACTAAAGAATGGATAATAGTAGCTATATAAACATATTTGTTAAGATCAATACATTTATGTTTTTTCCAGCTCTGGTTTATGCTAAAGTGATAAAATATGTTGTCGGTTTATGTTGGTGATGACTAACAATCATTTTGTTTATTTATCTAAAGCACACATTACTAATGCTGGTTTTCTAAGCACAGCATAACTTAGGAAATAACATGTCATGACATGCCTTTAAACACAGGAAACTGTATTGCCCTCATCAAAACAATACATATTTGTTAAAGGCATATTATGATTAAAATACATAGAAATCTGAATGGAATCAAGAATGATCAAAGTATGGTATTCTAGAAGATGTATTGTTTTTTAGTGGCTACAAAGTACAGGATGAGGGCGATGATACGAGCTGGTGATGAAAAGTTTCCTTTGAGGGATCTAAAAAAACCTCAGCATTCTGGGAGTTTGTGAGAATATGAAACTTCTATTAAAAACGTGTGCATGATGCTTACAATGAATTTAGTCAAGTGCATATTTAATAGAAACAATGCATAATGATTTCTGACATTAGTGAATGAGTTTGGGCTGCTTGTAATACCTGCGGTGAGGAGACGAAGTTTGAGACCCATGGGTCCCGCCCCATCCCTCAGCACCTCCACACTCTCTGCATACACATTACCAAGGAAACAGGCCAGAGGCATCACCGGAGCCCTGCGAAGAAAAACATCACTTACAATAATCACTGCTTGTGGAAATGCAACCCATGAAGTTAACGCTTAAATTGAACAAATCAAAACTGGATACCCAAGGTAACAGACTAAATGCAGATTAATGCTCCCCTTGGGCCACATCAACATTACAAATGGACACAATAAGATGATGACTTTGAAGGTCTGTTAATAAACACATCAATGCTCAATAGTGTTAGTAGTGGTATTTTTACACATTTTTATCCTCACACAAAGGCCTCAATTATCTAAACATATGCACAAATCTTACTTGGTTTCTTGAAGGTTGTTTCCGGAGTAAATGTACATCCGTTTGACAGTGGCCCCATGGGGAATCTGCAGGGAGGCCAAGCCATGGGCAAAGTTAGGCTGTCAAAGCAAAACAGCTAGTAGTAGAATGCAGTGTCTCTGCAGGTGTCTCCTCAGGTAAAAAGATGCTCACATCATCATCACAGGATAAATCCATACATCATGCTGGGTTTTTTTTTCATGAACTGAAACTAAAACTATTAAAACATTCTTGTTCATTGAAATAAAGACCAATACAAATATACACTCACCTAAATGATTATTAGGAACATTTGTTCAATTTCTCATTAGAAATGGCAGTTCTGTTTCTGTGAATTTGGCGTAAACAGAATGAGAACATGGATCCATCATGCCTTGTTACCACTGTGCAGGCTGGTGGTGGTGGTGTAATGGTGTGGGGGATGTTTTCTTGGTTGAGAACTTTGGGATGGGGTGGAACTGGAGCTTCGTGCCCTGGATGTGCATCCCACAAATCTCCTTCAACTGTAAGATGCTATCCTATCAATATGGCCAACATTTCTAAAGAATGCTTTCAGCACCTTGTTGAATCAATGCCACGTGGAATTAAGGCCGTTCTGAAGGCGAAAGGATGTCTAACACAGTATTAGTATGGTGTTCCTAATAATCCTTTAGGTGAGTGTATAAATACCTTACATTAAAAACTTGAACGTTTTTATTTTGACATTATTTCAATGCAGAAAAATAGTTTTAGTCTCAGTTTATAAGAAAATAACCCCCGCCCGATGTATGAATTTATCCAAAATACGTTACTGTAGACGATTTGAGCATCTAAGCACTAAAACTAGACTAAAATGTATTTATTTTATTTAAATAAATAAAAATGAAACCAACTTGCCAAATTTAAACAAATTAAAAACTAATAAAAATGTCAAAAGCATATAACAAAATTACTAAAAATGTACAAGAATAAAATGTAGACTTAAAACATAAAATTACTAAATTAAAAAAATATAAATATATTATGCAAATAAACTATAATAGCATATAAATAATACTGACATTGGTATAATTGGACCACATTCAATAATTGTTTTTGTATTTATCTTATTTAAAGTATTTTATTAATAATAAAGTAATATTTCATTCATTAGAGGCCAAGCACTGAAAGTGCATTCTTTATTCATTCTTTATGCATTATTCTTCCGCTTCGATTTCCGCTTCGTTTATGGCAGCCCATAGAACCGCTTGCGGGAAAGTTATGAAATTTAGCTCAAAATTCATAACTTCTGTCTGACAGTCTGAACAGTCTCTAACTCAATCCCTCTAGCGCCATCAACTGTCCAAAATATCACTCATGTTTATACTGATAACTTTTGAACCATGAGGGCCCGAAACAAAATACGATTTGATTGCATCATATGACGTTATTTTTCGTTATTAAAATCCTTCGGCCATTTTGATTTTTTTCAAAAACCAACATTTTCGAACTCATCCTAGACGGTTGCTCCAATTTTCACGAAAATTTAACCAGATCATCTTCAGACCATGCTGATTTGTCAAACAGTTCTTGAATACTATGCAAACAAATTTTACGTAGCGCTTGCAAAAACTGACGCAAGGCTCTATCTCCGCAACGCTTTATCGTATTCAGACCAAAACTTGTTACATGTCATCACAAGCATTACTTGAGGCTATATGCTGCGTTTCGGCACACCGCCACCTACTGGCCTGGAGATACGAAAAATTGCTATTTTTGGATATATAACTTCCAAACGGTTTGTCCAAAAATCATAAAAGTGGTCTCGTTAGATTCAGGGCGTCATGCAGAGTCAATCCAATTTTTCCATATTGGCCATTTCGAATTTTGTACTAAAATGCTGTATTTTATGAACGTATAGTTACAAAACTTGGTATGGGTTGTTGGCACAATGCTATGAAAGAGTTTGAAAAGAAAATGAAAAAGTTCTGGACCAGCACCACCTAATGGTGAAAAAAATATTTACATGGTTATAACTTTGGATTTGGTTGACTTATTTTCATGGGAATCATCTCATTCATTCCTGAATCCTCACCACTGAGCAAATACTAAACAGAAGGGAGAATAAACACTTAAGAAAATGGAAAATATCATCCTTATTCAGATATATACCAATACCATGCTCCTTAGGATATGTACAATGGTAATACCATAGGATTCTTTGAAGCTCCATCTAAATGCCATGATGAATATGGTGGTATCCTTCAGATCAGAACCATAGTATTCCATTTAATGGTAATACAACAGAACTTTTTTTAAGAGCATGAACAACACAGGGAGGGAACATAGTCTCACCTCATATTTAGGAGCTTCACTCCAGGAGTCCAGCTGAAAGGAGAAGGAAAGCCCTCGGAAGTTCAGGTGGAAGAGCTGCTCGGCAGCATTGTAGACTGGAAAGAGAGAACATGAATCCCCCAGCAATCATAAACACATACAAACACAGCAATGAAGGGTCTGGACAAATAACTGAAGCTGACAATAAATCTCACCTCCTGGATGAGTAGCGCCAAAGGACTGATCAATCTGCTCAATAGTAGGTGCTATTGCCTGAGAGTTAAAATGTACTCCACTGTAATGAACAGAGAAAATGGTAATTTTAGAAAAAGAGTAAAACACAAAATGTAATCCTCAACTACTGTGGCAAAACATAAGATCACATACCAGTATTTCAGTTTCACTTTGCTCAAATCGTACACTTCAATGACCTGAAAAACGATAGAGATGTATTTGCAACATAATGTAACGGGTGTAAGAAATAAACGATGCGTGTGCACACACAGATGTTGTCTCTCACTTTCAGTCTCTGATTGCAGGCGTCAAACAGCAGTTTAATTCCATCCTGAGTCAAGTTGAGAATGAGGTCATGGCTGAGTGGCATCTGTTTGAGGACGAGAAATAGGTCAGATAAGGATACAAAAAAATCTGTATGATTAACTTCAGTGCACATAGACATTTATAGTAAATAATAATAGTACATCCTCCTTACTTGTTCGCTGTAGAGCACCTGGACATTTTTTATGATTCTGCAGTGTTTCTGTAATATGGAAATGGCCTGGGCCAATGGCATCCCTGGAAAAAAATCCAGACAAACAAAAAGATTGTCAGGTTTCGGTTCACATGATGCTAAAAGAAGAGAGTCAACAGCTCTAGTAGCTGCAGTACTAAAACTATAATAATTTCATGGTATATAAGAAATAGAATATGCAAGAAAATAACTTGTCACTGTTTATAATAATTTATGACACAGCTTTCTGAAATAGTGGATTGTTATTCGTCAGGTGCCAATGATTTATTTTAATGGTCAAAAAACAACAAAGCTCCTAGTACATACAAATATTACTTAACCTGAACATTAAGGGTCCGTTCACACAAAAAAAACGATAAATATAACCATGAAGTAGCTACAAGCTCGAACAAAAATATATCCTCTCACTCTAAAAGAATAGTGGATTCCACACCAAAACCATGACAATAATGATACAAAGGAACAATTTTGTTAGAATCACTTTGAGAGCGATTTTTCCCCAGCTGATAAACAATAAAATTGACAGACAATCAAAATAATTTCTATTTTAAATTAAGCATGAAACGGAAGTTGGGAACTTTTCTTGCTTATTGAAAAAAGGTAGTACGGGACGTGATTGGATCATTGGGGTTTGCTATAGAGTACAACAGGCAGGATCCGGAAGTAAAAACTCCATTCATCACTCCATCTGAACAGTGGAATTTGTGGTGAAGAACTACATTACCCACCATTATGCTGTACAGGAAATTCCACCATTCAGCAAGTAGAATTAGAGGGATAGTTCACTTTGGAATATTTTGTTTATATATGTTTGTTTTAGCTTACCTCAAGGGCATCCGAGATGCAGGTGTCTTTGTTTCCACAGTATTTTCAATTTTGATATTTTTAGGTCAAAAAGTTCTTTTCTGTCAGTCATATAATGGAGGTTTATGGGGTTCAACTCAAAGAACATGCATAAGCCACATTGATGGCCTAAGACAGGAAACGAGCGGTTTGTGTGAGAAAACGAACAGTATTTATATCGTTTTTACCTCTTGTAATCACAGTCACGTCCAAGTACTCTGAAAGCAAGTACTCTGCCTGCGCAAGCGCGTCGGCACACGCCGGAAGTGATCTCTCGCGCATGTACGTCACTCATTGTTTACACAGATTTCAGAAGTGCTATCCTTCACCATTAAGATCTAAACATATTTAGACATACAGAAAATTGTAATGGAAGACGATTTCGATATATCAACAGACAACGTTGATTTTTTTTCGCAACCGTGCAAGAGATGACTTCCGATGCTTGCGCAGACCGAAGCGCCCGTGCCTTCAGATCACTTGGACATGGCTGTGAAGAGGTAAAAACGATATAAATACTGTTAATTTTCTCACACAAACCGCTCGTTTCGTGTCTTAGGCTATCAATGTATACTTACATTTACGAGTCATTAAATCATGTTTAATTTGGACTTCTCTGTGCATGCTCTTTGAGGTGAACCCAGGGTGGACCCCATAAATCTCCATTAAATGACTGACAGACAAGAACGGTTTGACCTAAAAATATCAAAATTGAAAATACTGTGTAAACAAAGACACCTTCATCTTGGATGCCCTTGAGGTAAGCAAAAACATATCAAATTAATTTCAAAGTGAACTGTCCCTTTAATAGGGGGAAAACACACACTTCCAGAAACAATGGCGCTGATGCGAGGGCTGGCACTAACACTCTATTACTGTGATCTCATGTGAGTGACAGGTTGTCTCGCCTCGGGCCAGCCCAGTAAAAATGTCATCAGAGAAGATGCATGAGGGAGGGGTTTTTATTTTGGAATGATAAGATAAGATATAATGATAAGATATTTTTATTTTATTTTTGAATGATACGATAAGATATTCATGTTTGAATATCATTAGCCAGCAGCACCAGCGAAAAATCTAAAAGGACAAATAATTCATTCAGTGTAACAGAGACCTTTTTCAGGCCAAGAGAACCTCGGATGTGTGAACGTGTCAAAAAGCATGTGGTGCAAATATGAAATCCAGATGGCAACTGACTACACAGTCAAATAAAACAGCTTATTTTAAATTAGTAAACATTCTGTCAATAACAAATACATCTTCGTGCAACATGCAATGTTACTTCAGATTTTGAACGTATTCCACACACTCACCTAATGCGAATTCCCATTGTTCATTTCCCAAAGATCGCTCAGGAACGACCTCCAGATCCAGCATTGGCGGGGAGAAATTGGGGATATCAACGAGGATCTCTGACTGTGCCAGATCTGAATCTTCCTTCTCAACAATTCTTGAATAATCCACCGTTAAATCAAAAAGTCCAAATTTAACGAAGTAGTAAGTTTAAAAAGCTCCCACACACTTTAAACACAGTTTGAGTGACACACGACACCCTGACGTCAGATATGTCAAAACACAAGTGATGCAATCGAGCTATCAACGCATTCCACTGTCACCATACTTATAAATAACACTGTAAAACGAATAACAGATACACACGTATAAAAAGGTCAATATGACTTAAGCTTAAATAAATTAGACAAGTAAACTGTATGTCAGTCACAGCGAGCTGATGTCAGGTAGGAACAATTGGTTACAGGTTGCTACTCTTTTATCAACTTTCTTAAGCATGAATTAATTCAAGGCGTTAATTATCTTATATTTCACATAAATGGAATTAAAGTAACGTTATTTATAAAACTGCTGTCAGCCTAAAAAAAAAAACACACTCTGATCTGACCTTTGACGTACTCCTGAATCACATTAAACTCGTACGCTACTATTGATTACAGCGAACGAAAGCCGTTTCGTGTCCAAACAGTTACATTACATGCATTTAAGCTTTTTATGACCGGTCTATTTGACTCGAGACACATACATCAGACTATCAGTGACTCGTTCGAGCTTCGCCTGACGTTGTTTTCTTTCTTTCCGATGATTCAACAGCAAGCAAACAGATCATCACCTATGACCACCATCTGTACATAATAACACGGATTTCTCCGCGTTCGGCCGTTTCGGTTGTTGGAGGCGCCGCACTGTTACATGCAGCTTTATTTTCCGGTGTCTTTGACGTTTAAGTTTGCCTTAAGGTGATAAAGAAAGAGCCCCTCCGTGCCAAAAACAACTTCCATCCAAAACACCATGATCAGCTGATTATTCAACTTCCGGTGCGAACGACATAGCACTTCCTGGCGGCGATCTCCAAAATAAAAGTCAAATAGCGCAGTTGACGAATCACTGGTTGAAGTAAAGAAAAATAATTATGAGAAAATAATTATTTTAATTGAAAAATACAACTTATTGTCCACTACAAATGTCTATAAATAAATAAATTAATTAATAAGTATATTAAATTATCTAGGCCTTTACCCAGTCTGTACTGTAGTCTACTGTTGAAAGATAAGGAGTTGGTGTTATGGGCAGGGGCAAATGGTGGACAGGGGCAAATGGATCTCTTTACTTTCTTCTTGTTAATCCCAGACAGCTACGAGAATAATGATGTAAAAAAAGCCACCAGATGGCGTCATTTATTGAGTGCTTGAATATGTAGGCCACATCCCGTCTGTGTTTTGACTCAAAATGTTCAAATGATATGTTCACCTGGTGTCTGACGATTTGCTCTGATTGAGTTTAGGCTACATGTGTCTGTGTTTTCTGTGAGTAGGCTATAATAATGAATATAATAATGAAATAGCCTATAGCAGATAATAGAATAGAACACAATCGAATAATAGCAGCATTTAGAAGCTGAAGAGGTCTTATTTTGTGTGTTGATCTGAAAAATGTATAGGCTAAAATAATCAATGTTGGATAAAAATCGTTATATAGCCTACGTTTAAGATTCAGATGCACCTCCTTGTGTTGGTCACATGCGATACAGTGTTCTTTCATGATAGTTTGTAAATGTAACAAACTATTGTTTGTTTATTATATGGACCATGATTTTCTGTGTCTAAGCAAAACTCATTTAACCCCATATTGTCCTATTGGGCCTTTTCCTGTAATTAGGTAGCTTTGTAAGTAGCTTTGGATAAAAAGGAAAACAACAACTGTCCAAACAGAATGAAAGAAACATACAACTCTTCTGAACAGAATCCAATATATTCTAATTTGACATAAATTGATCGAAAAGACAGAACGAGACACTGTGAATGATTCGCAAAGCTCTGTGAATAATTTGACTTTCTGCACCAATAGCCCAGATCAAAACTCCAATTACATTGTTTGTGGAAACATTGTTGGCCCTGATTTTATTTATTGTGTTTGGTAACAAACCTTGCCAGTCTGTTTCACATGGGTTTTTGTTTGTTTTTATCCTTCAGATGGGAACATGATGAATAAAACAAAAAGTAAGGAATTTTAACACATGTTGCTAACGGTTAAAAATAACAGAAAAAATCTGTGTCTATACTTATACAAACAATCTAAAACCACATTTCTCTCCTTGTTTTGAGCCTAGAAGACAGATTCGCTGATTAAAAATTCATGTTGAATGAAAAGACCTGGAATAAAATGTTTTAGAAGCGTTCAATAATGATATAAGATATAGTGTATGAAAAAAAAGGCAATTCATATACTGCAATACCTTTTATGAAACACAAAAATCTTTTCTCTAATAATTTTAGACGTTAGACATGCTCAAAAA